>OZ010574.1:26204900-26292400 GCA_963932145.1 Acanthosepion lycidas | reverse complement strand
ATTAATCTGCAGTCTTGTCTACTAGAATATATATATATATATATATATATAATGCCCAGTTTAGTCTGAAAGGCCACCTGATCGAAACAACATTTTGAGACACACATTGCTATAAGGGAGCTATTTCTTAATCTTCTTTCTGCAGATAGGTAGGCTAATATGTTGGTAACATTATCATAGTCCAAGCCGAATTCATAACTGTTTTGTGAGCAGAAGCCTGCACGATAAACTTTTAACAAATTCCTGAGTAGAATTTGAAAAAAATACTTACAGAGAGACTATGCCTACCATACACCTTGTAACGATGTATGGTAGGCATAGTAAAAATGTATTCTGATATTATAACTGGCCAGTGTGGGGTTTTTCACCTGAAACATCGTTACCAGAACGTTTTGATGTGGATTCAGTTACGGGTCAATAAAATATCTGTCTGCAATGATACATAAAACAAAATACAACGTATCTGCAACGTCGCAAGAACTTTCCATTTAGCTGGGAAGAACTGTTTTTGACACGACAATTGAAAATGGTTCAGACTACAGCAGTTTTGAAATTTGCGTCTCTACTTTTCAGAATGCTGAGTATATGAACGGATTTGAACTCACTCCATCTCCTGGGATTAACTCCGAAAGTAAGATCGACAGTGGTGGAAATACCAAGGTTCTTAGCAGAAAGGATAACACTTATGACTACATCATTTAAGGCCACACGCTTAAAATTATCCCCTCGGCGCTTCTTAGAATGCGCTGAGAAATCGGAGACGAAATTCGGGGTAGATATTTGCGAAATTGGATTTAGTCAATGGCACTATCTATATGTTTTAATCTAGTGAAATCTGGACTAATGTCCATCTTTTAGACGCTAGGAACACCACCTCAAATGCATGGTGACACAACGCCAAATTTAATGATTTAGAAGGATGATGTGTACATTGGAACAAATGTAAAAAAAAAAAAATAAATGACAAAATTCCTCTTCTGGGGCGCCTTAGGCGTAAGTCAAACTGAATGTGGTGGCTGGATCAGGATGGTCACCAATAGGTCTGGGTAAGTAGTGGGTGTGGTATTCTGTCATTGGTGGATTGCTTGTCAACATGACGCGAATGAATGTGCATGAGGTTTAATTTAATCTACTATAGGGGGTTAAAACATTGAGGCTGTCAAAGAGGAATGAATTCACTTCAGGAACAATTGTCGTGTCATACTCATCTAATGTTCATTCAATTATATCACTTATTCTATTTTTCTACCCATTATTTCGCACGAAGTCTCAAATAGGGTCAAACTAGAAGATACTGAATTATCTTTACAATAGTTTGAGAACCTAACTGACAAGCCCGTCCTGGATATGACGCTTAACTGCATCCGCGTCCTGGGTAAGACAATAAACTACGTTCAACAGTAAAGCCTCTGATCAGGAGGTTTTGAGGAGCGTGGAACTACCTCTTAATTGGTGGTGTTCCTAGGTCCACGCTGACCTGGGGTAGTAGCACCTGTTAGGGTCCCAGCTATGGGCAAATAGTTAACCCCGAAACTGAGACTACATCCGCGTCCTGGGTATGACAATAAACTACATACGCTTCCTAGATATGACGATAAACTACACCCACGTCCTGGGTATGACGATAAACTACATCCGCGTCCTGCGTAAGAAAATAAACTACGTCCAACAGCAAGATAATAGGTTTTTAAATAAATAATATTAACAGCTCTACATTTTTGAAAAAATAATATTACCAGCTATACATTTTTGAGGAAAAAATATTAATAGAAATGGATTTTTGACAAAACACAAATATTACCATGAAAAAAAATTGTCGGCATTAAATCACCCATTGAGTTTGATGTGTCGTAAAAGAAAACAAACCAAACCAAACCAAAGCAACTGTCAAGATCTTTCTCTGTGACAGTAAATGACGATTTTATGGGGTTGTTAGGGAAACGACTCCATATTCAACCGATTTCAAATTCTTCATATTGCAGTTACGATGTTTGTCAGTATTAATAGTTTTTTTGTGTGTGCATGATTCTATCATAATGATAATCAGCATATACCGTCTGTAACAGCAAAATTGTCCAAATCGTGTAGCGCCATAATTATTCATCCCACAAAATGTTTAATATCTAAACTAAAATCACTAAATTAATTGAATTTCTTTTCAAGGTTTTCAGACCCGACCATTAGCCATCTTGACACCATATTTCGTAAGATTCACTGAAAAACCCTTTGAGTTCAGCTAAAAAGAGAGGAGGTTAAAATTGTTTTGTGTCAGACCCAATGTCTTGCCAACTGGGCAATGGTGGGATGAAAAGTTCCAATAAGTTTTAAAACGCGGGAACAGTAGAGAGGAAAACTGGATCAGAAGGTCACAACAGGAAGAGAGACTATCATTTCAACTTAGAGCAAAAGAGATCAATTAGAAAAGATCCAGCTCAATCCATGAGACGTTAGGCACGGGAGAGAAGAGTTTTACCTATTCTAATCCAAGGAAAAGTGAAAAGAGACTTGAAAAGGAAATGGTACCTTGTTGCCCCTGGACAGAAAGTTAGAGGTTTAGAGAGGGTGAGATAATCTTGAATAAGTTGGAAGATGATCCTGGAATAATATATATATATATATATATATATATATATATATATATATATATATATATATATATATTGTCATCCACAGACAGACTGTTACGCTGTATCACAGCTCATCAGTGTGCCTAGACATCCGGTTGCCTCTAGCTAGGATCGAAATCCGACTGAATTGGCATCAACCGGGGATTCTACTACTAAGCCGGTGGGATGAAGGTGTATTAAAGCGTATTTATTTTTAGATAAAAATACATTGACCGAGAGAACTCGATTCGATTTACCGAAGAGTTTTATACATACGTGTGTGTTTGTGTGTGTGTCGGTATATTTAGGCAGCATATTTTTATTCAAGCAAGTCTGGTGAAAGATCTAGACATATGTCTATTTTTATTTCACTTCTCTCAATCCACGGACCAATTTCTTAAAGTTATTATTAAACTCCTTTATAAGTTTAAAGGTTTAAATAAAAATAATTGAACATAAAGTGCTCGATTATTCTGAAAAACATCTCTCTCTCTCTCTCTCTCTCTCTCTCTATATATATATATATATATATATATATATATATATATATACATACATATGTGTGTGTGTGTGTGTGTGTGTAAAGGAAAGAGTTTATAGTGGTTCCAGCGAGAGAAAAATGTGTGTATTAAAAAGAAGAGAGAAGCCACAAATGTTTTTGGTTTTAATGTGGATTTTTGAAAGAAATATTATGCTTATTCTCCATAATTTTGCTACAGATGTATCGGCTCTTGCGACCTTCACCAGGAAAAGAGTGCATATTTCCATATATTATTAAAAGGAATTAATTTTTCTTATGCTTTTCTATGTTAAATATTCTCGGTATTAGGAATTTTCTTTTTTGTGTGTTAGTAACCAAAAAGTCTTCCTTCAGCTGGCAGTGAAACAGTTCTGTCTGAAAGGTAATAAAGCAATTAATACTGGTCCGAGAAAGGGTGAGAAAAAATATCTATATACATATCGTTTAATGATCCCTGTGTGTTTTTAGATCTAGTTCCATTTTTTCATGGTTTTGTCAGCATGTGTATGTATACGTATATCCTCTCTCTCTCTCTCTCTCTCTCTCTCTCTCTCTCTCTCTCTCTCTCTCTCTCTTTAATCCTCATTTGGATTATAGATCCGGATTACCAAAATTTTGGTTACCTTTATATATATATATATATATATATATATATATATATATATATATATATATATACGCGAGATGTGATAAAAAATATATATATTGTGATAGGTGCTATAAAAAGAGATCTGCAACACATATCGATTCAGCATTTAATCTCTCCCGAAGTAGTGCAATTTTGAAGCCAAAAACTTCATCCATCGGTGTTTCCATTGATGGACCCATTCCTGTAAATCTTTTCTTCAGATAGCATTTCTTCAATTTATCCGACGTCTTGAAAGCTTGTTCTTTTCAAGTGAAATTTGATTTTTGGAAAGAGGTGAGAGATGGGTAAATATGGTGTCTGGGGTACCTGGAGAAAGAAGTACCAAACAAAAACTACTTTACAAAACATGGTCATTGATGGAAACTCTGTGGTGGGATGAGAAGGACCACGACCTACACACTTGCCTTGCAAGCATTGCCATAAACTGTGCCAAGTATATTTTGGCTCCGTTAGCATAGCAACAGTCCCGATGCTTATATCGTATATATTTACAATATAAAATAAGAATATATATATATATATATATATATATATATATATATATATATAGATGTGTGTGTGTGTGTGAAGAGAGAGAGAGTGAGAGAGCGCGAGAGAGAGAGATTAATGAAAAAAAACAGTTGATGGAAACAAACCTACATTTTGCCTAAACATAAAACTATTATTCAAATACAGTCGAGAATAAAAACAACAGCACTGGAAAAAAGAAAAGAAATAAAAATTATATATATATATATATATATATATATCATCAATGTTAATACCAATATTGTTATCATTTTGTTTTGTTCTTTTTATTCCTCCCATTTTAATTTACCGGTCATATATATATATATATATATATATATATATATATATATATATATATATATATATATATATATATGTGTGTGTGTGTGTGTATGTGTGTGTGTGTGTGCGTGTGTGTGTGTGTGTGTGCGTGTGTGTGTGTGCGTGTTTTAGCCTGCAATCCCTCTTTTATACATGTTTCGTTAAAGGTGACTGACAAGATACTGCGATCATGCCTTTTCTTTAGTTTTTTATTGCGTTCGTACAAGTGTTTTCTTTTCCGGACACAAAGTGTGTAAAAACTATCCAAATGTCCAGATTTCCGGGCGATTTTGCCTATACTTTTAGCGATTATGAAGGCTGATTTTATTTTTAAATTTAACTGAATCTATGGCTTGTGTTATGTATATATCTAGAGTTATCGGGATTTTTTTTTCCAACACGGTCAGAAAATTCTGGTCTTGTTTATAGTTAATGTTATTGAGTGTTGTTTTTTTTTTTTTTTTTTTTTTTACTTTTCTATTATTGTGTATTTAAATGAGTTCTAAAGAAGCTGTACTCGGATATGTATAACATACGTCATCTGGCATGTAATAGTGTAACCGATGGATTTATTTATTGTTATTCCTTAATGAGCATTTATATTAGTTAATAATGTTGATTCTTTGTAGTTTTAATTTTGCAGGTGGGATGTTATTTTCGATGATAAGATTAGCTGTTATTTAAATTCAGACAAACACATAAAACAACAAATTCCACCCGAAACATACTAGAAGAAAATACAATCATAATCACCTTATATACCTTTAAAAAAAGATTTAAAATAATCGAAGCCCTCATACTAAAGGTTATTTCAGGTCGGTTGGTTGTCAATCTGAGAAACGTGCAGTGAATTCGGAAAGAGTTCGATGAGTATAATGGTGATTATGAAGGTGTTTTGACTAATCACCAGTGATGGCGAGGTTATGCGTACATTCCTTTTCCGACATTTTTGAAACTCAACAGGGGTGGGTGTATTTACATCAAGTGCTTTAATGTGATGGTGCTACCCTGGATCGGGGTTCGATACAATAACAAAATATCGTTACAGGGTCGCTCGTAATTTGGCCGTCTAGTATAATCACACGATTTTCATTGATGGAATAAAATTCAGTAGAAAAGACAACGTAGTTTCAACAAATAAACATTAATTTAATACAACGAGAAGAATAGAAGCAGTTGATGATAGATTGGAAAGTAATGTCTTTTTGTTTGGGTTAATAAAATTCTGAAATAAAATATAAACTGTCTTTGTGTACGTATACGAGAAAAAATAAATTGTGGTGACATGTGTGTTTGTATGAAAAAGTCAATACGTGTGTGCGTGATTCATAGTAAAAACGGATACAAGAGATAGTTAGAAATTGTTTTTTACTGTGGCGGTGTTGCCGTAGTCTGAAGTTTTTCAACGTTGTCGCTTTTAGCATGAAGTTGTGTAGATCATAAGTGAGAGTTGCGTGGAGTTTGGTGGCAGCTGTGTGTATCCTGTTTGGGAACGGATTTCGTATGTTTTTATACATTTTTCGTGACAAAATCGGCTCCAGAATTAAATTATTTATTTATTCCTAATTGGCCCTTAAAATGGCACGTGTTATGTCTTTTACTACATCCGCACGATATTTGGGTGGTATCTACCTAAAAATAATGGTGACTAATAAAACACACTTTCTGATTTGTATTCTATGATCTTATTGGTGTGTTTTAAGATGTGTTTTCTTGAGTGTGATTGATTTATAAATATTGTATTTGATATTTTAGTGGACACGACAAATGTTATCATCTGCGTCGGTTAACTTGGCTTTAGTCACTTTCCCGACACCATAACGTAGCTTCCCTCTGCCTTTTCTATAAATATTTTGTTGGCAATTGTTCTGATTAACTTTGCTCTAGCGTGCTTCGATATTATGAGTTTAAGCTTTGAATAATAATGGCGGCAAGGACTCATCATTTTGTAGCTGAAATAGGTAGATGTAACTGTAAGTTCTATGTTAATAGTTTCTTCTGCCACACGTTTGCGGAACTCAATTCTGCCTTCTGGTATACTCCGCATATCTCGAAAAGTCACGCGTGACTTTACTGTCTTTAATGATTTTGACTCGGGGTGCGGTGAGTGCGGTCATTTTATTTTCTGCATAATTTACTTTCAAGGCATGCGTGAACTCTTTGCGTCCGTAAGTAATTTGCCATTTTAATCATTTTCAGTGGTACTTTTGGTTTGGTTTGTTTTACGATATAACCACACCATAATCTTTCCATTATTGGTATTTTTTTTCAAAAATCTATCTCTACTAATATTTTTTCCTTCAGAAATCTATTTCTGGTAATAATTTTCCTTCACTGGTAATATTTTTTGTCAGAAAATATATTGCTGGTAATATTTTTTTTTTCAAAAATATATTGCTGGAAATAATTTTTTAAAAAGTATTTCTGGTATTAAAACCTGTTTTTACACTTTCATAGCGTTTTGACCCCAGTTTCGGGGTTAAGTATTTGCCCATAGCTGGGACCCTAACAGGTGCTACCATCCCGGGTCAGGGTGGAACTGGGAACACCAGCAATTAAGAGGTGGTTCCATGCTCCTCAAAACCTCCTGATCAGGGGGCTTGCTGTTGGACGTAGTTTATCGTCTTATCCAGGGCGCGGACGTAGTTTCTCGTCATACCCACGACGGTTTTCAGTGGTGGTAGTGGTGGTGGTGAAGTGTTCGTTTTCATTACAGTTATATTCTGCCTTCTTAATTCTTTTATTGCTCTCTCTCTCTCTCTTTCTCTCTCTCTCTCTCTCGCTACCCCTTAATAGTGTGTTTTCTCATATTCCCTAACTATAATGAACCTCTTGCAACTTAGTGGCTTTATTGCCTTGCTTGGGGTGAAATGATTAAAACAAGAATACAAAATCCACGATATCCTAATAAGAGAAAAAACATAGAATATTGTGTTCGATTATGTGAAAATGGACCCTTACAGGTGCTACCACCCCGGGTCAGGGTGGACCTGGGAACACCAGCAATTAATAGGCGGTTCCATGCTCCTCAAAACCCCCTGTAAATAGATATCACTAATCCATAAAATACTAATAAGAGAAAAAACATATTATGTTCGATACAGTGAAGATGGACATAGACACTCTTATCACATGCGTGTTCTCTAATATCAAGCCTGAATAAATTAATAAGACCTATGAACATTTACTGCGTAGCTTAAAACTCACGGACGTTTTAATCAAATTAACTTCAGGACATTCGATTTCAAACGATAGCAGATAGTTGACACGGAATGATACGGTGAGTTTGTGCTTATTGTAAACAAGTTCGATTGAATCGTTAAGCAAGTCCATTTAAAAAACAAAATAATAGTGAAAGAGAAAAGCCTCCGCTCACAACAGTAATTAAAATGAAACCCCAAGCTATGATTTTGTTTTTCTAATGATTCTTCGTTAATTAAAATGACACTTCGGAAATCGAGTTTTCTTCCAACAACTGCTATCAAAACTAATATAAAAAACAACTCAAATATGAAAATTTTGAATAACTGCTTATATGAGAACGTCAATATAGTATAATGTTTAACAAGCTTTTCCAGCTACATCAATTACTAGTGGGTTCGAGTCTCATTGGGTGCAACATACTTTCCCCGTTGTGCCACATCTAAGCTACGCTTAGGAAATAACTATACTACCAATAGAATTTTTAAAATAATATTGATGTTATGAATAAAATGTACAACGCAATATAGATGAGAAGTAGAATTTGCGTAGCCCTTACCAAGGATAACATCCTTTTGTCGCTAGAGCCTTTACAGGTAACAGAAACCTATTTGTCTTTACCCACTCAGTGCTCTGGAACTATTATCGTATACAAATTATAATATGTTTTTAAATTATTTGGTGAGGGAACAGAAAGCAAAAGGAAATGTCTCCTTGATCTTCCCAATGATAGCGTGAAGTTAACACAAAAATCCTCAAACGAAATTCGAACACGGTTCGATTTTTCAAGCGTTATCCCTGTTCGATTTAAAAAAAAAAAAAAAAAATATTTTTTTGTTGCTAAAATCACAGTGAAGAGAACAGATTGGTAATGAACATCCTTGTTGTCACTTGATCTCATCTGATATTCAAAAGACACTCTAACACGTTTTATACCATGGTTTGATATTGGCTCTTCACAAATATTGTATGGTCGTGATTTATTCTTGTATAGTGGAGTCGTAGTTATATCCATTTAAAAAACAAATTCCGATCTGTCTTTCTCGTAAATTCGTGGAAAAACGAAGAGTGCGATGTGCAGGTGGTGTAATAGATATCGACTCTGTATGAGAAATTGGCGAGCCGAATTCGAATTCCACTCGGAGTCCGTACATTTACATTCGCGTAAATGCCTTATAGAAAGGTATGAATACTTCTCCACGCACTAGCCTTAGTAGATCTGGGCTCTGGAAAAGTCTTTCAGGAAATTGTGGAGGCTATATTCACGCAAAATGAAATTATTTCAATAATAATTTCCATTAAAAAAGACTTCGCCTTAAATAACCAACAAAAGTTTGATGAGCCGTATGACTAGAGAGAGTATTTTCACATTTGTATTACCGCAGTTATTGCCATTAGTGTATATATGATATAATAACACTGATATTTCACGGATGGAACGGAATGGCTGAATGGGAAAAGAATTTGTTCTCATAGAGATTTTTATAATGCTAAAACATACCCAAAACCTATATGTTGATATAAACACTGTCTCACTCGGAGAATATATCTACACAGCAAAGCAGAGTGTAAGGAGAAACAAAAAGCAACAGTTTTACATATATGGAGTTACATCTGTACCTGGAGAAGCCATTTCAGGGACTCCAGTTTCCAACGGGCTAGATTTATCTATGTCTCAAGTGAGGACATACTCCACAAACAGGAAAGAGCGAGACTTGGGTGTCCCCAAATTGAGGACTGCGGGCTGGGGTTTCATTCTATAACTAAGAAATATATATTCCTAAAAGGAAATCACACCATGGACCTATCAACTGCTGTGGAGGCAGATTTAGCCCCATACACGGGCTATGGTGTGGGCTCGAGCTAAAGAAAGCAACCTCGCCTGTTGATTGCTGTAAACGAACCGAAATAAAGTGGGAATTTGTCACTGTATGGAGTGACGTCATTAAGCGATTTATATCCACTAAAGGGAGATACACGCCTTCTGTATCCTTACAGCTGTAAAAAAAATCAATTGCAAAAGAAATACTAAGTGTAATGAACCGATCCTTCTCGCCTTTAAGCGATGGAACCGTTGCTTTACGAGAGAAAATTTTATCAGTCGGAATTAAAAATACGGCTTGATGATTCAAGTTACCCTTTTCATATTAGAGTTCCCAGTGGAGATCGAACGCAAAATCGTGCTACTTATTGTTTAAAAGTAATCACCCTGTGTTTTAGGATGTGTTGTGAGCTTGGCAATATATTTTATTTGGAACAAATATCTTAGCAGACTGACTGACGACTCAACTCTCAAACAAATTTCTGCTTGTTTATGGCTGATATACATATTTCTATAAACGTTTTACCTTCTCTAAACATTCCGTTCATTATTTCCTTGAAATTAAGACTTTACATTTTGTTTTAAATAGCTATTTTGAGGTTTTATTGCGTTGTTTTATGTGCCAATAAGGTCCCGTCTTTTTTTAATCTTGTTTATCATAAATACTAGTGGTTTTCTAAAATATTGTTATTCTGTCTTGTGCCTACCTAGAAACTATTTGATTGGAGAAACACGTATCTACTGAATCGTGTATTGATCTATTTGCTTTAGAGATCAATAGATGTAACGTAACTATTGTCTTAATGGACAGATGTTTGCTCTCACACTCGATGGCATAGCAAACAGCACGACCGATTACGACGACATGTTGGTTTTCGTTCACATTTATATCTCTTTAATTTTTTGTCTTTAGAATCAAATTCTTTCCGGTTTGCTTTTTATCTCTTAGTTATTTTCTTCCATTACGTAAAATATTTAATCTTATTTTGTACTTTCGTTTTTTCATTTTTCTTTAGATTCTCTGAATCTTTCTTGTTAATTTATTTTGATTCTTTCCATTTCATTCTTTTTTTATTTTGGTTTCAGAGAATAAAGAATGAAAACTGAAAATTAAATGAAAGGAGAATGGAAGTAAATTAACAATAAATTTTTATATTAGATTTTATTTCTTTTCTCTTTCAATCATTATTCTTTTTATTTTCACCCTTTTATAATTTCCTTTTTCTTTTCTTTCTTTTACGTATTTCCTTTCATTTTCTTGTGTGTTGCTTTCATTTTACTGTTTGTTATTTCTTTTCTAGTCTTTTCATTGCCATATTTGTCTTCCATCCCTTTCCACCATTATTTCTTTAATCTTTCCTACCACCATTCTTACTTCCTCTTGTCATATATATATATATATATATATATATATATATATATATATATAGAGAGAGAGATAGATAGATTGATAGATATAGATATGACATGTATATATATATATATATGTATGTATAAATGTCATATATATATATATATATATATATATATATAGAGAGAGAGAGAGAGAGAGAGTGAGATAGATTGATAGATATAGATATGACATGTATATATATATGTATGTATACATGTCATATATATATATATATATATATATATTACACATTAACACACACACGCACACACCTATATATATATTCTCTTTTAGGCATGTCCGATTGAATAAATTAACGGCATTATATCTGATATTTTTTTAAAAAATCCGTTCATACTCATGAATAACCTTCCATGTATTGATATTAAATCACGAGAGAAATGTGCTATAGCTGTTTAAATTTCCTTTATTTTCATTATTTTATTAAACAGCTATAGCACATTTCTCTCGTACTTTGACATCAATACACGGAAGGTTATTCGTTACTATGAACGGCTTTTGTTAAAAATTTGCAAACATAATGTCAGTAATTTATTCAATCAAACATACCTAAAAGAGAATTTGCTGCCTAATTATACAAATTTAATATATATATATATATATATATATATGATAAAACTATAGTTTTAATGTTATTAATGCAATATTTATGGGTAAAGTGCTCAACCGGACAGATGTAAATATAAATGTGGACACTGAAGTCAACAGCCAGCGGCGACAATCTGTTATATGATTAAGCCTGACGATTGCGTTTAAAAATGAAACAGACTGATCGACAGAAACTGTGATGCCAGATCAAGACCCATAATATTGCTGATTCTTCTTTGGAATTTTATCACGATTCTCTAAATGTATATATAATCAAGATATTACAACTTCAAAGTACATGCAAAGTAGTGTGAAACATTATCTTCAGAATTTTTGCACGTTTCGAAGGATGCCCATCTTCTTCAAGACCATTGGTCTCTCTTCAACATCCACAGAGACCAGTTGCCGTTTATGCTATAACTACTGATGAGCGAACCATAGTTTCATTATTTTAATCATTTCACTCGAAGCAAGGCGGGAATGATACTAGCACGCGGGGAGGGGGTTACCGAGAGTGAAAGTGAGAGAAAAGACTGAGTTGTAGGGATGATTGAGGAAAGAATAAAAGATGACCGCGGTTCAAGACAACAGAAGTTGTCGATTTACCCTGCATTTAAATTTATGAAGGTTGTAATTTTCAGGGAAGCAAGTAAGCGGAATGGCATTCTACGTCCAGAATGTGCGAGAAAAGAAACTGCTGGAGTAGAAGTGTACGGTTAAATTTAACTATTTCAACAGTAAATGGGTGGGACCTAAATGCCAACCTAGTAGCTCTCTTAAATTCATGTATTCGGGGCATCATAGAAAAAAAGAATCGTCAGATTAGTTTCCATGAAAATATTTTTAGAGAAGTTAGAGGGAAGCCATGTCATGTATGTGAGTCCGGATCGATTACAATGCAGATCTTTTTTTGGTCAAGAACCTCAGGTTGAATAGAAGGGACACCAAACCAGTATTCAATGCACGGACATATAGAACATTTGTAAATGTGCAAGATGGCAAGACACAATGGACCAACTTTCCTTGCAGTTGATGCAGCTATTGATTCAATATAGTTTTCCTACTTCAAGTCAGTTGAAGACGTAAGGCCAAGAAGGCACAGTGAGATGCTGTTCTAGAGTCGAGCATCAGTAATCCTGATGGTGGGAGGGAAGCTTTTCTATGTTGGTTAAATTAAAACAGTTCAAATTACTTTCAGAATATGAGCCAGCAGGGCCACAAACGATTTGAATTCCGAACTTTCATTTTGTTCTTCTATGACTAGAGAGTTTTCGAATATTCTAATGCGTTCTGCCTGTCTTCTAGTTAACCAATATCTGGGGGTGAAGAGATGGATTCATAATTATCCGAATGGTATTTGTGAGAAAGTAAATGCAACGAGCGAAATTTCTTAGTCATTTTAAATTCTTCCTTACCTTCTTTCTTACATTGCATAATTTTGTCTGCCTCGGAATTCTTTCTTCTTTCCTGGGCAGTTATCCTTCAGGGAATTGATGATCATCGCTCTCCACAACGTCCTGCCTATCGAGGCTCTTCATGATTTTTGTGTTTTTGTTATCTCCTATGGAACATGGTTTTAGAATTTAAAAGTAAAATGACCGTTGTATCTTTTTTCTCTCTCTTATATTCTATTCACCTTTTTCTGATTTCATTCTTCAATGCTTCCTTTTCTTTTTAGAATTATTTGCTCATATCATCTTTCCGTAATTTTTCTTTTCTACTGAATCTTTTTATCTTTATTGATTCAGGCTTTAATAATTTTTTATCTTTCCTCCGTTTTTTACTACCTCTCTCACTTTTTTATCATTCTTTTCTTCTTTCTTTCTTTTGTCTTTCTTTATTCTTTCTTTCTTTATTTATTTTTCTTCCTGTCGTTCTTTCTTTCTTTCATTCGTTCTTTCTTTTGTCCTTTCTTTCGTTGTTTCTTTTTAATTGAAATTTCTCTTTACTTTGATTGTATTTTATTATTTTTCAAACTGATTTCTTTCTTTCTTTTGTTATTTTTTCGATTTTTTTCTTTCTTTTGTTCTTTCTTTCTTTCGTTTTTTTTTTGTTTTATCCTCTCTTTTATCCTTTCTTTCGTTGTTTCTTTGTTTCTTTGTTTCTTCTTTCTGCTCTTCTTTCTTTTGTTGTTTATTGTTATTTTTTATTTCTCCCATTTTTAGTCGTATTTCATTTTTAATTTCCAGTTAATTTCCTTCTTTCGTTCGTTTTTTTTCGTTCAGTCTTTCCTTCGTCCTTTTTTTCCATTGTTTCGTTTTTTTCTTTTTTTCATTTTTATTTTACATTTCTCTTATCTTTAGTCGTATTTCATTTTTATTGTTCCGTTAATTTCTTTCTTTCTTTCGTTCTTTCTTTCTTTTTTTTCCTTTTTTTCGTTCTTTCTTTGATTCTTTGTATTGTCTTCCTTCATCTCTATACATTCTTTCTCCTTTCATCGTTTAACTACTCTCATGATTTCTATTTAAAATGATTGTATTTCTATTTTCAGATTTATCATCTCTGTCATTTGCTTCTTTTCATTTTTCTTTCTGGAATTTTACTGGAATTCATCTTGTTTTTTTATCTTCATTTTTAACAATTTAAGATTTTCCTTCTCCTCATTTAAAGTCCGTTTTTCCATTGTATCTTTATACATTTCCCCCCCCCCCTGCCACTTTTAATTTCTTTCTCATACCTTTTCTGCTTTTATTCACATTCTTTTCTTCCGCCATCTTCTTTACGTTGCGCCATTTTATTTCTCTATTTGTCCTTCTTCTTCTCACCATTTACAGTTTCTCAACAATCTGAGCCGTTTAACACGAGAACATCATTACTGACGACCACTGAAACAACAGCCCAGGGCTTACATATCACTCGAACCATTTAAAATCTATTCAACATGAACGCTTTCCGTTTAGTAGCTGATTTTCCGTTAATATCACTGAAACCTGACTCAACGTCGATTGTTTTCCACACAACACCCTTAATGTCAACAAGAAGAATCATTTAGTTTGCTCGTTTGCCAAGGTCTGGGATGGAATTGTGTAAACTTGTTTCAATCTTTATCTTGTCGCTGCATATCACACACTTACATTCATACATACATGCATATATATATATATATATATATATATATATATATATATATATATATATATATATATATATATTAGGTTGGAAAAATAATGTCGGTTGTTGGCGTAAAGAATACGTCAAAAACCGACATTATTTTGCACCAACCTAATATATATATATATATATATATATATATATATATATATATATATATATATATATATACACACGTGGTGCGATAGATAAATTGTCGCATAAATTCCGCAAAAATGAAGATAATGTGACACCACGTTTTAACAGATATATTTACACAAATTACACAAAACATATCTTGAAATACAAACAAGTATATTATTCAATAAAACAGACATTGGCATCAAACACGAATTCCAAACGACTTCGGAATATCATGCATATCTTGTGGACGTTCTCTTTGTTTAAGTTGGTGAATACCGACATAATCATTGCTTTCAATTCATCTTTGCTGTTACAAGGTGTGTTGTTGGTTTTTCGTACACCTGCGCACCACGCATAATAATCAAGGGGAGTGCAGTTTGGGGAGTTTGGTGGCCAGATGCAAGGGGTGATGTGGCCGCAAAAATTGTTTGACAGCCATGACTGGATTCCCCAGCTTGTGTGGTATTGTGTACAGTGATGTTGCCAGGGATAGAGTCTTCCAACAGTCATCCCCTTGACCCAGGGTAGCACTATCTTTTCAAGGCACTTGAAGAGATAGTTCTTCAGTTGCTACAGCAAATAAGAGATGTTTCCACTCTCCTCGAAACCTCCAATCAGCCGAGGCCTTACTGCCAGAAGTTGTTTAATGCCATAACCAGGACGAGAGAATCAAAGATTAGTGGAAGTTGAAAGCTACCCATTAAGTGAAATTCATGCTATATCGCTATCCGAAGCCTTTTAGATTTGTATCTCACCTAGATTCGCTAAACAAGGAGTACATATCTATAGAAATGAGATGATCAAAAAGAGATTTAAAGTTACGTAAGTATATGTGTCTATATATATATTTTTTTAGTATGATTTATACATAACTATCGCCCTCCTCCTTGCCCGGTCTTATTTAATGAGTTGCTTTTGCTTAAGCCCTTTAGTTGAAGCTTGATTGAGACCTTGATTATGGTATTTGTATCAGTTTTGAATAATTAGGTTTTCTTCTCCTAGGTTGGTTGCCAACCACGCCAACTAGTGAATACATTCTGTCATCCTCATTCCTTTCTTAAGGGTATTCCTGCGTAAAACTCGACTGGAATTCAAAAACGTCTCCCCAATTCGTCGAGCAGCAGTCGTTGCAGCACCCACACATTCTTGTGTACACGCAACCCCGCACGCACACACTCACTAACACACACACACACACACACACACACACACACACATATATATATATATATATATATATATATATATATATATATTATGAAATGGACAAAGTCCGACAATTATTTTAAGACATTTTTATGCTATTACTTTGTTTTTACAGATACAAATATTTAATTAAATGCTCTGTTTATAATAAACAGTAATAACAACATTTACCGGCCTGAATGTCCGAGAAATTTTCATAGAAAATATGCGTCCTCCGACAGGAATCGAACCTGTATCCTATATCTATACAGAACCATCACATAGCCTGACGTCCTTTTACCGATTTACCCGCAGAGGAACGTTTCGGTTAGCAAGGTCGATTTTACTGTTTTTAAACTACAACTCTTCATGATTTTCACTCATACATTCATATCGGCTCTATGCGTATCCAAATGTAAATAAATGACGTCACACATTATGAAATGGACAAAGTACGACAATTATTTTGAGACATTTTTTTTTTAAGCACGTCATGCTATATGACGGTTCCGTATAGGATAGAGGTTCGATTCCTGTTCACTATTTGAAATCTTGAAAACAAAAATTTTAAATTAACATTTCATTCATAATTTGGTTTTAAACATGAAAGAAAACATTTCTATTTATTAAAATGGCTAAACATTAGAATTTTAGACATTTTCTAATAATTCTTACTATAATGCATCAGGATAAACTACATTTTTTTTTTTTTTTTTTGGAATATTACTTCTATTTCCAATTCTTGAACAGGCACCATATAATTGGCCATGAAAAAAGCAAAATTGCATAAAGTGAAGTCCAGCAACTTTCATTGATTGATCTTTGATTTGTGAATATTCATTATAAAAGAAACTCTGGGAATTGAATTCGTTTAAAATCAAAAGTCATATCTTTTGGAATCGATGAAATTCTTGGAATCAGTACAGTTTCTCCTTTCTCCAGTTATAATAAGAGCTTTCAATAAGTGAGGTAATATTTTCTTCACAATAAGACCTGTACTATTAGATAACGTTTGAAGGATCAAAATTTCTTAGTAGCATAATGGTACTTCTTGTTCTAATAACAACTTGTGTGATGTCACTCCTGGAATATCCAAAGAATTTAAAAAAATCAATAGGAAAATTAACTGCTTCGTCTGGATCCACAGTTGTATCAATGGATAAGTATGTTCTTTCTTCTGCTGGGATAACTTGTAGAATCTTATGATTGATGATCTGTACTGTTTCATTTCTGTTAACCAAAATTGCTCTTTCACATAACCAATCTGTATTCTGGAAGTTATCTGTATATTGAGGTATACTTTAAAAATGATTTCCTCAATGCCCTCGACCAGAGTGCTGAAATATTCAGGAAAGCTGATTTATCCATCTTGATCATGTGGAATTTCTCTATTTTCTAATTTTTAAAAGAAGGTGACTAAATTCCTTTGTTGTCTCATCTCCATTGAGTTCCACTCTCATATTAGTGATCAAAAAGCGTCTTTCTATATAAGCCCACGGATAGTAAATTTTCAGGCAGTCATGAAGTTCATCTGCAGCAGTTCCTCGCTTGACAAAGGGGAGTTTTTATCTGAAATCTCCAGATAGCAGAATTGTCACCCCTCCAATGTGTCTATTATTATATTTGACATATTTCAATGTTCTCTCTAAAGCCTCAAATCTACTATCGTAAGCAATAGTGCACACATCCCATACTATGAAGCAATTCAGCTGAAGTAGCTTGACTAGTTGCGTACCTCTATTTATGTTACAAATCAGTCTAATGGCAGTGAGCAGTTCTTCCACCAGTAAGCAAAGTAGCTGCTATTCCCCATGATGCTACAGCTAAAGCCACTGTTCTTTGTACCCTAACCGAAGATAAAAGATTATTTAGGGACGTTTTGCCAGTTCCTCCAAGAGCATTCAAAATGAAAGTTCCTAGCCCAGAATTGTTGATCCTTAACATAATCTCATTGTAGATGACTCTCTGGTCAGTAAGAAGATTTGTATTAGTTTGTATTTGATGGATCAGATCTTCATGGTTGTATCCAGTCTCTCTCATGATTTCTTCATTTAAGGGATCAGAATATCTATTTGGTTTGTGAAGTCCGTAATGGGACAGTGTGTTTGTGTCACATTTAGCAGCTTATCTTCTATTTCACACAGTGTAATGTTTACAGTCTTCGGTTAAATTTTATGACTAGTCCTGGATGAATCAGTTACATATGGTGACGAATGTCTTCACGCATAGCTTCATGGTGTTTCACCACAGATCCATTGGATTTGAAATTTGACAGGTAGCAATCATAAAAGCAAAGAGATCCCTTATTTGCTTTTGTGATTGATATGAAACTGCCTCTTGTAAATTTTTATCTCAATGTTCATCAATGTCAAGTTGAATGCATGTATGTCTCAAGAATATTTCCATCGGCTGTTTTCAAATTTTTCTGACATTATGAAGAACTCAAAGAAAGAAGCATTCGCAATCTTTTGTATGTACTGTATAAACCCGACAAGTGATACACTACATTTAATAACAAGTTCACTTGGATGAGGTTCTCCTTGTTTTCTTCTGTGGAATTTTCTAGATTTGAATGTGAAAAAAAAAAATGAAAAAAGATGAGTGTATATTGTAAGGCATTATAAGCCCTGTGAGTTTCTATAACTTTTTGAAGACTTCCAACTGGAGAATGATATATCACATTCTTGCTAAGCCATTAGAATAGCTACCTCATTAATATATAGTGTACTGAACCTCCTCTTGTGCACAACAGAAGCCGTTTTATCAGCTCTAATCGCAATTCTGAAATCTTCAGTTTCAACCATTTCCATAGATGATGTTAACTGCCTGACATGCAAAAAATCTTAAAGAGTAAATATAATGTCAGACTTCAGTACATCAAACATTTCTTTTGGTCTGTCATTGTGCTCGGTAATCCTCTATGAAGTAGATATTGTAGAAAGGAATATTGCAATTTTGCTCATATTTTGTTAAGACTTTTAAAAATAAATAAATTAAAAAGGAAGCATCTTTACATATTCTTTCGGTGGTGGATACGTTTGTACATGAAATATTCTTTGTTTTGTATACTTGTTTTACTGAATCAGAAAAGTCCATTTTGATAAAATGTAGTTTGTTGAATTTCCGTAGTGTAACTTCCGTAAAAGAACCACCTATTATGGATGCGAGGTATATAAGCTGATAAAGTTACAATAAGTTTGTCTTCATAATTCACCTCTGACGATGATCTCAGAGGAGATTGAAAGTACTTGGGTTCAAAAAAATCTACGGCGCCTTCCTTGATGAATTTCGACTTAACATCAACAAGATAATTAGAGAACTAGAAAGGATTATTATAAAAATAAATAGGCACAAAATAGATATATTAATCAATAAAATGTGCTTAAATAAAGATAGCCGGGCTATATATATATATATATATATATATATATATATATATATATATATATATATATATATATATATATATATGTATGTATGAATATATATATATATATATGTATATATATATATATATATATATATATATATATATATATATATATATATAATACTAAAGAACTTCTGATTATCACACTAACGGTTCTTTTCTATATATCCATATATTTGCACACACACACACACACGTATATATATATATATATATATATATATATATATATATATATATATATATATATATACTCTCACTTTCTCTCTCTCACACACAGACCCATACATATATTTATATATACACTACATTTCAAAAGTTTGAAGAAACCACGGGTATTTTTTTAAATCGTCTAAAAAGTAGTTGTCTTGTAATTTAAATAAGAAAATTATTATACATGGTTAAAAAAAAGCGAGGGAATTTTTTAATTATAATTTTTATTATAACATAATGAAAAATACCATTTTATGATTAAATTTTTCTCTCGTCAAAATGTCCTCTTTTTACCTTGATTAATGCATCACAAATGTTCGACATTCGTTTTAAACATTTATGAAAGCATAATTTTGATAATTGATTCCATTCTCTTTTCTATGAGTTTAAGAGATCTTTTTCATGTTTTTCACTCTTCTGTCAGGTTCATCTCATGCTAATTCTAGGGGTGGCTTGACACATTTGAACCCTAGTATATATATATATATATATATATATATATATATATATATATATATATATATATATATATATATATATATATATTGTAGAATTCCCACGTTCGCAACATTTAATTTAAAATATGGTTCAATACAAAGTAGAGCAATATTATTTATTCTAGGATATTGCATCCAAAACATGTCAAAATTCCTCAACCGTTACATATTAATTTACCAAATAATTCTAAAAGTTTAACTTATTTACTAGTTTCTTAAAGAAGCTACTTAGTCATCAACTATAAAGAAAAATTCTATAAGTATCTGACAAAGCATATAACTTGTTTAGCATTTTTTTCTTAGGAAATGGCATATTCTTGTTTGTATAAATTATGTATCCATTTACATCAACTATAGTCAATTGTCTGGTAGCCGTTAGCTGCCAATCTACGAGTCATGACGCATTTATAAAAATATTTTTAATTTTTTATTCTTCTTTACTAGGGTTGAAAAGTGTTACGCTACCCGTATAATTACGTTAAATTTAACGTAATTCTGGGTGTTGATTGATTCAATGTCCACTTTTATATTTGCATACTTTCTCTCCCTGATATCCATAAATACAGCACAACATATATATATATATATATATATATATATATATATATATATATATATATATATGCGTGTGTGTGTCAGAAAGTATATTTAGGCAGCATATCTTCATTCAAGCATATATATGCTTGGTGGGGAAAATAAATCCTTAGTAAATCTAAACTACACCCAAAGAAATAGAACCAAATGCGAACTAAAGTATGCATGATCTTTTCACAAGCAATATTTCTCTACAGATATCGTGACATAAAACTCCGTCTTTTAAATCTATCGATCCTAGAATACTTGTCAAAAAGAGTGTGTATTTGGGCAACGGCAATCAGAGTAAGATGGACAGCTACTGGGGAAATAAGCAAAGGAATAGGCATCAAAAACAAATTTGTTATGGCCGAATCTCATCAGAATGTATGTGAGTGACGACCAGATCCATAAATCATATGTCATGATGCTAAGACAATATATAACGGAACTGATAACGGCCTCCATTTTGAAAAGGCACGAAAAAATGTTTTAAGTAATGTGCTGATTGTTAAAATATTCTCTGTCGAAAATGTTTTCACATTTGATGCAGTTTTTAACAGTCGAAACGACCGCTAACTTGCCAGAATAAAAGTTGATATACATGGTGTGTTTAGGACTAAATATCCAAACCAGGTCATTATCTTGGCTGCCGTAGCTTGCGAAGGCAAAAAGATGCCACGATTGTTTTATCAGTGTTAGAAATATGTTGGATTTTTTTTGAAGGCCTGTTGCGCCATGGCTCAACGCCAGCTACCTACAGGGTGTATAGACCGAGGAAGTTACTACCAGTCACAGAGACGTGGCTGAACATAAGTTCAGCAAATCTAATTATGCTTATTTCTGGCATCGATTTCTAGCCTTCTTTGCCTCAAGAATAGGCCTGACCCAGCTGTAATACACTGTCTGGAGTGTTTGGAAGCAAGGCACCCCCAAAAAAACCCTACACAGATATCAATAGCCCGATGGATGCAAGAAGGAATTTGCCAATATGAGCAAGATCTTCCTGCTTAAGAGTCTTGCAGATTTTTAAGGTCGTCTTGAGTTTGTGATTACAAATAATGAAAAACATCAAATAAATTATTTATTTGGATATTATCTCTGCATTTTATATTTATTTTCTATAATTTTTTTACCTCAATACTCTCATATTTTTCGATTTCTCTCTCTCTCTCTCTCTCTCTCTCTCTCTCTCTCTATATATATATATATATATATATATATATATATATATATATATATAAAAGCAAGTTTGAATAAGCTAGATATATTATGTCTATTTTAATCCTCTCAAATTATTCACGGATCAATTTCTTAGTGCTGTTACAAAACTGAGTAAGAAAAGACGCCGTAGTTTTGGTTAATTCTTTGATTTTTCCAAATATTTCAATCTCATCCAAGATCATTTTCAGGGGTGAATTAGTAAGATTAAAAATTTATGTAATTAATAGTTGCGAATTTTTTGTAAATGAGCAGGAATCGCGCTTCGTTAAAGTCAATTTACGTTAAGAATATGTAAGGGAGGTAAATTAGTTTAATTTTTTTATTATTATTTGAGATTATTAAAATAAAAATAAGTAGACAATATCTAGATTATTCAGCCAAACATGCTTGAATGAAGATATGCTGCCTAAATAAACGTATGTATAAACACACACACACACACACACACACACACATATATATATATATATATATATATATATATATATATATATATATATATACAGTATAACCCGGATATAAGAGAAACACGGATATAAGAGAAATTTTCTCTGGTCCCAAATTAGAGCATGTGTTAATGTAAACAAAATAGACCAAACCCGGATATAAGTAAAACCCTGATATAAGAGAAACTCGGATATAAGAGACTTCTTCTCCAGTCCAAACAACTCTCTTATATCCGGGTTTCAGTGTATATATGAGAATGGGAACAGAAGTCAACACATAATGGCAACAAAATGTTTCATCCTTGGAAGCAATCCTCAGGACATAGTCTGTCGTCAAAGAGTAGACTTTAGTGAGTGCCACTATCCTATTTGCAAAACTGTCCAAATCGTGTATGTCTAAACAAATACTCTAATCTGAGTTTCTTTTTTCCAGGTTTTCATATGACGTCTAGCCACTATTTACACTATTGTATGAATCACTCAAGAGCACTTTGCGTTATTCCTTAGAAAGTGAACAGATTAAAATCGTTTTATATCAGCCGGACTATATTTCCCCAATTAAGCAATGGTAAGAAGAAAAAGATCATTCAGGCATTCAGTAATGGCACCAACATTGATACTCTGGCTTCCATCTTCAAAGTCCGTTTAAGAACAGTCAAGAGAATGGTGAATAAGTATAAAAAAGAAGAAAGAATAGTAGAAAAACAAGATCTGGCGGTCACAACAGGAAGAGAGATCGTCGGTTTAACTTAGAGATAAATAACATCTTATTGTTCTAAGTAATGTCAAAGAGTTTTATAAAAACCTCGGGGAATTCCAGTAAGATATCTTTAATCATTTTAAAGATACAATGGTTCAAAACTTAATCTACCAAATGGACAATTTTGGTCTAACACGATTTGAACATTTTTGCTGTTACACACAGTATATATACATATATATATATATATATATATATATATATATATATATATATATATATATATATATACGTGTGTGTGTGTGTGTATATGCATGTATATATATATATGTGCGTGTGTTTGTATATATATATATATATATATATATGATTTTATAAGGAACAGAGAGAAAACGTTACTTTTTCAGTAAATCTTTAGCAGAGAATGAAATATGTAGATGAAATACAAAATTTTGCTATTCTTATCGTTTGCGTTTGCTTTTCGTGCGTGATGCACACCCCACGTGCATTTGTCTTGTCAAGCAGCGTTCGTGTGTATAACACGTGTGTATATGTGTGTCATAATCCTCGTAGGTCTTTGCAGGATTCGAATGGCAACGTATATTCTTTGTCTGTGGGTATATTTAGAAGGTATTATCTATGTTCTGTTGCAGTTTGCATGCTGATTTGGTCACGTTTTATCTGAGGGTAAATTTAATGTGTACTAGTTGATGTAACAGGTAGACATCTAGATTTTTAAGCATGGATTTTTATAAATTTCGTGATAAAAAGGACTATATTTGGTGTGTGTTTATGCATAGTAAAATATTAATGAGAACTCCTGCGAAGAATCCGGCATAGAATTATGATACACATAGATATATAATTTATTCAAATGAACGGATGTTGATCAGCGAGATGTCCGTAATGTCTCCCTCGTCAATGAAAAGCAACACCAGAATTAAAAATAACAAGTTTTTCTTTTCTACATCCATATTTCAATGTCTCATGAAGCTTTAATAAAAGCGAAGCATGTTAGCTTTATACTCGTTGGTTTCTTATTCTATCATTCTGTCAAATTCCAATCCATATTCGATACCGATTCTTATATATATATATATATATATATATATATATATATATATATATATTGCATATAGCATGAAACAGACTGTCGCCTCTAAGTGTTGACTTCTATGTTCACTTTTATATTTATATATATATATATATATATATATATATATATATATATATATATATAAAAAGACAACAATGAAGTTTCATGAGTATAATTTATTTCCACCTCCTGTTTCAACAAGTTACATCACTAGTTACAAAGGAATTTGGTTTCTTTTATTTTTAATAAAAGTTTTGAGGGATAGGTTTAAATATAATAAGAGGAGTGGGAGGACCATAGAATGATTTAATTTAGAAATGAAAGCATTTTTAATAAGTTACGTCGCCAAAAACATCGCCAATACTTCTTAAGTAATTTTTAAACAGGAAAAGAAAAGAAGATAAAAAAGACAAAGAAAGAGGTAAACAGGGGAGGAAGAGGGAGAAGGAAGATTGAGTTATCACGGTGACACTGGGAAAACGCCCATCAATATAATTTATATTTGGTAAACTATTAAAGAATACGAGCAAACTAGGAATAAAATCAAATAAAATATGTTAATAATATTATTAATCTTGATTAATACAATTCTAATTAATACAGGAGTATACGTTAAAGATTATTAAAATATGCATATATATATATATATATATATATATATATATATATATATATATATATATATATATATATATATATATATATATATATAGACGCTCTAGAATAATCAAACATTATCCACACTTTCGATATAAAATATATCTATGTTGGTGATGCGTGTTTATATTTGTTATGTTTATGATACTTATTTATATTTACCAGGCTGAATATTCACGAAATCTTGTTATATATGGAGGACGCATATTTTTCTAAAAAGATTTCTCGAATATTAAAGCCAGTAGATATAAATAAATATACTGTTTAGCAAATAAATCAAAACAGAACATCTACTCAAATATGAGTATCCATTAAAACTAAAGTTTAAACAAATAAATCATATATATATATATATATATATATATATATATATATATATATATATATATATATATATATATATATGCACACACAATAATATGAAAATTCTACTCAGAGTTACAAGTAATAACAAGCACCAGGCAGATATATATCTCCGCAGATTATATCTAACGTGCTTCAACCACTCGGCTACAGAGAAACTAATGACCAAATCAAAGCTCAAGTTGTACTTTTTAACACTGATCTATCTTCTCGAATTGTTTGTATGCGTACCAAACTTACATTTATACTAATTTCTTTAAAGACAAATGACAAGGTACGATGCCTATGAGATCAAAGGTACTGGAAAGAAGTATTGTTTATACGGATAACACTTATTTTATTTCGCTATCTTTACGGTGATACGCTAGTATATTCCTTATGTAAATGTTGAATTTTACTTTCAGCCGATGTAATTTCTCTTCAATATAAATTCAACTTAAGATACAGTAAATATTCTTAGTTAAAATGATGACTTATCTGAATGTTGTAGTTTTACCTGCCTTCTTGGATGTTGGATCATGTACTATAATAATTATGTATCTGCGGAGCAATCCCTCTTAGAAACAGGTTTCATGTATGGCGATTGACACATCGCCCTATGTATTAACGATGACGTAAAGAAGGCGTTATATGTATAAATACAACTCGGTTACACCTCCAGTCATCAAAACTTTGTCGGTTATCTTTAAAGATGACAAGACATACACACAGACACACACGAATATATATATATATATATAAAAGGATCAAACACTAATATTCCATGGTTATAATTTATTACACTGGGATCGTAATCATGATTCAATTCATAAGACCTACAAATCCAAAAAGAAATCGGAAAATATAACTTCGGATATATATATATATATATATATATATATATATATATATATATATATATATATATATGTATGTATGCATGTATGTATTTATGTATGTGAGAGTGTATGTGTGGTGGTGGGAAGCAAGTCTGAAAGACAAATGTATGAAAGGTATAGAGAGAGAGGTGTAAGAAGAAAAAAGAACAGGAAGGTCTAAAGTTAAAGGTGGGGATTAAGTTCTGCCTGCATTCTATCCTCTTAGGAATTTATATATATATATATATATATATATATATATATATATATATATTGACCACTACTATTATATATATATATATATATATATATATATATATATATATATATATATATATATATATATATCAGCTTAGAGCCCCGAGCAAGGCATGAAGCCACTAGGATGCAGGGGGGTTGCAGAAGATTTGTAGCAAGAGCAGATAGGAGTGATAGAAGAAAGGATGAAGGGAAGGATAGTGTGTAGATCAAGGTAACTGGAGATGTCGATTGACATTACATTTGAATAGTTGGATTATTACTACCAGGGAAACAGTAATTGGGAAGGGTGTTCCACCGGCGAGAGGTGCGAGGTATGAAGCTATTGGAGTAGAAGAGACGGCTACATTTTAAAGTTTCTACAGTGTAAGGGTGAGAGCGGGATGTCAGCATCGTAAGGCGCTTGTATTCATGGAGACTGGGGACCAGGGAAAGCAGCTTATCGGAGCAATTGCCATGAAAGTATTTGTAGAAGAGAGAGAGAGAGAGAGAGGTGAAGGCGCGTCTGTGAGATAGTGGCTGCAGGCGAGACGCCAGATCAGGGCCAATACATATCCGTCTCTGGATCTTGTCAAGAACTCCGAGGTAAACAAAAGGTGCCCCAAACCATATATGGCAGCAATACTCCATGCAAGGGCGAATGGTCATTTTGTATATTTGAAGTATCGATTTAGGGGAGAAAAATTTCCTGGCGCGGCACAGAGAGCCAACTTTACTCGCGGTGGACGATCCAATTGACTCAATGTATTTGGTCCATCTCAGGTCAGCAGTCAACGTGATACCGAGCAGACGCAGGGAATCGCTCTCAAGAAGTTGACTATCAGACATTCTAATGGGGGACAGGTAAGGATACCTATGGTGGTTAATGGAGAGTAGTTTAGTTTTTGAGGCGTTAAATTTGACCATCCAATTGTTGCCCCAGTTAACAACCGATTGGAGGTCCATTTCACGACGCGCGGCCAGGTTAGTTTTGACCGCGACACTATATTTGTTTTTGAGGCAGGAGTAGATTGTAGTGTCGTCCGCGTAGATGCCAACTTGGGAACCTATGGTGTCAGGAAAGTCGTTGATGAAAATAAGGAAAAGTATGGGGCCAAAGATGGAACCTTGGGGAAAACCTGCGTTCGTGGGATAAGAACTGGAGGAGAAACTGTTGAGAACGACCTTCAATTCTCGGTTTGACAGGAATGATTGTATTAGATCAAACAGTAGACCAGTAATACCGTAACCCTGGAGCTTTCGAAGAAGGCCGGCATGCCAAACCCTATCAAACGCTTTGGAGATGTATAGGGCCACGGTTCGAGCCTCACCATTATTTTGAAGTGCTTGGTAGACGGTTTCAGTGATGGCCGTAAGCAAGTCAGCTGTAGAACGGGCGTAGCGGAAACCATATTGCTTGTCTGAGAGAAGGTCGGGTGTGGTAAGGTGGTTAACCACTTCTGCATTGATGAGGGCTTCGAAGACTTTGCCGAAGAGGGGTAGGAGACTAATAGGACGGTAATTAGCGGGTTCAAAGGGGTCTCCAGAGTTCTTAAAGACTGGAACAATGGATGAGGACTTCCAGCAGTCAGGAAAGTAGGATTCCTTGAGGCAGTAATTATACAGTTTAGAGAAGGCGGGTGATAACTCAGGCGCGCATTTCTTCAAGACAATGGCTGGTATGCCATCTCCACCAGTAGCCTTATGGGGGTCTAATTTGGAGATGATACCTAGTACTGATGACGGGGTTATGCGTAAGCCGCTCAAAAGGGCCTCAGTTCTTAGAGAGAAGTCAGGTATGGGTACACCGGTGGAGTCAAGCGTCGAGTTATATGAGAACTTCCGAGCAAGGCATTCAGCCTTGTCGGTTGAGGAGGTCAAGACCTCGAACTGGTTGAATAAAGGAGGTATGGAGTGTTTTCTATTGTACATGACACTCTTGCAGAGCCGCCAATAATCTTTGGAGACAAATTTGCGAGATGCAATACGCTCCCTCATCCGAGCAGCAAATATTGTCTTAGCTTCGTTGAAGACACGCTTACACTCGCTACGTGCGGCGGCAAAGAGACGTCTATTGCAGTACGGCATGTCGCTACGAAATATGTGAAAGAAGTGGTTCCTATGGGCAATGGCGGCTGGGCAAGCAGCGGAGAACCAAGGGGAGGAGTGCCACTTGACCTTAAATTTCCTTGAGGGGATGAAAGCTTCGATTCCAGCTTTAACCCAGGATGAGACCTCCGAAGCACATTCATGGACAGGGAGTGTAAAGACAACATCCCAGGGGACATCGCGGAGGAAGTCACGGAACGAGTCCCAATCCGATCGTTGGTAGTAGAACGAGGTTCTAGTAATGGGAGGTTCTTTGCTGGGTGGGGAGTTGAAGGAAATGTTAACAGATATATATATATATATATATATATATATATATATATATATATATATATATATATATATGCTTAGGAAAATGAATAATTTGTACGAATTTCTGTAAGTGTTATAGTGTATTATTATTATTAATATCATTATTACAAAAGTATATATATATATATATATATATATATATATATATATATATATATATATATATATATTCGCATGCGTGTGTGTAAATCAATATAAATACATGCATGTGGAAAAATGTATATGAAATGTTTCTTGTGTTTATGTGTCTACACGTGTATACATACATATATATATATATATATATATATATATATATATATATATATATATGTGTGTGTGTGTGTGTGTGTGTTCTTCTCTGCTAAGAGCAGAAGAGGAGAACGAATTTGTGAAATCATTTCAAGCGGAATGACACTTTCTCTAGTGGAGAAATTCTGAAACATCTCATGCGAAAACCAGGTAGAGATAAAGAAGAAGATATTCAACTCTGCTGATGGATATATTTGAAATTCATTTTACCGGGAAACACATTGTTTCTTCTATACGCTTCTGTATTGCTTATTTGTTTCCGCTGTATTCAGATATTTTAAAATTAGTTCTACGCATTTATTTGGTAACTTGAATGAATACGTTGTTCAGTGAACTGAATGAAATAGTATAGACTGTTTACAAAATAAGATCCGTGATTGCAATGCAGATGAAGTAAATTCATATCATGTATACGTTACACAAACAACTACATTAACTTTGTCCTTTTATCCCTGTAAGCAGAGACGGACTTACATTTTTGGGATCTTGAAGTTGTAAAAGCTGGATAGAAATAATTGTCTAGCATTTTATGATAAAATAAGTATTCGACAAATTTTTATACCACACTCTATAACTTTTCTAAGGTAAACATTTCACAGATATATTTATGCAAAAAGTGAAGAAATCATATTCTCCGTTTAAAAAGAGATTCAAGTCTATAGTGATTCTAATTCTAATTATTTCTAAAATATTGTTAATAAAGATCACAAAAATTTGTAATATTTTTACAGTATTTATATCGTTAGGACAGTTGTCCTTATCTTCATTGCCTTATTCATGACGTTTTAGCTGTTTTATACTCCGGCCTTCTTCAGGATTTGTCTATATGTCTGTGATGAGCTATTTATTATTTATAATATTTAAATTCTTAGGACTGTTGTTCTAATCTCCGTTGCCATATTCACGACGTTTCGGCCGTCGTACACTCCGACCATCTTCCGGATCCGTCTATATTTCAGAGATGAGGTATTTAATTATTTACACTATTTAAATTGTTCGGACTGTTGTACTAATCTCCGTTGCCATATTCACGACGTTTCGGCCGGCGTACACTCCGACCTTCTTCCGGGTCTGTCTATATTTCTGAGATGAGGTATTTAATTATTTACACTATTTAAATTGTTCGGACTGTTGTACTAATCTCCGTTGCCATATTCACGACGTTTCGGCCGGCGTACACTCCGACCTTCTTCCAGGTCTGTCTATATTTCTGAGATGAGGTATTTAATTATTTACACTATTTACATTGTTCGGAATGTTGTCCTAAAACCCGGTGCCATATTCGCGGCGTTTAGGCCGTTGTAGGCTCTGTCCTTCAGGTGATTCGATTGTCGTACTGAACCATTTATTTCGTTCACAGGAGTAAACTGTTCTAGTTTAATGTCCCAATACCTCTTCCGGATGTCTCATTATCAGTTATCTCACTTCTTACCTCCCCGAGTTTTTTTCATCACTTCTGCTGTAGCCAGGTATTGAACTAACAACTCTTTAGTCAAGTCACTGCATTCAATCAAGAGCACATGGCCAGTGGCTAAAAGCGTTTGTTTAATTCAGTGACTTCACTCAAAGAGTTGTGAGTTCAATTCCTGGCTACGGCGGAAGCGAACAAAATCTTGGAAAGTTAAAAACAGAGATACTGTGACAATCGGTAGAGACATGGCACGTGGAACTAGCGCAATCTACCACGGCCGAAAACGTTTTGAATATCGAAGCGAAGATGAAGACAACAGTTCGATCAATGTAAATAGTATACCTAATCTCAGATATATGGACCGATATTGTACGTTTTCATTAAGCCAAACCTAGAAATATTTATTTCTTGATAAAATAATTTATGGTTAATTAAATACACCGCACGCGGAATATTTTAATCTATAATTTCAAAAAAGTGAACATTTCATCTGAAAACAAGAAAATACGTAGCTTAAGAGAAAGATCAAAATCTGTGAACAAATCAAGGCGTCAATTCAAAATGGACGCCAACACGATTTGTCTTCAATGTTCACCTTCTTTTTCAATACATCTAAAATATATCTAAGATACGAAATGCATCGGTTGCAACACAAATACATAGAACTGAGGTTTTATTACCTCTCAGCAGTGGCGGACTCATATGTTTGGGACTTCTGTAATAACTTTAAGTGAACGAGTGAACAAATTCTATGCTATGATCCCCTCTTGCAAGCAGTTTAATATAAGCTGCATGTGCTACAACTCTGGGTATATGAAGACAGTCTGTAAAATCATGATGCAAGGATTTCCCTAATCTTGTGCGAATTAAATCTGTGGGTATCTATAAATCGACTCACTATTATAAAATCTTACTCGAAAACAAATGCTATATCGATATATAAAATTTTGTGACTTCCGTTCGTCTGTTAGTGCGTCTTTCCGTTCTCAAAAATAGACCGATCGTGCAAACATGTAAGTTGTTAGAAAGTATAGTTGGTTTTACTAGGGTGCGTAGTTTAGTACAATAAATTTTCATTCATATTTTTTGGTTGGTGGGGAATTAAAAGTTTTATTATTTAACATATAAATAACCCTACTATTTTTTTTTTTAAATTTAATGATTAAAATAACAAATACTTATTTAATAAAAATGGAATATTGTTTTTGGCATATATTTTCTTTAAATTTTTATATTTCAGCGATTGTTTTACGAAATTGAAGGAAACACTGAGTTTGTAAATATCGACAAAAATGTTAGCAATGAATAATACTAAGTACTGTGAAGATTTCAACACGCTTAAAAAAAATCTAGTAACTAAAAATAATACCAGTTGAAAGTCAATATTCAAGTCAGTTCGTTATTACAAAATTAAGACATCGAACCATTACATATATCGACAGACACTGGTTTCAAAATATTAATTTGGGGTGGTAAAATGCTCATACACGAGAGTGGTATGGTTACTTTCTAAGTGTAACTTAGATGTGTCACATGGCCGAAAGTATGAGATACTCAGTGGGGATCGAACTCAATACTCAGGCGCAATTGTTTTCATGAGACACGGTTGCCAGCTATCGCACCACGTTGAATTGCACAACGAGCGCAGTATGCAAGTTCAATGTCATTGCGTTTCTCCAGATGCGTTTGACGTAAATCCAGAACATTCGTTATTTAATGTGTTTAATTTAATGTCTGTTCTTTCGGTTGTCGATTAAGTATTAAAAATCTTCCGCCCTGTGAAGAAATATAAGAATCTTGATTGTTCCCGTTTATAATCCAAACCTAAGTCGGTTATAGAAATGTTTATTTTTCTTTGTTACTTTTCTTGATTTTGTTTCGTCATTTTTTTTTTATTAAAGCACTTTCTCTTTTGTTTCTCTTCAAAAAAACATCACGTAACATTTTCCCCCTCTTTCTTTCTTCAATATAATCAGCGTCATTTGCTGGTCTTTTTTTCTTTCTTTCTATTTGTTTTGCTTAATCTTAAATGACAAGGTTGCTTCGGAATGTCTTCAAGGCACATTAAAGGCCGTATTAAATATGTTTTGCGTCGTTCGGACGCTCGTTATTAATAGTACTTCTACGAAGATTAATTGGCCGAATAGCAAGAAAATAGTATAAATAATAAAATGAAACATATTTTCTCCATCAGACGATTAAGTTCATCATGACAAATTTTACAAAAATACACGAACGATGAAAAAAAAATTCATTCTTACAACAAATAAAAAGTAAAAATTCGTTCAAGGAACTTAAACAACAGGATGGCCGGTTATAATGAAATTACTTTTCTTTAATGGTTGTTTATGTACTCGGCATATAAAAGAAATAATAGCCATTTGTCCAAACTAAGCGTTTAATTTTAAATATCGTCCATCTTTATGATGTTGGCGGTCATGGCTCTCCACATTTTCCTATGTCTTGTAAATCTACGGAATGTTTTGTTCTTATTTCTGCAATCCTTTAACGCAAGATCTTTAAGTCGTTTTCTCGATATTTCCTTATGCTGCCCCTGCCTTCAATACGTCTTGCGAGTTTCAAGTTGTCCAAACTTAATCCCGATATTTGCGTACCTGAAATCTTCCAAATTCTAAGTAGAAGTCTCTTTTTAGTTTCCTTTATCCATAAAAATTCATCGTTTCTCACATGTTCAGCTCTTGGTATCTTCAACATCCTTCTTTATTACGCCATCTTTGTTGCATCAAGTTTCGTCCTCAACTAAGATCATATTTTCATATTGTTCGTCAAAAATCCTTACTACATGCATTTTAATATTGTATTCAAGAATTCTCCAGATTCTACTAATTTAATTACATACATCGTTTTTTCTACTTATTAAACCTCAGGATAACAATTATGTTAAAACATTTAAGCATGTTGTTACTTGTAATTTCTAAAGAAGTAATGGGGTTTTATTTATTAGTCCGACAGATTTTTACGATTTAAAACTTAGTTTTCCAGGATATTCATATTTGACGAGACGCTCCCTTCATTTTTAAGCTTTTCTTTTATATGATTTCTCGAATATTCAGATGGGTAGTCGATAATAAATATACTGTTTAAAAATAAACGGGATGTCTACTCAAATATGGATTTCCCTAATAATAACGTTTTAATAGCACTAATGCTTGTGCAAAAATTATTCAATCCTAATACTGGGCAAAATTCTAAGATGATTCCGAAAATAGACTGTAGCAAAATTAAGAAAAAAAGACTCTCTTAGGATTCAAAGCCTTTTACTTAATATAGACTCTTTTTTTTTTCTCCTTTTTACTTTTTACTTTTTAAGAGGGCATGCATATCTAACTTTGAGAAGCGGCGTTCCTAAATATGTTCGCATTGGATCATTACATCTTCATTAGCGAACAATTGCTATTTCTTCATTAGTCCAAACAGATGAAAATACTAGGTCGCCAAGTCAGTACTATAGGCTGGATGGCCAGAATGTTAAACAATGATGCGTGTCTGATCGTTAAGCTGATGTGAAGCCTTGCATTGTGCTATTGCGTAAAGACAGATCAACAAAATCAATGAAACCTAGTTATAACTTTTGGGAATCAGCCATGAAACTGAAGCTAAAATTTAGCGAGGACATTGTTGTGCCGTCGTCCCCTGGTCGCAGCGCCAACCATGACGTTCTATCCTAGTCTACCACGGCACCAACTGTGACGTCCTTGCCGCGGCGCCAGCCGTTCGCTCCTCGCTGCTCCTTTCGGGTGTCGCTGCTCCAATGTGACGTTCTAAACTTTTGGTGATTCGGGTGGGAATCTGGTTAGATTTGATATCAGCCTCGTCGTTCCCAACTCGCTTCCAACGCCTGGTTACCGAAGTAACTACTTTGATTCCCAGTCTGTCTACCCACGTTGTGAATTGATCTTAGGCAGACGAGATCAAACAGTGGTTGGGGCCGTACTGCAAACCGAGTTCAACGGGGGTGATACCACACAAATATGCATAAAAGACAATAAAATGAAAACTCAAAAGTTCAAAGTATCAAAGAAAAAGGTAACAAACTTTATGTCTAGTTGTTCGAATACATAGGACTGCATCTATCTCCCGACCCGTTCTATGGATTGTGACACGTCGTTTTCCGCTAGGCAAATTTTTAACACTTCAAGTTGTCTGCTCTCTAAGAAATTGGTGTTTCGGTGGGTCTTTGGACGAAAGTCAAAAGAAAAACTTATTTCGGTGATCTGGATCTAAGTCGCTCTTCAAAATAATTGTTCTTGGTTTGAAGATGGGTCCGGAATGTGCGTCAGCTATCTGCGAGGCTTGCCTCACCCGGAGACTGACTCTGGGAACTGCTGGGACTCGACTCATTTCTGCTCGTTGTGGCTTCGTTTATATGGGCGTCGACCAAAACCGGGGTGTGTTTGTCGGCGCCGGTGGGGGGTACTCGATAATTCTAAATACATATCCACCTCTCTGGTTAGGAATTTCCACCTTTTTCCATTTTTGGGAACCTTTCCTCACTCCCACCTTCTCATCATACTTCAGAGGGGCGTGAACTGCCCTCCCCACATCTTCGTGGCAACCTCTCTTACTCATCCTCCAGATGGCCGGCAACAGACTCCCTCGTGCATCACGTGATCACCACTCGACCAATGATGTCTTAGTCGGGCGTGGACGAATCTGCGGCTTTGTTTCAGGAAGAAAAAAAATATCTTGCTTAAAAAAAAAAAAAATTATCTCTTCTCTTTCCCTTTTCTTCCCCTTAATGGTTTATCATTTCTCCAGCCGCGAACGGGACAATATGACAATGGCGGTCATAACTCTTCTTCTACACGTGGTTTACGTCAGGTATTTTATCGCTAATTATCAGAATGTGTGGTCTTCTTAACACGGTCTCAAAAAGAAACATCTCCAAAGTTCCAGTCAGTCTGTCGCCTCGAAGAAAGAAAAAAAAACACATTCATTTTCCTTCGGTACAAATTCCTGATAACAAAATTTTATTATCGCAGGCCAAGGATGTTCCGTCGGACGCTCGTGGGTGTTTTTTAATTTTTCATATCTGTCCAAGTCCTTTTAGTTGCCTGTTTTTCGTCACTTAACGAAATAACATTTTCATTTGAATTTTTTTTTTCTTTGGCCAGCCGGTCTGTAGTTGATAATAAGATGTCTTCCCGTACCAATAGTTTGTTTTCATATCCTTAGATAACACAGCCGATGCCAAAACATATCTGATTCTTTCCTTCTTTCCCTTTCTTTTTACTCAGAATTTCCCTGTCATTGTAATGACACTCTTTCGCCATTTGTTACTTATCGAAATATCCTTTTATCCATTGTCTCTTAGCTGTGTGTGTGTTCGTGCTTATCACTCACGATTCGGTTCTTAGCCTCTCCTTTTCTTCTTTTCTTTCTTTTCCCTTTCTGCCTCGTTAAATGGTGCCACAATGTGCATGAATGCAAACAATGTAACAACTTTACGTATACAAAACGCACAATCATGGATGACGACGTTTTCTAATCATGACTTGAGATGTCTTGTCTTTTAGTTCATGCGATGAATTGTTTGGATTTTTAAACTGATATGAACGTTCAAAACGTAAGGAACAGATAAGGGTATAGTCTATCAATGTTGTGTGGTTATTTCTTTACACTTTTGCAAAGTCTTGCATTATCATATTGCATTGGAAAATAATCAGAATTATTTAAGACTGGGGTTAAAACTTTGAGTGATGCTGTTGGGCATAAAGTCTAACGTCGTCCACCTACGATGTAAGGTCCCTTGTCTTGAAGCTGATGCGATGGCTTTTCTGGTCTTTAATCTGCTCTGGTGACACGAAAATATAGGATGGATCAATAAAAAGATTGTCCAACCCTTATCAATGCAAATAAACAACCTAATAAATAATTAGCGTTTAATATTTTGGTTACAATTTCTCAAAGAAAAAATATATAAATTCACTTTCATTAGATATTAGGTTACTATTCCAATCATGATGCTCACTTTTTAAACAATATACATTGATGAAGAATGAAGGTAGTTAAAACTGTTCGTTTCTTTTGATGCTGAATTTTATTGAGGGCATATTTATCTATGTTTACCACAGTTTTTTTGTGTTTTCTCCATGTGTCGCGCATGTCACTTATTTTGAAAGGGCATTTTTAGAAGGGAAATCGAAGGGAAATCCACAACATTTCACCTAACCTTCTAGACACTATATACTAAAAAACTGTAGGAAGTTTAATACATTTACAAATAAATTAGCACAATTATTGTTCAACACAGTTGCTACTTATTTACATTATCCAGACTGCTATCCGCATCTTCATTGCCATATTCACAACGTTTCGGCCGTTGTACACTCCAGCCTGTTGACTATGTTCGCCAAGTCTATGAATATAGAATACAGCGTAGTACGTAATCTGTTCAATAAAACAACGTTAAAGATTAACACTCACGAGTCAGACACTCTACTGGATCTGACTATATCGCCAGTACCACCAGCAGCTGTTCCATAATTCTTCAGTCTTCGATATCAGAGGTTGGCAGTGAATATTCGGAAAAAATATGGCTGCATTTATACAGGTAGCATTGAATATTTTGAGCCGTCTGATTGGTTAAACAATCTATTGGTGAACTATAAAATGAGTCAGCTCATTTTGGCTGGCTTACTAGTACTACAGGGTACCCGAAAATTCCAACACAGCCTTTTGTGTTTGGAATTTCGAGTCGAATCTTTTATTTCGTCCACCTGGGCAGATTGTTCTAGTTCTTCCGGATGTCTCACTTATTTCCATTTAACTCAAATCTCCAAGTTTTGTGAATATGACAACAAAGATGAAGATAACACTCCGATTAATGTTTCACGATTGTCGTATCCTGGTATTGAACTCACAACTCTTTGGGTCTAGTAATGTATTTAACCAACGTCTTTATCCATTGAGCCATTGTGTCCTTGTGAAACGCTGTGTATCTCAGAGATATAGACAGATACGGCTGGTGCTATTGGTGTATTCAATAAAACTGTTCTTCTTTACATACTTCTGTAAAACAATTATACAAATTTAGGTGAGTAGTCTAAGCAAGATGTAATATCCACTAGGAGGGAGTTATAACTGTGGCGAAGAGTGATCGAAACTCATACGGATTAGAAAAACACTTTTTTTTTACGTCGGCGCACATGATAACAGTGAAGGTGAGACATTAGAACCGCGTTGGTTTATTTTATTTAATTGGTGTCTTTGAAAGTAAATGAGAAAGAAGGGAAAAAAGTCCAGATATTCTTCCAATATGGAAGAATTAGCCCAAGTGGTAAAAATACAACAACAGTAAAAAAAAACAACAACAGTAAAAATTGCAGTTATTGGAACTCCAGAAAAAACAACAAAATTAAATTGAAATATTACGGAAGAAAACGGGAAATTCCCCAAGTTCTTTCACTCCGGACGCGGTGGTACATGTGATAACTGAATTCACATATAATTCAGATGATGGACTTAACGTTTCTGCTTATTTTAGAAGATACGAGCAAACTTTTCTGAGAAGACTGTTGGAGTCAGTCGGAGAGAATTCTAGTGACATCATGGCGAGTAGCCTAAGCAAGCCATAATATTATAACTGCTAGGAGTGATAACAGATAATCATAAAGAAAACTATATAAATCTGGCAAATGCAAGTTAGGCGTTGCCCATAATAAGTAGCACAGATTGAAATATTACGTTGGTGCAAAAATAATGACGTAATAATGTCGTTTTTGACGTATTTTTTAACGTCAAAAAACGACATTATTACGTCATTATTTTTGCACCAACCTAAAAGCTTAAAAAAATCAAAAAAGCAACACCGGATGTACTTTAACAAACTACTCACTATATATGAAAAGAATTAGAAGAAAGAATTAATTTTGAGGAGAATATATTTGTTGTCCTCATAAATTAAAATAACCATGGATTCTTTTTATCTATTTTTTTATTTGCTACACTCAACAATGCTATTTTACTTACAAGCTAATTTGACAAAATTTTGAAGGGACATGGTTGTCTAAGAACTTCCAAATTCACTGTATACTATCAATTAAGACATAACGATGGAAGCCATAATAATAATATAATAATAAAAATAATGATAGTAATACTAATAATAATAACAGTAATATTAATACTAATAATGACAAACTCTTTTATGTTTGAATATCGACGAAAGGGATGAAGATTTAAGTAATTTTAATCTCTCTCGATACTTAAGAAAGCCATACACATAAATCAGATGTGAACGCGAAAGTGGATATTTTAATTCATAGTCAGCAAATATTTTAATTTCCGCCGAGCTGTCTGCTATAAATGTCGTTGATAATATCAGCTGATCTTGATGACATATTTCGCGCGTAGATGATTACTTTTTGGTTTGCCCTGTCCTTCTCGATCTACGATATCTAAATGATTGCCGTGTTTTATGACGTGTGGAAATCTTCTACTCTCTCTCTCTCTCTCTCTCTCTCTCTCTCTACCTGTTGTCAGATATCACAGAGCTGACAAGGCCTCATATTCATGGTGGCTGCACAGAAGAATATTTAGATCCCCGTTATTCTCATCTGATTTTTTATTACAATATAGACGTGTGTTTATTTGAAATTACTTCCTTCAGCTTAAAGATCGTATATAAATTACTTCAAGTGAGAATGACTCGTAACGGGTCTAGATCAATATATCAAAAGCATTACATTATTTGAAAAGTAATGTCGCATTGTTGGATGCAATAAAAATTCAATCAAATAGCGGAAAATAAATTTCTTTAGCGATAAAATAATTATTAGCAGCGATGAAATTCAAATGTGAAAATAAATATTTTATAGAAACAAGGAATAACTATTTTGTTAATACTCTTCTATCCTTTTAAACATTTAATATTAAAACATATCCTGTGGTCGTCTGTTTAATCTAACGTCTTTCATTTTCTTTTACACATATCTCAACTCTACTTATAAGAGGCTAAGTCAAAAATTAACCACACTTTCGCCCTGACATATCGTTATGTGTCTGACAATGCTTTCTACGCATGCGTACCTATAGTTAGTACTATTATGGTCGCATGATCGAAATTTGAGAAGGGTCGCGTCAGTTTTATTGGTACTGTTACAGTGTAAACATGAACACTCCGTAAGCTGTGTGCATCAAGGGGGTCCAATAGCAGTCTTCTGATTTTTCCAGTCAGAAGTTATGTCATGGGCTGAAGTTCATCGGAGGCTTTTGACACAATACGGCAACAGTGCACTACGGCATAGAAGTTTATATGACTTGATTGAGAACTTTGAAAGTGGCCGAAATGGCGTGACGCACGAAGAAGGAGCAGGACACCTGCCGACATCCACCACTGGGGAGAAGTATGATCATGGTCATTATTTTAAAAAAGTGGGCACAAATGAAGATATTTGAGATTGACAACTTTTCCCCATTTCGCAGAAACAGGCATTAAACACCTCGATCTTGTCTTTTTTGTTTCATTTTGTCACTGAAACCAAGTAGCGTTTTTGATATGACTTTTATCTGCTCCCGCGACCAAAACGGAATATTCCTTTATTAATGAGGTATTAGCAGAAGATATTAAACATTCCTACCTTCCTTTTTTTTCATTTTCCGACTGAAAGCGAGTTTCGTCTTTGATGTGTCTTCTCTTCACACGAGATCAAAGCGGAACAGTTCATTATTTATGAGGTATTCCACGAGACATCAAACATTACTATCTTCCATATTTCTTTCGTTTTCTGACTGAAACCAAGTCTCGTCTTTCATGTATTTTGTCTTCTCACGGGATCAAAATGGACTAGTATTATTTATGAGTTATTAGCAGAAGACATCAAACACTTCTATCTTTTTCTTTTTTTCATTTTCTGATGGAAACCAAGGCTCGTCTTTCATGTATTCCGTCTTCCCATTTGATCAAAACGGAATTGTCCATTATTTACGAGGTATTAGCAGGACATGTTAAACACTTATATCTGTCTTTCTTCTGAAATCATTATTTTTTTTTTTGTTTTTCCACGCTTTTTCCATACGTTCAAAACGGAATAATCTCTTATTTATGATGTATCGGCAATCGTAACAGTCGCGCGAACTAACGACATGGAGTGCCCGTACAGTTCTTATATAATAATAATAATAATAATAATAATAATAATAATAATAATAATAATCAGACCCGGTTACGGAGATAGGATCTGTTACAATTCTATGGGACTACACAATACACACTGACTGAACAATCAAGGCCAACCGCTCAGATATTGTTGTTAAAGACCACAAACAAAAAAGGTGCCTCCTTATTGATATGGCAGTCCCTGCTGACTGCAATGTATCGTTGAAGATATTCAGAAAGCTGCCAAAATACAAGGACCTTGAAATAGAAATCTCGAAAATGTGGCATATGGGAACGTCATCAATCCCTGTTGTAGTTGGAGCCCTAGGACTAGTTGGAAAAGATTGCAGTAGACTATTTGAAGGGATTCCTGGAAGTGCATGCCTCAAGGTGATACAAAAAATTGTTCTGACGAGTACAGCCCACACTTTACGAAGGGCTTTATCTATGTATTGTTTTTTTGTTTTTTGTCAGTGGAAAGTGTCATGATGCCATTTCTAACCTTAGGTACTTGGGCGGGACCCGTAAAGAAATGTGTAAACGCCAGAAATAAAATAAAATAAAATAATAATAATATTAATAATAAATGGACATTAAGTCGTTAAATAGTGAAATAAATTCTACTCTGCCTTTTAAAACCTTGAGGACTTGTAATGAACTGTTTTCAACGGGAGAAATATATTTCTAATTTATATACTTTGGGATTTTTTTTTCCGATGAGAACTTATCAATATACTTTATTAATTTCAAACTATTGTTCCAGTTTTGTTTTTAAAGATGTTGTTTTAGGCCAAGTACCATCTGACTATCTAACATTTTTGGCTGACATGTGATTATCTTTTACGTCTTGTATTATTTTATCCGGTTGATTTCACTTCTTATTCGTATTAATGAATACGTATTTCCCTACCCGAACCAGGAACTGAACCCACGATTAGCAGATGACATTATCATATGTCCAAACAACCCCTATGCCCGCAACAAAACTGTTCTACTTTTTGAAGTCTTTATATTGAATGTCAAATAGATTTGATATTTGGTTATTTTAGCAGGAATCTCGCTGAAAACATCGGTTTCGTTTAGATTAACGAAGTTATGCAATGTCGAGCCTGGTCAGTAAGTAGATGTTTAGGGGTTTGCTTGGGAGCACAAAATGTATTTCGGCCTTAAATAAACGAGAAGGGAATAATAAAACTTAAAGCCAAAAATCAATCAATTCATAGTATGTTGGGTTCGTATCTTGTTTGATAATAATAATAATAATAATAATAATAATAATAATAGTAATAATAATATTACTACTACTACTACTACTACTACTACTACTATTACTACTACTAACAATAATATTAATAATAATATGAAAATTCGGGCTGAATTCAAAAAAACAGAATATCAGTCATAAACATCTTGGCTGTTCTATTAGTGCTATAGCGTTTCAACATCCTTAATTCGGCCATAGCTGACATTAAGTGAATAGGCGCTAAAACGATAAAGCTTCTCACTTACCACCGCATGCATCATCAGAATCATTCAGAGGATTAGTTTAACTAGAATTGTCTCATACAACTACAACAATCGATCTTCAAAGCTACCTGAAAACTTCAGAAGACTGGATGATGATCTGTTACAAAGAGCACAAAAGAAAATTATTCAATAAAAGAAGCCAACAAAATGAAATTTCAAATGCGTAGATAAATATAATTAAAATATAATACATCTAATATAGCAGGAAACATTTAAAAAAGAAGCAAAGTTATATTAAATCGACCAGAAATGATGGCAGGCTAAACCTGTTTATCGTCAATATTTTTTCCGAATCAAACAAGCTGATGTAAACAAACCCCGTACCCCTTAGTGGTTACGTAGTGCAGGGTTAAAAGCTGAAACCGAATGTTTTATTTTTGCTGCACAGGACTAATGCTTCCTAACTAGAAATTATCAACTACACATTCTAAAAAAATATTTTACCCCAAAATGCATATTCTGTGATAAATATCCTGAAATTATTCACCCTCTTGTATCAGGTTGCAACGTGCTGGCACCGACTGTATATAAAAATCGGCGTGACAGATGGGGAAATCTACAGGTTTTACGGAAAGGAAACCACAAAAGATTTGTATGAACATCACCCAGACCCGGTTACCTAGATAGGTTCTGTGACAATTTTATGGGACTTTGCAATACACCCATACAGAACAATCAAAACTAATCGCCCAGATACTGTGATCAGAAATGACAAAAAAAAAAAAAAAATGTTCCTCCTTTTTGACATGGTGATCCCTGCAGATTGTGATGTATCTTTGAATATCTTCAAAAACTATCAAATTACAAAGACCTGGAAATTGAAATGTCAGAAATGTAGCACATGGAGACATTAACAACATCTGTTGTAGTTGGATCCCTCGGATTTATTAAAAAAGATATGGATAGACTCACTGAAGGAATCTCTTGTAACCCATGCCTTAAGGAAATTAAAAAAAAATGTACTTATGGCTTTATCTAAGTAAAATATGTGTTTTTTTTTGTTTGTTTTTTTTTTTGTTTGTTTTTTTTTTTGTTTGTTTTTTTTTTTTTTTTTTTTAAATGCTCAGTGGAAACTGTCATGATGTGATTTCTGGCTTTAGGTCTCAGGTTGGGACACGGAAAGAAATGACTATACATCATAAATCAAAGGAGGAATAATAATAATAATAATAATAATAATAATAATAATAATAATAATAGTAATAATCGTAGGTATGAACATCACACAGCAATTTTACTGACAGGAAGAATGAAATAAATTGGCCCGTCACAATTGTCAAACACCAAAAAGATAGAAAGATAGAAAAAAACATGCCTATTAATTGGCATGCTTTGCCCAGCGGACTGTAACATAGCAACGAAGGGATTTGAAAAACTATCGAAGTATAAAAGCATGGTAGGTGAAACAGAAAAAAAAATATATGGAAATTGTGAACAAGAATAGTACTAGTCATAGTAGGTGCGCTTGGAATGATAAAAAAGGAACACAACACATTGAAAAAATCAATGGAAATCCCAGCTTATGAGAAATGTTGTCTTGATAAGTACACCCCTATACACGAAGAAGAACTGTGTCCATGTAATGCTAGTGATGCTATGGGATTTAGAAATGTAGCCATAAGAGCCCTCCACTACCAGTCGTAGTAGGTAGTGGGAACATAACAGATTATTATTATTATTATTATTATTATTATTATTATTATTATTATTACTTTTCCCGTTTCCGTTTTATTTCTCTTTATCGTTGTTTGGTGGCGATCAATACATCAGTTTTTCAACAAAATTACGGATATTCGGAATAAGTATAGCTCCTAATATATCTAAACATACCTGGTATATACATCGCGCACTCCTCTTTGATCAATGACAGGGAATTTGTGAATATAGTCTACAATAGAATATTGAAGTGTCAGAGAAACACTTGTTACCTGAAGATTATAGAGGAATAATCAGATTTGCAAGAATAGATTTGGCTGTCTCATTTCAGTTTGGTATAGAAAAGGTAAGTTTTCGACGTTAGGGATTTCATCTCAATCTGTGTTTAAATCGGTTTCTTTCTCAATGCTATAATGTCGAAGAAGAATGGAAGATGATCAAGATTAAACTTTACTATAAACACAGACAAAACTGAAGAATATAAACTTATTTACTATTGTTAATCTTACATAAATATCCTCAAAGAATCTAAAAAGCATAAGTATTTTTGTCTGAATCAATATGATGATATACTATCAGCATTTTTAATGTCTTGTCGGCCTAATATCTTCGGCATACGGTCAAATCACATTGAAACACAGGTTCGCGTACGATCAACGAGTTAAGCAACGTCAATCCTTCTCAGTCCCGCTTGGTGATGATAACGGCTCAAAATTGGAAATCGTAGAGCCGGGTTCCAAAATCAAGTCGGTGCAAAAATAATGTCTTTTTCTCACATATGTTACTATGTGAGAAAAAGACATTATTTTTGAACCAACCTAATATTTACTTACGCGCAAATAACCTTAGGAAAGGTGTGAATTGACCTCTTCTCTCCTGAGCTATAGGTTAATTAGTAAGACATGTATCACTAAATCATTACGATCTCAAAAAATAATCTTGCTATCTAAAAAAATATTTTCTGGGTTTTAATAACCTGCAAAAGGTTGGTTTGGTTTGGTTTGGTTTGTTCTACGCCATATCAACTTCAATGGGTTATTTAATGCCGACAAAATTTTTTGACTGCTAATATTCTTTGCTTCAAAAATGTATTGCTGGTAATAATTTTTTTACAAAGTATTTCTGGTAATAAAACCTATTTTTACACTTTCATAGTGTTTTGACCCTAGTTTCGGGCTTAACTATTTGCCCATAGCTGGGACCCTAACAGGTGCTGCCACCCCGGGTCAAGGTAGATCTGGGAACACCAGTAATTAAGAGGTCGTTCCACGCTCCTCAAAACCTCCTGATCAGAGGCTTTGCTGTTGGACGTAGTTTATCTTCTTGTCAATCAAATACGTCGATCGGGGTAAGGAAAACCCCCCCAAAAAATGATTCTTTTTTAGCATTATATGAAATAACAATATCTCTAAAACTTTGTCATGTTATCATGTTTCGTTATATTCTGCTTATGACATTCTGGATTTCATTTACGTTGTCATCGCATTGCAATAATTACTGGCGATAATTCTGTTAAGCTGCGGAGACCGGTCCAGGTATTAGGAAACCCATTAAAATATTTCACACAAAGAAATCCAAAGTAATGGCGAATAACACAAGCAACACCAGGGCCAGCGTCACCATGGATGGGGAAACATTGGAGTAAGTGTCCAGCATTAAATACTTGGGAGCCACACCGTCAAAAGATGGCACCTACAACGCAGAAATACGCACATGGACCGCCACAACCACAGTAGAAATGTACAGATTTTAAATCATATAGAAGAGCAACAAGTATCAGCTCTTCAATTCGCTGGTCATACCCATCTTCCTCTACAGATTTGAGATTTGAATATTCCTTGTTGAGGAAAAAAAAAGAGGGATCCAGGCGTTCGAGAATAAATGCATGAGAAAATCCCTCTGCATTTCTCACTAAGAGCACAAAGCCAATTGTTATGTCTGGGGTAAGGTCAAAAGTCTTATAGGACGACAAGAATCTTTCCCCACCAGTATTAAGTGCTGGAGATGTCATGTTTTGACCACGTCAAACAAGATAAGAGCCTCAGCAAGACAATCATGCAAGGGACTGTTGAATGCGTACGCAAGCGAGGAAGGCAAAGCTGGTAGGACAATATCAAAGAATGGACGTACATGACAGCCACCGATGTTGGAAGATCTTGTCTGTTTCTTTTGTCCCTAGGTCTCCCCGTCGATTGAAGTAGTCAAGAGACTGATGATAATGATGATGATGATCGTGATGATGATGATTCAACTATTTCTTATCATTTCAAAACTAAAGTGTGGTCTGAAGGTCTTGTCACCCCTACGAAAACGTAATGAGAACAACAGAAGAACCAGTTATACAGCAATACAAAGCACATGCACTTGATTCAGTTTAATTATTTTCATTGAGGCTGTCACAAAACAATAAGATCTGTACGAACACCATCATTTTCGTGTCAGCCATGTGAAATAGAAAATTATATTATTTAGGGTTGACAAGACTTTCGGACGACCCTGTAGAAATGATAAAAAAAATCAGAATACAATTTGACATCAAAGCAAAAAGAAAGAAGTGGTCATGAGCTGAAAAGGTCTGACAAGACGGTGATGAGCAAAATTTAATTCTAAGATGGGAATTAAAAATCAAGGTCGTCCAAATCAAATCTTGACAGGGTAGACGAAGGACAATGTGGTGCAGACGCTTGATCGCTCGTAAGAATGACGAAGGAAATATCTTGAGATGTCGAAAGACCATATTGGAAACAAAGTCTACTGTGTCATAAGGCAACGAGAGCTGGAGAGTTTCATCATATAGGAAAAATGTCCTACTGGAGAATACTCCAAATGACATCGACAGAACATATAATAAAGGAGAGACTTTTAGAATGGTACTGGGTAGATTAAACTTTTTTCTTCAAGAAACAATCAGCATTTATTGACCCAACCGTTATCGGTACTATCGGATTAAAAATGGTAAAATATCCCTTAAGCAGTTTTTTTTTTTTCAGGAAAAAAGACTTCTCAAGTCTACTGGATGTTTTAACTCTTTCTAAAATTGTTTGAAATTCCCTTCACAGCTCGTTGTTTAAAGTAGTGTTGAAAGTCACCATCTTCATTAAATCATTATTTTCTAATTCCTTCTAATTTCATGTACTATCCATGTTTGTTGTTGTCGCTGTTGGGAGTATTTAAGTGATTTTTTTTTTTTTGTTTTTTTTTTCGCTATTTGTTAAGTATAGTAATAAAAAAAACTCTTGGTAACAGTTGCACCATAGATAAGACGATAAATTACGTCCACCAGAGAGAGAGAGAGAGAGAGAGAGAGAGAGAGACGAGAGAGAGAGAGAGTGAGCGTTAGGTAGTTACCAGCTATACATTTTTGAAAAAAAAAAAGGAAAGTTTGTCGGCATTAAATATCCCATTGTAGTTTATATGCCGTAAAACAAAACGAAACAATCTTAGTTTAAAAACCTTGGCGTCCATAATTTAGTGAAGATTTTTGAAAAAGCGGAAGAATGTAGCGCGTAACAAATCGATAGCCACACAGGTCGCTATAATCATAAATTCTTTCATCTATCCAGAAGGTAGATATCTATTTACAGGAGGTAGATATCTATTTACAGGACGTTTTGAGGAGCGTGGAACCGCCTATTCATTGCTGGTGTTCCGCGGTCTACCCTGACCTGGGGTGGTAGTACCTGTAAGGGTTCATCTTCACCATATCGAACACAATATTCTATGTTTTTTCTCTTATTAGGATTTTGTCGATTTTGTATTCTTGTTTTAATCATTTCACCCCAAGCAAGGCAATAAAGCCACTAAGTTGCAAGAGGTTCTTTAGAGTAGGGAATATGAGAAAGCACACTATTAATGAGAGAGAGCAATAAAAAAAAATTAAGAAGGTAGAATATAAAATTAATGAAAACGAACCCTACGCCACAACCATAAGCAGTATCCGCGTCCTTTGTAAGACGATAAACTACATCCAACAGCAAGGCATCTGATCAGGAAGTTTTTGAGGAGCGTGGAACCACTTATTAATTGCTGGTGTTTCAAGGTCCATCCTGAGCCGGGGTGGTAGTACCTGTTAGAGACCCAGCTATGGGAAAATAGTTGACCCCCACAACTTGACTCAAAATACTATGAAACTGTAAAAATAGTTTTTAATACCAGAAATACTTAAAAAAATAGTATCAGCAATAAATATTTGAAAAAAGTAAATATTACCAGAAATAAAAATCTTGTCAGCATTAAATAACCTGTTGAGGTTAATATGCCAGAAATCATAAACCAAACTATACATTTCAGAAAAAAATTACCAGCTATACATTTTTGAAAAGAAAAAGGAAATTTTGTCAGCCTTAAATATTCCATTGTGTTTGACATGCCGTAAAAGAAAATGAAACAATCTTAGTAGCAGTTAGAAAAACAGAGTTTAAAAACCTTGGCGTCCATAATTAAGTGAAGATTTTTGAAAAATGGAACATTTACAGAAGAATAATATTTTAAAATTACTTCAATACAACGTATTCACATACAAACAACTTTTTAGAAAAAAAAAAAAACAACCTTGAAGTATAAAAGTACAAATTTAGCGGCGAAATAAAATAGCCGAAAAACATTTTGTCGTTGAAAAAACCAGAGGACATTCGTTGGATGGATGCCATCATTCGTTTGAAAAGGCACCCGTAACCTACCAAGAATTAACATCTTTTTGAAAGTAACTAATATTTTGATACAAACGTCGTCAGGGAAAAAGAATACCCTACCGCCCCTTGTTAAAATGATTGGATTTCCCCATATCCATAGAAACTATTATTATGAATGTATGTGCTTATAAAACTCAGTAAATTCCAAAATTCCCTTCACAGAGGAGTCTGTGTTATTTATTGACCGCAAGTGACCTACTTTTGGATTATTGTGATTTTTTTCTACGAACTTACTTCGTCCTACAAATTTCTAGTTAAGTTGATTTATTTTTTCTTTCTTTCATTTATTCGTTTCTTTTGTTTGAATTATTGTTTCTTGGCTTTGGCCAACATTTTTATTTTTAGTCCGGTTTGGCAAAGTCTTACCGGACTTCTGCTTCTTTTTGTTTTCTTTCTGTTTATTTTTTTTCATTTTTCACGTTTACAGAAAAAATAAAAAAAAAGTTTAAGAAAATAGAAAAAAAAAAAAAAAAAAGAATTTTTGAATTTTTTCCACTTTTTAATTTGGACCCTGCCACGTTTTATTTTCGATTTTTTTTAAAAACTAATTCCATTTGATTTATTTATTTTTCTTTCTTCAGTGACTTCGGCCGCTAGCCTTTATTTTATTTGGTTTGACTAGTTTCAAACCAGATTCTGTATTTTTTCTTTTATGTTTGCTTTTTACAGTTGACTTTATTTTTTGTCGTTTAAAAAAAAAAAAAAACTTTTTCCGTTATTGTTTTTTAAAAGTTGATTTATTTTTATTTTTTTTCCTTTTTTTTTTTTGGTCAAACTTGATTTGTATTTTACTTTTCTCGGCATCTCTTGGACACTATTTTGAATTCTTTTAATTTTTAACTTTTAAAGTCTTACCGGAATTTTTATTTTATATTCTTTCTTTTATTTACTTAATTTAGCAAGTTTAGGTTAATCTAAATACTTTATCAGTTTTTATTTAATTTTAATTTGGGGTAACTTTTGTTTTCCCAAGTTTTATTTGCAGCCTTTATTTTAAAGTTTATTGTTTTTTTGTTCTTCCTTTTAAAATACTACTTATAAATAGTTTATAAATAGTTTATAAATACTTTATAGTTTATTTTTTCACTTGTGTAACCAGACTTTGTGTTTTTCTTTCTTTATTTTTAATATTTGTTTGATTTCTTCTAATTTTCTTTTTTCCCTATTTCTACTTTCCTTTTTACACTAGAATTGGATAAACATTTGAGACTCGCTGTGTTGATATTTCTTTCGAAACATGGCCGACAAAAAAGAAAGTAAAAGAAAGTCTCAGTAAAAGAAAGTCTAACAAAAGAGGAAATGCTACCACTAAAAATCCAGTAGAGAAGGCAAATGTGCTGGATTCTACTAGTTCTAGAAACGAAGAGACTATTCCGGTCTCAAGAAATACTAATGTCGAAAAGTTGCCATAGGAAACGCAATTCTAGGAGAAAGCCGGGGAATCGCCCTCTTGTTGGAAGTCCTCATCGAGTTGTATTCTAAATATTGTGGAGATCTTGGAAAATGCTAAGCGCTAGGCTTATCTTGTAAAAGAGGATGGGCTCTTTGAAGACGTCTAAGAAATAAAGGTATTCGAAAAGTGAATGGTGTCGTTCTTCGTGGTGGACAAGCGTACGCCATAATTTGCCGCTCCTCGAAAGACACAGAGATAAAGTCATTTTTGTCCGTGCTGATTAAACCCCAAAGAGTTATGAAGAGTCATGTTTTTTCCTGTGGGACGTACTGTTCAGATTCGCTGTATTCGAGGTCCCTCCAAGATTAACGAGAGAGGACTTGGCTGTATTTTTCATGCAGCACGGCCAGATTTTAGGTGCCATCCCCGACAACCTGAACGGGGTGTAGACATTTGACATAATGATCGGTCGTTTGCCCTTCCTCTCCATCCCCAACTGTTTGGATTTTTGCAGCCGGAAAATATCGGTCATCGTGACCTGGTAGTATGGAGAGACTGATCACCTCTCCTCCTACCCAGGGAAGAAGGACCCTGGAGTTCCGGCTGCTGGCGGCCAAAATCGCCCTCTGGCCGAGAATGTTAAATCCGCGACGCCTGTAGTGGGCCTACATGCGACACGGGCAGGTAAGGACAATCTTTCGGTTGAGCGTTCGCCCACATTCTCCACAAAGCGACGCCTTCGGCAAGTGCGGATAAGAAGAAGGAAGAAGGGTAATAGCGTGTCATTTGTAGAGGCAGAGGGAAGAACTGAACTGCAGGGTATCTGTTCCAGCATGACCTAATTTATGAAAACACCTACAGTCCCATTCCCTCTACCAGCGCTTAGGGCGACGCCCCGGAACGTATGAAAAAGCTACATCAGTAAACGACCCTTAGAGGCGAAGTGGGCGAAAAATCAAAAGTCCCATAAACACACCAACTCCGATGCCTACACAATCTCCTCAAATAAAGAGGAATAGAAGCCCTGAAGTTCAGGTCTCTTCAGAGAGGAGAAAGGCAAATATCAAGCCATCATATCTCCCAGGGGAAGAAGTTTGCCGCGTATCCCGGGAAGAAGCAGAAATGTTTTTTGGCAAACAAGGAACACGAAAGCATTACAAGTCTTATGTAATTGAAGTGTCCGAAAACTTCAAATCAGCTAGTAGAATTCTGACCGTCGTTCGATCTGGCCCGCGTACGCGGGAGATTTGGGGCATGATAGAAGAGGTAAACTCGTCTCTGAAATTGGTGCCCCCGACTGCCTATATGCTTGATCCTCAAATGACGTAAATGAAGAAGCATTATACAGGGAGGATCCCCGTTTTAGTTCACACATCCCTGTATAGAATACATAAATTAACCTATCCTGCGAACATCGACGGCTTGTCTTATGATGATACCGTCGAAATTGAGATGGCGTCAGTTGAACGTGCGGTCGGTGTTCTCATCCCGGTTATGTTCTATTCTGGTAGTCAACGCTAATTGGTTTGTTAATGTCAATCTGGTGGGCAAGTGTGAATGCCCGAGGCTCGATGTCGGAGTCTCGAAGGGTGAGGCTCTCTCACGACCTTCAGCGCTTAGGGGTGAATATATGTTGTGTGCAAGAGACCCGTTTTTCTTCTTGCGATTATGAAGGCATTCTGTCTAGGGTTTTTTCTCTCTATTCAGCATGTTTTGATGGACGCTCGAGAGGTGTCTTTTGGCTGGTGAACAATGCTTTGAAGTTTGCGTGCGCTCTTGTCTTCGTGGATCTTATACAACCGCTTTGCAGCTTGTCCTTTCTAGTCTGATTGGCTCTGAACAGACTTCTGCTGTGAAGGGCAGGACTATTGAGGACAACCTACATATGGTCCGATTGATTATAGACAAAGTCGACACTGAAGGGGCGCTGATCAATTTCGATAGGGTTGATCATCGGCTGCCGGTTTCGCGCTTAGCATTCGCTCCTGGATCCGTTTTCTGTATGCGACTCCCGATGCGCTGGTGGAAGTGAACAGGATAAGATCGGAACCTTTATTATTGTCTCGATCCTTTCGTCAAGGTTGTCCGTTTTCACCTATGCTTTATGTTCTTGCGTTGGAACCTTTCCTTCGAAAGTTAAAGTCGAATCCGTTCCTACGCGGAATTTTCCTGCCAGGTGGTATTACCTCGGCAAGGTATTCTGCATATGCTGACGACGTTTCGGTTCTTGTATCGAGCAGAGCCGAAATTGAAGAAATCAGCAAAGAAATCAGTGGTTCTGAGATGGTGACAGAGACCAAGATCAACCATCATGTCTTTTGGCTTGCGGTCAGGTGAGTGGAAGGAAGTTTCTCTACCCGGACATTTACCCTGGACAGATGGGCCAGTCAAGATTCTCGGCGTCTGATATCCAGCTGGAAATGAATTGGTCGGAGGTTCGAGAGAAGGCAGAGACCGCAAGTAATCTGTGGTCTCGGAAGAATCTTTCCTTGAAGGGGAGGGCGGAAGTATGTATTTTACAAGCTTCTCCTTTACCGATTCTCTGTACTTCCACTTTCGTATGCCACACTAACGTCATTATTAAGGCACTTGTTCTCTTTCTTGTGGAGAGGCTAAGCTGCTAGGGTATCTCGGGAGATCTGTTGCCTTTATCCATCTGAAAGCGGTCTAGGTATCCCTAGCATTGATATTCGTCAATATATGCTTCGCATCGTGTTCCCATGACTGAGAAGTGTGCACTCGTGCGCGGAGGAGGCCCACCGTTTACACCAAGCAAAATACTCCTTCTACTGTAAATATCGACTTGCTCTGAAACCCCCTCTTACGGGCGTCGGATGGCCTCTCCAACTTACAAGCGTTTTCTCGAAGGGCATCAGATGTTAGTCAAGGGTCCGTTCATGATGATCTGATTGACGAGCTCCGTCTTACGAGTTAGGAGGATGGCTCAATCTGGCCTTGGGCGCCCGGGTTGAAATGTCTCAATAACAATGAGCCATCCCTCACCTGACTGGTGATGCGTGGGGATATCTGGGTCCCCAAAAACTTTTCTCAGCGGACTTGGAGAAATCTCCAAACTGCCGACGCTGTGATGAGCAGGTCGAGAATCTGGGTCACGCTTTCTTTCATTACAGGGTGGTAACACCGTTGTATAGGTTTGTTGAAGGCCTCATGGTTCGCATTCTGCAGGGAAATTTCATTGTCGTTGAGGCCTCATCTGTTTGTATTAGGTTGGTGCAAAAATAATGACGTAATAATGTCGTTTTTTGACGTATTTGTTAACGTCAAAAGCGACATTATTACGTTATTATTTTTGCACCAACCTAATAGCAATATGTCACCACCGATGACAAAGACTGTACAATATGTTTCACTGCTCCCTAGGTGTTATGAGAGTCGTGATTTGGTCGACACGTCAGAAGGGATTCTATGAAGGCGAGAAGTTCACTTCTTCCTAACTGATCTTGTATTTTAAGCGTCAGCTTAAAGTCAACATTAGGACGGAAAGGTGGCGGCTCTCTTCATCAGAATTCGGCAAAAGGTGGCAACCCATCGCGATATTAGGCTAGTTTAGTTTTGGTTTGAATCTTTGAAGTTTCCTTTTTCCGGTTAATTTAGCTAGGGGATGTATGCCCATTGGCCCTTTTTATTTATGCCCCCATTTTTCTTTAGTTTAATTCCCCATCCTCTCCCTCATTAGGTGGTCAGTGATGTCAGTTCTCTGGTAGAATCGGGGTGCCTTTCGTTTCGCCTGTATGTTTTTCCTATTTGTTCTTGTGTGCTTATTTTTGTGAGTGTTTGGACTGGATGAATAGCTTTTATACTATTATAACTCGCATTTTTGAGTCCAGTTAACTAATGTTTCTGCCACATTTAGTGTGGTGTTTTATTACTAACATTATTTTGTTTTGTTTCCATGTAAATATAATTAATTCATATTGTAAATACTTATTGGAGATTTTTTAAATTGTTCTTTTTTTCCCTCTTCCATAAAGACAAATAAATGTACATATAGCCAATAGTTAGTGTTTCATAGACACATTGAGGTCATGTGGTGGATATAGTAAGAAATTTAGGAGAGAATGTGTTGTTTTGGTGTTAGAACTATTGTTGGTATGGTTGGGTCAGTGTTTTTGGCCAGCTAAGTTTAGAATTAAGACCGAAGAAGACCGTCCTTTTCCCCAATCCCCTTTTTTGGCCTTGTGCCACGTTTTGTACAATCGTACGAATAAATATCTATTCCAAAATTCGCTTGAAAAAGAAACAAAACCAGGGACTTTAATTAAATTCTGTAATTGAAATCGAAGTTTTATTTCTTGTTATTTTTTGAAACATGGTAATTCCTGTGTAGCGATGGAATCATATTTTTAAATAAGTAAATTTATAATATTTATGCTCTGTAGATTTGCATTGAGCTCTGCTTTGTAAAGAATGCAGAAAGTACTAGACGGCTGTTTCGTCCTATATTTGGGAATCGTCAGCAGTGTGCAGCTACTACCGAGAATTGAAAACCTAACAGCTATGATAGGAGGCAAATGCCATACCTACTGTACCAACAGAAATTCGGTGATGAAGAGGTAATGAATTAGACTCGATAGAGCGCCGCTCGATAACAAATTTCGTGGTGGAACCTTCTCCGAGTTACTCTTTTACCCATAGGACTGTGCCGCCCCATGCTATGACTGCTATCCCCAAGCCACTCACTACAGAGCATTAGAAGTCGGTTCAAGCAAGGATATACGCTATACATACATACATATATATATATATATATCGAGAGAGGGAAAAAGAGAATAATATCTTACACTGTTAAAATCTGAAAGTTATTTTAGCCTCAGAAATTTTTACGACGAACGCAATTTCTTTGTTATTTTTTACATAAGCTCCACTTACGACTGCTTACTTTTACAGAAGCTGTTTCCATAGTTCTAATCCCTTTTGACAGGAGAAAGCTAGAAAACAATTAAATGCCATTTTCCGTCCAGTTTTTAATAGGTTTTTGGCATTTATCCTATGTTTTTATTTTTTTTTTTTTTATATAATTTTGTGTTCTTTTCAGAATTCTCTGTATCTACAATGGCACCGATATATATGAATATGTGTAGAGATTCAAGAAGCAAGATCCAAATGTTCAGTGGACTTAATGCATGGAATGGCTACCATAAAGAAGTCAAATATCGAATTTCTTTTTTAAATAATTTCCTGGGTGCTACATGATTTGAAATGATTCTAAAACGAACATATTAAAAGATGGAGCAAAATGTTCAAATCTCTGGGTTATTTAATGCTGACAAATGTTTTATTGCTGGTAATTTTTTTTTTCCAATAATGTATTGCAGCTTTCCGTCAAAAAAATCTAATTCTGTTAATATCTTCTCTTCAAAAATTTATTGATGCTAATGTATTTTTTCAAAAATCTTTTGATGGTATTTTTTTTCTTTAGATATATAGCTGTTATTATTTTTTTTTTCAAAATGTATTGTAGTAATATATATATATATATATATATATATATATATATATATATATATATATATATATATATATATTAAAGACATTTTTATGTTTAACGTTCTTTTTATAGATACAAGTATTTAAGTAAATGCCCTGTTTATAATAAACAGTATTAATACTGTGTATTATAAACAGAGCATTTACTTAAATACTTGTATCTATAAAAAGAACGTTAAACATAAAAATGTCTTTAATAAATAAATTGTCGGACTTTGTCCATGTCTTAATGTGTGTATATATATATATATATATATATATATATATATATATATATATATATATATATATAATGAAAGAACAGTAAGATATATAAGTCGGAGTTCTTATAGATATTTTTATTTTTACAAAATAGTGCTCAATGTAAATTTACAGCGCATTAATATCCATTTTTGAAACATGGTTAAAACTGTGTAGCAAAAAAAACATATTTTAAATCAATTAATTTATATTATATATATATATATATATATATATATATATATATATATATATATATATATATATATATTAATGTAATGCTGCTAATAATTTTTTCTTCAAAATATCAAAGCTGCTAATAATTTTTTTTTTACAAAATATTTCTTGTATTAAAACCTATTTTTACACTTTCATATTGTTTTGGCCCCAGTTTTGGGGTTAACTATTTTCGCATAGCTGGGACCCAAACAGGAACTACCACCGCAACTCAGGTTTGACCTGATAACAGCAGCAATTAAGAGGTGGTTCCACGATCATCAAAACCTTCTGATCAGTTGCCTTGTTGTTGAACGTGGATGTAGTTTATCGTCTTACTCAGGAGAGGAAAATCCTTTGAATTTCACAGCATGTTTATGTTAAAATAACTGGGAACGGCAAAATAACCTGTGAAATTAAAAATAACTGTAATAAGAAAGTTAATTACAATATTAAAATAACGCATTTCTATATGACATTTATTAACCTGAAAGTTAATGTTGAATTTAATATAATCTTTCGCGTAAAGCTGTTTTAACTAGCGCTATAATTAACTTCCAGCTATCTAAAACCGCAAACTTTAATAAGTTTCTCGGATCTAAATGCTCGAACCGGCTCAGCAACTTTCTATTGGATAATTGTATTTTCTGTGACGTAATAGTTAGGGAATTTCTAAAATTCTATGAGAGGAACTTACTCATGCAGTAACCAGACTATGATTTTAATTTTCTTGAAGGATACTGCATGTTGCTAGGTAGGTCAACACTGAATATTATATCGACGACACAAAATCATCTGCAAATCAAACTTATTAATGTTTTGCAGCCTTTCTTGGATGTATTGGTTCCATTAAGTGGAAAAGTGAATACTCTTCAGAAAGTTGAATATTTCGAAATATCGGATTGTCTTAATCGATCAAATAACCATTCCTTGCTTAAGTATCTCGGAATTTTGGTTTAAAAGATACGAAGAATATAAAACAGGCTTATTTTTAGTGTATTTGAAACTAAGATATTTTACTTTGGAGTAATCGAGCGAAAAAACGGAGTTATTTGACCAAACAGCGCTGGACGTGTAGGAAATACGGAATAGAAAATAATTCAAGCATCGATTGGAGCGTCGAAGAGGAAGGTGTATAGTAAAATAACCTCTTCTGATTGAAGAGTTCTAAATGACTTATGACTGAATGAACAGGTGAGAGAAAAGCACCATTGCTATCAGAGTGATTCGATTTACGTGTGTCCATCATGATTGATTTGGTTGAGCGCCCCTCGGACGATGAATAGATTGAAGGGCATTCGAATTGGCCGCTTGGTAAATTGTTAACTAACCTTTCTCTAGAAGGCCTTCACGAATACTTCTCAAACTACTTCTTCGTCATCTCCGTCAGCTTTTCGTTTTTTTTTTTCCTTCAGATTTCCTAATCACAGTGATCCCCTGTTTTATTTTATATCACTACTTATATTTTTCGCATGCCTCATCTTGTCCTTTCATTATTTTTAGTATGATTAAGTGTGAGAGAGTGAGGCTACAAATTTAAACTGGCTTGCGAAAATACTCAGTCCGATATACCGATAATATATGCTAGTCTGACAAGAGTATGCCAGGCATGTTCACCACGGTTAAATAAGTGTGTCATAGTGATAAGCTTTGATAAAAGCATCACAATCTTGCAGGTGGGGCTTAAGTAGAAATTCGTTCATGTCGACTAACCGAATCCAATCAGACAGTCGATGTCGCTCCCAAGTATAACAAATTACCTTGGTTAAATACCTCTTTTTATCTCTGCATTAATCCACAGCAAATTACAACATAAATAACCCTTGTTGTTCATGATGACGGTCGTCTTCGAGTATAGAATCAAGAGGTTAGCAGTGAATATTTTGAAGACACTAGGAAAGCGTTGTTCAGATTAGCAGTGGATATTTTGGTAAAAGGTAGCAGAGCATAGTTCGTCCTTCTGTTTCTCTTCGCCTGACAAGCTGGACTGGACATTCGGGTAGAGTGAACAAAATGGCCGCCTTTATACACGACGGATTGAATATTATACGTCTTCTGATTGGTTAAACTTCTATTGGGGGACTATAAAGTGAGTCAAGTCATTTGAGCTAACTTACTAGTTATATATATACACAAAAAATGCAACAACCCTCACCACATAATGTTTCCTAACTAATTAGGAATAAAGTTACACAGTACATCAAATCCGAATGTATAGTCCCAGCTCAAAAGATTTGTTGACAGGCTGCAGTTTCTTCTAGATCGTTACCCAAAAAAAAGTAAAAAAAATAATTCTAACAGTAATCCAGATTTTATTATTAGGTAGAAACCTACTGCTAGAAGCGAGCAAGGTTAGTGGGTACACAGTTCAACATCCGTCTTCCCTGGCCGTTCTGTGAGGACCGCTTTGTTCCTTCTGCGTGACTTTTCGTGTGTCGATCAGTTTTCTAGATAACAGTTTTCTTTGTCTTGTCGTCTCCGTCTAAAAAAGTAATTTATCTACCTACCGTGACATTCTGCCTGTCTGAAATCTTTGCTCTCTACTCTAAAATTGACTTCACTTTCTGATAATCATCGGTCGAAATTGTTAATCATTGTTGCGACAGGTCCGGCTGTTTTCAATTTAATAAAACTTCAGCTGACTCATATTGCTAGTGAACATGAGAAAAAAGTAAATGTCAAGTAACAGCAAAGCAAATCCGTATGGAGCAGGATATTTTCTGTAGCTCATCTCAATTCAACAAGGAAAAATAAGTTTAAAATAAATCAATTAAGTTACAAACGTCATGAGAGGGATAAGTTGTGTAGCATTTGGTTGGTTATCATGGCATAAGTTTGCTTGCTCTTTCGCTTTTAAGTTATTTAACGAGTCCATCACGCCCTGCAATAGCTTGCCAGTCTCTTGCCTACAGTAGACAGAGTAAATATCTAAATATTTTTAAATTTAGGCTGCTGATTTCGGATGCATACTTTTGTGTTTCTAGCGAGAAAGGAAGAACGAAGGAAAAGATGGAAGAGACGATAAAGCTCTCATGTGTTAATGTTTATTTCAGTGAAAGCGAAAACTGTGTACATAACGATAATAAGACAGAAAGAAAGAAAGAAAGAGAGAAAGAGAGAACGAAAGAAAGAAAGAAACAAAGAAACAAAGAAACAAAGAAAATGGTAAATAAAAGCGATAACTATTAGGAAAGGAGAAAGTGTGATCTACGGAGGATTGACAAAAAAGAATATTTTAAATGACAGAAGGGAAAATAAAGAAAAAAAGAAAGTAAAATATGATGATTAAAAAGAGAGAAGGAAAGTAAATAGGCACGAATAGTGGAGATGATAATAATAAAGAAAGAAAGAAAGAAAGAAAGAAAGAAAGAAAAGGTAGAGGAGGGTTTATTATCTATTGCAGTAAAATGGAAAACCTTACCCAATTTTGAATCTTTTCATTCGTACCCTCTTACAAAGGCAGCCATATTTATGATTGCAATATGTTTTGTTACGCTAAAATATTTAATAGTGACGGTGGAGAATTCCACAGATATTGTATAGTTCTGGAATTTTCAAGGTGCTTATTCAATCGTTGAATTAAAATAAGAAATCCGTCAAATATTCATACATCTGTTTGTTGTTGTTATTGTTTTTATTAGTATTAATATTACTATTATCACAGTACTTAATATTATAATAAAAAGGATTATCATTATTATTATTTATTATTATTAGAATCATTGTCATTGACATTATTATTATTATTATTATTATTATTATTATGGTGTGGGCATGTAATAAATCAATGGAATGCCTGTTCTTGAGTCATGGTGTCAATATGACTCCTCAAAACTCAAGAGAATCCTTGCAGAATAAAAGATGCCGCTTCCCTTGAGTACTACCATATTGGACAGAATTCCAACATTTCCTATATGCTCTTTTTTAGGTAATACCCCTTGCACACCCATTACTACACATATTACTTCAACAATCATGTTCCATAGAGTTTTCCAACTCCCTAGACAGCTACTCCTATTTTTCATTATTTCCATTTCCTCTTGTATCATATGTAACAGTAATATCAACAGTTTGACAATTAATATTTTCATTATCTATCACGTTATGGTTGGATCCCCATGATTTAATGGCATAATCTCTCCGGACTGAATATTTTCCATAATATATTGTGTCTTTTTCTACCACTGGTTCTGGCTGATATTCACACTTTTTTTTCTTACACTTTGAATCCAAATTAACGGCATAGTTCTCAATGGCTTCACTTAGCAATCCAATCATAACGCTACTTATATATATTCTGTACGAAATTGGAATATAGAATTATTATTCTTATTATTTGCATTCTTGACCAAAATCATGGTGGTCATCTCAAGGTTCTGAGTTACAGTATGTATTTTCACATCATCCAACACCTTATACAATATTCTCGCCTACCCAAGAGCACACTTCTTATGGATTTAAAATTTGCCGTAAGCCTATGGGTATAAGACGTAGTTTTTTAGTCCAAAATCATCTCCACAAGTCGACTGCATCTTGTACTTTAGTTCTGAATTCAAACCCGTATCTTTTAGGATTCAAAACGTAATAAACCAGTTCAAATTAGTTGAGTTTCCCAGTGTGATAATATTTATCTAATAGCGTATTAAGGGAAGGAGAGATAATTTTTTCATAATACCTTATATCTATAATTCTCAAAATGTATGCATATATATATATATATATATATATATATATATATATATATATATATATATATATATATATATATATATATATGTATGTATATATATATATATATATATATATATATATATATATATATATATATGTGTGTGTGTGTGTGTGTGTGTGTGTGTGTGTGTGCGTGATCGAATGTTGTTTATACGTTATCATAGTTTTCATCCGAATTCGATGAATTTTTTTTAGATTGATATATAATTTTTCTATGTCGTTCTGTAGTCCAGATTGGCTTGAAAAATCGAAAAAAAAACCGGATTTTTTACATTTAGCGCCAAAAATCAAAGGCAAAATTTAATGTATGCAAAGAACAACGTACAACCAATTTATAGAGTTGAAATCTAGAGCAAAAGATTATCAGAATTTAAAAAAAAAAATATTATAAATAAAAATTATCTTATATTAAGATTGTCACGACAAGATTGAGAACGCAAAAACGCCACTTTTCAGGGCCACCCCCATTCAAATTATTACCCCCCCATTTGGGGGATGCGCCTCAGTTGCACCCAGCTGTTGTTAATAATATTGAAAATTCCCTGTAATGAAACACCAGGTTGAAGACGGGTTATACTGCCAGTGTTTTAATAAGTGTGAGAAGTATGCCATGACATGCTAAGGGACGTAAGTCACTTTAAATACTAGTGTTTTCTTTATATTTACTCATAACCTACTGACGTGCATATTACTAATTTTCTAAATAAAGTCATGAGTAGATATCGAGCATCAGGCAAAGCCTTCTGTTCATTTTCTCTGCTGTAAAATTAAGGGCGTTTTATACATGATAACAAGCTTTTTTACTCTAGCATTCTATACCCAAAGGATTACGGTAATTTTCTTCTTGATTCCAGAATTCTCGACGCGAGTGAGTGTCTGGCTAAAATAACGGGCACGCTTCTAACCATCATATTCTATGTCTGTCTAAGATACCGAGCGAGGTTCTAGTATTTTCTATTTTTCGATATTTAGATTTGGGCATTAAATAATCCATACTGTTTAATATACCGCAAAACTAAAGCAACAAACCAACTTGGTATCTTTTTAAACCTCTTTCTTGTATACATGTATTGATTTCAAACACTCATGTCTCATGCACGGTGTGGACGGTTCTGCATTTTGATACCGGATTCCCCTGCATGGTAATGTATGCTGGGCAATCCCTTTAAAAATAAAGAAACAATATGAAGTTGCAGAGATGTGGGTCTACCGCTGGATACTGAGAATGTCATTTTAATTTTTTTACACTAATGTTCACACTATACAAGGCCCGGGGGCTATTCGTGGTAAATGTATAATTTAAGGGGTAGTTTATATTGATAGGCGAAGATACCGGTACCCTCTAGAACAGGTTAAGATTGTAGTGATCGGGGAAATAACCCCTTGGGGTCTGTTCCCCCTGACAGTGGTTCGTGGGGGGGCTGTTTGAGGGAAACTTACTTCTCGTGGATGGAACCCGAATGAAATGTGGGTAGTTTCTTACTAAGTGAGAGGTATGGCGGGTCCTAGCCGTGGACAGAATTTATGAATAACGTGTACTTTTCAACAGGTATAAAAACTTAGAAAGAGACTGATATTACACTCTAAAAAGAATAACTGACATTTCGGAGAAAAATATTAAGACGGCTTGTTGCATTTATCACTCACAGAACACGCTGATTGCAAATGAAGTGTAACCCTAGCTTGGATTTAATGTATGACAAAAGATTGAGAGTGTGATATAATAGCAATCGTTACAGAACAAACCAACGAGAGGATGCTGCCAAAAGACATTCTAACGTCAGGAAAAGATAAGATTCAAGATTGGATGTGGTGGTTGGTATGGATATTTTTCAGTACGCCCACGTCGCTACCGAATGTAACACAAGGTTTGTTTAAAGTAGGTTTAATGGCAATACCGTGAAAAAACTCACCCAAACATCCTCGGTAATCCCCTTTCAGGGACTTTTCAAGCGTCAGGCAATCAACCCAGCTCCTTCTCGAAGGATAGGCGCCGCCTGAAAGGACAACCCCCGCTGGAGTATGGACTTAATATTTTTTCGAATCTTTCTCACATATGCTTCTGCCTGGATCAGTTTTACTATTGATGCCATAACCCGAAATCGTTTAGAGAAAGAACAATGATATATATATATATATATATATATATATATATATATATATATATATATATATATATATATATATATATATATATATATATATATATATATATATATAACCGAATGAAAAGAAGTTGTCGAAAGCTATTATAATGTCAAAAAAAGACATGTCAGACAAAAGAAAAAAATGAAAATAAGGCTCATTTTAGAATATGGTTGTTGGTATGGGTATTTTTCAGTACGCCCGCTACCGAATGCAACAGAAGGTATCTCTCTATATTTGAGAGATGAGGTACACATGGCACAGTGGATAAAAGCATCCGTTAGATCCAGTGACAGGACCAAAAGAGTGTCAGTTCAATACCCAATTAAGACAGAGGAGATCTTGGAGAGGGGAATTAACAGGAGATAACTGACAACTGACGTCGAACTAGAAGAGTCTACCCCAATGAGCGAAATAAAAGGTTCAGTTTGACATTCCAACCAAGAAGGCCGCAGCGTACAACGGCGGAAACGTTGTAATAAACATGGCGACAAAGATGAGGGCAATAGTCCGAATAATGTAAATAACGATAGAATGGTTGTTTAAAGTAGGTTTAACGGCAATAGAGTGGAAAAATTACCCAAGACTCCTCGGCACTACTTTTGAAGACGCCTCAAGCGACAGACCATAATCCCAGCTTCGTCTCTAAGGAGAGGTACTGCCTGGAGGGAAGATGCCCTTGGACTTAGGGGTTAATATTTTGAAACTTAACAGCTTAGGCTTTCGCCTACATCAGCTTTCGTATAAATGTCATAAGCCCTAAGTATTTAATCTTTTTTTTTCTTTGTTTCACGGGACAGTTTTAGTTTCTCTTTAATCCATTGATTAATTTGTTCTAGCTCATGATATTTGCCTAATCCTCAATATGTGACAACAGTATTGTTGTGTTTCAGTACCTGTCTATATTTCTGAGATGAGGTATTATGTACACTATTTACATTATTCGGACTATTGTCGCCATCTTTGTCGCCGTATTTATTACAAATGTTCAGTTCGACATTCCAACCACCTGAATAAGGCCGGATCGTACAACCTTGTAATAAATATGGCGACAAAGAGGAGAACAATTGTCCGAATAATGTAAATAGTGTTGTTCTGTCTCGTTTTGATTTCTCTCAAGGCAACTTCAAACATTTGCTGATTAAGTAGTTTATTGCCCCCTCACTTTCTTTACAAATGTTGTATTTGATATTTTATTTATTCTTCAACGCTTCTGTTCCCTTCGTTATAATATACTTATCATAGGAATTCTAATTATGGAATTTTGTTTCTCCCATGAGGTCTTTTCCGCTTAGAAATTTCCGTATTTTCTATATTCCGAAGTGATTTTCTGCCCTATCTCCAATTTTCCATATTCTCCCTCTTTCATTTTTTTTTTATTTCTGGCTGCAGATTTACATATTTTTATTTCCTTGTTGCATATACTAATGTGATTTATCTTGGCGATTCAGGTACAAACATAACTTCTTCTACACTGTCTTCTTTTAAAATATATCTCGTCTCGACTAGGAGGTGTAGATCTTTGTCTATGTACAAAAAAATTGAGTGGATAAATGATTTCACTTATTCTTCCCAACCACGAAATAGTTCTGTATAACTCACTACAGATTGTGCTCATATCTCCATGCGTTTTTATCAGAATTCTGCTAATCACGAATCAGGGAATTCCCTGTCCGACATTTCATTTTTGAAGCAGAGGAAATTAATATCGTCGCCTTGTCTTGCAAATATTCTGAATGACTTCCAAATTCATTATATTTTAGCATTACCTCAACTGCCTATTTCAACAGCACCTTGTATTAGAGACACGAGTGTACTTTGTTTAAGTTATCATAAATATATTTATATATATATATATCTACTATATATATATATATATATATATATATATATATATATATATATATATATATATATATCAATATATATATATATATATATATCAATATATATATATATATATATATATATATATATATTACACACACATAAATATATATATATATTGATATATATATATGCATGTACTTTTATATATATATATTTATACAGTATAATATATATATATATATATAAAGTATAATATATATATATATATATATATATATATATATATATATATATATATATATATATATATATAAGTTATAAGGAACTTGGTAAACGGAATTGGTAAATCCAAAGAGGATGAAATCCTGAGAGATCAATGTGAGGACAGAGCTAATATGTAATGAAATCAAACCACTTTAAGGTACCATTACGATAATTTATTTCACCTAAATCCTTTTTTAAGGATTCAGGATCATCAGGTAAAACTTCCAACAACGAATTGAGAGGAAAAAATGGGATTAGAAATTGGTGGGTAGTGTAATTTTTGTAAATTTAATAGAGGGGGTTGAGAGTGATAGTTAAACAGACAATATAAAGTATAGGGAGGGGTTAATTTTATATCTCTCTTAAGTATGTTTTATATTGGAGTAGGAGGAGTGACAGAACCTTGACCTCTTTAGATGGTTAATAAAACGGAAATGAATTGTAGAAAATGTATACAAGTGAGTCTTATGGTAAAAAGAGAGATGGGGTGGGGAAAGTGATGGAGTTGTTATAATTTTGTTTTAACAAAATTATGTAAAAGATAGTTTACAATGTTTGATAGAAATTTCGATGTCTGAAAAAAATTTTGTTATTAACTTAAATCTTTAATTTTTTAAGTAAATAGTTTTAGGACTAAATATAACTATTATTGTAATAAACATATTTATCTAGGACATAAAGAAATATTTAAAATTTTAATAGTTTATACACCCGACTAATTGTATTTCCACAATATATAAAAAAAAATAAAAATAAAAAAAAATAACAATAACATCTATTTTAATATTTAAAATTAATTTATAAATGTAATTTATTTATTATATTGGTAAACTAAATTAAAGATTAGGTTTCATTATTTATTAGTATTTGAGGGTAATATTAATTTTCATTTATTCATATATGCCTCACAAATGTATTCATGTGAATCCCTACATACATACGATCATTGACAAGTGCCAAAAAAAAAAAAAAAAAAAAAAAAACATGGAAACAGAAAATTCATTTAACCTCGCACATAAATTATATATACATTTTACTATCTTTATCTATATTTTAATATTTGAAATATATATAGATTTTGGTTAAATTCCACAGTTAATATTTAATTTTATGTGATTTCGGATGTGTTTCATTTTAAAGGAATTTAGCTAATATTATTACTATTATTAATAGTCAAAGAATGGTATATTTAAATTTAAATTATCAATTTAGAAATGAAACTCCCTTCAGAAGAAAATAAAATTTAAACTATAGAATATTACAAAAGAAGGACATTACAAATTAAGAAAATAAATTTAAAATGTCATTAGAAAGACCCAATATTTCATTTAAATTCAATTCATGCACGTACGCACATATATACCTACACACACACACACATATATATATATATATACATATATACATATATACATACACACACACACATATATATACATCCATATATATATATATACACATATACATACACATATACATACATATACAATTCATATATCCATATACAAATCTATATATCAAAAAATTAATCTAACCATTTAATCATCCATATATATACATATATATAGAGACATACTCATGTACACATACACACCCTTAAATACATATACATTCATATATAAGCACAAAACCCTACTTACAAAAAAAGATATAAAAAGAACACACATATATATATATATATATATATATATATATATATATATATATATATATATATATATATATATATATATATATATACATATACATACATATACATATACATATGTACATTTTCCAAATATTAATTCTAAGGTAATTACGTCTATATACATATATAGATTACAAGTAGTTAAATCCATAAAAACACACATATTTAAGTACATGTACACACACATATACTCGTACATACACATATAATATACATATACATACAAAACAAACATAAAAACATTTATACATATACATCCACACCCATACAGCATACACGTTAAAAAAATTTTTTTTCAGTATTCAAACATGCCTCATATTAGTATATTTATACTCACACATGTGTATATCTATTTATACATATATATCCATACTACCATACATATGCGTCCACAATATAAATACATAGTTACCCTTATCTATAATGTTCATATATATATATATCTAAATAAGTTCACATATAAAAAAAATTTAAGTTCCACAACACATTTATCAAAGAGCACATTGTCAGTATTTTCATATATTCATTTGAAACAATTTATATTTTCTATTTATATATCTACACATACTTTGTTAATATGAGATGATTTTTATGCCTACATTAACAAATCAACTCATTATGCCTGTTCAATAGTATGTCCGGATCCTTATGTTTTATAATTTGTATTTTTTCCATAATGCACAAATTGCATCTGTCTCTGAAATTAATCGGTGTTTTGGCTCTTGAGACGATTTTCCATTTTATTTGTGGGGTTAATTTGTTTTCCAATAACTCCCAGTAGTGCTTTGAAAGTTTCAGTTTGGTGTTTTTTTGATTCATTATAAAAGGATTGGCGATGGTTGTAAAAACGTTGTTTCCAACTTCCCGCCGAAATTCCTATGTAGATCTTCTAATGTTCAATATTTTCTTTGGGAAAAATCGTAGCTTCGTATACTATGTTTTTGGACAAACATACTCCTTCCACTGGACAGACATATCCTTCCCTGCAGTTACAGGTAGATTTGGTCCTTGGGCTTGTATTAGGATATTTTTGAAGTTGATTATAAAATTCATTTAAAATTTTACTATTATGGGAGCTAATAATTTTTTTCATGTTGTTCATGCAGGAATAACTAATTTTTAAATTCATTCTATTGAACAACTTTTTTAATAGCTTATCTTTTTAAAAATGTTTATCTATTAGTTTAAGAAAATATTTTCCTATATTAATGTTCGACAGCTTACAGAAGGGTGGGTTGAACCATATAATTTTCCTATTTCTATTTTTAGATTTAGAAGACGTGTCGCTAGTAGATTTATCTATATAAGTGAGTGTTTGTTTGAATTTGCTTTTTAATAGGGCTTGATTGTATGTTGATTTATTTTGATCAAAGATGCTTTTACTAGAGGATAGTTTATTTATTCTAGTATTTACAGTGTTAGGGATCTGTTTCATAATTGCTATAGGGTGGTTTGAGTCGATATTTATGTATATGGGCGATTGGTTCTCCTTTTGGAAAGGTTTATAAGTGTTATTTTCAAGATCAAATGTTACGTCTAGAAAATTTACTATTTTCAGGTTAGATGATATATATATATATATATATATATATATATATATATATATACATACAGTATAATAAATGAATAATAAAAAACAAGTAAAATAAATTAATCTAAATTCATCCAAATAAATAAATATGCAAACTAACAAACCGATCCCGATAAATTAACCGCGAGAAAAAACAATTAAAGATAATCAGTTCAAATAAATACATGAAGTAATAAAAAAATTAAAAACTGCTCCCACCAAAATAATAGAATAAACTACAAAAATCAACCCCAAAATTGAACAAATAGCTTTATCTTCCCAAACTAAAACAAAACTATTAAATAAGCAATATAAACTAATTTTACTACGTTAATAAAAACACCGATTAAAATAAAATTAAGAAAAATAAATATATAAGATAAAAAATAAAAATAAAAATAAATAATGACAAGCAAAATAATTTAACACAAAGAAATAAATATACAAATAAACGAATTCCGGTGAAATAACCGCAAAAATAGACTCCCTACGATGCACCACTGACCCGTATATATAAATAGCAGGGAAAAATAACAACACTCCTGGTCTGAAGATTGCGTCTAGCATGAAACAGAACGCCGTGTCTAAGTGTTGACTTCTATAATGACTTTTATATGTACACACGTTCTACCTCTGATATTGAGCACAACCATAAATATAGCACACCTTAAGACTATATTACTTTATATATATATATCATCAGGAGACGAAATATTTCTGCTTGCTGGTAGCAGTGAACTACAGAAATGAATATCTTGATGGAGAAAATGAAATTTTGTCTGTAGTTTTCATTTGTTTTTTTTTTGTTTTGTTTTTTTTTATCTTTTTAACATGAATCTTTTAACATTCCTTGTGTTGGTAACACAGTCTTTTTTAAGTTGTTATTTGAGATAAGAGCTAGATGGATCCATGCTGCTCTGAATTCCCCTGGTCAGATTGACAGTTTTATTGGTTGCTGGAGAGGGGATGTGTGTCTATTAAGTGTGTGTGTGTGTGTGCTAGTTGGTTCTTAGGGAGTGAGTGAGTATGATATGTGCAAGTGTGTATATTGCTGTGGATGTGTGTTATCATTTGGCTCATTAGGGACTGAGTGAGTATGATGTGTGTAAGTGTGTATGTTCTTGTGGGTGCATGTATAAGTGTGAGGCTTCAACACCTCCGTAAGCATTGTCTGTATTGTGTGGGTGAGAAATGTGGGTAGGTTTTGATTTGTAGGGTTATATATTAATACTATCTATATTGTTAAATTTATGGTTAAGCCCGGCTGGATAGTTTGTTTTTAAACATTGCATCCACCTATTTTCATGGAACTCTAAGATCTTTCTAATGTTATCTGCTCTGGACTTTTCTATTCTCTTAATTATAGGGAATTTGGCATAGGTTTTAAAATCGTGTTTTTCTAAACGGAAATGTTGTTCTACAGGTAATAATCTTTCATGAGGAGTCAACTTAATTCGATTGCGATAATTATTAATTCTGTAGTGAAAGGGCCATTAAGATTTTCCTGTATATGGTTTCTGTCATAGTGTGCATTCTAGGAGGTAAATTATTTTATGACTTCTACAGTTAGAATCGTGGTAGATTTTGAAAGTAGATTTGGTGACGGAACTAGTGAATGAATTCGTGCGTTTAATATAGTTGCAGCATAAACTTCTTTTGTTGCTACATGGTTGGGCAAATCCTGTTGTTTTTGTTGTTAGTTTATTACGGATTACCTTGTACTCTGAAATGTGGTTACTACCTATGAGTTCTTATATGTTCTTAGGTCTACAATATGCTAGAAGGCCAGGTTCCTTAAACATTTTTTAGGTCAGGTTTGAGATGTAGCATATATATATATATATATATATATATATATATATATATATATATATATATAATGTATATATATTAATATATATATATATATATAATGTATATATATTAATATATATATATATATATAATGTATATATATTAATATATATATATATATATATATATATATATATATATAATGTATATATATTAATATATATATATATATATATATATATATATATTCTAATATATGTTTCTCTTTTCTTCCTTTTCTTTTTTTTCTTTCATTCTTTCTTTTTAATGATGCCTCATACAAATATTCTGATATATTTATGTCCTGTGCAAGTAATCCTTCCAATATCAATTACACTTTTTGTCGGAGATCTTCTATAAAATACAAAGCATATAGACAATTTCAACCTGTATTCCTTCGCAATGTCATCACTGTAGATTCTAACTTTCGGAATGAGTATTTAAAGTGATTTTATCTTTCGCAATAATTCAGTACGATTCTTTTATATGAGTTGGTTGAACATTTTCACAGTTCTGGAGAATACATTGAAATTTCTCATGATTAGATTTGATGTTACTGAGGTTTTTCATAAATTGCCGTGGAGAAAGGGCAACTCCAAGAACTGTCACCCTCGCTACTGGATCTTCTGTACCGTTGGGAAGATTCAATAAACAATAAAACTAATTTTAATAGATGTATCTTTTTTTGAACCCTTTTATTGAATCTATCCTGTTCTGGTAATAGCCATCTTCTTTCCATAGTTTTTTTTTTAAATATTTATTTTGATATTTTCTACATCCGGCGTTCTACATGTATGCAAGTGATTGGCCTGTAGTTATTTTCTTGGTTTCCCTTTAGGCCATTTTGGATGATTTTGTTCTGGCTCTCGTAACCATTTACTGAACTTTTCCTTTCTTTTGATAAATTCTAAAACTGCTAGACTTCTCTGTCCAGTAGCTTGGTGAAATTCTTAAAATGATCACCCTCCATTTTGTCCCGAACATGAATAATCAATTGACGGAGAACCATTATCACAGTGATGACGTCATATCTGCTGTTGTTTTTTTTTTAAGCCAAAAAGATGGAAGCTTCTTCACCAACTGAATCCGAACACTGCCGCACCGATGGAATATGTGCGTGGACCACAAAGTGGACTATTTTGAAAATAAACCACCTTGATTCACATTGCATTAGAGAATCTTGGTCAGCCTGTGAACTTTTCAGTCAACCTTCGTAACTGCAGCAGATCTATTTTTCGATTTTTTTAATCAATATCGTTCGTTCTCTGTTGTTTTTCTTTTAGATACAGTGTATTTTAACCAGATGTTATTTGCATCGTAAGTTTGTATTTTTGTTAATATGCTTTCTTCAGTTATGTCGTGTCCAAATTTAATTCTGTTGTTTTAGGAAAACGCTATATTTCATGTTTTTTTGTATCCCTTTAGTCTCGTTACTTTTAGTCGAACGTTTGTTTTGTTTGTTTATTGAATTGCTCTGGGCATTCCTTTTGTCTTGCGTTTATTATTGGCAGCTGGTCTCTTATTTCTAGTCATGTGGGTTTCTAGTTTAGAGATTTGCTTTTCTAATCTTATTTAGGAAGCCAGTTTCTTGTTTCTGCTCTTCAAAATTTATCTTTTTGGAATAATCAGCACGTCGCTCACAAAGTTCCTCCAGCATATATAAAATCGTTTTATCATCATCTGATTTATCAGGTAACAATCCATTAAGAAAATCTGTTGATACTATTATCGTATTCTGATTTACCTTCATTCATGGATATATTTAGCATGTGCATCTGGATTTTTTCTTTACTTAACGGCAGTTACTGCTTTATTTCTTACAGTTGCTATATCCTTGATTATGGGTCACATGTCGCCGACATTGTTTCTCCATTGTTAAATCCTGTTTTTTATTATTATTATTATTTTTCTTCTGTTTCTATATTCAATATTCAGTTTCTTTTCTTTTTAAAAGTTGTTTTTCTTAATCTTAAAGCAGTTGGTTCGAAGATCTTCTATTGAATTTGTATGCATGACATGTTGTGGCAAGAAATCAAAACTTTACAGATTGATACGAGTATCGTCATACTGCCAACTGATAAATGAACACTTCAATAACGATAGACCATTTACAATACTCAGAAAAAAATTGGAAAGACTCTTTGGTGATGACGAAAAAAAAATGAATTTTACCCTAAAAACAGAAAGGAAGTCGACACAAACCCTAAATAAGCACAAAAACTACTTCACAACGAATAAATATAGACAGGTAATCCAACATTACACCAATCTGGTGCACATGCATAGTCGCCTCAATATTTACACAATGGGTATTCCATTGAGTTTCTTTTTATTCAAAAGCCACATGTTTTGATTGGTGTTAAAACATTTGCCTTGATGCTTCTACTGCTACTCAAATTGTAAGCAGGAATTGACAATAACTTCCGAAAGATTGTATACATTTAAAGTCGGATTAAAAGTCTAATATTTTCTTATTATCATAGTGAATATATACTACCTGTAGGAAACCAAAGTAGAAAATCAAAACCACTCGTCACACAGAGTATTTATTAGTGCCATGGGTCCTTACCTATAACTACAGAATGAACTCTTCCTAACACTATGTATACTACGTCTCTCAAGAGAGAGGGTCGGATCGAGTCGAGCCGTTACGGCATGACGGTCGAACTCTCTGCCTCTGAGCAGAGAGGAACCCGGACGAGGCTCCGCCGAAGGGCAGAGTCTTGTTCGGGGAGGTTGACCAACCCGATCCTGTTTATACGGGTTCTACGGGCATTTTTTGGCCGAGCCTAAGGGGTCGGGAAACTCACGTAAAACTCGGTCTTGTGCCACATGCAACCCTCGTGGGCGGTGGCTAGCTACCGAATCGAGCCGAGCTTTTCTGAGCAGAGAGGAACCCGGACGAGGCCCTTCCAAAGGGTAGAGCCTTGCTCAGGGAGGTTGAGCAACCCTATTCTGTTTTTACAGTTTGTACGGGCATATTTTGGTCGAGCCTACGGGCTCGGAAAACCCACGTAAAACTCACCCTTGTGGCACATCTTTCCCTCGTGGGGGGTGCAAGTAAATATAGAATTGAGTCGAGCCGATAGTAGTTCACTCCAAACCAGACTGACAGTCATACTAACACCTTCCACATCTTGTATTATTATTTCGTGTAATATACCTTTCCTTATTTCTACTCTTGTGTTCGGGCTGTTCTTCCTTGGTCTTAACTTGGACCATAACAATTAGCTATCAAGGAATAATTGATTGTAAGATCAATGTCATTAATATGTTAATAAACTATATAATTTTCCAATAATATAATTAAGTTTACGTATTAATTCAAATAATAAAGTATGATTCATTAAGACGGATTATATATAAGGGTGTTTCATTAAGACGGATTATATATAAGGGTGTTTCATTAAGAACGATCAAAGTCAGCAGTAAATAAATTAGTTTTATTTGTGATCATGTTATTTAAGTCATGGCAATTATGTATGAAAAATAATATCTCCCAAATGTCCGTCAAATCTGAAAGAAAAAGAAAATATACATTAGACGCTTAAAGTTAGTTTACATTTAAAGTCGGTTATCGGAACACCATTTATATGAAGTTAAGTTAAAAATGAAAAGTTTATATTTTTAACCGTAGGTTCTAGGCTAAAGGTTGCTTTTCTCGCATATCTCGCTTCTGAAATTCTCTTCTGTTTTCTTGCATTCTAGTCAACTAGTCTAGTTGTAACTTAAACCATTTAATGTAATATAAATCGTTATCTTCTGCCTTATTAATTTATGTTCGTGTATTGTTATCGCTTCATAATAATGTTTTTTATAACCTTCAATACTGACACCAGCTATGTGTTAGTGGCTTTCCTGCCTTGTTTGGAGTAAAATTATCAAAAAAATCATTTTCCCAATAACGTTGTTATGCATAGTAGTTTGTCATAAGAATCATTAACGGAAATAAATACAAATGGTTTACGTCTGGTAGTTTTCCAATGAAAAATTATTATTTAATGTAAAAACTATAAGCAGGGTGAGATGGATAAATTGTTGCCAGTTTATATTTTTAATTTCACGCATGCGCGTTGTTGTTTTTGATGTTGTCGACTGCACAATTTAGGAGGTTCAGTTGGGTAACGTCTGTGAGAAAAAGAGTACAATGACACAATTCACTCCACCTGAAATTTGGAATCGTCATGCTCTACTGCTTGGCATTTGCCCGGAAGCTACATTACTAACATTATAGAGTGTTCAAGCCTGAATCTTTGGACATTGCAGAGGATTCGGAAAGAGATGAAGAAGTCTAACGGTGATTACGAAGTTACGGCAGTAAAGAAAACTCACTTTGATCATTATGGTGAGAAAAGAACTCTCAAATTTTTGGTAACTCAAAATGGAATCCTACATCAAGTGCCTTGAGGTAGTAGTGCTCCCCTGGTTCAAGACTGTGGCTGCTGACAGCAGGACACTGAACAATGTCACACAAGTAGGAAAACCCCGTCATGGCTGTCAGATAATTTTTGCGACAATATCACCCCTTACACCTGGTCAGCTAACTGCCCAGTCTGCAACCCCCTTGGTTATTGTGTGTAGAGGGGGCAGTTGAGCGAGAGATTAACACAATTCCTTGTAACACCAAAGATGAACTGAAGGAAATTATTATGGCAGCATTAAACAACTTAAAAAAGGAGACTGTCCAGAACAAATTCAGAAGATTCCGAAGTTCTTTGAAGTCTGGGGTTAAAGCCAATGGCGATTTTATTGAATAAATGCACTCTTTAGTATTTCAAGATATTTTGATGTAATTTTGGTAAATATACATGTTAAAATAAGGTGTCAGTATTATTTTCAGGTTTGCGTAATTTAGACGACAATTTATCAATCGCATCCTGTGTTATATCTTTCTTGTCCAGGTTTAAAATGAAAGATATAGCGTTGCACCAAAAGGTTCTAATCGTTGCGATGAAAGGTATCTATGTGTCTACTGATAAGAACGGAAAATATTTGAACAGATAATATGAGAAACAAAGATGTTTTAAGGGAGAAGGAAACTGTTGGCGAGAAACAGAAGGAAAAATAAGAATATTTATAGATGCGAAGGCAAATGAAAAAGAAATTATAGTTCCACAGATGAAGAACAAATACATATCTCACTTTTAGATACGCCATCATCCAGACAGCTAGCTACTCCCTCCCTTTCGAAATGAGAAAAACATTCGCTCTTCGTCAAGATTCGAACCGGCGTTCCCTTAGAAAACGGATCCAACGGGAAATGACCACTCGGCTACAAAGTGCTTCGATAACGGAAGATAGTTGAATAGTGCCTTTAAAAACAGATTTTTTTTTTCATGCGGCTTTTCAAATAGACATATCTGCTCAGTTTTCTATGCTAATTTGTAAAGGCAAATCAGCAGTTTTATTTATAGCTCAGATATATATTGTTTTATTATTTAAACGTTATTTTTAGTGCATACATATATTTGAGTGAACGTTACGTTTACTTATTAATTTAATGTTACAACACGAAACTGTCATGTTCAAATCCTGCCAGAGAATGCATATTTCTGTGCAATAAGATTTCTCGCATATTCAGGGCGGTAGAGAAAAATAAACGGATATACAGGGTAATAGATAAACTGAGCGTCAACTCAATTACAAATATCCAGTAATGAAAACATTTAAGTAATATATATATATATATATATATATATATATATATATATATATATATATATATATATATATATATATATAGGAAAGAATAGACTGAGGTGATTTTTTCTTACTAGAAATATTTTTTCTCTATTGTTTTTGGGGTTAAAATAATTTTTAATCATACTAATATAAAGACCCCTTCTTGACCACCTAGGAAAAACGTATATACACCCCAAGGTGTTCTATTGATAATTGTAAATTATAAAACAATTGAGATTCAGGAAAACAACTATGTGCAAAAGAAATGACTCAGATATCGCATTGTAATGATTAAACTGGCAAATTTAAGGAGCTTTTGAAAAAATATTGAAAACTATTTTACAATACACTCAGAACAATATTCTAGAGAATTCTAGAACAGCTTAAATTAAACCTAGAGTATTCTAGAATATTCCAGAAAGCCTTATAAAGTATACAAAACAGCTTGAAATAGCCACTCAAGTCACTCGCCAGATGAAAGTGTACAAACACCCATCAGAAGTACTTAAGGCATCTATTATTGCCCTCTCGAAATCAGGCAAGTCTACGAGAGAAATTGCAGAAATTGCGATAACCTCACAATCAATTGTCCCTCGAGTGCTTAGGGTACATAATAATGCCACTCCTGCTTCCAGGAAAGAAACAAGGGGACGAAAGAAAAAGATTGATGATAGAACTGGCAGCGTAATCAAGAGAGTTGTGAAGAATAGGACTATAAGTAGCCAAGAAATTGCAGCCAAAATAAGCGAAAAACAAGGTGCTAGTCTTGCCACTTCAAAAGTCCGTCAGAACAAGGTTACAAATCTTGTTAGAACAAGGCTACAAATCTTGCAGACGAAGGTTTAAGCCGCTAATAAGAAAAGCCAACAAAGCCAAGAGCCTTGAATGAGCTCACTATTACAAAAATCTTGCCATAGAAGACTAGAAGAATGTTCTCTTCTGCGATGAAACGAAAGTTAAGCTAAATTCAAACGATAAGGTGAGTCATTTTTATCTAACAGCACTGTTTATATATATATATATATATATATATATATATATATATATATATATACTTCAATAAAATAACCATAAAAACATCAAAGTCAACAACAACAATTTTCATGTCGCTGCACACGTCAGCCAACCATTCTATAGCATTCATTTCATCCAATGCGTGCTTTTAGCGTCTTCATTTAAGAGCCGACAAGAAAGAAGCAGATCGGAGTTAAAATACATTTTCAAAATAGAATCACATATTAAAGAATTAAATAGGGACTTAGGTTTACTCAGAGAATATAGTTTCCACGGGGAGCCGTCTAACAACAACATTCCTTGGCAGGTATTTACGCATGATTCAAACTAAAATCTTGAATTTTATAAATTTTCCCCTGATCGCGTATTGTCAACATAATCGATTTTGTGAGGCTTGCCGCCATATAACGTTGAAACAACTATTCTCGTAAGATCACCGAAGTTAAGCAACGTTGAACCCGATGGGTTAACCCTTGGGAAATCAGGTACTCTTACTTGGATATGCGGGTGGTTTAAGGGCTAACGGCTCAAAACTGGAAATCGTAGAGCCGAGTTCCAATTTCAGTTGGGTTCGTTATATTCACTTACGCGAAAATACCGTGGCGAAATATATGAATCCACCTATTCTCCGTCAAGCTATGGGTTATAAAAACATTATTTCTAAAAGTATCTTATATTCTAAACATATGTTCTGGCTTTAAATACCTTGAAAATGTTTGATAAGCCGTAAAAACAAATCAGTCAATCGTTTTTTTTTTTTTCCATTTTTAAGATCTTGTTTTCTGTATACTTGTTTGCAAATCTGTTTCTTTTAAATTATATTCTGTTTGTTCTACGTTGGCTGTCTTTTATCTTTTTGGAGGTGCAATATATTGAATTCTAATTTCCTTCATTTTTTTCCTCCGTCTTTAGATATTTCTCTTTCTCTCCTTCTCAGTTTCTTCTTTTCATTCTTTCTTTCTTACTATCTTGCCACGTTCTTTTTTTTTCTCTATCTTTGTTTTTTTTTTATTTAACTTTTGTTATCTATTGTTATATTTATATTTTCTTTCATTCTTTCCTTATTTCTTCCTATGCTCGTTTTTTCTTTCTTTTTTCTTTCTTTTTTCTTTCTTTTTTTCTTTCTTTCTTTCGAACTATCCTTCAATATTCTGTCTTTTTCTATCACTTTCTTTCTTTTTTATTTATCTTTTGTTTTCCATTGTTATATTTATATCTTCTTTCATTCATTCATTCTTTCTTTCTATGTTCTTTTTTTTCTTTTTTTTTTCTTTCTTTCTTACACTCTTTCAATGTTTTTTATTTCTTTTTCTATGAATTTTTTTTATTTATCTTTTGTTCTCCACTGTTATATTTATATTTTCTTTCTTTCTTTCTTACTTTCTTTCTTTCTTCTACATTATTCTACTTATGACTATTTTTTATATTCTTTCTTTTCTATTTCTTTCTATCTTTCTTTCTTTGAATTATTTTGTATGCTCCGATGTTATGTTTGCTTGATCGAATCTTACAGAAAATTCCAAACGTACTTTCTTATCTGAGGCATATGGGAATCTGTCTCAGTAGATTTTCTCATATAGATTTAGATAGAGATATACGAAACTTCACAAAAAAGCAACTTCTATAAAATTCAAAATATTAAAAGAAGCATAAACAAGGAACTCGAGTAGACCGCCACTTTCGATAAATATTCGGTTTTGTAAAAGTATTTTTAAAATTATACTTAGAAACATTGCTCTGCCAATTTTAATTTGATCTCAGGGTTTTCATTATAGGATCCTGATTAACAAGGGCAACATCTGTAATGTAGTAGCATATAAAGGTTGTCAATATAAACTTATATCTGAATATAAAATTTCATATTATATCGACATATTACAGTAAGTGTTTTGATTGCTAGATCATCCACGGTAAATTTTGCATCCAGGTTTTCACCTTACTTGTCAGATAATCTACTGTCACAGTGTGTTGTACTTAATAAAAGAAGTTATAAAAACAACAGCATAAACTGAATGAAATCTCCTGAACTACTTACCCTGAAAGTTGTAGATTTCAGCTTTCAAATCGGCGAATAATTATTACCGACGTTCGTTTTTTTTTTATATCACCTCCTCTCCTCCCGACACATATGTAATATGCATAAACAAAATCATATACTTTAGATCGATGAAGTCCTTCCAAAGAACGTAATGATTGACGCGGAAAGTTTTCCATTTTGACATTCATTACTTTTCATGTTTACATTTTTTTTTATTAAACTGTATCCTCGTAAAGTAGTCAGGAACCATGAACAAACAAAGAGGAGTACCCCAACATATGTGTGTGAGTGTGTGTGTGTGTGTGGGGGGGGGTAAACGTGAGAATATCAGATCACGTTTTTAATAAGTAGATTATTTCTCGTCGGGCATTCACATCATGTTTTTATTAATGTTTATTTAGATGTGTCTTGTCTGTATGTGTCTCGACAAATGTTTGTAATTATATGCCTACCTGGTCATCCATATTCTGAAAAGTAGAACGTTGTCTAATCTTTCCCTATTTTTCAAGCTGAACTACAGACCCCCCACACACGCACGCACGCACACACACGCTACCTCTGCGCGCGTGTCTGTGCCTCTTTGGCGCGTGTGTGTGTGTGTGTGTACAAAACATCTTTGTTAAAGTGTAATAGAATAGGAAACAGTCTTATAGACTTTCTATCCAGAAAAGAAAATGCTTGTACGAATGCTAGGAAAATTACATTTTATATATATATATATATATATATATATATATATATATATATATATATATATATATATATATATATAGTATTTTTTTTCATAAACACATCAGTGACCTAGATAACTCAATGGCTTGGGAGAGTCTTGCATTATTAGCAGTAATAGTATATATATATATATATATGCATAATATATGTACGTATATGTTTGTGTGTGCACTTATGCATCATATTTTCATACAAAAATGATTCATTGAATAATACAGATACATTGAATCTATTTATTTCTATAATAATCCTTTCCAGTTCTTTAATTAGATTCTTGATGTTAAGTCGAAATTCTTCAAGGAATTGATGTATTTCAACTTAACATCAGGAAACTAATCAGCGAACTAGAAAGGTTTATTATAAAAATAGGCACACTATGCTTATATTATCCAATGAAATATATATATATATATATATATATATATATATATATATATATATATATATATATATATATATATATATATATATATTCAATCAAACCGTTTTGCATTTCTGAGTTTGTTATACATGGCAATCTTAACACATGAATCATTCTACGCTCATGAAACTCAGTGTTTTGCTAAATATTGAGGAACCAATGTATACTTATTCTTAGTGCACAATTTCTCTCCGTTATTTAGCATCAAACACTGTTTTATTAGGTTGGTGCAAAAATAATGACGTAATAATGTCGTTTTTTTGACGTTAAAATACCTCAAAAAACGACATTATTACGTCATTATTTTTGCACCAACCTAATATTAGGACAATCCCTCACTGCATGCAATTGAATATGTTACACACACACTAAGAACCTTTTCTGGCTGACCCTAGACTCTTAGAGAGCAACTCACTACCCCTTCTTAGCCTTATATTTTTCACTGATCTGAAATGGAGCCATGATATAGATAGCTGCAGCTACTCCAAAAATGTTTGTCCCACTGTGTCGTAACTGAAAACTTTTCTCGTCAGAGTACCATATTGTGCATCTACAAATGTATCACTTGTTGTTTGCTTTGAATATTGTTGCCATATCTGGTCTGATTCTTGATAATATCCAAGAAGGATACTCAGTGTAATTGAACAAAACCATATATTACAACTCCAGTCACAGACTTGGCGTGATTCTGTCTTTTCTACAAATATTTTCACGGCAACTACCCTGCCAAGCGTTTTTGCCTAGTGTCTCGAATGCATGAGTTTAAGCATGGTACTATATTGGCATGTAGGTCCCACGCGTTTACTGTTGAAATAGCTAAATGCATCAGTCACTTCAACTCCAATAATCTCGTTTCTCGCACTTTCAGCCTATTGGACCCCTTTCTATTTACTTGCTTTTATTATAACTACAATCATCAAAAATTAAAATACAACGTCAATCGCCATCTTTGATCTTCTTGAACACAATTCTTGTCCTTTCCTCAGTCCTCCCTATTCACAGTCTCCTCTTTCACTTTCACTCCCTGTAACCCCATGAAAAGTAGGCTTTCCCTTCTTGTTTGAAGTTAAAAAAAAATGCCCTAATGTCCTAGTAATGAGAATGATATGAAATGGAGCTTGTTTCTACTTTCTCCATCACAGGCCTTAGCATATCCATGATATACTAACACGCATTAATACCACGGACAAAAGGGAATAGCTGAAAGACATAACATTGTTTTCAAACTGATTTTTACACGGCTATGTCAACCAAGAAATTTTATATATATTTATATATATATATATATATATATATATATATATATATATATATATATATATAGTTTTAAGGTGCACTATATTTATCGGGTAAAGTGAACAATATCAGAGACCGAACGTATGTAAATATAAATACAAAAATTGAACATTAAATTCAACACACAGAGGCGACAGGCTGTTTCATACTAGACGCAATCGTCAGCATCTGAACGCGTGGGTTGGTTGGTAGATATCCTTCATTCGAGAATTACTAGTCGACCACCCGATTCCCTGTTTTTCAGTAGTGTAGTCGCTTTTACAATGAACCTCTCTTTCTTTCATCTACGCGCGTGACGCTGTTCCTTCACTCGAGTTCTACCTTTGTCTGTTTGTAAACTCTTTAATGATACAAAAATATTATTGCAATTATTTGAGTTGATAATAAACTATCTGTATTTTATTCATTTTAATTTTTTTTTAAATGTCATATGGCTTCATGGTGTAGCCTATCATGATTATCCATCATTCTTTGTTGCATAAAATATATTACGGTTTTTTCAGTCGCACTATTCTTGGTTTAATTTTAAAATTGTTTTTTTTTTTTTTTATCTGGTATTAAGAATTCAGAATCGTCTATGTGTTACCAAAGTCAATAAAGACGCGTCTGCTCTGATAATTAACAGCTGAGTGGCGAAGAAATGAATTAATTCATTCTTCAGTGGTCAAGACTGGAATCTAAGCTAGCGATTCCAATTTCGCGCCTATAACCGTTCCGATAACTAGTTTTATCCACAGATTTATTTCCTTAGACTATTTACCACTTTCATACACCGGATAAAATTAGAATTAACACTCAAGAATAGGAATAAAGAAGTAAATAGTAAAAACAAAAATAAAAAATGAAAATAAAATAAATATAAAAATAAATATAAAAAAGAAAAGAAAAAATAAAATAATAAAAGAATAAAAAAATAAATAAAATTAAAATAAATAAATAAAAAAAAGCAGTATGCTTCATAAAAACGGCACCAAGATCTTCAATCTACCCAGGTCAGATATACTAACGGATTACTCATTTTGGAGACGGAGAAAATAACTCTACATTAAGCTTAGACATCTATCAATGAGAAGGAAATTTTAACCTGAAATATTTGGGGTCGAATACTTGCTGCCCTCTTTTCACTTTGCGACGAGCATTATTACATGTGTTTTAGAATAATATCGGTAATCTGCACGCTGTATTTCAACAATAAAATTTCAAGAGAGCTGACTTGAGCTTCTTCCACACGTCCCAGTAAGAATTTCCGAAAGACCTCTTAAATCATCATTCACATTGTCACAACATGTATTACTTGTTGACATAGACAGACGCCCACAAACCATTTATGAGAAGAGAATTCCATCAGAAAGTATATATATATATATATATATATATATATATATATATATATATACATATATATATATATATATATATGTATATATGTATGTATGTATTATAGCAAAAAAATATCTCAGCATAGGTATAGTCTATTTCAAACCGTTCCTCATACGGCTATCGTCAGCCTCTAAGTGCTTGTCTCGGAGCTTTCTAACCATATTTTCAAAGTCAGTCTTCCAATAGTCGGCGATTTGTTAATGAGAGTTAACGATTGGTGGGGACGTAAGGTATCTTATCCCAGGGGAAGCGGTCAGGATTTGGGTTTTATTTATGTTTGATTTTTGTATGTAGTTTAATATATGTACGAAATTCGTTAAAAATGACTGACAATGTACTGTAGAGATATTATTATTATTATTATTATTATTATTATTATTATTATTATTATTATTATTATTACAAATGAATAAAAATAAAATATAAAATAATAATAATTTTGAAAATTATAAATAAAATAAAACAATAACATAAAAAAGTTTCATCCACTAAAGTAATAAAAAATAAAAAATAATAAAAAGACGCACAGCCTGCAACAACAATTGTTCCCAATCGAAATACGCCCCCCCCGCCCCCCCAAAAATGACGTTAATTTCATTTGCTTCGGCACGTAGCTTGAATCCTTTCTGTGACAGAAAAAAGCGTGACCGCCGCTGAGACGAGATCCCATAGAAAAGCCTCCTCTCAGCGGCATTCTCTCTTGTCTATTTCCAGAGTTTCTAGAAAGTGGACCTTTCAATAACAATCTACCACTAAGCTCTTCTTATTTCAGACACATAGACGACTCACCAACAAATATATCCCCACAAAAAACATTATTTTAACAGATCTTATCAACCAACTTAATACCGTGAAACCTACTAAAGGCACCACTCGTGAATCTGAAAGCAACCACAGTCTTCTTTTCCTAGATACGTTACAAAGAAAGAATAGTGAATTTAGTTTTGACGTTTACAGAAAATCTCCCGAACAAAAACGGCCTAGTCAACTTCTACTCAAATATATATATATATATATATATATATAAAGACATTTTTATATTTATACATTCTTTTTATAGATGCAAATATTTAAGTAAATACTTTGTTTTTAATAAACAGTATCAAACATCTGCAGTTAAAACGTGAACACGCACCTAAATTCTCAGGTAATATGATTTTTACCTGAATCTTTCTTACGAAATAAAGTTCGACTGATGTTATGCTATTCTATTAAGTTGGTGCAAAAATAATTTTGTTTTCTCACATATGTTACTATGTGAAAAAAATACATTATTTTTGCATCAACCTAATATATGACAAAAAAAAATGTAACTTAGCATGGTTGAAACATCAGAAAACTTCACCTGAAACTTTTAGAAACCAAATATGTAACGCGAAAATAACTGCTTCCAGTATAATTTCACTATGTGAAAAGTTTCTTCCCTAAGAAATTTCTAATTTTCAATTAACTTGTCTCCGAGTAACTTTCTTCAACGCGTCTTTATAACATGACAATGTCGACGTCTCTATCTTTCTTTCCATAATGTGACTGACAAATAATTTAAACTTTCATTTCTATATTTATTAAACATTAACTATTGGAGCGTCTTATCTCGCTTGTCAAAAAGATAAGGAAATAAATAGAAGCATTTAAATACAAACTGGAAGTTTTTGTATTGACTTTGGTGATCAGGTTATCTTTTTACAAAATGCTCACTTTCAAATTTGAAATTTTAATTTTCCTCCGCGTAGAGAACAAACAAGAGAGAAAAATATGATAAAAATTCCTTCTTCATTATCTTCCTTTTTAATAAAAAAAAAAGAAATCAAATACAAACTGGAAAATAATGCTTCTTTGGATATATCCGGGTTTTATCGACTTTGGCGATTAAAGCAACTACTACGTCGTTTTTTTTATTATTTCAGTTTTGTTTTATTTAAGATTGTCAAGAATATTAAAATTTCTTAAAGAATAGCAACAATATATTATAAGTGTCTTGCTCATCAAAGCGTTTTCCTCAGAAACTATTAATTTCATCAAGGATAAAGAAACAGTGAAGACTTTAGAAGAATTTTTTGCTGTTAAATACTTGTAAATTTATTCTAACTTGAAAGTGGTTGAACATTGTTTTGACAGGGATATTTTTGAATTTATCCTAAAGAAGGAATGAAAATGGGGTTGCGGATCAGTTTTGGCTGTATGAATGAGGAAGATGAGGTGTTTAATCTCATGTTTTAAAGCAACAAGAAAGTAAAGATACAAAAAATACGTATCTATAGAAGTTTTGTTGTATTGATAATGGACGGATGAGTTGCATAATTGTTGTCATTTATCATGGTCTTTCATTTATATTCTGTAGTTTCATTTTCATCGTCCTCATTTTATTTATGTATATTTAGTGCAGATCAGGTATCATTAACCCGTCTTTCCACTGCTGTCAAATACACACCGCCAGGCGCAGCGACTGAAGTAGCAAATCTTCCAAATGCCTGAACCAACGTTTCAGTCCACTATACTATTAGCATAATTCTGAGTGGGGAATTTGGAGCATGAAACCCTAACCTAACTGAGGTTGACAGTCACTACTGCAACTATTTGTCTCGTTTGACTAAACTCATTGAAGCTTCATTATTTTAATTCTCCTTTCTATTTAACAATCTCCCCACAAGGCAAAACGTGGAGCGCTCCTAGCCCGTAGGATCGGACAAAAATTGCCCGTAGTACCCGTATCCAACCGGTCCGTTTTGTCTACCTTCCCAAAACGAGATTCTGCTCCTCGGCATAGCCTCGTCTGGGTCCCTCTCCGCCCGGTGGCAGAGAGTACGAAAAGAGAGGAAGTGGAAGAGAAAGCCTCCTTATTTATAAATCGATATAGTTGCAGGGATACAGAAGACGCTTTTCTCCCTTTGGTGGAAAATAAGTCACTTGGTCACATGACGAGCACTTCGGAACGTCACTCCAGACAGTGACACAAAGCGGCAGTCGTTTTTCAGTTTAAAAACGGTAAGGTTGCTTTCCTTTTAGCCTGTGTCCTTTGGCTCAGGTTGAAGCTAAATCTGCCTCCTTGCAGTTTACAAGCACATGGTGCCGTTTTCCACATCATCTCCAATAGCATCAAATTTGCAAATTCAAACTGTGACCACGTCATCTGAAAAACATTTTTATATCTTAATTTGTTTTCTCTTTTTGCAGTACATACATTCAGTATGAACTTTTGAATTATGATAACTCAGTGGAGCTTTTTGTGCCATCGAATTGACATTGTTTGAATCGTCTAATAAGTTTTAATATACATGGCATGCACTCGTCTTGCTTATATTTAGTTTCCATAAAGTACGTTTCCACATTTCTATTATATCAACAAAAGTAAAATGAGCCCTACTGGCAGGTTTGAGAACCTGTTTTGGGGGAGAGACTTGTAGGGACACAGGTGGCGCTTATCTCACTTTGGTTGAAGATAATTCACCTGGCGACCGTCTCGTGACGTCAATCTATACAGTGACACGAAGAGGCAGTCGTTTTTCAGTTTGGAAACGGCAACCAAACGGTAACGTTGTTTTCCTTTTAACCTGTGTTCTTCCGCCCAGGTTGAAGCTTAATCTGCCTACCGGTAGTTTCCAAGTACATGGCGTCATTTCCCTTTGTAACATAGATGAATGAGACCCGTTTAAATCTGGTACCCTAAAAATGTCGGAGCAGAACCGTGATATTATTGTCATGGGGGTCTTATCAAATGAAAGACCTCGTATGATTTACTTAAAAAAAACTATGTAATTACTATTTCTGAACATTTTAACTAGCATATTTTACATAGGGATAATTTATCCGTTCACGTGTCCATGCAGAGGTTGAATATAAAGAAAACTTCGTTCACCTCTGACCTTTTTGCCTCTATCTTTTTTGAGCTTGATTAAGCAAAGTTAAATACAACTTTCCGAGTTGACTAACGAATTTTTATGTGTTGTTTTGGTTTAATAGCATATCTTGACACATCTTCAGTATTTCCACGTATAAAATAGTTTTCCGACGTGGATACTTTCTATTATTAAATAGGTTGTTTTGAAAAAAACAAACATTTTTATACTCTTCTTGGTAATGCCAAATTTCATAGATACACATATTTTTAACATAATTACGCTGTTGTATATACATTTTATGAAAGAAAACTGTATCATATATTTTTATGGCATTGAATATGGATATATTTCAACATGGCCACCGTCTTTCTTGCCTCCAAGCTGAGTTTGATTTTGTTGTGCTTCAAGAAGAACATGCCTCCTACCCGCTATAGTTCGTCTTTTTCTTCCACCATGACATATAACACGTGGTAGAAAGTCCCGCATCTTTAACCCAATTAAGTTCATTACTTTTACTTACTTAGCAATACCAGATGTAAATTCAGCTGATTTTTAGTCCAAGTATTTTTACGTGTACTCACCTGGCCTTTCCAAAATAATTTATTGTTGATTCTCGCTATTTTCCAGAGATATTTTCCTACATCGCAGGGTATTTAATTAAACCATGATCCGTGTGGAGAATTTTACTACAGCAACATTTCACAAAATTATTATTCTCCCATGCGGTTAAGTTGTATCATATTATCACAAGCAAGAATTTGTAGTAAATCGCGTAGTAAATCCACATTCAGTGGAAATCAATTTTCTTAAAAAAAACTTTCTTGCTTTTGTGATATCAACAAAACTCGGGGCCACTTTTGTGATGCCGACGAATACACTTTGTCAAATCTGTAATGCTCATAGTAGTAGAGACTTTGTAATCTGCGATTACAAAAATAGTAACGCCTTCGAATATCACTCGAACTAATATTACTTGCTTGATAATACTCGCTCGAATAATAATCCGTATAGTGATCCGAATAGAGAAATAGTATAGTGAATAGAGTAGAGAATAGCGGTCCGTATAGTAATAGAGGATAAAATAGAAATAGTGATCCGAATAGTAATAGAGGATAGAACAGGAATAGCGATCAATCTAGACGTCATGTGACTTCCTATACATGAGTTTCCTCTATAGTCACGTGATCCACTTAATTCAATAAAGGTAACGCCTGTGTT
>OZ010574.1:26184900-26199900 GCA_963932145.1 Acanthosepion lycidas | reverse complement strand
TTCAAAAATATACTAAACTTTGTTCCATATCTGGATATTGAGCTTTTCGTCCTCTACCTATATCTTTTGCACTTGGTTTTCACTTTTTAGTTCATTTTAATCCTTTCTCCATAAACGTATGTTAGCCTCATTCAACTCATATTCTCTAGCTGCAGCTCTGTTTCCTATTCTTTCTGCTAATTCTATTAATTTTTGTTTAACATTTACACTATAACTCGCACGGTTTGACGATATTTTATCTCTAAAATAAAATGTTATATTTATCAGAAAAGTCACATGGTAATTTATCTTAGCCGTTTAGGTTCGATTTTATTCTCAATGTTAAGCTCGACAAAATGTCTTCGTAATCATGAATTTTGGACAAAATTTATAGATGGTATTTATCAATCCACCCACAGGGATCGAATGTGGCACAAAGCCTTTTTAATGTGGGTATCTCTGAGCCCGTAGGCCCAGCCAAAAAAAAAATAACCATCCAAACCCGCAGAGGCGGGCCAGTTCCGTCAACCTCCCCCAACGAAACCCTACCCTCCGGCGGAGCTTCGTCCGGGTTCCTCTCTGCAAGCAGAGAGTTCGACAGATACCCGACCCGGCAGCTCACAAAGCGCAGATACTACACTTTAACAAAATTTATAGATGCGTATTATAGATAGGGATATATATTTCTTAATTTTTGCATCATTTGTTGGAGTGCGTATTATTTTTGGGTGCGTATTAATTTCGAGATATTACGATAATAGCACGTAGTAGTTAAGCAGTCTTTTCTTTGTTTCTAACGAAATTTTTCTGTTACTTAATACTTTAGAAATGCATTTTCCCTAGTCGGATGCTAGTTCGGATTTCACTGTCGCATTTAACATCTTGTGTTAAATTCTACCCATGTTTTCTCATCCGTTTATACACGCACGTTAGGTAGGTTTCTCTTTGTTTCCATATGCCCCTTATGCGTTCAATATATTCCGCGTGCCTCAGATTCTCTCAGCCATCTTTTCTGATTTTGTATTTTTTGGAAATTTTACCCGTCTTTCTGATTCTAAGTAGCTTTTTGTTGTACTTTCCTTAAAACTTTGTCGTTACTTACAGAGAAAAAAATGACTTTCCACCTCTCTCTATCCACCTCTTTGTCTTTCCACCTGCCTTTCCACCTCTCTCTCTTTCCACATATCTGCCTTTCCCTCTTCATTCCACCCCTCTCTCTGCCTACTTCTCTGTCTTTCCACCTGTCGTTCCACCTCTCTCTCTTTCCACCTATCTGCCTTTCCACCTGCTTATCCACCTCTCTCTCTATCCACCTGTCTTTGTCTTTCCCCCTTCCTTTCCACCTCTCTCTCTATCCACCTTTTTGTCTTTCCACCTGCCTTTCCGCTTCTCTCTCTATCCACCTCTCTGTCATTCTACCTGCCTTTCCACCTATCTCTCTTTTCACCTCTCTGTCTTTCCACCTGCCTTTCCAACTCTCTCTCTTTTCACCTATCTGCCTTTCCACCTGCCTATCCACCTCTCTCTCTATCCACCTGTCTTTGTCTTTCCCCCTTCCTTTCCACCTCTCTCTCTATCCACCTTTTTGTCTTTCCACCTGCCTTTCCACCTCTCTCTCTTTCCACCTCTCTGTCTTTCCACCTGCCTTTCCAACTCTCTCTCTTTTAACCTATCTGCCTTTCCACCTCTCTGTGATTGCGTGCATGTTTATTTATATTTAAGCTTTCTTTAATAAAACAATATTTTAAAATACATTTTTTGCGTATTTAAAAAAATATTTTCAAGTGAATATGATTTAAATATATCTTATATGAAAAAAATATGTTTAAGTGAGTCTGATTTTATGTTATATTAAAAAATATATTAGTCTGATTTTAAAATATTTTAAGTGAATAAGATTTAAAATTGCGAGTTGTTTATACCGAAAGTAAATATTTTTATTCCAATTTTTTTCAAAAACACATTTTTTAATGTTGAAATCAAATTCAATTTTTTTTATAAACTGAAGTGTTAACGGGTGACGGGTATTCTAGTTGTATTATTAAAATTTATAGAGCTGTGTTTGAAGATTACACACACACACACATATATATATATATATATATATATATATATATATATATATATATATATATATATATATATATAAATATATATATATATACATATATATATATAAATATATATATATATATGTATATATATATATATATATATATATATATATATATATATATATATATATATATATATATATATATATATACAAAGGAATAATCACACATAGAATCAATCAGAAATATTAATGCGATGAATGGTGACATCCGTCACTAGAGACATAATATATGCATTAAAATACTGTTAATCCATAGAGTGAAGTGATACTCGTCGAAACCATAGATGTAGGTAGTTTTCAGTTTATTTCACTCTATGGATTAACAGTATTGTAATGCATATATTATGTCTCTAGTGATGGATGTCACCATTAATCGCATTAATATTTCTGATTGATTCTATGTGTGATTATTTCTTTGTATGTAAATTATATGCTGCCTAATGTTTTATGTTTATATATATATATATATATATATATATATATATATATAACAAAACATAAATTGGGTGGAATTATAAAGGACAATAATTTTTACGAAGTAAGAATGTGGATAAGAAGTTGTGGAGAGCCATGATTGCAAAATTCTTGAAGTGATACGATACTTAAAGGGTGTTTGAACCGATCTACGTACGTTAAGACGGCTGACTCATTCGAGTAATATACCTGAAACAAATCCTGTGTGACGCTCAGAATATCTGTTAACGAAACACTTGAAAGGCCTTGTCAGGCTTTTGCCGAAGAATCTTTCGGTCGAATGATGGTTCTTAAGCGGCTGACACGTTTCAAGGCCGCCCGGTTTAAATTGGTAATCCTTCAGAGTGACAAATCACCAGTAAAACAAGAGAGAATGTGGAAGATGTTTGTGAACTCATCCACGAGAATAATCACACAAACTATACATCACATTTGTCACACGATTGAAAGCAGTTATCAAATCTGCCAGATCTTCACGGAAAATCTTAGGATGCCCAGCGTTATTGGTAAATTTATCCCCCAGTTGGGATTTGCTGTGCACGTTCCCAAAAGGACGATTTGCAAGTGCATTCTGGCCATATTAATATATTAAATATATTATATATTGGAATCGTTGGGTTCTTTTTTTTTAAAGTCAGATTACTATTTTAAGTATATTCATAACAAGATATGCTGATAGTTTAATGTATATCAGCGTAGATAATGGAATCAGTTATCACAGTTTAAATTATAACCTGGTCTTTTAGCTTAATTTGCTTACAAATGCAATTGGAAAGGCATGCATTCACCTCATTTCTCACCTCTAACTAAAATTAAATGAGAGAATTCCTTTAGCCTTTGTAGGATAACCAATCTAGAAAGCTAAATGAATTTAAAACAAGTCTCTATAGGCATAGACTTGATTTTTTATATTCATTTAAATACTTACTCCAAAGTAAGGCAGATGATTTTTTTCTTTTACGCTGTAATCTAAATGTTTTTTCTTGATTCAATTTAACGCCAAGTTCCCTTCAATGACGACTATTCACTATTTCCTCACGCTCAATTTGGATATGAAATAGTCCATTCAGATCATCAGTGATTATGACTCGCCACAGCTTCCTGACATTTCTTCCACAATATTGTCCTCTATTTAACATTGGAGCTCATTTTTTCTCATTCATCTGCACAAATCTATCAAGTACAAAGAACAGCAAGGTAGCATTAACATATATGGGAAGGATATTAAAATAATCCAAAATTTAAACTGTTAGTAAAGCGGCTGCTCACAGATAGAAAACGAGTTCAGTAATTATGCAAAAATAATAAAGCGGTGTAAGACAAGGATGTGTCTTTCGCCAGACAAAAGAAGAAGAAGAAGAAGAAGGAGAGGAGGAAGGAGAGGATTATGATGATGATGATGAGGAGGAGGAGGAGGTGAAGGGGGAAGAAGAAGAGGAGGATGAGGAGAAAAAGGAGGTGAAGGGGAAAGAAGAAAAAGATGAAGTGGAGAATGTAGAAGAAGAAGAAGAAGAAGAAGAAGAAGAAGAAGAAGAAGAAGAAGCAGAAGAAGAAGAAATTAGTCACTTCTACTTTTCCTTTCGAACTGACATGGTAGTGTAAAATTCTTCAAATTTTCATTCCTTGCTATAGTTTCATAGATTCATACTCTCATTGTGTAATCTCTGAAACACAAGCATAATACTTCTGCCTTGATAACGTTCATTCTAACGGTATTCTGTTCATGAATATCACGTTTCAATTTTGAGATTTATTTATTGTTCTATTTTCTTCATGAAAATCTCAATTCATTCTAGAATCGAAATCCATTTTGATAATATTTGCTACCGAATGCCATAAATATTTTAAACAAGCAAAAATAAACTTCAACAACTGTTCTTGACACTCCTTCAGGCAGGCATAAATAAATAATATATATATATATATATATATATATATATATATATATATATATATATATATATATATATATCTACTGAAAGCTTTTCGGTCAGCACAAATTCCCAAAATTTGATAAAAATTCAAAATATCAAAATTAAAAAAAAATAATTTCTTTTGTTTCCACACGTTATTTTTTGAATTCATTTCACCCCAGAGAAGGCAATAAAGCCACTAATACACAGAGCGTCAGAGGAAAAGAATAAAATAAGGTTTGCTATTGTATTTACATTTTTGAAGATTAAAGATGACTGTAAAGCACAAATCCGGATAAAAATTCCACAGGCGAGCAGTAACTGAGAGGAAAATGTTAACATAGAACTTGCGGTTATATATAGCCATTTCAACACTAAAATACTGAGAACTTGCTGCCAATCTAGTTCTGCGGTTTAATTCAGGAAGCCTAGTTGTTATAGGGGCAAGTTTCTCCGACGAATTTCCATGAAATTATTTATAGAAAAGGCACAGGGAAGCTATGTTCAGCCGGTGAGGAGATGGCCGAAGATGGTATGCCAGGTTGGGATGAATAACATTGCAAATTCTTACTTTCGAACTCATGTTCTTTTTCGTTCTGCTATTGCCTCCTCTCGTTTTCAGTTTTTTTACATTCATTTTCTTCGTCAAGGTCAGTGATTGTAAATTTGGTCGTCAAAAAAACAAAAAACAAAACCAAAAACCCTTTAGCGGAACTTTGTGAAATTTTGACGAAACAGTAACAGAGGCATTCTGGAAAACGCTTTATATTTACAAGAGGAGTTAACACGTTGAAACCTCAAACGGCGTCTGATAAAAACATATATTGATTTATCTGTTTATTTATTTGTTTAAACATTTACGTTCATTTTAATATATTAAACATTTCGTTGCGGCTAAAATATTACTATGGTCAAAGACATACATGTCAAATTACGACATTTTTTGATGATGCATTGTACTGACCAACGCTGTTCCTGCCACTGCGATAATGCAATGAAGTGCACACTCGTGACATTAAATTAGTTGTGTTGGAGCTATTCCACTTATCAGTGGACATTTCACACGGAGCGCCAAACCACACACTTATTAGAAAAGGGGCGCTGCAGAAGAAGAAGTTGTGAACACCTTGTCTAGATACCCTGGTATTGTCGTTATTTTTTTAATCTTTTCGTTTTTTTTTTTTTTTATCTGTTTTTTCGATGATTTTTTTTTTAACTTTTTCGCTTCGTTTTCATTTGTTTTCGCATTAATTCTAGAATCTTTTCTTTTTCTATTAGGTTGGTGGAAAAATAATGACGTAATAATCTCGTTTTTTGACGTATTTTTTAACGTCAAAAAACGACATTATTACGTCATTGTTTTTCCACCAACCTAATATATTTCTTCTTCTGTTTCCTCTTCTTTTTCATGTTTTTGAGTTTTGTTCCTACATATAAATGTTCTTCATTCTGCCTGCGTATTATTACAAAATAAAGCATTTATTTTGTCAGTTGTGTTCAACTAGGCTAGATTTTTTTTTTGATTTTTTACTTCATCTGCTTTTTTATCGCATTTATTATTTCGAAATTTTATTCTCAGATATATTTATTCATTTATTGAATTTTGAAAATCTTCTTTTTTTTTTGCTTTCTATTAGATTTTCTTCCTCTACGATTTCTTACACTTTTTTCTTTTCTTCTATTTTCTTCTTCTCCATCGTCTTCTAACTCTTCTTCGTCTTCTACTTCATCGTCTTCTATTTCTTCATCGTCTTCTATTTTTTCATCGTCTTCTACTTCTTTCTCGTCTTATTCTTCTTCGTCTTCATCTTCTTCTCCTACTCCTACTTTTCTTCTTTGTCATCTTCTACTTCTTCGTATTCTATTTCTTCGTTTTCTACTTCATCGTCTTCTACTTCTTCTCCTTCGACTTCTATTTCTTTTTCGTCTTCTACTTCTTTTTCGCATTCTTCTCCGTCCTTCTTCTTCTTCTCCGTTCTTCTTCTTCTTCTTCTTCTTCTTCTTCTTCTTCTTCAGTCTTATTTATACCTTCACCCCTCCTATCATTCTTCTTCTTCTTCTTCTTCTTCTTCTTCTTCTTCTTCTTCTTCTTCTTCTTCTTCTTCTTCTTCTTCCATTATTTTTCTCTTCGTCGTCGTCTTCTATTCTTCTTCTTTTTCTTCATCTTCTTTTTCTTCTTCTTCCTTCTCTTATCTCTCTTCTATTTTATTCTTCGTTGTCTTCTTCTTCTTCTACTTCTTCTTCTTCTTTGTCGCCGTCTTCTTCTTTACCTCCTCTTTTTATTTTATTTTTTAGTTACATCATTCTATATATGGATACCAATTTTTTCAGATTTATGTTTACTTCTTTTTTCTTTTATAACATGTCCCCTCTTTTTTTTTCTTTTTTTTCTTCTCCCTCCCTATCGTTCTCCTTCTTCTACTTCACCTCCAGTTTCTTCTATTTCCTCATCATCGTCTTTTCTCCTTTTTTTTTTCCTTTATACTGATCATTCTTCTATTTCTCAATTATTTCGTTCTCAACTCTAAAATTATCATTCGTCATTTTCTGGTCTGTAAATTAAAGATACATTGCAACACTTTTCTATCAATGCACTTGAAACCAACGAATATGCTTAAACTAGATATCTCTCCCCTAAGTGTACAAGATTGTATGAGATTGTTTGCTGTCAACTTGCAAAAAAAATTAAAAAAAAATCAGCTAGAATTGAAAAGTAGCTCTTAATTTCCCGAACCTTCGACCGAGAAATGAGTAAATCTTGGACAAAATAGAAGCGAAAATATTTAAAAAATATTAAGACGTTTGTAAGGGAAGTTGGAACCATTTCCAGACAATCATCCCACTTCGATAAAATTCCTGATTTCTCCTTATATATTTCTTTTATCGTTCAATCCCTTTTCTATTTCTTTGCCAATTTCTCACGCTTTTCCGTGCTCATCCTTTTTATGATTGTTTCGCACGTTTCTGGGTCGCCCATGGGCAGCATGAAGCAGACAGTGAAATTCCTTTTTATTCTCAAATGATCAATGAGCTATTATTCTAAAAAAAGATAAAGCTGCAAAATAGGCTCGTGAAATTCTTTCACATGAGCCATTGTGGCATGAACGCAGATCCACTGTTATTAGGGTTGTGCAAAAATAATGACGTAATAATGTCGTTTTTTGACGTTAAAAAATACGTCAAAAAACGACATTATTACGTCATTATTTTTGCACAACCCTAATAACATCCAACTTTTTTTTACGCACAAACATAAGCATCCATTTCGACAAATATAATGTCATATTATAAAAGACCACTGAGTTTTAAACAAATATTTGTTTTCGGTAAAACGTTCGAATATTTCAGAATATTAGATTATAAAAGTTAAATTTCGACGTTTTAATATTAACAGATTTTTAAGATCTCTATCAGAAGGACTGAATTTATCATAACTGTTATTTTCGCTTATGAGATTTTCAACTGAACATTATTTAAACCATGACCCAAACCATAGGATCAAACATTTCTCTACATTATTACATAAGCTGGAATCAATCTGGACTGAACGCATTCACTATCCCTTGAAATGTACACTTTAATTAGACACTAGTCTACAATTAGACTCTATATATTCTTTAATTAAAAAAAATACATTAGTTAAATGAATTTGTATGCGTTTTTCTGCTAATTAATGGGAACAAAAACATTCTATGATGTGCATCATTTCATAAAAGAAAAAAGAAGAATTATCAAAACTATGTAATATTTGCCGTTATGCATTTTTTATATTTATATATTCATACATTGATATCCTTCATGTGACGCTCTAGGTAATCTTATTAACATGTCCTAAGTCAGTCATTTTCACATGTTGATATCGATTTACCAAACCCAGTCTTTGCTCATGGGCAGCTGTATTTAGCGCTCAGCAGGACAAAACTAAAATCAACCTCATGACAAGCAACAAAAAGAACGACAAACACGTCCATCTACTGAACAAAACCTTAACAAGAAATATGGTGATAAATGAACAACTAAATAAACATTCTGTCAGTAGATTCTCTATATATTGTGTTTTTTTAAAAAATGACTTCATAGACCGGCAACGCATGAATTGACTGAAGTTGTCCCCATTTTAGCAATGATATATGAATTGTAAAGGCAACTAAGGAAATCATTTTAAATGGTATGTTAATACAAGAAATCTAGTAATAAGTGGACTAATTGTCTTATCATTTCAGTCTGTTCTCTTTACATTGTGAATTCTGAAACTTCATGAAATATGACAAAATATGAAGGTAAGTAAAAAATTATCAAAACTTCCATCATAAAATATCTTTTGGTTTGCCATACTGCTTTCTTTTCATGCGTGCTTATAGTTGATATGTATATATATATATATATATATATATATATATATATATATATATATATATATATATATATATATATATATATATATATTAAATTGGTGCAATAATAATGATGTAATAATGTCGTTTTTTGACGTTAAAATACGTCAAAAAACGACATTATAACGTCATTATTTTTGCACCAATTTAATATATATATATATATATATATATTATGTTTGGTATATATATGTATATATATATATATATATAATATATATATATATATATATATATATATATATATATATATATATATATATGTGTGTGTTTGTTTCTGTGTCTGTGTGTATAGATAGATAGATGGATTCTTATAGATATTAGATCCATATATAACTAACTGTCTGTCTGTCTATCGATAGATAAATAAAGATCTGGGATAGATAGATAGATAGATAGATAGATAGATAGAAATAATTTGTAAAAAGTATTAGAAAGAAGTAAATCTATGCATTTTAAGGTTTTATTGAAATTTTATTTAAGTTTCCACATGAACTAAATCATTAGCAATACACAGGGGATTACTATTTTGCAGTTAACAGAAAACATTTGCCAAATGATTTACAGTTATTCCTGAAATCAAATTATGTATTTTAACTATTTTTAAAACTAGGCACATTAAACTTTATAAAAAAATTCACAGATTATTTCTATTGCAAATACAAATAAAGTTATAGATTTTTTAAAGTTCATACGAACTTTATGGACACGCAGTGTATATATACTAGGTTGGTGCAAAAATAATTTCGTTTTTTAACATATGTTACTATGTGGGAAAACGAAATTATTTTTGCACCAACCTAATATATATATATATATATATATATATATATATATATATATATATATATATATATATATATATATATATATTATTTTGCAGCCATATTTCTTTTCCTTTAGACGATTTCTTCCGTGGATTTACTTTTACGCCTCTCTTTCTTAATATCAACCACACGATTTTCCGTTAGGAGGAAGTCAGTACTAGAAGAGAGCGAATTTGGAGTTTCATTGTTCTCTAAGTAAAGGAAAGCTATACGTCACTACTCTTTATCACCTATCACTTTTCAAATGACCAGTTGCAGTAATTAAAATGTCCTCTGGCCCGGACTGTCCATTTGTAAACTCTTTCCTCAGAAATTTACTTTCAGATCACTTGGCTAAGGCAAAGTTCAATTACAAAACCTGATCTCTTCGCTGTACATACTTCTGACCCTTTTCGCCCCTAAAGAAATATATAGAAGCATTAACTGACATTATTAAGTTTCGATTTTCTTCATTCATCTATATATATATATATATATATATATATATATATATATATAATAACAATATCAGTTTCTATGACAGTAATAGCAGTAATTATGTTTAAAACCATCCGAATGTGGGTAGGCTGTAATTATCAGCGAGTTTTTATGAAATCGTCTGGCAAGGTCTTCTTCTCTTTTTGTTTAATAATGCTGTTCCATTATGCGATTTCCCATAGCTTGCTAGTATACCGAATTTCAAAAATTGTCTGTGGTAGAAGAAAGTGAAAAGGTATAAATATTATTTTGTCTGAAGTTTTGACATGAGAAATTATCGTTATTATACATTGATTTACTTGAAATGATAAAGAAAAGAATGGCGCATCCCTAGAGGAAGTAGACACAGATGTCTCTTCTTATATATAACGGCAGTGTATAAGCATGGGTTCTCGAGAAATATATTAAAGTTATTTCCGGTTTCTTTCTCTATGGATTGGAACTCATTACCATCCTCCTATTAAAGTGTAAATATCCCAGGTTACATAGCTTATTAAAGAAGACATATTGATAACGTTCCCGCTGGTATTACTGCGAAACAGATGCAGACTACACTATTTGTCTTATTCGGACTATTGTCTCATCTTTGTTGCCACATTTAACCCAGCGTTTCGGCCGTTTTACGCTCCAACTTTCTTCAGGTGGTTGGAATGTCGAACTGAACGGACAATTTTGCTGTTACACCCGGTATATATATATATATATATATATATATATATATATATATATATATATATATATATATATATATATATATATATGTGTGTGTGTGTGTGTTTACTATAGCAAAAAAATAAAATTTACCCCAGCATAGTGTAGTCTATTTCAAGCCGTTCTGTACACAGACCCTAAGTGTGTGTTTCGGAGCATTGTTTTAAATTTATTTTTAATGTCAGTCCTCCTCTGGTAGACGCCTTGTTAATGAAAATGGAAATTTTGCAAGCGATTAGTGGGGGCGTAAGCTATCATATACCGGGTGAAGCGGTCTGAGGTTGGAGTTGATTTATTTCCAAGAACTTTCGTTGTTTGTATTTTAATATCATTTCCTGCTATGTGGCGTTTCTTATACGAGCCCCAAGAGTGTTTTTCTGGGATTCACAGTAATTAGTTTTTGTACTGCAGTTGTTCAATATTATTAATAAGAGCTGGGGGATTTAAACTTAAACCCAATAATATAAATTATTTGAATTATAGATTTATAGATTGTGGGTAATACCAGAGAACCCAATGGAATTAATATTGTTCAACACACTTACATGCATACATATATTCATAGATACTTATATGTACATTTATATGAGCATACATTATATTTATGGCCAGGGCTTAGTTCCTACAATGTGGTAGCCAGGACTTTTTGTGGTTTAATATCAGTTCCTGCTATGTGTGTTTCTTATAAAAAGCCCCGGGCTGTCTTTTCCTGGAATTCACAGTAAATAGGTTTTATACAGCAAGGATCCAGTATTATTAATAATGATGGATGATTTAAATTTAAAGCCGTTAAGATTAATGTAATTAGTTGAATTATAGATTTATAGATTGTGGGTAATACCAGAGCGCCCAATGGAACATATCATGCTGCCTAACACACATGCGTACATGTCTTCATATATACATATATGTACATTTACATATCCATACATATATGCCACTATACGTACACATACACCCCACATATATACACATGTATTATGTAATTTCGAATTTGTTTCTATGTCTACATTTCGAGATTAGTTCTCTTTGTTGATTTAATAGATTGCATTAATATTTATATTTTATTATCCTGATTTTTTCTTCTAAACATAGCTTGCACCTATCACTAGAACGATTGGGGCTGCTCGCGAAACATATAATTTTCAAATTTTTTTGAGGATTCTGACCCTTTTCTTTCAATTCCCGAATTTTTTTTCGAAAGGGCTATTTGGGGTTTTAATTTTGGATTGGTGAATGAGTGACTATGTGTATTGATTCTTTTAAAAAATTCTCCTGCAGAAATGCCGATATAAATATTATGATTTGTTGTATTTTCTTTAAGGGTAATGGTTGCCTGGTATACTACCCTAGTGGATCTTCACTTGTCCTCTACTGGTTAGTTTTCATTAATGCTACAATTGCATGGTTTGTCCATAGATTTAGTTTTTTTCCGGTAGAATTTACTTAAAGTGTATTTGTTATGGGAGTTATAATTTGGTACATGTTATCAGTGCAGGAGTAGCTTATTTTGATTGATTTCCTGTTGAATATCTTATTCAGAGGATTTTTTTGATTAAGTGTTTAGTAATTAAGTTTAGGAAGTACTGTCCGATGTTGATCGTTGACATTTTGCAGAAGTGGGGTGCTGTGAACCAAGTGACTTTTCATTTCCTATTTTTACACCTACATTCCAATTTTTGTGTATCGGTTTTGCTAATGGTGCTCGCGTTAGACAGCTTACTTTTGAAACCACTTTTTTGGAGGGACTTTTCGTATAGTTCTTCATTCCTATTGAACATTTTTTTAAGGGACGATAGTTTACTAATCCTGATACAAATAGCAGTGGATATTTGCCTTAGGATTGCACTGGGGTGGTTAGAACCGATATTAATATAGTTGGGTGCTTCGTTACTTAATGTTAAGTTTTAAAGGTTTCATCATTAAGGATAAGGGTAATATTTAGGGAGTCAAATATTGTAAGGTTAGAGGAAATCTTCATCTTATGCCTTAGGAATTTGAAGGCCTTGATAATTTTATTTTGTAATTTCGCAATTAGTGGACCATTACTATTATGGATGAGGATAAGTCCGTCATCCCTATACAATCCTATTAGATTCCATTTTACGATTCTACTAAAAACATCTAAAATCTAAATGAATACTAGGTCTGCAATGTGGGCTGAGTCGTATGCTCCCATGGGCATATCGAATTCGTCATTGTGGCGCTTTGTCCAGGTGGACTTATTCAGTGTTAATATTGACTTCCTCGCCGTTAAGATGATATTAGTTTCATCCTCTGTTATTTCTATATAGTTTTTCAAAGTTGATAATATTGACCAGTGACAAACACACACACACACATAAACACACATATATGTGTTTGTATATGTGTGTGTGTGTATTAAGAAAGAGATATATAGATAGATATTGGTCTGTGTAAGAAATTATTTTGATGGTATTTCACTGAATCATCCCGTCAGCTGCTTTAAATGAATTATAACCTTCACGGGGTTCCTTATTGTCTACAGAAGCTGTTGCCATATAATTCCAATTCATTTAAAAAGTAAAACAAAAGATTTTTCCCAAGATAAGTTGTCAGCCGCTTGAGCACAACGTCTCTTTTACGGTCTCCATTGCCATTTACAAACTGTAATAAATCAAATGCCAAGTTCCTAAAAGACTAAGGAAATGTCGGAAAATGGCATTTCGAGAGAGATATCTCATTATCTGCTTCAGACCAACGAGATTTCACAAGAATTACTTGTCAGTCTAATTGATTAATTAGTTAAGCTGAGATAGATTTTCAAAAAGTAATATATTATAAAGAGAATACTAAAAATATTTATTTTTAAATAACCGATGGCTATTTTCCAACTGCCCTAAAAGAGTAACATTTCAATCATCATCATTACCGTCATCTCCTTGACTTTTATAATCGTAGGGCGGATCCGAATGCATAAGTCATATTGAATCTCGTCCACAATGGTCATCCCTGGTCATTGTTTGTCATTGTCCAACCAGTTTTTGCTTTGGCGTCTACCTTCCATAGTGCACTTTCATAAGGGTCTTGCAGATCCCGTCGGGCTTTGTTATATATCCAAACCACGCCATTTTTATCCGTTTGTCAGTGTCGAGGAGAGTTTCCTGGTTTACCACAAAGCTTTCAACCTTTTTTCTGCACAAACTCATTTGTATTATGTTCCTAATAACATCCATATGGGAAAATGGAGACTACCAACGTATGTACTTTGTTTGGAAGCCGATTTCCTCTCTCCATATTCATGTCAATTTGGCAAACGCTGCCATAGCTTTGTTCGGATTTCCGAGATGCAGGTACCATCTTGCTCCTATTATTTAAAACTGGACACTTCCTCCAGTGAATTCCCATTCAGTGCGATGTTGACAGAGGGATTACTGTTTGTGTTATTCACCATTACTCAGGATGTTTCGTAGCTGACCCCAATAGAAATCATTTCACTCAAAGAAGGCGATAAAAAGCATTAATAAGAAGAATGTTTATTGGGATTGAAAGAAAGAGAGAAGGAAATAAATTAACAAATACCAGTGAAACAGATTGTTATATTTTGCCCAGCGTTGACACGACATTACAGTAAACAGAATACGATCAATCTTTGTCGTACTATACTCCTCTTTTATTTATTGGATTTGATCACAAGTGAAACATAAAAAGAAGAAATCGCTTGATTATTTGTTTTTTTACAGCAGATCATGGTCAGTGTAAGTTTGCTATAGAAATAAATATTAAAAATATATCTACCTAAAACGAGGTAACATTATGGCTATATTTGTAATTACAGCATTAATCGTGATGTAACGGGAGAGATAAGTAAAAAAAAAAAACATTTATTCTCCGTTTTTATCCCCCCCCTTTATGGGCATTATTATATTGTCCATTATTATATTGTGGTGTAATAACATCATACTTCACGGACTGAAGGAAATGGCTCAAAGGAAAAAGATCTGACAAACATGCTTTGTTGTCAGTGTCAGCTGAGATGGAACAAATACATTGAATCAATAGTTTCATTTACCGCGAGGAAAGTTGGCTCCCTGTGTCGCGCCAGAAAGTTTTTCTCGCCCGAGTCAATCCTTCAAATCTATAAATCA
>OZ010574.1:26169900-26179900 GCA_963932145.1 Acanthosepion lycidas | reverse complement strand
CATCTCAGTCCCACCCTTTCAATGTCTAACCGGTTACATGTAGCCTTATTACAATTAAACGAGAAATAAATGGAAAAAAAATACGAGCCTATAAAAACATTATTACATCCAAAGGTAAGGAAACAAAACAAAAATCAAGCAATTATTACAATTGTGCAAAAAAGTAGAGTTACCATTAATATTTTATTCATCTTCAAATCCATAAAATTCGTCGTCTTCGTTATCAAAACTCTGATAATCATTTTCAATACTACTATCACCATCGTTAAATAATGTCATCGCCCGTCCCTCTGAGAGCATTGCGAATGCCACACTTTTTAAAAGATTTAACGACAATTTTTGGTTTAATATTATCCCAAACTTGTGCAAAGATGGATCTTTTTATTCTTTCTGTAAGTTAAAGTTGTGATCAGGCATTTCCATCCATGTGTTCCATTGCGCCTTTATTTTTAAGTCTAAGCTAATAGGAGTTGCTAGGTATCTAATTTCGCCCTACGATGGCGTATTTTAAAATTATATATGATATACAAGACGCAGGTGAATTTAAAAAAAAATATTTTTAGTAAAAAAAATTGCGACATATATGCCGTAAAAAAACGGCATGATTCTGCTTGTCATTATCTTGTTTTTTTGTTTTTGTTTTTGGCTTCCATTTTTCTTCCTAGTGTCTCAAATTCTATAATTTTCGCGGGATCAGTAGAACTATTCTCTATTTGCTAATTCTCTTATTGATCTACAAGGAAATTGTCCCGTATTCACTTCCATATATTACATAGAAATTCAACATGTTGTCTTTCTAACCTACTTTACTGTCTCTCAGTATTTTGCTTAGATTTTGAAAGGCTTCTTTCCTTATTCCTACGCGCCTTCATATTACTTTCACTGTTGCCGTCGTCTGTTATCCTGTTTTATTGTGCTTGCCTCGCCATTCGTTAGTTCGCACGACCGTTACGCCCATATTAATAACAGACTATTCCGTTTTGATCTCTTGTAGAGAAGGGAAAATAGACTACCTGGTTTTAGTGAGAAAAAGAAAGAAAGAAGGAAAGATATACGTGGAGAGAGATAACCAGATTAAACTGCTAAGAAAAAATTCGCTATTTTGATTTTAGCCAAAGAGCCATGAGACATTGATGACCGCGATAAATTCAACATTTTTCACTCGTACATTATAGAAGCGAGTAAGTCAATCGGCAAAAATACACTTAACATAAATAAAATAACATCGTCTGATGAATTATTTTTAAATTATTAATAAAAGTAATGTTCGTAAGACGAGGGATTTTGCTGGAAATAAATATATAAACAAGGAAATAAGTAAATAAATAAATAAATAAAGAAAGAAAGAAAGAAAGAAAGAAGGTAGATAAAATATTTAATGTATCCTGCAAAAAATGAACTATTCCATTTTGATTGCGTAGAAAAACAAGACATACGCTACTTGGTTTCAATGACGAAAGAAAGAAAGAAAGAATATTTAAAGTAAACTGGCAAGTTTTATATAATCATATAATTTCACCTGTTCTTTAGTTAGCAGGTCCATTACGTCTGTTCAGTACGTAATAAATTATTATATTCAATATAGATTTGATTACATGGAAAACCGAAAACAAAACATCAGAGACACGGTTTGGTTTCAGTGAGTAAGAAACAAAGAAAAAAACTGGATGAAAGCGAAGATAGTGGAGCCGATAAAGTTCTGATATGTTTAACGTCTCCATCGGTGAAGAGTTAACAACTTTTCAATTTTAAATCTTTTCATTTGTACCCTCTTACTTCTTTTAATATTGATTAGTACTTATGATAATTAATGCTATAATTTGTTGAAGTTGGAAATATACAAACACTAAACGATGAAACAGGGGAATTATCAGATAGGCAACAAGACTGCACCATCTTAATTTTGAACTATCCAGATACAACCGAAGGTTCTGTTCAAATTACTTTTTTCACGTACTTCTCGACTGTGGAAATTCCTTCTGATTTTTGCTCCCCTACTACATAAAATATTCAAAAAATGCAACGCCAATCGCCATCTTCTATCTTCCTGAATCCTCATGTCTCCTCACTAAAGAATTCTTATCTATCTATCTATCTATCTATCTATCTATCTATCTATCTATCTGTTGTGACGTAGGAAGTTTTACTGAATGAGGAATAACCACAACGGAGGTTGGAAAATAAATGGTAATCTTTATAAGGTCAACAAAATACAATACTCGCCAGCGGCGTGAAGTAGGTAAACAACTGCTAGTAGTGGACTACTTAGACAGCATATAACCCCAACTTACAAGAGTGTCCAACGTATTTATGATACCCATGAGTTCATATGTATGGTATACAGCAAAAACAAAGACTAAATTTGCAGTCATGTTAAAAATGCATTTGCATATCTCATGTGGTATGAATGCAATATTTTAAACGTTTCCCCTCAATACATCTTCATCTCTATGCACTTTTATTTAAAAGGAAATCTTAAAATAGTTTTTGATTTATTTACACTATTCATATTCGGACTATGGTTGTCATTTTTGTTGTTGTTATCACAAGGTTTTGACCGTTTTCCCAAGCGGCTTAACCTCGTAGATGAAAAAAAAATGTGTTCAGTTCAGAAATCTCTGTAGGATACGCAGATGAAGATACACATAAGGAAAACCGAAGTTCGCAAATTCCAAAAACGTTGTGATAAAAAAAAAATAGTCTCGGTTATAAATAGTGTAAATTATGATAATTCTCCATCCCAGAAATTTGATTGATCCAATCAAAGATCAAGTTATCGCTTGCAATCTTTAGGTGTGTATTTGTTGTGTGTATAACTACATTCAAAATAAAGAGAAGAGATAGTCCGAATAAATCTAGCAATTAAAAGTAGATATTTACTTGACCCCTTCACTGAGTGACACATGGTCAGTTTTTACCGTGGGGACCCAAGTGTTTTCACTCGGGCCGCTAGTCTAAGCTGGTCTTAGCTGGTCATAGCTTGTCCAAGCTGGTCAGAGATGGTCTAAGCTAGTCATAGCTGGTCTTGGCTTGTCATAGCTGATCCAGGCCAGAGCCGGTTCAAACTAGTCGTAGCCGTGATACCACCAGCACAGGTGCCTGGTAAGTATTGAGCAGTTAAAAGTATATGAAATATAAAATTCCCACGGCCTTCTTCGAACTATATCTCTATAGAGTTCACATTGCAACACAGAGAATAAACAGAGAACTCGATTTTGCACTGGTTTTGCGCGAAAATCAAATTCCAAGAATTTTGGGTTGCAGTATTTTGAAATAAACCAGAGTAGACGTCGTATTATCCGGCGCTATATCCTTGCGATTAACCAACAAAAGTTAACGATTGCCCCCGGTCCGAGGAAGATGGAGTATGTCTTGATTAACAAATAATGTTCGCTATGAGTTTCTTGTAGGCCTTCGGTGAAACTGTAAATGTATGTTATTAGTTTTTAATCACTTTCGTTCCTTATTGGCATAATTCGGTTAACTGGATTGGATTCCGATTCAGCAAACAATTTTGAGAATGTTTAATGGAATGAAAATGATTATATTGTGGCTTGCAGATACGATACCGTAGTTAATTACATGTTTGCTCTGTAAACAGTTTATGACTCCGACAAGGCAAGAGGAAATTAATTGTCAGACTAAATGTTACAGAATGTATGAGTAAATTTAACCATATCTATCTATCTATCTATCTATCTATCTATCTATCTATCTATCTATCTATCTATAGACCGAGGAAAAGGAAGAGAAAGAGAAATAGAGGAAAAGAGAGAGTGAAACTTCCAACTGGTGGAATATATATATATATATATATATATATATATATATATATATATATATATATATATATATATATGTGTGTGTGTGTGTGTCTGTGTGTGTGCGCGCACGCGCGGACCGAGTTTCATCCTTTCTAATGACGTCCTAAAGGACGATACGTGTCAAAAGAAAACTTTTAACGCTTTGTCATAAATTTTCTGTCTCTCCTTATCTATCTATCTATCTATCTATCTATCTCTTTCTTGATGCACACACACACACTCATACACACACACACACAAACACACACATATATATATACTAGCAGTATAACCCTTCTTCGACCAGGTGTTTTTTTTTTGCCGTTCATTTGGCGCAGTTTAAGTTTAAAGTCACCACCCCCACCCTGAAAATCAATATTAGTAACAACAATCGGGTGCAACTGAGGCCCATCACAAAATGGGGAGTTAACAATTTGAATGGGGGTATAGCCCTGAAAAGGGCCGTTTTTGCGTTCTCAATCTTACAAGGAAGTAACCTCTTCCATGGTCCGTCATAATAATAATATACGATAATTTTTATTTATTATAGATATATATTTTAATTCTAATATTAAGCGTTAGATTTCAACTCTCGAAATTGAAAGTACGCTATTTTTACAGACATTAAATTTTGCCTTTGATTTTGCGCAGTGTAAAAATCAGTTTTTACAATTCTTCAACTTCAGTGTTGTAATTTGTTTCCACACAATTTGGACTAAAAACAGGCACTGAAGAATTTTCTATCAAGCAACAACCAAAAAAATCATCTAAATCTGATGAAAACTGTGGAAACGTATAAACAACATACGATCACGCACACATATATACATACACACTCATTTTGAGAATTATAGATATAGATAAATATATGCATAATCAAGTCTATTTTCACTCAAATCTCTAGTCAATGAACAGATTTATATTTGTCAACTTCCTAAAAAAACTGTCGTGTCGTGGATAGCAGCTTGGATTAAGGAATCGGAGAGACGATTACAAATTCCAGTCGAATCCATTACATTCACAACGTTCTATTACCCTTGGGAATGGTATTAATCCTCATCTTCTCCCTCCATCTATGGTTAAATAGCAAAACAGATTGGGTTCCATAGCCTTGGATGGCAGCTGATCTAGGAGAAGGACAACTATGAATTCAAAACCTGAGGAGGGTCGTTTGGGGACCCTGTGGCACGTAGTAGCACCAGACCACTGTATTCGGCCCTTCAAAATTTGTGGTCGATTCTGCATAATCAAATCATATGTGCTGGTGTCTGGCCGCCGGTTCCTAGGAACTGAGTTGCTTGACCCTCATACGTATAGATAGATAGATAGATAGTTAGATAGATAGATAGATAGATAGATATTGAACAGACTGAAATAGATAGATAGATAGATAGATAGATAGATAGATAGATAGATAGATAGATAGATATTGAACAGACTGAGATAGATAGATAGATAGATAGATAGATATTGAACAGACTGAAATAGATAGATAGATAGATAGATAGATAGATAGATAGATAGACAGATATTGAACAGACTGAGATAGATAGATAGATAGATAGATAGATAGATAGATAGATATTGAACAGACAGAGATAGATAGATAGATAGATAGATAGATAGATAGATAGATAAGTATTAACTATTCTTTTTATGTTAATAAACCTCAATCATATTGCATTTTTACATAGAAACATTGGCGAGCAACAGAAGATTGGAAAGGATAAGGATAATAGTAAGTGGATACAGGCAAATTGTGAGAGACTAGTACATGTATAACATGATATTTAATCTTAATTCTCTCGATCAAGTAATTATTAATGTTGTTATTATTTTTAATTATATCTGAAGTTATTTTTTCTTATAGTAAATGACACAGTCGGCATTGGTAATAGGCTTACATGAAAGCTTGAATTGCATGAAGACCACAATCTTTTTTCATACATCTCTTTTGTGTTTCTACTTCTTGGTTCTCTTTTCTTCTTCGATATTGGCCCATTCATTTGCAGTCACGCTTTTCATTCCTATGTCACTTCTTCCTACTTTTAGCACAATTGTTGTCAAGCTTCCTCAAACATATATTCTGTCACACATGATTCGTCTTTTTTCTATTCTGTCACAGTCTGATTTCTGCCTCTCTTTCGTTTTGCTTTCTATTACACAAGAGCGCCTTCTTTTTACGCATGCTCACATCAACCAGGACATCTTGACACATTATATTCGAAAATGTCACAGGTTGCAAACGCCTGAAGTATGATTCCTTATGACGAATTCAATTATAGACTCAAGTACAAACAAACACGAAGCTTTCTGATCTACGTTATCCTTACTCTTAATCAAACACTCCTTTGCTTACACCTACAGGCATAAACTTCTAGTAAAAGGATTCCTCCCTATCCAGATGTTATACAGAGATCACAACACCTGCATTAGTTGGAAGTTTTGATTCATCATAGGGAAATTGAAGGCTGAGCATGGAAAGAAGTCAGGCGCTTCGGAAATGAAGGTGATAATTTCAAATCTAATAACCGGTCAAAGATAAGCAAATTGACTTTTGGAAGAATATTGAAAGTGCAAGTTCGAATATGCCTGCTCCGATAGTAAAGCGAAAATCATTTTAGGATGCAACATCATAAATAATTTAAACTCTTGCATTTCTCTCCTGGATTGACAGAAAAACAGTTTTTTCTGAACTTCAAATTTTATGATTTTCAGAACAAACGATTTTGGCAAGCTTAGATATAGTTTTTCATAATTCGCTTTATACAAGATTTAGAGAGAAATTGCCAACTAGCAATTCAGAACCAATAAGAAAAATAGTTTTCATCAATCAAAAACTGTCTTTGTGATCCAATATTTGGCAATAAATAAAAACGAATAAAAAACATTTCATCGTTTGACGCAACGAAAGACGAACATACCGTTCATTACATTAGATAATTCATTTTGAGCTCGATCACGAGAAAGTTTTTCTTCAGTAGAACTTATAGTTACTCCTTACAGAAAAATCTGCATTACAATTAAGACATTTTCCCTGTCGATTTCATTAAAAAAACGCTTAACCCTGTCTTCAATAACGCATTATCTAGAACATAATCTTTCCATAAGGAATCTTAGTTAATTTTTTCCTCTTTTTACAAACATTTAACACAGATCCCACATTTGATGGCTATTTTAAATGTTCTCAAACTTCCATTACAAATTTTTACTGTTACATTTTTTTTATATTGACTTTGCCTCTGATTTCCTGCACACATTAACTGGTTTATCTATCATTCCTTTCTTCTTCATTAAGTAATAAACCACAGTTTTTGATGTCTCTGTAGTGAACCCCTCAGAGACATTTTATATACAACAGCATTTTTTTTTAAACCAGGCTTGATGAAATTGGGATCTGTAAAAGAATGTAGAAAGTATCATGGACATTTTCAGGGCAGCTTTCGAAATTTGGATTATTGTCCTAAGCTATTCACAATATTTCGGTCGTAGTACACTGCAGCCTTCTTCCAGTGTATGTTGACCTGGATAACCTAAAGGGAAATCCAAACGTTATTTATTCTATGGGGTTAGAATTATTTTGTTCAAATACCCGTGTCTAGGGATATCACGTCTCGTTCTTCATTTTAGTACTCCTGTCATTTACTTTTATTTTTCGATTGGCGGATCTCTTATCGCATTTCTTTATTTGCTAGGCCTGTTAAGTAGGTCCTTTAAAGCCTAGCCCCCTTGGGGAGGGGTCTTTAATAGGCATCTCATAGAAATAAATACGACATGCAAACCCCTAGTAAATAAAGACGAATAAAAGCAAGTCTTCAAAAGCAATAATAGCTGAGAAAATCTTCCATGAGTGGAGTAAAGCATGACAAACAGCATCACTGATCAGCAGTCAGTTTAGGTTTAAGATTCCATGTTCTCCACTGTGAATTGACCTACGGGAAAATGACCAAGTGGATTAAAGGTTTTGTTTGTGAATTTGTTGACATAGTAGTTGCAAGTTAAATCCTTGGATCGTGCAGTGTGTTCTTGGATTTAAGGAACTATGTTGATTGATTATAAATAGTTTCAGTTTAGAGTTCCTTGTGGGTTACTCGGATCGACATATTAACATCACAAGGAGCAACTGGATCGTTTGAATGCGGCAAAAGTATTTTTCTGGTGAAAGAAATTATCGTGATGAATGAAAACGCCATTCCTGTTTCAAATGTAAAGCAGTAATTGATGGGGATATAAATTATTCTATATGTGTGGTTTTCTCTAAATCTGTCAAGGCTTTCCCCTTGCTATACCGATATATTTCTAGCAGAATGTTTTCTTATTGTCAAAAATTGAAAGCCAGACAGTTAAGTTGTCAATCAAACATCATACCAACTGTTCCAATGGGCCTCGGTCACGAAGGGGTTGCAAATCTGACTCAATATAGCGTGCTCGCTCATTATATATATATATATATATATATATATATATATATATATATATATATCTTTTCATTTTTTTTAAATCTAAGAATATATTTATATTGATTACGATTGATTGATTTTTTTCCGGTTTATCAACACTTTTTGGTCATTTACATCGAAACTATCAGTGAATATTATACTAACATGTTTTTGATAAAAACTATGAATTTTTTCCAGATGAAAGTTCTACTATTTAACCGATAATTGGCAAACTAATTGCTACAAATATATAATAATAAGAAATGGTTAAAAATACCAAATCTGATAGAAAACATTTATAAATTGATAGCAAAATATCAGTTATAGAATAGTAGAATTAGCGGTTTGGATGACACAGCTTCCTTATCTAAAATTGTCTGATGCTTTTCAACCACATGAAAATAAAAATAAAGATACCAACAAGAAGTGGAAAATACATCCAGCTCCATTTTAAGACCTAAACCATAAAACATCATAGAGCTGAAGTTAGATTGTACACGTAATACGTAATATTATATATGTGTACATTTTGACACTAGCCTATCTTTTGTTTCGTTACATTTCTTTGGGTGTAAATGTAAATATGACGTATAAATGGTAAACTTCGTTTCAAAATGCCATTCTGCACTTGATTATCTCGAGAATAATTACTGAAGCTGTCAACATCTCTTTTAAATGACAACATTGTAGAAAATTTACTGATGTAATTTACTTTTAAATTATTTTTATTTTAATTCTAAAATATACCCACTTCATGTATTAGTATGTAGCAAGATTATCCTGAGAAAATATACTCAGCATTTTATGTAATATTAGCATCATGTCCCGGCGTTGCCCGTGCTTGATTTAAAAATCGTACGACTCATACAGCAATCGCTATCACTTGAATTAAAATATTTTTGCCCTTCCTTGCCTTCAAAGGGGTGCCATTTGCCGTGCTGATGTTGCTACATGCCTTACTTCTTGCCTATCTCACATTTTTTATAAGCTCTATACTAAACATTAAATCTCTTACAAAAAAAAAAGAACCAAACAAAATGAACACAAAACGGTCAGCTTTAAAAAAGGACTCGTAACTGGAAAAACCGAATGAAAAAAGAATGTTAACATCAAATAATTTTTCACACCCAACCCAGTTCTGCGGAATCAGAATCAACGTTGAGTTTAACAAGCGAATGAGGCAATTGGAGTAAAGTGCCATGCAGATTTAAATTTTTTCCACTTGTGACGAATGCAGCTATCATTTTTTTTTGCATACTAATTAACATTCGTGTCAGTCAGCTGTTGACTCTTACGCTGGCTAATAGAATCTTCGTGCCTCTTTGTGGCAGCCAGTTTTAAGCTCTCACTCTGGCCAGCAGAAAATGACCGCAAACTACATGCAAACTTGCATATAAGCATGAAAAAATCAATTATTTCCACTATCGATGGAAGTTGGGAAATGCAATGTCAGTCTTGGCCTCCCCGCTAACTTCGAGCATGTGCATGTAAATTTGGGTGCAAATCCGTCGAAAATTGTGGCCGTGCATTCGTTACACACACACACATCCTGCCTTTTATAGATAGATATATTCCAGGTGTCTATCACGGTGAAGTATCTAGATTTTTCTGTGATCTAGACGAACTACAAAAACCAATCATCTACAATATCCAATCATATTAGTCACGTAATCGAGTGTTGTCATATGGCTCCTATCATAAGTCCGATAATTTCATTGTTAAACCTACGTGAATAGCGCATTAAGGATGCGGACACCA
>OZ010574.1:25904900-26164900 GCA_963932145.1 Acanthosepion lycidas | reverse complement strand
CACAGCCCTTTTAAAAGGACTGTCGATCATCAAACTTTACTTCCAAACAAAAAATGGAAAGAAAATTTACACATTTTTGACCGTATTTAATATATGTAAATTAACGAAGTGAGGAAGTGAGGGGGGAGATAAAAGACATGAGTCAGTTAGCAGATATTTACACATTTAAACGGTTAACTTAACGGAAGTTATATATTGATACCGAAGGGGTAGAGAAGAAAAAACCCATGCAGAGAAAAAGAGAGAAGGAAGCTATCAGAGAAGTTGTCACTAATTTTGTTTGTAAAAAAAAAAAAAATGCTAGAAACAGACGCTGTTATTTTTTACTTAGAAAGTGTTATTTTGGGGGTTCATAAAGATTATAATGTTTGATATAAATTTGAATGTCTCTAAACTGTCTACAGATAATTTTATTTGATGTTTGTTAGTTATTTAATTTTTTTTTTAATTTTGGGTATTTTGTATGAAATAGTCGATTAGAAAAATATTCATACAAAGTACATTAAAAGAATAAAATTTTATTTTAAAATATAAGTTTATTGCATGTTTTTACCCGAGCTCATATTGCAACTTTGTTGTTATCATTGCTTGGTTCCCATATTGTATTTATTTCTACGCTTGTTCGGCTCAGGAGATTTTTGCGGCCTAGCATATGTGCTGATTCCTTAAGTTTACGAATTTTCCAATGGTGTTCCATGTCTATGATCTCAACATGATCCCACAGAGGGCGGTGATCTTCCTTCTCTCTCCATATATGGTCAGCCACGCCTGATTTTTCTACTTCCCCTCGTGTTACAGATTTCTGGTGTTCTTGAAGCCTTATCCTGAGGGGGCGGCCTGTCTCTCCTTTATATCCCTTTCCCCAGCTACACAGGATAGCGTACACACAGTTTTTAGTCATGTTCTCCTCTACGGGGGGGTCTTACTCGGGAGAGATATCTGCGAAGTGTCGTCAAGCTTTTGTAGGTTGGCCTGATGTTATATGGACCGAAGATCCTTTGTATTTTCTCTGATAACCCCATCACATAAGGCAGAGAGACTGTTTTCTTAGTGTTGTTGTCCTCCTCCTCTTGTACCCGCCTATCCCAGTTTTTTGGGGCTACTGCCATATACCCAGGATAGTTGTCACGTTTTAGGGTACTACTTACCAAATCCTAATCTAACGTCTCTGATTCGGCACTTATGACTTTTGCTCGGTGTTGTAAGCAACAGACGATACCTTTCTTTACGCTGTATGGATGGTGGGAGTTGAAATTGAGGTACTGTCTGGTGAATGTCGGTTTACGGTATACGGACGTCTTAAACCATGCTCTGTTCCAGGAATGGGAGTGTGTTGTTACTCTCTTTCTCCATTGTGAACTGTATCGAAGGTCTTATTGAGTTCACATCGTCCAGTAGAACCTGGACATCTTCCTTCTGTGGCCAGAGTATGAAGGTGTCATCTACATACCTTAATCATATAGTTGGCTTTAGAGATATAGATTCTACTGCCATTTTCATCAAAGTATTCCATGTATATATTCACCATTGCTGGTGATAATGGCGAGCCCATTGCTAAGCCCTCATCCTGTCAATATATGTGTGATCCCATTCCGAAGTATGTTGTTTGTGTACAGAAAGTCAACATCTTCATCGGATTATCGATTGGAATACTGGTCCGTTCTTCTAGGGCTTAGTCAGAGTGCCTCCTCAGTGGGTACCTTGGCGATCAAACTCACCACGTCCAAGCTCACCATTTGGTTGGATAGGATGGGAGCATCTTTGATTATTTTCACGAAGTGGGCGGAGTTTCGGACATATGAAGGAGACTTTCCGGTCAATGGGTCAATTATATCTACAAGGAAGCGACTTAGAGGGTGGCACAAAGAGCCTCGGCAACTAACAATCGGCCTGAGCGGAATACCGTCTTTGTGAATCTTAGGGAGACCGTATATGTGAGGTAGCTTGGTGTAACGCTGCGATAACTGCCTATACGTCTTAGGTGCGAAGTGATCCTTGTTTTTTATTAGCATCTGTGACAGTTTGCCTTCCGTTTTCATAGTAGGATCCTTTTTCACTTGTCTGTAGCTACCATTGCTAATGAGGTCTTCCAGTTTTCTTGTATAATCTGATTTGTCCATCACTACAGGCGCATTATCTTTGTCAGCCGGTAGTATTATGATGTTTTCGTTCCTCTGTAGGGATCCAATCGCCAGCCTCTCCAGTTTTATTCTGTTTGACCTGGGCGGCTTGGCTCTCTCCAAGGTCTGTCTTACTTTCCATCTCAGTTCATCCGTCTGAGCCTGAGGGATGTTCAAGGCCATCTCGACTCTGGCAATGATGTCCAAGTATGGCACCCGCCTGATGGCTGTGGCAAAGTTGAGGCCCTTATTCAATACTGACCCCTCAGAGGAACTCAGCTGATATTGGCTGATGTTGACTACTGCTTTCACTGGTGGGTGATGGACCTTGTGTGTCACCTTCTGATCTTTGTATCTATTGAATTTTTGCACTTGTCGAGGCTTGACTACATCAAATTTATGTCTGAAGGATTTATCCAGGTCATTTTGGATCCTTCTCTGGTCTTCTTCACTAGTAAGTCTGTTGCAGAAATCCTCGAGCGTCTGGGAGCTTGTAGTCGATGTTTTATCAACGATTTATAATAACCAGAAATTCAAGGACACATGTCACAGTGGATAAATGCGTTAGTTAGATCCAGTGACAGGATCCAAAGAGTGCGAGTTCAATACCCGGTTAAGGCAGTGGAGAACTTTCAGAGGGAAATTAGCTGACATCCATCAAACATGGCATGTGGAACTAGAACAGTCTACCCCAGTGAGCAAAATAAAGGGCTCAGTTCGAAATTTCAACGACCTGAAGCGTTGTGATAAATATGGCGACAAAGATGAGGACAATAATCCGAATAATGTAAATAATGTACATAGTACCTCATCTCAGAAATATAGACAGAATCTATTTATCTCTGTTCATATTTATCCATCTATCTATATCTATATATTTCTGTTCAAATCAATCTATCTATCTATCTATCTATCTATCTATCTATCTTCTTACGCATGTTTATATCTAACTTTCCATCTCTCTCCGTCTGTTCAAACTTATCTATCTGTCTATCTCTCTGTTTTCTTGACAGTTTGTTACAGACATTTTAAGTGGTCTCCATAATTACATGCTATTAGCTTTGATGCGAATACCCTTAGGAAGAACTGATGTATTCACAAGAACAATCTCTTTAGATAATTGAATGTACGAAGAAAATGCCACTCCTATAATATAATCTTTAATATAGAAAAAAAAAATCAAAATATTCGTTCGTCTTTAACCAACCTTGAAATATTGATGCCTACATACACACCATTCAAATAAACAGTTTAGTTTATAATTCCCTCCACGCAAATCTGTCATATGATTACAATATATATATATTACGAAATGGACAAAGTCCGACAATTTATTTATTAAAGACATTTTTTTTATGTTTAACGTTCTTTTTATAGATACAAGTATTTAAGTAAATGCTCTGTTCATAATAAACAGTATTAAATAACATTTACCGGCATGAATGTCCGAGAAATTTTCATAGAAAATGTTCGTCCTTGGACAGGATTCGAACCTGCATCCTATACGGAACCGTCATTAACGCTGACGTGCCTAACCGATCGGCCACTAAAGATCGTTCGGTAGACAATGTCGAATTTACTGCTTATAAACTCCAATCTTCCATGAATCTGGTACATTCATAACTGCTCATGTGTATCGAATTAAATACTTGTATCTATAAAAAGAACGTTAAACATAAAAAAAAAATTAAAAAAAATGTCTTTAATAAATATATATATATATATTCTAATCATTCCACCCAAGACAGGCAATACTGCCACTAAGAGGCAGCGGGATAGGGGAGTGAAAGAGAATCAGAAAAGTTTAGTGTAGGCAAAGGACAATAAAAAAAAACATTATTCAGGAAGACAGAAGGTAGCGATTGAATTTGCAATTAAATGTTTAAAGATTGTAGATGGAAGGTAATTCTACAGGTGGCAAGTGAGGAAAAAGGAAATATTAGAAGTCAACTTGCGGTTATATTTAGCTATTTCAACTGTAAAATGATCAAACCCAGTCACCAATCTAGTGTCACGCTTAATTGTATGCAATCGCGGTACCAGGAAGGAAGTCTCATAATAATAACAGACAGAGGGAAGCTATATATCTATATATTAGCTTGGTGCAAAAATAATGACGTAATAATGTCGTTTTTTGACGTATTTTTTAACGTCAACAAGCGACATTATTACATCATTATTTTTACACCAACCTAATATATTGTTTCTCCTCCGACAGGAATCGAACCTGTATGCGGCCCGGAAAATTCATGCAGACTGACGTGCTATACTATTTTGCTACAGGGGAAATGTCTGGTTCGCAGTATCGGAGGACACATATTTTCTATGAAATTACTCGGGTATTCAGTCAGGCTGGTAAATAATGTTAATACTGTTTATTTTTTAATAGAGAATTTACTTAAATATTTTTATCCATAAAACTTATGTGTGCATAATAAATATATTAAAATAATTGTTGGACTTTCTATAATATATATATATATATACATATATAGGTTGGTGCAAAAATAATGTCGTTTCCTCACTTATGTTACTATGTGAGAAAACGATATTATTATTGCACCAACCTATATATATATATATATATATATATATATATATATATATAACGTGAGAAAACGATATTATTATTGCACCAACCTATATATATATATATATATATATATATATATATATATATATATATAGGTTGGTGCAATAATAATATCGTTTTCTCACATAGTAACATATGTGAGGAAACGACATTATTTTTGCACCAACCTAATATATATATATAAGGTGATTGAAAAGTAACTCCTTATTTTTTGTATGACCGGCCAGCCAGGAGTCCTGACCTAACATTCTGTGACTTTGTCTTTGGTGTTGTTTCTAGGAAAATGTCTACTATACCAATCCAACACTTTGGAAGATCTTGAAAGGCTAATGCAAGAAGTTATGTCTTTTATACCATAACAGTATCTGGGGATTAAGTTGGCACGATGTGGTTTATGCTGCAATTAGGCTGAGCAAACTTTAGTCACAGTTTCTGGAAAGAACGTATTATCTAGCGTGATCAATAATTTGAGCAAGGCAAGTACGCTTAAGCCCTCGGCTAGGGTGTTTTGAGACTCTCTCCTAGCACAACTGCACAACGGGTCCAAGGGTTCCGTCAACCCAATTTCTCTCACAAGTCTTGGGCCAACCGGCGTTATGACTTCCAGGCACTTTCCAAAGGTGCCACAAGCTACAGTCCAGTAACATTAGGAAGTCTCCTTTCTGACAAATCGAACATGATAAGGTTTGAACCCGGGTCTCACGGTCAGAATGCGGGCGTTGTAAGCACTCGACCCTGTGCCCATATATAAGATGTAAGAATGCAATATGACTGTAATTATGTAGTAATTCTTACATGTTTTTACTGCGTTGAAACACGACTCCAATTGTCTTTGTGTGTTAGTGTGTGTGTATATATATATATATATATATATATATATATATATATATATATATATATATATATATATATATATATATATATATATATATATATATATATATATATATATATTATAATAATATTTTTTGTTTAAAAATATGATTCCTTCGCTACATAAGAGTTCTCATGTTTCAAAAACGTGAGCCGAAATCATCCAAATAATTAATAAAATTAAGTTGGATTGAGGTGTTTAGTCACGTTTCATCTTCAAGCGAAATTTTAGGATCCTAAAATTTCGCTTGAAGATGAAACGTGACTAAACACCTCAATCCAACTTAATTTTATTAATTATTTGGATGATTTCGGCTCACGTTTTTGAAACATGAGAACTCTTATGTAGCGAAGGAATCATATTTTTAAACAAAAAATATTATTATAATATAAGCTCTACTTCTGTATGGAGCACTGTTTTTTAAAAATAAAAACAAAAATACTAAGGAACCCCGGATTATGCACCCAACGTGTTCTTTTCTATTTTCTGCATACCTGCACAAGGATACATATATATATATATATATATATATATAAAGGGAAATCTTCATTCAAACAAGTTTCATTGAATGATATAGATATATAGAGACTATTTTATTCTAGTTCTTTAATTAACTAAAATGGATAAATTCTAAATTTTAAAATAATTATAACAACGCCTTGACTCGTGTTTAAAAAATTACAGTGAGCACAGTTTCAATAAGTTTGTCTTGGCAAAGTACTTAGGTCTACAAAAACTACAGCACCTTCCTTGATGAATGATGAAGCTAATTAGAGCATTAGAAAGGCTTACTATAAAAATAAATACAATTAATGTGTGTCTGTGTTTGTGAAATATATACATTCTAAATCTATTAAGTTCAACAGATGTCTTTTATGAATTGCGTATAATATTTCTTAAGCCTGGCTACTTCAGATACAAAAAATATCCCAAATCAATGTCTTGTCCAAGATTTCGACTTCTGTCAGTCATCACCAGGGGTGTCTACAAGTAAATTAAGGTGAAAAAGATCAAAAATGTTTTAAGTAGTACATTTTAAAGTGAGGGTATATATATTTTTTTTAAATTGAATCTGATAATTTTAAGCACAAGAAGAATTTTCAACTACGTATGTATGTAATGGCTGGTAACTTCAATGGACAGGATCGCCCATCTCCCGAAGGGACAGAGAGCATAAATGCTGTTGCATTTCGAGACAAGAAACTACATGTCAAAATAAACATTCTTCGAAGTTCCATGTTCCAAATAATTGAAAAAAATGAAGAAAAATGTTTATAACACAGTCGTTCAACTTCTTTTCTCGCTAATTATTTCGTGAAAAAAAAAGATTCATATGCGGATGACTTGTAATGTTAACTGGCCAGTGAGCAAACACTGAGAACAATGCTTTACACTATGCAATAACAAAAAAAAAGGGTTGTCCAGAAATTGAATGATTAAGAACAATTAAAACTTACCCAAGAAGTATTTTATTACTTAGAAATATTTATGTAGATCCAATTGGCGGAAACCTAAGAGATAGCGCAGAGATTCATTCTTCGTCGCTCGTAATTCTGTACAAGTTAATAATCTTTTAAATATTCGATAAGCTACTAGAAATATTCGATAAGGTACTCTTAGCTTTAGTAGTTATGTTATATTTTTCTTTTCGCTTATGTTTTAGTCGATATCTGTTTAATATATATATATATATATATATATATATATATATATATAGTGTGTGTGTGTGTGTGTGTGTGTGTGTGTGTGTGTGTGTAAAATAACTCGGGGAAAGAAAGAAACAATTTACTTATTAAAAATAATTACTTGAATCATGAAATACAATTCATCTCAGAATTCTTAGAGTATATCGAAAATCATAACGATTTCATTGACAACACATCATGAAATCATGTCGAATGGAAAAGACATTGGTGGAAGGAACCGAGAAAACAAGTCATCATTATTGAAAATATTTTCTCCAAGCAAAGCGTAGAAATTCTTCTGCTACCGATTTTGATTCTGAGCATCGTCTGAAGTTTTATCAGTAATGTGCAAGTTTCATCGATGTGGGAGACATTTTATTCTGTACCGTAACAATGTTCTAGTTTTGTGACGTCAACGAAAATTCGTTGCCATTTTTGTAATGTCATCGAGTACCCGTTGTCACATTCGTAATACTCCTTGTAGTAGAGCCTTTGTAATCGCAGATACAACTATAGTAACAATATGTTGAACAATACCGGTGTCAGACGCCTTCGAATAACACTTGCACTAACAGTACTTGCTTGAAAATCCTCGCTCGAATAGTAACCACCGAATAATGATACGAGCAGTTATCCGTATAGTGTTCAGTATAGAGAAATAGTATAGTGAATAGCATAGAGATAGAGGGTAGTGTAGAAGGAGTGATCTGTATAGTAATAGAGGAGAGAACAGAAATTCTGATCTGTGTAGTAACAGACGATAGAATAGAAATGCTGATCCGTATAGTAATAGAGGATGGAATAGAAATGCTGGTTCGTTTAGTAATACAGGATAGAATAAAAATTAGGATCCGTATAGTAATAGAAAATACAATAGAAATGCTGATCCGTATAGTAATAGAGGATAGAATAGAAATGCTGGTTCGTTTAGTAATAGAGGATAGAATCGAAATGCTGATTCGTATAGTAATAGAGGATAGAATAAAAATTAGGATCCGTATAGTAATAGAAAATACAATAGAAATGGTGATCCGTATAGTAATAGAGGATAGAAGAGAAATGTTGATCTGCATAGCAATAGAGGATAGGATAGAAATGGTGATCTGTATAGTAATAGAAGATACAATAGATATTGTGATCCGTAATTCGTTGTGATCCGAAAATTCGTTGCCACCTTTTAATGTCATCGAATACCCGTTGACACTATAGTAATAGAAGATACAATAAATATTGTGATCCGTATAATAATAGAAGATTGAAAAGAAATGCTGATCCTTATAGTAATAGAGAATAGAATAGAAATGTTGATCCGTTTAGTAATAGAGGATAGAACAGATTTGCTGATCCGCATAGTAATAGAAGTTAGAATAGAAATTGTGATCCGTAAAGTAATAGAGGATAGAGCAGAAATGGTGATTCGTATAATAATAAAGGATAGAATTGAAATTGTGATCCGTATAGTAATAGAGGATAAAGTAGAAATATTGATCTGTTAAACGCCACGCTAATACCCCTGTATGCATTTTATTTATGTCCATGTGATCTATATTCCTATATAGTATCTAGTCTTATGGAATACCAAATAAAATATGCCAGGCTATGAATATTCTGTCCATAGATAGAGCAGAATATGTCTTCTGACCAGATAAAGCATAGAACTTTTAATATCAATGATGGAGTGTCACAGGGAAAGCACTAACAGTATTTCTGTCCATGATGACGCTTGACTATGCAATGAGACGTTCAACTAAAAATATGAACACTATAGTCGCTTTTGTGAAATCACACAACAGATTTTGCAGATAATTTAGATCTGGAACTCCTAGAATACCCTGAACAGAATAGCAGCATTCGAAGAAGTTTTCAAGAAAATCAACGCAAAAAGGACACGTAACATTAATTAAAGGAAGATAGAGTAGGAATTCCATAGGCAGATAAAGACGGCTTAGAATCTTAGATATTTGCAGGATATATTAAAGGCAAGAAAGGAAAATAATGAATAACCCAACTAGCGAGCTATAAGGGCAAGGTTTATATAACAAGATAAACAATATTTATTAAGAGATACAAAGGACATTGAATTGTCCTAGGGTCACCAATGTACTGAGGAGACAAGTTACATAGAAAAAGGAGATATAAGACTATTTATTCTGCAACACAAGGTAAATTTCGCCATATAAATGATATTCGAAAGGAATTAATGTCTTAAATCAAATGGAAAAATAACTTATAATATTAAAATGTGACAATGTAGATAACATAGTAATTTATAGATGAGATTATCGTATTTCCACGGAAATAGATATTTGAATTACAAAGGCAGATCTACCGAAAAGGAAAACCAATTAGAAATCGAAACCGAAAAAAAAGATAACTGAAAATAAAACTCTTCACTTCAAGAACTGAAACTGTCCTTTTTACATAACTCAATTAGATCTTTGAGGAAAATAAGAATGGATTACGAACACAATCTGTGGAAGGTCAAGAATGGTTTAGCGGCCATTGCTAGAGAAGTAATCTAGAAGATGTGCATCAGCTTATACGCTTGAAAACAAATGATGGGAAAAGTTCAAGAAAAAAGAAAAGCACAAATTCCATGATTCTTCTTCGAGGCGCAAGCGGAAACAAAAAAGGAATAACAGGGTAGATGTATGATGACAGACATTTCGGGAGACATGTTATCAAAATTTTACATATGAGGACAATGATATATATAATTATAAGGTATAATAAATGTATGGGGTAAATTGCTCTTAATATAAAATGAACTTTAAGGTCAATTCACGGCAGGAACAATCTGTTTCATAATTAAGCGCAAATTCCATGCCATAAAAAACTCCGCTTAAGCATGAAACAGACTCTCACTGCTTGATTCTGACCTCAACGTCCATTAATATATATATATATATATATATATATATATATATATATATATATATATATATATATAGATAGATAGATAGATAGATAGATAGATATATATTAATGTATGTTTCATCAAATAATATAGACAAGTTTTGTGCGTATTTATTTTAAGTAAGTTCCTTTGATATTATCTAATAAGCTTAATCATATTATCGTTGAAAGACGAAAAGAAAAACACCATATTGATACATGTTTAAATCCAATCTAAGCATTCGGCTTACATAAGCCATTATCAAAGATGACAATTTCAATAAATCAAACAAGAGACACGGACAAAACAACAATGATAGTCCGCCTTTGCTGCATGAATATCTCCAAGTATCGACAAACTCGTAATTTACGTCACACATGACCACGCGAGAGTGAAAAACGAGAAGTATTAAGCATTATATATATATTTAGTTTTAGTTTTAAACAATTTTTAATATATTTTCTGGATGAATTTAAACCATTTTGTAATTTCGGTCTGATGAGGCAATTTCTGTTGAAATAAATTTATTACCGAATATATATATATATATATATATATATATATATATATATAACACACTTAATTATTATGTTGGTGCAAAAATAATGACGTAATAATGTCGTTTTTTGACGTTTATACGTCAAAAAACGACATTATTACGTCATTATTTTTGCACCAACCTAATAATAAGTGCTAGTGATTATTCGATTATTTATTTTTTGTTTGGTTTATTTAAAAAAATGTCTGGTTAAACTTGTATCACTTAGTAAAATGTAGTTGTTCTGATGAGGCAGGTATACATATGTATATCTGCTTAAATAAATTTATAACCGGTTTATATGATGTTTTATTTTTTTTCCTTATATGTATTTTTTTTCCTTATATATTATATATATATATATATATATATATATATATATATATATATATATATATATATATATATGGAGTTGTTTATGTGCTTATGACCGTGTGCGTATGGGGCATGCATTCGCATATATAGGATGCGTATGTTTGCGTGAAATCGGAAGCTGCTTATTAATTGTTTCTATATATGTAATAAGCTAATCAACACTGTCAGAATTTTGTTAATGCAACGTAATATTATGTTACTTCTATGCATAATTATATATGTTTGTTTGTGTATGTGTGGGAAAATGTGTGCGAATTTGTCAACGTGTGTCTTTGTGGGTATCCGCTAGAAAGACAGTGGTAAAAAGAATGAAAGACAAATATACTTTTTTTTTTTAAAACATCTCGCCTATTTTAGACGTCTCGACTAAAAATAAGTCGGTTAAAAATCACTGATATAAAACAACGTATTAAACAAACATTGAAGGAACAAAAATGGAATAAATCAATATGTATTTTAATGACTCCACATCAGAATACGACTTTTCGCTAAAGGTTAGGCAGGGAGGAACAACTCAATAGCCCTTTCATAGATAGATATATGTTTCTTTTATAGGTTGCTGTGCTAGATATTTTGAATGGATGTCAATGTCATAACTTTGTCAGTTGCAATGTGTTCCAGATGAATCTGGCTGATATATCCGAAATGTTTTAATTTAACTGAAGGCAGAGAGGAATCAATAATATTAATAGATTTGATGGACTGAATTAATCGTGTTACTTACAAACCCTCACGAATGGGCAACGCCAAAAAAAAAATGCCATTCAATTGAAGGGGGTTGTAAGTAATTGGTTTGAAGAAGATAGATTCCCATTTTGATCCTAGGCTAGAGAGAAGGAAGGAATGAGAATGTACGATGTGAAAAAAGAGAGGGGGGAGAGATGAGTAAAATAACAAATAAAGAATATAAATTTAAACAAGGCAAGAAAATACAGACGATAGAAAAACAAGTCAAAGAACACAGAAATAAACTGTAGGAGTCCTTGAAGCTGTAAAATAATGGAAATCATTTAAAGAAGGAAAGGGGGAGAAAAAAAGAAAGAAAGAAGGAAATAAAGAAAGAAAAAGAAAGAAAGAAAAAGGAAGAATCAAAAAAGAAAGAAAGAAAGAAAGAAAGAAAAAGAAAGAAAGAAACAAGAATGAATAAAAGAAAGAAAGAAGTAAAGGAAGAAAAAAGAAAATGAATAAAAAGAAAGAAGCAAACAAAAGAAAGAAAGAAATAAGTAAAGAAAGGAAGAAAAAAGAAAGAAAGAAAGAAAAAAGAAAGAAAGAAAGAAAGAAAGGAACAGAACGAATGAAACAAAGAAAGAAAGAAAGAAAGAAAGAAAGAAAGAAAGAAATAAAGAAAAAAGGAAAACAATAAAAAAACAAAGAACGAATGGAAAAAGATGATACAACGAGAAATAGAAGGAAAGGAATAAATTATAATCTATAGAAAAAGAACAAACGGATAATGAAGATGAGAGAAGAAAAAAAAAGGAAAAAAAAGGAATATGCTGAACATAAAATGAAGAAGCAAACATATAGGTACGAATAAAAAGGGCGATAGAAATAGAAAAAGAAAAAGTGTAAAGAACGAAATCATCAAAAATCAAGCAAAGTAGTGGATTGACAAGGAAAGAAATAAGGAGTCAATGAACCATTAAAAGAAACAAAAATATATAAAAAAAACGAATGAAAGATGAAAATAGCAAAAGATGTAAAAGATGAAAGATAAAAAGATGAAAACCGCAAAAAAGAAACAAAATTCAACAAATATAAAACAATCATGTCAAAACAGCGAGCTTAAAAAAAGGAAAAAGAATTAAAAGCAATTACAAATTGAAATGAACGAAATCAGCAAAGAACAAGCAACTGATTATTTGAAGAGATTGAATCAGTAATTGCAAGAAAACAAAATAGAAAGGAAAGAGACGACACAAAAAATACAAAAGAAACAAGTTCACAATACTGAGAATGACAGAAAAGAAGGAAAAATAAAAAAAAAACAAAATAAAAGAAAACAAGGAAAAGAAATAAGGTAGAAAAAGACAATCAAAATGAAGGCGAGGTGGAAGCAATAAAAGAAAGAAAGAAAAAAAGAATGAAAGAAGTTGGTGACAAAACGAGAGAAAACAAGAAAATGTGGCGCGATATCTCCAGGGTGGTCCGAAAGCCATGTCACCCCTACTAAAAAATAATGAGAACAATAGTAAAACAAATAATACAAATCAGATGTACTGGATTCAGTTTATTCACTTTCATTGAGGCTGTCACACATTGAGAAGGTCTGCAGTAACGACATCATTTTCGTGTCAGCCATCTGAAATAGAAATTTATATCATGTAGACGTGACAAGACTTTCGGACCGCCCTTTATATCTGGTTGCACCTGGTTGCACCTGGTTGCACCTGGTTGCACCTGGTTGCACTTGCAACAGAAACACCCAATCTATATTTGAATATGAGAATTCGACAAATATTAGGTTGGTGCAAAAAATAATGTCGTAATAATGTCGTTTTTTGAAGTATTTTTAACGTCAAAAAACGACATTATTACGTCATTATTTTTTGCACCAACCTAATAGAAATATATAGTAAAAAATGAAATTGGCTCTAACTCAAGCAAATAAGTAACATGGTCTGAAAGTCTTGTCACCCCTATAAAAAATGTAATGAGAACAATAGAAGAACAAGTAATACAAATCAGATGTACTGGATTCAGTTTATTCACTTTCATTGCCGCTGTCATACATCAAGAAAGTCTGTTTGAACACCATCCTTTTCGTGTCACAAAATGATGCGGCTCCATGTTCTGGCTTGTGATATTTTGCGAATATGCGAATAGATATACAGAATGGTCTGAAAGTCTTGTCCCCTGTACCAAAAGAAATGAGAACAAAAAATAATACAGCAATGCAAAGCCCATGCACTGGATTCAGTTTATTCACATTCATTGACGCTGTCACACATCGAGAAGATCTGTAGGAACGCCATCATTTTCGTGTCAGCTATTGGAAATAGAAAATTATTAGGTTGGTGCAAAAATAATGACGTAATAATGTCGTTTTTTGACGTTAAAAAATACGTCAAAAACGACATTATTACGTCATTATTTTTTTGCACCAACCTAACTTTCGGACCACACTGCAATAAATATACTTCTATCACAAAGAATATTTGAATAGGGGAATGCACACCCGATCAATATTTGAAGATGAGGCATTCGACAAATAGAAATATACGGTGAAAAATGAAATTGCTCCTAACTCTAGCAAATATGCAAATAGATGTACAGTGTGTTCGTAAAGTCTTGTCACCTCCGAACAAAAAGTAATGACAACACTAGAAGTAATATACAGAATGGTCCGAAAGTCTTGTCATCCCCTAACAAAAAGTAATGGGAACAATATAAGAACAATTAATACAGTAATGCAAGCACATGTTTTGGATTCAGTTTATTTACTTTCATTGCCGCTGTCACACATCGAGAAGGTCTGTGTGAACACCATCATTTACGTGTCAGCCATCTGAAATAGAAAATTATATATATACTAGCCAAATTACCCGCGTTTTGCTGCGTGTCATACATTTTTTGCAAGAAAATGATGACTGATTTTAAATCATTGTTATAATCTATGGAGAAAAAAGATGCATTTCAGTATTATTCAATGATATTGCTGGTGTAACCTCCATTTTCTGGCTTTCTCCTTCTATATTTTAGATAGGAGTTATTCTCGTCTTCAAATTTAATTTTAATTTAAATCAAAGCGATAAAGATTTCAGCGGTGAGCGTTATGCAAAAACACCTTGAAATGACCCCTTTCATATGTATTAGATGCAATATTTGACTGAATGAATAGATGAGCACATTTCAATATTGATATGGCAGCTAGATTGTCAAATAAATATGTATTATGAGGAACTACCCACTAATTGGCGATTTCTTGTTCAACTTTACGTCCATTTTGTCTCATTTTGATTTTGCCGATATGACCTGCATCTTCTGGCTTTCTCCTTCTATATTTTAGATAGTAATCGTTCCCTTGTTCAAATTGAAATTTAATTTAAATCAAAGGGAAAATCACCGGAGATTGGGCCCCACGGGGACCCCCTTTAATCAAAATGAAAGATAGTTATCCAAGTTGCCTAAGAGTCATTCCATTGTTCAAATTAAATTTAATTTAAATCAAAAGGAAAAAAAAAATCAGTGGAGGCGCTTCCCTCGGGGACTCCTTTTGATCAGAATGAAATATTCTTATCCAAGTACACAGGGTAATGTAGTTTAAGTATATATATGGTTATGTCTCCAAAAACAATATAGAGTTTGATAACAGCAAAATAGAGGTAACAACTAAATTTACAGTCGGGGGGAAAAAAGAATTCGTACACACATGTTTAAATTAATGTATTTCCAACGAACGAATAAACACAATTTTCATATAATTAACTGTACATAGACGCATAATTAAATATGCATAAAAAACAGAAAAGAAATATGTGATTTATTAGAAATAAATCCCATTTATCCATTTTAATGGGTGAAACAAATATTCGTACACGTCAAATAAAGTCCATCTTCATTTAATACTTTGTAGAATAATCATTTTTTTCTACAGCAGCCAAACTTTTCTTGTAGTTCTCAATTAACGATTTGCATATTTTAGTTGGGTCACTGACGCTTCAGTTTATAAAACACTGAAGTTGATTTCAACATTTAAAAAAAACTGTGTTTGAAGAAAGTCGAAATAAAAATACTTATTTAAATCTTATTCACTCAAAATATTTTAAAATCAGATTAATTAAACATATTTTTAATATTATTATTTATTTTTAATTTGCCAAAAGATATATATAAATCATATTCATTTGAAATATTTTCTATATATGCCAAATTATTTTTTCAATATTTAAAATATTGTTTTTTAAAGAAAGCTGAAATATAAATAAGCAAGCAATCACAGACGTGGAAAGAGAGGATGAAGGAAAAAGGAAAGGTGAAAAGAGAGAGAGAGGTGAGAAGAGTGAGAGGTGGAAAGATAAAGTTGGAAAGAGAGATCTTTTTTTATCTTTTGGTTTCACTGTCAATTCATTTCCTTCTCCCCCCACTTCCGACACGATAATAAATTCAAATCTTTTTCCCCCCTACTATCTATATATATGACTTCGTGTGCACGGTGGCAAACACGCAAGGAAGCCAGAGTTTTATAGCAATAAAGATTGAGGTGACAGGGCTTTCAGACCACCTTTATATGTAAAGTAAAGAAGAATGGGGTTTGGAGAAACGGAAAAAAAGAAAGAAAAGATAAAAACGAGAAAAGGAAGGATAAAACCAAACTGAGTAGAGTGTACAATCAAGTAAAGTGTTAAATGCATGTTTAAGTTAAAATATATGAGAGAGAAAGAAATTATTAAATAAAAAAAAACAAACAAAAACGAATGAATGAAAGTAAAACAACAACAATATCAGGTAATAAAAAAAAAATGATAAATAAGAAAGAAGGGAGAACGGAACAAAATAAGTAGCATTTAGTAATAAATTGGTGATTGTCGAAGCTGATCAAAAAGTATCGGGACTGATGCTGTAAAAAGGAAACTACAGCACATATCAATTCGGCATTTAATCTCCTTCGAAATAGTCCTCTTCTGAAGCCACACACTATCCAGCGTCGTTTCCATTGGTAGAACCATTGCTGGAGCTCCTTTTTCTGGGATAGCGTGCAGCTACCTCGTCGCATTTTCTTGGATGTCCTGAACGTGATGAAACCGTGTTCTTTTTAAAGGCAAATTGATTTTTGAATTGTGAAATTGGCAAGCGTCGAAATCAGACCTGGGAAACAACACCGCTGCCCTGACCGTGCTCAGCGATGGAACCTCTGTGAACGATCACACTCTACACACTTTCCTACGTTATAATAAATATGTGCCAAGGTTCTTTATAATGCACACTTTAGCTCCATTCACAGAGCAGCAGTCCCGTTACTTTCTGATCAAATCTCTAAAATAGAAAGAAAAATCACATAAAGAAATAAACGAGAAATTGCTACATGAATAAAAGAAGAAAAAAATGCATCGAGAGCAGAAATAAAAAAAATGTCTTTGTACATTTCATTCTTGTTTGAACCAATCATTGAATCACTATATTGATTAAAAATCAACTGATTTCTAATTTTCTTTAATCTACTATACTTCATTACCAATAAGCGCGTTCTACTCGGCTTTGGCATTTTTATAAAAGGGAGCATGATAAAGAAAATGTATTGATCTGCCGCCATTAAGAAGAAACTAAATCAAAGTTTTTAATGACAGCATTGTTCTACATCTCGCTTTTCTTCTTTTGCTTTTGAATTACGCTTGCATATTTTCTTGCTGTTTTTCTGTCACTATCATACAGACGTTTCTTCTACTCGCATTTATTTTCTTTATCCATAATTCAGTTTTTATTCAAATTCATGTTTCTTTTCGTTCTTTCACCCTTTCATACACTTCTTTTTTGATGATGTCATTAGTACTTTTCATCTTTCTTTCTTTCTTTCTTTATTTCTTTCTTTATTTTTCTTTCTTCCTTTCTTTCTTTTTTTTTCTTTCTGTATTTTCTTTCTTTTTTTTTGTATTTTTCATTTTTTTCTTTCTGTATGTTTCTTTCTTCCTTTTTTCTTTCTTTCTTTATTTTTTTCTTTCTTTCTTTCTTTCTTTCTTTCTTTCTTTCTTTCTTTCTTTCTTTCTTCCGTAGATTCTTTATTAAATATAGTTAATGGTATCCGCCATTTTCTCTACCTTTTATTTAACTTCCAGTCTTTTAATAGGGGCGTTCGGAGATTTATACTAAGCGAATTTTTATATGTATCTTGCCCATATATCATTTTTATTTTAGGCAGCAATAGTGAAAATTATTGAAGATCTGAATGACACAATTTACAATATCTTTTTATCCGTATTGAGTAGAAAATAATTAACTGTTGAGAGAGAAAACCAAAATCTAAATAAAATTTAATTAAAATAATTAAATATGATTATAGAAAAAAGAAATATCATAAAATTATCTATCTATAATACGAAAGAAAAGAAGCAAATAATAAGAAAAAGAAAGTAAAACAGAAACAACTAAGAAGAAGAAATAGAAAAAGAAGTAGGAGAAGAGAAACTGGGAAAAAGAAGGAAAAAGAGTAGTAAGAGGGGGTAGAAACTGAAATAGACGAGAAGCAGAAGTAGTAGTTGGAGAAGAAGTAGCAGAAGAAGATGAATAATTGAAACAAGGAGGAGGAGGAGGTGGAGAGGAGTAGAAGGAGGAGGAGAAGATCGGAAAATGGGATGAAGTAGTAGTAGAAGAGGAAAAAGAAAAACAAGAAAGAACCAAGGAAGACGAAGAAGAGAAAAGAAATGAAAAATGGATAAGAAGAAGAAGAAGAAGAAGAAGAAGAAGAAGAAGAAGATGAAGAACTGAAACAGATAAGGGATCACAATGGAGAAAAAAATTAAAAGTAAATTAAAAAAATATGATTAATAATAAAAAAAAAAACGAAAGAAATGTAAAAAAATGCAAAGGATAAATTTTAAAAGCAGAAAAAGAAATAAATGAAAAAAGAAAACATTAAAAGAAATAAAAAAGAATGAAAAAGAAAACCAGCCATGAAGGTAATCGATTGACTTCAAGGTCAATAACAAGAGACCAATGCTAGTAATTATATATACAAGCACACCATTAAATTTTCGCATATGTGCATATGTGTCAACTTAATATGTAGGCGTCAGTCGTTTTGAACAATTTAGACAACGCCCCTTTCCTTCGTTCATCCTCATGTAAACAGATTCAAAGTCTTCTTCTTCTTTTTCTTTTTCTTCTTTTTCATCATCATCATCATCATCATCATCATCATCATCATCACTGAGTGAACCCCAGCTGTAAGGACAGAAAGCAATTTTGTCCAGACGCTCTCGACAGTCGAATTAAATGACATTGATTTTCACAAATTTTAACAGCGTGACTGGCCGCTGAGATAAAGTCCAATTAATTTCCTCACCAAGTGTTCGAAAGAGTAAGTTAAATGTCTAATGAAATAATTACGTTTGGTCATGCCTTCAGATTACACTTTTAAATTCTGGGTCTTAATGGAGACCTATTTTTTTAATCTGTTTTCAATGTATTAAGTTTTACAAACTTTCGAATAGAATGTTACAGAATTGGATGAATATGTGCATGAAAATAAAGCAAATTAATTTTTTTTTGTTCGATTATTGTTCAGGTAGTTTTGGTCAAAAAGGAAACTTATACGAAGAGAAAGAAGGTTTCCAGAAATTGAGGAAAGAAGGCTTGGAAAATTTGATACTCACAGTACAGAAGGTAAGAAGGACAGTGGAAAATAACGTATAACATATTTAGTGAGCTCAAGCAAATAAATAAGGAACAGAGTTTAGGATAAATAATAGAAATATAAAATTTGATAAGCGTTGCAAAGGACAGAATGTTGTGGAGAGGAAATTTTAGTCACCATTATCCTATTTTCAGAACGTTATAATATGATGCATGCATTTTATATATATATATATATATATATATATATATATATATATATATATATATAATATATATATATATATATATATATATATATATATATATTGTCAGTATGTGTAAAGAGACAGAATGAATAAAAAGACAAGAGGAAAACGATATACATGGTCTTAGCAAACGCGTTTTCGTTTTTATGAAGGCAAAAATAATGGCTTTATTTTGCGTAAAAGCAAACTGTTGTTAGTTACTCGATTTTTTTTTAAATTAAAAGAAGCTCATAAATATTTCTCAGGTTAACTGAAATGTTTTTATTTTCAAATATTACATTTCATGTGGCACCGGTCCAAACGGAGGTTGGGGAAAGGTTGTTCGTCTCCGACTATCCTACACCTAGTTAATCTGCTTCACGATCTATTCATTTATTACAATTTACTCATACGCCACAAGAACACATTCATCGTCATTCAATCCAACACACACCATGACACCGCATATTCACATGGATCCTACTAAGACACCCATGACAGGGAAATATATACAATTATTTTTTTTGTGTGTTTGTATAGAAATATATAAAATTATGACATCAAATGAAGGTGGGTGTTAGTAATAACCAAAATAAAATACAAAACATTCAAAAGAAAATTACAATGTTAGTAGGATCCGTCTAACTCACAGATAAATAACTGTTCCCACTTCATCCTGCTCTTAAGGAGAATCGAGCAGTTCTCTTGCTAGGGGAAAGGAAGAGACAAAATATATTACTGAGTGGAGAATTATCAAAAGCTGATCCAGTTAAGATAAAAAGTGCGTAGAGACAAAAGCAGACTGGGTGTGGTAAGCTTGACATGGATTATAACAAAAGAGAATGCTGGTAGCATGCCGTGAGCAACAATTACATTTATTATGCAAACGAAAGTGATTATCTTAATCGGTGTGGGGGGCGTATTAGGAAACCGCTCCATTGCGTCAAAAGGCATCTAAAAAAGAAAATCAAGACTGCCCCTTTTCACACAAACTAAGCTCGTCGTTTTTAACCATCTTTCGTTGAAATCTGCCGATAACAAACGTTTTCTGTCAATTCTGATCTTCCTCTTAAGCTGATGCCGAACGAATCTAACCAGATCCTAATGAAAAGATTATCGGTATCATAAAATTCCTTTCATCCGCGTCGTCCACACCATTATTCTTGACACGGATAGCAGCATCAGAAACAACATCCGATCAACCCCAGAACACGGGAAGCGACACATTATCGCACTCGTATATGAGATCAATGGACAGAAGGTATTCGGGATATATACGAGTCGACAACTTGCCGACATCATCGCAGAACGGGCACCCCTGATGACACTGATAGAAGCCGTGCGCAAATGTAACTTTCAAACAAATAGCACACCTGTCGATTACTGATGGGCATATCAGTCCAGCCCACTCTGAAGCCCACGTCATTGAGAGATAGAGCGTTCCGGACAATCTCCAGGTAAGCGAAAACTCAGGGTTGCTGAGGTAATTCGCCGCTGGCGTCCAAGATAAGAAAAAATGCAACTCGGTCTCCGACAAGCAGATCCACTCAGAGAGTGGGTTCAATGCGACCCCCTTCACTAGTTCCCAATACAGTGTCCTCCAAGTCCGTTAAAGGTCATGGGACAGCGGATTAGTACGCAGGGCCTTTTAACACTCGTAGAAAAATTCGAACTGTTTCCGAGGCTTAGGACGACATTCAATTTCAGAGCTAAAAGGAATGATTATAAGGCTACGGAAGGCAGCTCCAACACTACTTATCCAGAACAAACCTTCTGTCAAAGCTCGGTGTCAGAAAACCAACCTCGAGGAGTGTTGATGACCATCCCAATGTGGCATTCCCGGCACTTCCCCCCTATGACATGGATGTTGGATACAGATCTTTCTGCAGACCTTCGGCTTGTCCACCCGATAAGAGGAAGAACATCAAGTGCTTGATCGCCTTCCCACGCTTCTTGCAGAGTGGGTGTACTGACAATCGACAAAGGATGAGGGGAAAAACGTACACGGGCATACGTCGGCACTACCCTTTAAGGACAACCGCCTTCAGGACCAGGTCAGAACCACCGCTCCGACTTTTGCCAGTACCTCCGACGAATTCTTTTTCAACTGGAAACCCGGCTCAAACCACACTCTAAGAATCTGTACGGGATCGTCTGTCCAACTGAGGATCCCCTGAAGAGAAATGCCCTTCCAAGTATCTAAACGCAAGTATTGTCCCGTTGAATCTTGACTACGTTGATATTCTCCTAAGATTCAAGCGCCTTGTGAACCCCCTCACGGTCGCACCGGTAAGGCAGGAAAATGGTTACTAATCGGCTTACGCGGAAACCATGCCTCGAGCTTCGTGAGGAATACCGATTTCTCATGCGGCTGGTTTGGGACGTAGCTGAAAACCTTGATCAACCGACCGTTATATTGCAAAAGCAGTCGACCCCTTCGCGTTTATCTGCACCACAGCACAGGTGGAACGATGCAACAGGCTGATCTATTAATGGTGGTCGGATTTGAATCAAGCGACTTGCAGAATACTATTGATCGACCCTATCGAACATCTTGGAATGGTCCAAATTGATCAGCGCATTTATAGCGTCGTCTTTTATACCCATTAGGACTGTGCGGATCAGATGCAGGTTTCTATGAATTGTTACTCCCTTCACAAGACCCGTTTAGCTCAAGTCCTAACAAAATTTTGGCAAATGACTGCTTCGTCAGGATATTAGCCAAAGTTTTTAACTTTGTTTAGCACAGTTATGGGCCTGTAATCTTCTAAATGTCCTCCACCATGCTTGCGATTTCTCAAGAACGTGATCATAACCCTGGGAATCCTTTGGGATGGACCTCTGCTGGAACCAGTTGTTGAAGATCACTGTCAAAATCGAAACAAACATGTCCGACAGACTAATTCGTAGAGCGGACTATCAATTTCCGGAGACTTACCCGGGCCGACACGCTTCAACGCCTTCTGTGATCTCACCTCGCACCAGTCAACGAAAAAAGCCGTCTAAAATGTCTTCGTCGAAGAGGCCAGGCTCCTTGGTAAATCAGTTCCAGAAATGCTGTTGAAATGCCTCACGCGTGTCGTTGGTCGATCTCAGGCAGCGTTCATCCAGGATGTCGACCTCACGAATGTAACGATCGGATCCTCGACATATTTACATCCTGCTGAATTTTGAGTCCCTATGCAATGCTTCATTAGACATCTTGTTTAATTCATGTTTAACTATCTGCCTCTGGTACCGCTCGCTAACCGATCTCTCCAGAGCCTGCCTAGCTAGGCCTATATCTACGGAATCGCCAGCAGTTCCCATCCGAGCCAGACTCTATCTAATAACATTCAACTTCTTAGCTTTATCTAGAGCAAGTTGTTGGCAAAATTCGGTGGTGAAAGACATTATTCTGTCCTTAAGCCTCTCCCACCAATTATTCCCAATAACCGCCTCCACTAACTCCCGCTGCACTAAACTAATTAGCTGTTTCCTGTCTAGTAAGGGGGCGTTGGATTTTCCTAGGCCTATATTCTAACGCCACCCGGACACAAACAATTTTATGGTTCGAATGGACTTATGAGTGGAAAGTGTGACAATCAAGCAGATTAAGATCGGCACTTCTCACTAAAATTCTATCAAGGTAGCTGACAACCTGGGTAGATTGCCACTTAAGAGCCCACGTCCAAATCTTTAGCTCCGAGTTATCGTCAGTATCTATCGATGAGACTACACTCTCTGATCAGATCGACCAGAATACGATCATTCACCTTCCCGCTAGCTTCCCGCCTCCTATACAACTTATAGTTCATGAAAAAATTCCCGTCCCCCCATTAAGATTATGCGTGCCGGAACCACCAGTAACTATCCTACCTTCGTCCGGTCGTTGAGCGTATACACTGCAACGATCCGAAACGAATTAATACTCACGCCAATATCGACTACGATCAACTGGCCCATCGCATCAACATGAACAATGTCGACCCTCCTGCTCAGGGTATGCTTCACTAGCAATACTGCTGGTCTGCCGGTACACGCATGCTGAATAGGCCACGATGTCGCTAGACAACACACGAATATCGACGTTGCAAATAAAGTGAGTACGTTTGATCGCGGCCGCATCCACACCGAACGATAAGAGGTCTGGGAGACGTGGGGATCCTTACTTCGATAGAGTCCTTCGCATTGAAGTATTGCAGCTTGATAGACATATTTAAGAGATACTTTTGTAAAAACGCTGGTCGGAAACGTGCGGGTGACAAGGCCTCGACGTACTGTCCTGGGCTCGCATAGCCTAGGTCGGACGTTATTTGTTCGTCCTCGATAATCCTGCCGACGTCAGTAGGAAACGTTAGTTTTAGTGCCCTAAATAAGGAAAAGGTGAGCAAAACCGGGGTCTTAGTAGAACACAGCTTTTCTTTTTTTACTGAGTTTCGGTGATTTAACTGAGCCATCCTGATGTTTGGGAACTAGTCGTTAGCGGAATCCAAAAAATCCCAAACCTTCAGTAAGCAGCCAGATTTCCTTATGAGAGTGATGGATCCCAGAGTTTCTGGGAAATTCTTAGGGTATTCAGTCAACGGAGGTAAACTTCAATAAAGTCTTAAAGAGGGCCTTCCTCTGAGAGAGAAGGCCCCTCCCGCAGACCTGTCTATCAATAAATAAATGACATTACCCTTGGATGCATGGAATGGGTTGGGAAGTAGAGGAAAAGATATTTGGCGGATCCTTAACGGAGGAATTTGAGAAGCTGATAGGCTTACCTATGTTTGGGTCTTCTTTTTCTGGCTGGCGAAACAGAGTCGGATTAAGATTTGGCATGTTGCATGGTTCGTTCCGCCCTGCTTCGCCCGGCTTTCTATCCTTTTTTACAGATTTTACCTTCTTCGTAATCGTCGTCCTCGCTCTCCCTTTTCAAGGAAGAGGACCGAGTCGAAGGCATTACGTCGTCTCTTACATCAGATTTCAACTGCACCTGTTGTTTCGCAAGTTCTTGTTGCTGTTGCGTTTGCCGCTGTTGTGTCTGATGCTGGTGTTTTTTCTCTGCTGGTGCTGTTATAGTTTTTGCTGGTATTGCTGATGCTGCAGCTGTTGCTGCCTTTTTTGCCGTTATCAGTTATCTCCGATCAATTCCCCTGTCCAACTTCTCCACTGCCTTAATTGACATCCATTAAACATATCACGTGGAACTAGAACAGATAACCGCAGTGAGCGAAATAAAGGGTTCACTTCGACATTTCAACCAACTGAAAAAGGCCGGAGCGTACAACGGCCAAAACGTTGTAATAAATATGACGATAAAGATGAGGAAAATAGTCCGAATAATGTAAATAAGATACATAATACGTCATCTCAGAAATATAGACATATATATATATATAGAGAGAGATAGATAATATTAGTGGTAAATATACATATATATGCAAAATCCACAGTTGCATATATACACATGTATATTTTAGAATAAAAAATTTCCGAGAGGATAAAATCCAGGTAGAACTCAATGTCCAGGACAGAGTAAGGATATAATAAAAAGGCTTAAACACTAATATTCCATGGTCATAATTTATTCCATTGGAATCGTAAATACGATCCAATTCATCAGACCTACAAATTCAAAAAGAATTTGAATTTGTAGGTCTGATGAATTGGATCGTATTTACGATTCCAATGGAATAAATTATGACCATGGAATATTAGTGTTTAAGCCTTTTTATTATATATCAATCAGCAATTAATGGCGAAATATCAATATTTACTGCTGATTGATTCTATGTATGATTATTTCTTTATATATAAAATATATCCTGCCTAATTTTATATATATATATATAATTAATTATATATTATATGCGCGGTACTTATTAGAAAGCGCTCAATATCAGAGATAGAGCTAACATATTTGGTTGGATTGTTGTGAGTTTGTGACACTGGGTTTCACACTTGTAGTTAAAAATTGTAAAAATAAAAAATTTCAGCAGTGGATCTCACGAATATCAAATTCAAACTTCATTGACAATCATGCACACACACACACAAGCGCGCTCGCGCACGCACACACACACAAGCGCGCGCGCACACACACACACACACACATATATATATATATATATATATATATATATATATATATATATATATATATGATTATTTTCTCCCCAGAATATGTATAAAATTTGGTATAAGAAAAGTTAACCGCTATATTTCTGTAGATTTAAATTCAAGTTCTCAGCAACTAAATTACACCATTAGTAACAAACAAATAGTACTTGGTCTTTCTTTCCCTCTCTTATCTATCTCAGTCTGTTCATATCTATCTATCTATCTATCTATCTATCTATCTATCTATCTCAGTCTGTTCATATCTATCTATCTATCTATCTATCTATCTATCTATCTATCTATCTCACATTCTTCATATCTATATACCCTGATCTCTTTATAGCAATCACAACCTCTTCATATCTATATATCTATCTAGAGTAATGATTTCTATTTATATCTATGTTATCTAGATGTTGTTTTATAGACGCACATATTGCTCTCCCAGTACACATACGTATAATCTGGAGATTTCATTCAGTTATAAAACAGATTGTCACTGCTTCTTGTTGATATCGGTGTCAACTTTTACATTTACATACACATACAAATTTATATGTCCGATTTTCCTATCTATCTATCTATCTATCTATCTATCTATTTGTCTCTTTTTTCTTTTACTTGTTCGACATTTTAGCTCTTTTGATCTCAGATCCTTATCTATCTATCTATAAAGAGAGAGAGAGAGAGAGAGAGAGAGAGAGAACAGATCCTTATCTATCTACTTATCTGAAAAAAATTTCTAGCCTATATATATATATATATATATATATATATATATATACTTTAGAAATTTTGCTAATCATCAAAGACCTCATGACTTCAAACAATCTCGAACAGACTACGTTTAAAGCCATCCGAAACGACATACAGGAAATTTCTGGAAATTTTGTGATAGAGTATGTGGGTCAATGGGAATCTGAAGAGTACATGTGTTATAAAGAATGTATAAACTCAAAGATCATGCCCAAGTCATACGTCTGCAATATGTGCTAGAAAATCTTAACAGTGCAGAAGTTCTTTTGTGTCACCGGCTCACTGTAGTGCAATCTGAGGAGACGGTTTATTTTTGCCAAGTAGAGGCAATCACAATATGGAAACAGAAATATATTATTCATATATAAATATATAAATATATAAATATAGTAATGGCTGCAATATTCCATTTGCACACTCACGCATAAATCCCACATAAGAGATCTGATGAAAAAAAAGTATCAGGACTGGTTCTATATAAAGAAAACTATAACATATATCAATTCGGCATTTAATCTCCTTCGAAGTAGTCCCCTTCTGAAGGCACACGCTTTTTCCAACGTCGTTTCCATTGGTGGAACTGCTTTTGAGGGATAGCGAGTAGCTACCTCGTCGCATTCTCTTGGATTTCTTCAACGCCTTTAAATCTTTTCCTTTCAAGTGTATTTGATTTTTTATGGGTAAATCTGGGTAATATGGTGGTTGATGAACGTGGGGAATATAGTGCTTGGCCAAAACCAGCTGCACTAACCATGGTTACTGATGAAACGTTTATGTTATAATGAGACGACCACACTCTACACACTTTTCTACGGTATAAATTAGTGTGTTTGCGTCATAGAGTTCAATCTGTGTCAGACAGCTTCACTCAGCTTTATTCTGAAGTCTACAGTCATACACTTTATCCAGAGTCATTTCCATTGATAAAAGCATTCTTGGAACTCTTCTTTTGGGATAGCGAGCAATTGCCAAGACGTCTTGAAATAATGTTCCTTTTCAGTGGAAATTTGATTTTTGAAGAGGAAATATTGCATGGAGTAAGATCTAGGTAATATTTTCGTTGTAGGGCATGGCGAATGCAGGACTTTGCCAATTTGTAGAGTCTATGGTCACTGACGAAAACTCTGTGTTATAGCAAAACGCCCACACTCTACACACCTTCCTTTCAAGCACTGTTATAAACAACGTAAGTTTTCCAGAACCTTATATGCGCGGCAAGTATTAGGTCAATCTGTGCCACGCGGCTACCCTCTATGCACTTTTGCGCTGTTATTAAGTTGGTGCAAAAGTAATGACGTAATAATGTCGTTTTTGACGTTAAAAAATACGTCAAAAATCGACATTATTACATCATTATTTTTGCACCAACCTACTAATATAGCAACAGTCCAGATACATTTTGATATTGCGGCGTACATATCTAATCTTTATCTTTCTCTAGAGGATTTTATTATCACTCTAAAAGAATAAAATTTACCACTTCTCTCTGCGTCTTTAATTTTTATAGTCGCGATTACACTTGTCATTAGGATTATCTTTTTCATTTGAATCTTGAAATATGGATTTTCGTCAAATCACCGATGTTAAGCAACATTAAGTCGACCGTGGTTAGTACCTTCACAGGTCAATACTTGAGAAACCAGCTGTTGTGGGTTCGAATATGTTGGTGGTGCAATGGAGTTCAAATTCTAGTCGTGTTCTGTATGTTAACTTATATGCAAATACATTTGAAGAAGGTATGAATCCACCTTACACCCCATCAGGTATGTGTTTACTAGAATTTGTATCAGTAAATCTTTATTATCTAAAATAAATTCTTATTATCTAGATTATATTTTGTGGCTTTAAATAACCTGCAAAGGGTAGGTAGACCGTAAAAATTAAATTCGGTTGAATATTTCATCGTGAAGGATTTTCGATATAATAAATTCAACAGTACATGTCTATATTTGTTTTTAGAAATTCATTTTACCAAGGACCGTTTCATGCTTCTAACTCGATACCCAGAATATTTAAGATAACAGGTACTCTATATTTACAATTTGTCCAGATAATATTACTGAAAATGTATCAACTAACTTACAAATAAATATAATAAATAAATAATGTGTACCTGAGTCTCCGTCGAGAGTAAATCAAAAATTAATGCCCATGTCCATACAATTTACATTTGTGAAAAACAAATGCAAATCTCACTTTTTGATGTAGTTTCTACTGCACGGTGATACCCATGTAGTATCGTTCAAGGGGATCCTTCATCCCTTCCTAAAATAAATTTTTCGATAGCTCATGAAATCACGCTAACACCGATTGCTTATTTGAACACCCAGCACTCACAATCTTTGCGGTATTGCAAGTGTTAAGACACTACGTCCAGATGCATAGCTGATGCTTGCGATTATCGCAGCTTGTGCTAAAGTGATTCGTCATTCCCTGATGAAGGCATCCACCCTCCCGGATGCGTTCTACTCTGCCCGATGTTGATTCGCGCCCAGATCAGCGTCCGTTCGTTGCACATGTTCATCCTGCTTTAAAGTGTTCAACCCACACAGATACGTTTCCTTGATTCGTGGTGCGTGCTTAACACGCGCTAACATCCGGCGATGAATTTCCCATAATAATTGTTACGAGGAATTTTTTTATTCGGCCGTGTTAGCTCGGATATTCATGACTCTATCACGTTAGCCATCATGGTCCTACATTATGGTCGAAGGTACCTAGCAAGGCATTGTGTGTGATAACAGATCTGGTCAATGTTGATAGTTGCTGGGCCACCAACTCGTCTAGCTCCATGGCTAGGTGACCAGAATTGTAGATCACTGGCTAGGTCAGGTTTTTCGCACCAGCAGCCCCCTGCAAAGCTCATTCTGCGTTCGCTTCAGATTGGAGAATTCTCAGGGATGAATAAAAAAAAATTGTGGCTTAGTTGGATAGTGTCTCCAGGAGGTGTTAACTGTAGCTCTCATGATCCGAGTGTAGACTGAATCAAGCTTTGATTGTAGGGTTTTAGCTAATGCCCAAACAGTGATACTATACATTAACACCGTCTTTACAGTGGCTCGAAAGTATCTCTACTTGAGGTTGTCTGGTAGATCAGATTTCCAGATTACATTCATTTAATTCTAGGCGGCTCAGGCTTTATCTAAGGTAGTTTTCACATTCGTTTTGCTAGAATTTGTCTCCTTTCCCAGGTATGCAAAATATTCGACAGATTTTCTTGATTCACCTTTGCTTTTATTGAGCTTTGTTGGTTGAAGATTATTTGAATTTTCTGATGAACATTAATGCTTAATTTAATGATCGAATATGCTCCTCGCGAGAGCTACGGCACAGAAATTACCCTACCCAATCGTTAAATTTTTGAGGCTAATAGATCTAACATTTATTTGAGTAATTGAATTTGTTTTTGAAGTTTGGCAACCCTTTGCGTATTATTAATAGCTGGGATATATTTTGGATTTAAAAAAAAAATAGCGAGTGAATAATTGATTAACAAATTTTTATAATAAAAAATATTTTACCAGATATAAATCCTGATATTTAACACATAACTGGGGACTTTAAAAAAATATTACAATGATCATAAATATTACGATAACAATCATAAATGCTAATGCAGGTCATTATTCATAGAAGTAAGAGGGTACAAATAAAAAGATTGAAAATGAAATCCACTATTAAATTTTATAAAATTTAATATTCTTTTTGTATATTTGGGGTCTGTAGTACTTAATCTATAGTAATAATAAAAATAAAAAAAAACATTGAAAATAAATTATTTGTTTCTATGTGCATTGTATACTGTACAGTTTTTATTGCTTCCTTTGGGCAAATTAATTTTGGCATGAATACGTTGCACTCAGAAAGGAGATTTTGTTGGTAAAAATCCATACATGATTTCGTCTTCTTTTATATGTTGTGTCCCCTCAGGACGTAGGCGATCATGTCTTTCCACAATTTCCAGCTTGTTTATTTCTGATCAGTTTTAACAACGTTTGTTTTTGTACTGTCCTCTTAACTTCCTTGTCTGCATCCATTTACACTGTCACATTTAAAGAACCCCCTCCCCACACTTGGTCGCGTAAAAAACTGTATCCAAACTGAATAAAAACAAAGTTTTATCATTAAAATGTTTAAGTTATTATTCGGTGAAAAGACCAAAAGTATTTTTTTTTTCTAATTTTACTCCTTTGTATCACGTTAGAAAGTTTGGTTAAAAATCTTATTTCTTTTTACGTCACCAGCGGACCAATGATAAGTGGGTTTTTTTTGGGGGTGGGGGCGGGGGTTATTCTACGCTTTTTCCAATTAAAATCATATTAATTTGAAAAATGTTTCAAAAATCAAATAATTATGGGATTTTAACGAAACTCTCAGGACATATTCAGAAATGAATTAAATTGTTTTGGAATTTTGTTTTTAGAAAATCTTGCAAAAAAATATTTTTTTACAAACCAACAACCCTCTTATTTTAAGGGCGGGGTTTGTTTGTTTTTTATTAATTATAAGCAAGACTCCTTGGAGATACTAAATCATTAACATTCTTTTGGAAAACATTTAACCCATTCACCAAAACCCGATTTGAATTGTAAAATAATAAATGCAATAAAACTATGACATTATTTAATGAAAAAAAAAGCTTTTATTTGCTTTGATAAATAAGATTTACTAAGGACACTATTTTCTTGAGAAGAAAATTCATTTAGATGAAAAAATAATTTTCACAAGAGTTGTTTTATTTTTTTTAATATTTCAATTAAATAATTTATAATATTAAAAAATCGTTTAAAATTCTGCATTGATTCATGTCGGCAGTTTGATGATATTGTTAAGTGAAAAGTACATTTACAAATCAAAAACTGAAAAGCGCATAACAGTTGTTTTAAACCCAATATTAACAAACATTTGATGTTTAAGCATTCCCAATTTCTTCCTATGGGAATCTATGCATGACATAATCCTTAAAAATAAGTATTGTTAAGGCTATTGGGCTAAAATAATAAAAGTTTAAACAGTTATGTAATGAAATATAAAATTTAAAGTACTTGAAAAATATAATAATAAAATAACCGTCATGATAACAATTAATAATAAATAAAATACGGTAACATTTCATAACTTATTGATTTTTACCTCTAACATGGTACTTTATGTCAGTTATTAAATTTTCAAATTAATCTAAGAAAATTTTATTTGTTAAATTTTATTATTTTTTCGTAAAATATCTTCAAACGTAAATAAATGTCAACAAAATATTAGATAACTGCTGAAAATATTATGTTACTTTGTAAAAAAAAAAAAACTAGGTAGTTAAAAATAAAACAAAAATGTGTCCACTTAGATTTCGTAAATTTATGTCAATTCTTGTCATCCATACTAGCCATAATTACTACGTAAATTATCGCTGACTTTGATAACGTCAATAAAGTCATGATCAAAATAGGACCCGTTGTTAAGAAATGATATAAATAACATGTCACAAATATATCGTTTTATTTTTGGAAGATTTTTAAAATCGATAATATTGTTTTGTTTGCAAATTTCTTAAAAATTAAGAAAATCGCCGCTTTTAAGATGTTTTTTTTTTAAACAGTTAAAATGTTGAGATTCCAATCTAAATAAATGTTATTTACAATACACCAGAATATTTTACTTACTGGAAATAGTAAATTTAATCATTTAGCTTTCAATTAAAGCTGGAATGAAATCTTCAAGAATGCTTTTTTAAAAAAAATAATTTTGAACGTTCGGTATCGAAAAATCAGTGGAGGTTTCTACTTTAGATAGTTTACTTGCTCGTTGCCTTTCTTGTTTACAGTGTCAAGTGGGTGTCAAGTCCTCCATGCCTTCTTTTCTCATAATGCGTCCCATAAATTTGAATTGTCACTTTATGATTCTTTATATAAGTTTCCATCTTATATATATATATATATATATATATATATATATATATATATATATATATATATATATATATAGCATTTACTATCTGCTTCCCAACGTCGCAAAGTTCTTAAGGCACCGCAGACGTGTTTATTTACGACTACGGGCAATTCTCATAAATGTAGAATTTTATGTAAAACAGGAGGGCAAAGCAGAAATATTTCTGGTACATAAACGGAGAAAAACAGAGTATAGAATTTACATTTCTTTTCCTTGTCTAGTCAAGCTTCGAGTTTATTTTAGTTAAGAATTCCCAAAGAGAAAAAAAGTCCTCTGTGTCTAACTGCCGCGATTTATGTAACGAATGAGAAACGAATTAAAAAGAAAAACAAATGTAGAAAGGTAGAAAGAAGAAAAATAAAGAAATAAATCTAAAATGAGAAAATAAAGTATAAAAAAAAAAACATAATAAGAAAATATATAATTTCCCCGAATAAAATTAAATTATACCAATATATAACAAATTATATATGAATTTAAGTGCGCTAATAAATTGGCGGCAAGGTCTCGTCATATAATAGTTGAAATGGATAGATGTAACCGTAAGTTCTATGTTAACAGTTTCTTTTCGCACTTTTGGTTTGTGAAATTTTCTTCCGCCTTCGTGTATTCCAGAAAACTTTAATCTTCCAGAATTTAAATGCAATGTCAACCGTTATTGTCAATTTTGTTCCGTGCCAGTACTAAGACAATACAATAACCAACAGAATTACACTGCTGATCGTTAAATATTTGAGACTAATAACTCTAAGAATTTTTTGAGTAATTAACTTTGTTTTACGGCTTGCCATCCCTTTGGGGATTATTAATAGCTGGAATATGTTTAGGATTTTAAATATATATATATATATATATATATATATATATATATATATATATATATATATTTGATTAACAATTTCTTTTATAATCATTTTTTTTCCAGATATAAATCCTGATATTTAACACATAACTGGGGACAGGACAACTTTGACAAAATATTAAGATAATCATAAATATTACGATCGCATTAATAAATATTATGTTGTTGCAAAAATAATATCGTTTTCTCACATATGTTACTATGTGAGAAAACGACATTATTTTGCACCAACCTAATAGCAAAGCCGGTCATTATTCATAGAAGTAAGAGGGTACAAATTTAATCCAAAGGGTAAAAATGTAATAGAAAGGCTAAAAATGTCATCCACTATTAAATTTTATAAAATTTAATATTCTTTTTACATATTCGGGATCTGTAGTAATAAAAAGAAAAAAATATTGAAAATAAAATATTGTTTCTGGTTGCAGTGTTTACTCTACAATTGAGACTTTTTTTTTTATTGCTTCCTTTGGACAAAGTAATTTTGGCATGATTACGTTTCACTCAGAAAGGAGATTTTGTTTATAAACTCATTTTTCCTTCTTTTATATGTTGCGTCCCCTTAGGACGTAGGCGATCATGTCTTTCCACAATTTCCAGCTTCTTTTTTTGTGATCAGTTTCAGTAACGTTTGTCCTTATTCTCCTCATTCCCTAATAATGTATTCTTTTTCTCATCTAACCTTCAATTGGCCATTGCGTATAAACGACTTTATTGTATTCATTTGTCGAGTGGGGGAAATGATTTTGTAAAAAAAATACTGGAGAAATTTTTCGTTTGTTCTTTTACTAATTTTAAAATATTAAACATTTTTACTGCGAACATCTAAAATAATATTTGAGCCATTGAATGACAGAGATATAGTTTTTTTTTTTGTTTTTTTTTTTTGTTAGCAGAAAACAAAGTAACGACCCTTTCCGTTCTCTGCGATTATTAATGAGTTGAATATTCCAAGAGATGGAGAAAAATTTGTAAGGCCATTAGTGAGATGGTGAACGAAACAGATCAATGCCAACTTGACTGCCCGATTCAATCTTCTACTCCATTAACCAAACGATACAAGAATGACCGTTTTTATATTTATTGGACACACAGAAAAAATGTTTCCTAAAAGTAAAAATTTTAATTAAAATTTACAAGCATGCAGGAAAATATTAAATATATTAAAATATTTAATATCAATCTGGGCATTTATAATTTATAAGAATAAAAACATTATATCCATTTAGAACTATTTAGACATATTTGGTCACATCTATAACCAGAATATTTGTGTCGAAAGGGCGTTGGTCTTTTATCAACCTGTTCAGTAAGTCATAAGGTTTCGGCATTTCTAGAAGAAATTATCATTTTTGTTTAGAAAGAGAGGGAATTTCAACAGCATTTAATTGACAATATTGTAAATGAAGTTCTCATCCATTTTTCTTTCAAATGCACGCAACTTTGGCTTTAGGAAAAATAAGATAAAGCAGCTAGAAAACCGGCGTCAGATAATTAAGTAATTAAGGATGATGGATGCATGGGGGGATGAACCTATCTATCTATCTATCTATCTATCTATCTATCTATCTATCTATCTATCTATCTATCTATCTATCTATCTCATGCTGTTCCAATCTATCTATCTATCTATCTATCTATCGTTAGATATATCATGCTGTTCCAACCTATCTATCTATCTATCTATATATCTATCTATCTATCTATCGTTAGATATATCATGCTGTTCCAATCTATCTATCTATCTATCTATCTATCTATCTATCTATCTATCTATCTATCTATCTATCGTTAGATATATCATGCTGTTCCAATCTATCTATCTATCTATCTATCTATCTCATGCAGTTCCAATTTATCTATCCATCTCATGCTGTTCAAATCTGTCTGTCTCTCTCTCTCTTTTCTATCTATCTATCTATCTGATGCTGTTCCAATTTATCTATCTGTCCATGTTTGTGTGTTTAAATATATATATATATATATATATATATGTGTGTGTGTGTGTTGTGTGTTTAAGTGTGTGTGTAAGTGTTATGGTGATCTATCTATATTATAATGAACTCTTCCACTTTCATAAATACTAAACTGCGAGACTTCCTAAGCGGACAGTCGACCCACAGTCCATGACTGTGTGCCACTTCTGTCAAAATCTCTGCTTTGGTAGAGAGGAACCCGGATGAGGCTTTGCCGAATGGCAAAGTTTCGTCCGGGGAGTTTGGCAGATCCCGAACACGTTATGCAGGTCCTAAGGGAATATTTTTGGCCGAGCCTACAGGCTCGTATAAACCCACGTTAAAGTTGGCCTTGTGCCATATACATTCCTAGTAGGGGGGTCTGTTAAATATCGGCAGTCGACCCACTCTCTCTGACTGAGTGCGACATCTCTCGAACTCTCTACTTTGGCAGTGAGGGACCCGGACGGGACTTTGCTGAAGGGAAAAGTTTCGTCCAGGGAGGTAGACAGGCCCTGAACCTCGTGGGGGGACTGTTAAATACGGCAGTCGGGATGCAGCGTAACCTGACAGTTCGGGCGGACACATCTATCTGCTGACTAATAACACTCTTATTTTGTATATGTAGTCTGTTCTTTTAATACACTTAACTAACCTTCCATCCTCTTTCCGTGTCTTTCTTTCTGGCTCCTAACAGGCCACAAAAGTAAGTGTGTGTGTGCATGTACGGGCGTGTATACGAGATCTGCTAAAAATACTGTGACTGTTGATATTGTTAAGTAGCTAAGGAAGGCAATGTGAATCTCTCTCTCACACACTCTCTCTCTCTCTCTCTCTATATATATATATATATATATATATATATATATATATGGTGTAATGGATAAATTTCTAAATTCCGCAAACATGAAAATAATCTCATTTTAACAGATAATTTACTCTGTTCAAGAGTAAATATCTGTATATTTCTGCACACACACACACACATATATATATATATATATATATATATCGCACCTTATGTACAGGTGTGAAAAAAGCAATCCCCTATATAATATCGATTGCTTCATCACTGTGAAAACAAGATATATTTAACAAAAGTTAAGCACCTGAAGATTTCACTCTGCCTGAAACTCCGAATTGTGCTACCGGTGAGAAATATATATATATATATATATATATATATATATATATATATATATATATATATATATATATATATATAGATAACTAAAAAAAGAAATATAGGTGGCAACATTAGAATCTGGCCAATGCTCGGATTTTTTTTTAAGTGTTCGATACACAATTCAGAAAATTTTAATTTGTAGAGCTGGTAATAAAATATAAAATTAAAAAAAAAACAAAACCCGTGACTGCCCTGAGGAGACCGTATATATATATATATATATATATATATATATATATATATATATATATATATATATATATATATATATACACGGTCTCTTGATGTTGAGATGGAATTCATCAAGGAAAACACTGTAGTTTTGCTTGTTTTGTTTTGTTTTTTTACCCAACTAATTTCGAACATTTTTAAGTTTACATTCAGGGTTAAATTACAATGACACCTCAATATTTTCTGTTTTTGTTACAGTTCTTTGTTTGTGAGTCGGTTGCACCTATCCGCAAGGGTCCAATGAAGATAGTCCTTACGAACATCTACTGGCTGCATTCGTTCGAAACGTTTCGGGTGAGAAAAATATCTTCTAAATCTATAAATATTTCCTGGCTTTAAAGAACCTGAACATTTTTGGTAACCTGTTGAAATGTAACAATCGAACCAATCAACATTGTCTTCTTATTTTGATGGGTCTTTCTGTCTCTTTTAAATGCACTCGGATACGATGTAGTGCAAAATGGTTATAATAACAGTTACATTATAAGCAACCATTTATTAACCGAGAAGCCATTGCCTCTGCCAGTTGAAATTTATAAAATCTTCCTCCTGGAGAATAGTTTTCACAATCTCACTAACAGCTATTGATATTGTTTGAAGTAATGTGGAACGGCAATATCTTGATTATATCATTATTTTTTCTTCCAATACATATCTATATTTCTTGTGAAGTTCCAAATTTTCTGCTTTTTTTGGTACAGTTCTTTTTGTGTGTGTGCCTGTGGCACCAATCCGCAAGGGTCCAATGAGTATAATTATTTACCCGCTGCCCCACGCAGCAAGATGTGGCACAAGGCCGAGTTTAAAGTGGGGTATCCGAGTCCGTAGGCTCGGGCTAAAATTCCCTACAGACCACGTAATAACGGAGTCATTTTCCCGAGACGAGACTCCGCCCCTCGGCAGAGCCTCGTCTGGGGGATACCCTCTGACATAAGCCACGTGAGTCCAATGAGTATAGTCCTCACGAAGGTCCACAGCCTGAATCCGCTCGAAACGTTTGGTCTGAGAAAGGCCTTATACTACTAAGAGTTTAGATATTTCTTAACGAATTTGGCGCCATTCATGGCAACCATATGAATGTCTGTATATGTCTAGGCTATTTACAAACATTTCTCAATCGCCAGTGCCCATGATTTTAAATGTACTAATGAGATTTAATTAAGTGTTCTTATAGTAAATAGCTTATTAGGTGGCAGACACATTTCTCACTGTTGAGGACGATTTTCCTGGCGATGTCCAAACCAGACTCATGGAAACTTGAGATTAAATTTAGCAGTTCTTCACGTTCTATCGATTTTCGTTTAGGTCTGAGTCGTAACACGTTTATTGCGTTCTTGTATTGCGTATGTGCCTAAATCTTAGGGCTTCCATAGATACCAAGAGGCAGCAATTCTTTTCAAATCTTCAATATAGTTTTTGTCCAATTCGAGATGCCCGTTGCAATAAAACACCACAAGCAGATATCTATCCGGTGAGGTAGACCTTTTTTTTCTTAATAAAAACTATAATTTTTATAAAACTTCGTTTTTTTATTTATTAATATTTACTGGGAAGTGTTTTAACAGAGGACGCAAAGTGCGACAGTTAAATCAGAAGGCACATTGGGATAGATGCCTTCCAAAAGCTAATCAAAGAACTAAGAAATAGGAAAATACTGTTAGAATCTTAGGAAAGAATACTGAACTGTTACGTTACATCACCCCTCCTATATAACAGCGAATGCTGAACAATCACCTCACCTTATGAAGAGGAGACTTGAAGTGGTTCAACAGAAGGACGATGAGAATACCATTTAACCAAAGATCTGAGCAACGATGAAGTTTTACCGAACTTGGAAGCAAAACGGACAATTATAATAACCATGAGGAAGAAACTGTTGAAATGTCTACGGTAAATAACGAGGAAAGTGAGATTGGAAAAATTGACACTCACAGGACGGATACAAGGCAGAAGAAAACAACGAATAGCCTACCAAGCATTGTTGAGTAAATGGATGGCAGATCAGGGTATGAGAGAGGGAAAATAAAAGACAAAATATATTAATAGCTACAAAGTACATGAGATTTTGGATAGCCATGATCACCAACGACCTAAAGGGACACGGCACATGGAAAAAGATAAAAAAAAAACTATTGAACAAGAGCTACTACGTTTTCTGCAAAACAAGTTGGATTCTATATAAATTATATTCGAAAGAAATACATGTCTTTATTCGAATAAAATATTACCTTATAACAATATATTAGCGGTTACAAATTACAGAAAATTATGGAGAGCGGTGATCGCCAACGTCCTGAAGGGACACGACATATAGAAGAAGATTTTACTAATTATATTATTCAGACTATTGTCCTCATCAATGTTTCGGCCTTTCTACGCTCCGGTCTTCTTCAGGTGTTTGTAATGCCGAACTGAACCCTTTATTTCGCTTACTGGGGTAGACTGTTCTAGTTCCACGTGCCATGTTTAACTAACACGTTTATCCACTGTACCATGCGTTCTTGAGGATACATGGCACAGTGGATAAAGGCGTTAGTTAGATCCAGTCGCAGGAACCAAAGAGTATGAGTTCAATACCCGGTTAAGGCAGTGGAGAAGTTGGAGAGGAGAATTAACAGGAGATAACTGGCATCCATTAAACATGGCACGTGGAAAATATTGCTATGGTTCGAGAACAATAAATGAACAGAAATATATTAATAAGCAAAAAAATGTGTAAAATGATGTTTTGCTTCGCTTCTTTTTTTTTGTTTCTTTTTTTTTACATCTGTTGAAGCGAAGCGAGATTTTTTTGGTAATCAGGAAGAAAATGAATTCTTGCAAATAATGTGTAACGCGAGGGATGTAGAAAATTTATCCATCAGATCAAATAACGAATCGTATTTGGACATTTAGTATAATTTCGGCATTCCTAGCAATTGTGACGCCTCGAATACTTTTTATCACCAACTGACCTATATGCATTTCAGCACGAAAATATAGAGAGATAGATATTATTAGCAGAAATAGATAGATAGATAGATAGATATAAACAGACAGAAATAGATAGATATGAACTTGAGATAGATAGATAGATAGATATGAACAGACAGAGATAGATAGATAGATAGATAGATATGTGCAGACAGAGATAGATAGATAGATAGACATGAACTTGAGATAGATAGATAGATAGATATAAACAGAGATAGATAGATAGATAGATAGATATGAAGTTGAGATAAATAGTTAGATAGATTGATAGATATAAACAGACATAGATAGATAGATTGATAGATAGATAGATAGATAGATAGATAGATAGATAGATAGATAGATAGAGAGATAAGAACTTGAGATAGATAGATAGATAGATAGATAGATATGAACAGACAGACATAGATAGATAGATAGATAGATAGATGGATAGATAGATAGATATGAACTTGAGATAGATAGATAGATAGATAGATAGATATGAACTTGAGATAGATAGATAGATAGATATAAACAGAGATAGATAGATAGATAGATAGATAGATAGATATAAACAAACAGAGATAGATAGATATGAACTTGAGATAGATAGATAGATAGATAGATAGATAGATAGATATAAAAAGACAGAGATAGATAAAATGAAAAAAATCGTTCTCTTTTTTTAAAACACAAACGAATATATTTGATGTATCCTTTACTTCCGTATTTAATCGCAATCGAAACGGAATGGTCTGTTATTTATATGAGGAATTGATGGGGCGAAGGAACATGCTATAAATAAATTTTTGACTTTTTCACTGGGAAAGAAACAAAAATAATTCTAATATATCTTAAATATATAAAAATATGTAATGTAAAATATAAATTCACTATATATATATATATATATGTTCATGAAAACAATAAACAAAAGCTAAAAATTCTTGAAGCTATATGCATAAAACAGTTGAAACCTAACGTGAACTATGAAATCTCCACAAATATTCTTAGATGCCTATAATTGATAACAGAAGCCATTGGTTTATACCAACGGCTTCCCATACTTAATATTTCTCGTTTTCACTCTCGCGTGGTCATGTGTGACGTCACAAGCCGCGATGTGATTTTGGCTTCCGCGTCTGGTATAGACGAGTTTGTTGTTACTTTTAATTTTTTCATGCAACAAAAACATACTATCATTATTGTTTTATCCCTGTATTGTTTGATATATTGAAATGTAATTGTCATCTTTGATAATGGCTTATGTAAGCTGAGAGCTTAGATAGGATTAAGACATGTGTCAATATGACGATTTCCTTTCGTCTTTCAATTATAATGTTATTAAGCTTACCAGACTACATAAAAGGAATTTACTTAAAATATATAAATAAAACTTTTCTATATTATTTAATGAAACATGCATCAATATATATATATATATATATATATATATATATATATATATATATATATATATATATATATACACTACAGTTCAAAGGTTTGATGCTACATCCAAAATTAACTTAGAATTGGCTTATCAGAATAGTGACAAAAAGAAAAAAGTATTCTGAAAGATTTGAAAAAATAATGGAATCAATTATCAGATATATTATACTTTGAATAAGCAGAAAAAACTTGATGTAATTTTTTTTTCTTCTGTGGAAGCGATGCGAGATTTTTTGGTAATAATAAAGAAAATAAATTCTTGCAAACAATAATATGCAATAGGAGGGGGGGGAATTCACCATCAGATCAAATAACCAATTATATTTGGACATTTATTATAATTTTGGCAATCTTGGCAATTGTGTCGGTTCGAATACTTTTTATCACCAACTGACCTATATGTATTTCACACATGAAAACAGAGAGATAGATATGAACAGCTGAAATATCAAGCTAGCTAGCTAGTTATATATGAAGAAACATAGATAGATAGATAGATAGATAGATATGAACATACTGAGATAGATATAAAAACTGTAAATAGATAGATGTAAACTTTGTCTGAAGGAGAAAATAGCTATAATCCCCTTCCCAGAACAACAAAAATTTGTAAATAAACGATCAGAACTCATCTCGAAATGCAGACAGGAAAACAATTTTTTAAATCCGTTACTTAAAAATCTAAATCTAAAAAAGTATATTTCGCAAAATACCACTTTCGTAACTGCAAATCTATGCGCATTGCACAAAGCAGATAATATAACAAAATTTCGACAAAGCTAATACTTAAAACTAAACAAATAAGATAACCAACACACGAAAAAATATAATAAATAAAATAAACAAAGTATGAATGAATAAACGGATTAAGTATACAATATAGAAATGAAAGAAAATACGAATAAACACACGTAATAATAATAATAATAATAACAATAATAATAATAATAATAATGATGATTAATAACAATTAATTAAATAATCAATAATAAATAGTGAGTTAAAAGGTAACAAACAACACTATAAAATGGCTACAAATAACTGCATTCGGATCCACAATTATTTCTACTCATAATATGCCATGTACCAGCATATATTAGGTTGGTGCAAAAATAATATCGTTTTCTCACATATGTTACTATGTGAGAAAACGACATTATTTTTGCACCAACCTAATATAAATAGTCACGGCTCATCATAAAATATATGGCCTAAGAATGCGGTGAAGCATGAAACAGACTGTTGGCGCTTAGTTGACTTCAGTATCCACTTTTTTATTTACATTTTCATCACTTTTTGGCATGAATATAGCACACGATAGAATTGTATCTTTATGTATACATATATATATATATATATATATATATATATATATATATATATATATATATATATATATATATATATATTTACGAGAGGAAAATTTAATAATATTTTTATTCTTTTTGGCATAATAATGACAAAAAGAAAAAAAGATTAATAATAAAATTTTGCTCTCGTCAAAACATCCTCCTTTAGACTTGGTTTCTGCAACACAGATTTTATTATTTGTATAATTATTTGTATATTCTATATTTCTAATAAAAAATAATAAAATATATGTCTTACATTTATTGCAAAATAAACTTTTTGTATAATTATTTCTCTTATTTAATGTTTGAAACAACTACTTCTTAATGCAATTTAAAAAAAATGTCATGGGTAGCTTCAAAATTTGAACAGTAGTTCATATATATATATATATATATATATATATATATATATATATATATATATATATATATATATATATATATCAGTCAGTTATGTGCATATGTGATACACACTTAGGCGAATATGTATCTGTCGATATATGACTGACGAGGCAAATTTTTCCCGCGGTGAGTTCCCATTTCTTTCTGCGGTAGACCAGTTGCCATCCAAGGATATAGAACTCGGTCTGCTCTGCTATTTACCCATAGCTGGTGGGGAGAAGAAGAGGATTCATATCTTTCCCAAGGGTATTAGCACGTAAGAATTCGAAATCGGTTCTCCGATATATATATATATATATATATATATATATGTGTGTGTTGCACATATATATATATATATATATATATATATATATATATATATATATATATATATATGTATGTGTGTGTGTGTGTCTGTGCGCGCGTGTGTGTGTATGTGTGGAATATAACACAAAATATAATGGATGCAGCAACAGTAAAGTTACAAATAAGATAAATATTAAGAAGCAAGAACAAGAAAAGAACCGAAATTAGTGACAGAAGGGAACGATTTTCATTGCATTTAAATTCCTGAAGATCAAATTTGACAAGGAAGTAAGAAACCGGAAGAGAGTTCCACATGACAGATGTTGATAAAAGAAGCTCTTAGCATATAACTTACGGCTGCGTGATGAGATACTGTTGCCAATCTAATATAGCGGTTAAATTAAAATCTAGGTACCATAGCGGAAAATTCATCAGAACAATTTCTATGAAAGTATTTATAGAAAAGACACACAGAAGCTACATTGCGGTGGTAGAAAATTGACTGAAGCTGAGATGCGAGTTCAGAACCTGTAACATTCTTCTTTTTATTTTCTCAAGAATCCCTGTATATATAGTAGGATCACCAGACCATATGTGGCAGCAATATTCAAATCATTGAATGAATGCTAGACTTATAAATATATAAGACAGGTTAGTATATGGATAGAATAAAATTGTCTAGCACGACTCAGTGAACCGACGTTCTTAGTAGCAGTTCTAGCAATTGATTCTGTGTAATCTTTATAGTTCGTATCAGCAGAGAATGTTAGCCCTCGAAGACGGTACGAGTCACTCTACTGGACGTTAGCATTAGCTCTCTTGATGTAAGGCAGAAAACGGTATCTCGGATATTTTTTTAAGGTGCATTCAAATTAACAGGCATTTCACCGTTAAAAGCAGGTTGCAGACATTTTTTTTTTAGATCAGCTTCAATTTGCTATCATCTATTTGATCAGATTTACTATTTAAACAGGACTACATTTAATTTTTTGTCTCTGTCTTGTCCTGTGACTGTCTCCCTTATTTTATCCGTGTCTCCTTGCACTCACTGTGCCTAGTCTTCTCGAGAAGCTATCATAATTATTGTCAACAACTATCTTTCTTTCATGTTCACACTTTCTTCTTTATTTTAATCTCTGATACATGTTATACTATCCAACTGCAAGTCAATTTAGTTTGCCCTGAGTGTATCAGATTTTCCAAGTATTCTTTCTTCATCATGTGTCCTAGAAATTTCAATTATCTCTTCTTGAAGTTAACTATCCGTTTTCTTTTAGTTTACGCTGGATTATTTTAAACTAGCAGCATTACCCGGCGTTGCCTGGGTTTATTCAACAAAAGATCACGACCCTCATCAAATCTGTAAAGTTAAAATAAAGAAGATATTTCTTTAGTGCCTCTTATCTATATGGTGAAAAATTATAATGACATGAAGTGTGAAAACATTTATAACAGGAGAAAGTTGTTTTTTTACAGCAGCACAGAAGATACAAAAAATATTTGTCAGCAAATGAAGAGTACATTAATCGCAATCGATCTTCGAAAATTGTTGAGGAGAAATGTTTTGTTTAAATTAATAATCAGCTTTTCTTCTTGGCTTTATCTGCTTCTTGTGTGCCTTTTCCTCTCTGGACTTGATCAAATTTGATTCTCCACAACTCCTTACCATTTGCAGCTCTAAGTAATCTTTTTTCCATTGACGTTCTTCCCAGTAACTGTTATATCATTAATTTACACAAATTCGTTAGACAGTTTAATCAATGTTTTCCCATGTCTCTGACTTGTTCCAGAAATTTCGACTAATTTTCTTTTTATGATTCTAATTAGTACTGTTCTTTTTGTTTCCTTTTCTCTTAAATTTTCCACATTGCTCATATTTCTGGTTCATGGCATTCCTAATATTCTTCTGTAGAACCAGGCGTATTCTCTTCATCTGTGAAGAAATTCTCTAGCATTCACTATCACTAGCATTCACTATCTGTTAAGTGAATTGATATTACATAACTTTTCGGTGCTCTTGATATTTATATTATATATTAATATATATAATAATTTTATAAACTAGTGAGTCTTATATTTTATTTAGATTTCCTGTTGAAATTGCTATCATCACATCGTCATATGTTGTTAAGGCGTCATATGCTGACATATTTCGGTTGATATTTTAATTCTTAAAAAGATCGTAAATCGAGATTTTCGCTCAAGAAAAAAAAGTTGATATTCTATGTACTGTAATCATGATCTCACTTTTACCGTTCTTTTCAAAGACTGATCGATGAGACTTGTTTGATAAATCTCAAATTACTGAGAACCTATCTATCTTGAAATTTTCAGTTCATTTTCGGAACTATTCGATTCCTACACCTGGCCACTTTTAACTCTTTCAAAAATCTTCCAATTTCTCTATAATTTAGAATCTTTTTTAAGACACCTGCTATTTGTTTACTATTAATCATTTTCGAAATTTGATTTTGCATTTTCTTTTTTACATTTCTTAAACCTCATTCTACATTCATATAGCTTTATATCAATTTTCTTTTTTTTCTTCTTCAAACAATCGATTCCGCCATGTTTGTTTTGTTTTTGCAGCCGTAATGGCGGACATGTTTTTGAGTAAAGAGGATGTTCCAAGAAAAATAGGCAACTGTTACAATTATGAACTGTAAATAATAAAGTAAAAAAGAATTTGGTTTTTGATCGATTTATTCTTTATGGCTTATCAACAGTTTACAGGTTATTTTAAGTCAGATCATATCTTTTAGATTGTAACAATTTACTTGGATAATTATAGTTTAATGTTATAATTCTGACTACTTAACCTATACCTGGTGAAAGAAGACGTGTGTTCATACCTTTCCCAAAGGCATTAGTGTGTACGTGAATATATTAGAGAGGCGACGGTGCGTCTGTGAGAAAGCGACTGTAGACGAGATGAAGAACAGGGCCAATTATATCGCATATTATCGTATCCAGACCATATATATATATCGCATATTATCGCATCCAGATAATATATATATATATATATATATATATATATATATATATATATATATATATATATATATATATATATGTACAAATATAGATAACTAGACTCGTTTCGAAAAACCCTCGAATTTTTGATTTGCCAATAATCAAATCAATCTCGAGGGAAAACAAGTTTTTAAAAAAAGAAAGAGCTACAAATATGAACTACTGCCGAAAAAAAAATCGCACAGATGCAGGTCTGAAGCCCAAAGAAAAAAACCCGATACGAGTAAACAACTAACTAACAAAAGAGCTCAATACAACCGTAGAGCAGACCTAGATACACCTAGTGAGCCAGACAAACCTACCTAGGTTTCACCTAAACGGATCGTCAGGGAAAGTTTGGCAATATTTATTATTGTAAAAGAAATTACAACATATGTGGCACAATGCCAAAAAGGGGGTTGGGGTAAAGGACGGTCATCACTTGTCTTAATATAAAACTTAGCTAGCCACAACCACTGACCCTAACCTACAAAACAATTTTCCTTTCACCAAAACAACACATTTACCCATATCTTTCTTACTACATCCACCAAAATACCTCTTTGACTCAATGCAAATCCTAAATACTCTCCTTATGTACAAATATTTTCTGTGGGGGGAGGGTCATAAAATAACAATTTTTAAAAAGATCCCCAATGAGTATATACAAAATGACAAAAATATTTACAAGAAATCAAACAAAAATTAGTGTTAGTAATAAAAACCCCCACAAACTTTAAATGTGGCAGAAATATCAGTTAACCGGACGAAATCGATACGGGACTATGAAAATAAAGAACACATTCATTCCTCCCAAACATTCACACAGGTACACACTCATTCATACACAACAACAAATACGAAAAACACACTAGCGAAACAAAAGGCGCCCCGCATCTACCGGAGAATTGACATCACTGACCACCTAAACGAGGGAGGAGATGGGAAGTTAAACTAAAGGGAAAAAAGGGGACAGAAATAAAAAGGGATCAATGAGCAAGCATACCCTAGCTAAGTTTACTGAAAAGAGGAAAAACTAAAAATCAAACAACAAGACCTACACTAACCTAATTTCGGGATGGGTTACACACAGGAATACAATATCCTAATGCCTAACCGGCATCAAAAAGCCACTCAAGGTCAGCCCCTTTTACTCGACACATACGCGCAAGATTCACCCACCTTTTCCCAAATTCTGATGAGGTGAGCCGCCGCCTTTCCGCCCTGATCTTGACTTTAAGCTGATGCTTAAAGAACAAGATCAGTTGGGAAGAAGTGAACTTCTCGCCCTCATAGAATTCCTTCTGACGCGTGGTCCAAATCACGACTCTCATGACCCCTAGTAAGCAACAGAACACATAGTGTTCGGCCTTCGTCATCTGCGGCACCACATTGCTACAAACAGAACTGGCTTCAAGGACAAAAAATTTTCCCCGCAGCATGCGAACCATGAGGCCTTCAACAAACCTGCACAACGGCACTACCGCCTTGCACTGAAAGAAGGCGTGACCAATGGTCTCGACTTCCCCCGTACAGCGATGACAGTTTGGATATTTCTCCAAGCCTGCTGAACAAAATCTCTTGCCGACCCAGAGGGCTTCACGAATCACCAGCCAGGTGAGTGATGCCTCATCATTCTTGAGACATTTCAACCCAGGCGCCCAAGGCCATATCGACCAAGCATCCTGCTTCGTAAGACCGAGCGCGCCAATCAGATCATCTTGAACGGCCCCGCTAACTAACACTCGATACAATGTCTTACGAGACAACGCCTGGGCGTTGGAGAGGCCACCCGACGCCCGTAAGAGGAATTTCAGAGCACGACAACATTCGCGGTAGAAGGAGCACTCGCCTCGGGGTATACGGCTGGCCTCTTCCTCGCACGAGTACACACTTCTCAGGGATGGGAAATGTTTACGGACGTCTTCTTTCCAGAAGGCGCCGACCTCATCCGATCCGCGACACATTCGGTCTAGAAAGGTAATGCAAAGCATATGTTGACGAATCTCAATGCTAGGCATACCCAGACCGCCCTCAGAGGGATGAAGGCAACAGATCTCGCGAGATGCCCTGGGGGCCTTGTCTCTCCACAAGAAAGAGAACAAGGTCCGAACTAATAATATTAGTTTGGCATACGGGAGTGGAAGTACAGAGAGTCGGTACAGGAGAATCGGATAGATGTGTGAAACACATACTTCCGCCCTTCCCTTCAGAGAAAGTCTCCTCCAAGACCACAGATTAACCGCGATCTCGGCCTTCCCTTGCACTTCCGACCAATTCATTTCCAACTGGAGATCAGGACCGAACCAGACGCCGAGTATCTTGATCAGCCCATCCGTCCAGAGGAAAGGTCCGGGAAGAGAAACTCCCTTCCACGCACCCAACCGCAAGCCAACAGACTTATCGCGGTTGATTTTGGCCCCTGTCACAATCTCATACCCACTGATCTCCTTGCTGACTTCGTCAATCTCGGCTCTGCTCGACACAAGAACCGAAACGTCGTCAGCATAGGCAGAATACCTGACTGAGGGGGAAGCCCCAAGCAGGGAAATTCTGTGCAGGACCGGATTCACCTTGAACTTGCGAAGGAATGGTTTCAACGCAAGAACGTACAGCAAAGGCGAGAGCGGACAACCTTGACGAATGGAGCGAGACAATACGAAAGGCTTCAATCTTACCCCATTCACTTCCACCAGCGCACCGGGGGTCGCATACAAAAGTCGGATCCAGGAGCGAAAATCGTCTCCGAAACCGGCCGCCGAAAGGACAGCCTCCAGAAAGTGATGGTACCCTATCGAAGGCCTTGGACTTATCTAAATTAATCAGCGCGGCTTCACTGTCGACTTGTTCTAAGATCAAGAGTACCATAAGAAGGTTATCCTGAATAGTCCTGCCCTTCACAGCACAAGTCTGTTCAGGGCCAATCAGACTAGACAGGACAAGCTGCAAACGGTTGGCTAAGATTTTCGCCAAAATCTTTAACTCAGTATTTAACATGGTTAAAGGGCGAAAGTTCCCTAACCGATCCCCACTGTTCTTGTCCTTACGCAGCAACTTGATCACACCCCTGGTGAAGCCCTGGGGTATAGACCCCTGCTTCATCCAGTGGTTGAAAATCAGTTCCAGCAAAGGAACAAAAACGGGCGACAACATCAAGTAAACTTCGTAGGGCAGACCATCTAGTCCCGGAGACTTGTCCAGTCTAACCTGCTTCAGCGCTTCCCAGATTTCCGACTCTGTGATGGGACCCTCGCACCTAGCCGCTTCAGCTGCCTCGAGGCAGGGATAGTCAGCTAAATAGGCGTCGAACTGAGCAGAGCTCAGACCGGGCAGCCTGGTGAAAAGATTCTAGAAGTAATCTCGAAAGGCCTCGCATATGCCCGCGTTTGTAGTCACGGTCCGTGTATACGGCAATGTGATGTACGCTATATGTCGCCTAGCCGCGTTCCGATTCTCCTCAGCACGCAGTTCAGCGGCCATATTTGTCGCCTCAGAAGACATTCTTTTTAACCTAGCCCTAACCAGCAGAGCTTGATCCTTCTTGATAAGCAAGGAGGCCAACTCTGCCTTAGCTAAGGCTATTTCCCCAATAACACGGGATTTCACGGCCCGATCAACTTTTTCCTCTAAAGCCGTTTGCGCCGCTAATCTATCTAGATTGAGCCGACAACTAAAATCGGCAGCAAACTTTCTAATTTTGGATTTTAATTTATCCCACCAGGCTTTTCCCACAACCGCCTCCGTCAATTCCCTCTGAATCATTAGTAGCAGCTGATCCTGGAAACCCTGCTCACCAAATAATGAACAGTTAAATTTCCAGTAAGCAGCCATTCTAACCTTAGGCTTATCTAAGTTTACACGGACCCGGACAAGCCTATGATCTGTATAAACTATATAGTTGAAGCTTGGGCACCCTAAGAGTCGTACGTCGACTCTCCTAACTAGGACTCGCTCGAGGTAGCTCGTAAGCGTCCCAGGAGCCGAGTTGCCACTATTAGTCCAAGTCCATGCTACCTCCCGAGGGTCATCATTCTGGAACTTATCGACAAGATCAAACTCATCGATAAAGTCCCGAAATGGTTTCACGTCCGGGTTGTTAGTACCCTGTTTTTGCCCTATACGATCGATATCGGGGTCAAGGACGGCATTCCAATCCCCCGCTAAAACTACCCAACGAGATGTCGTCAAGTACGGCGCGATCTGCCGAAACAAAGCATGCCGCTTGGCATGGATATTGGGCGCATAAACGCCAATGAGACGTAGAACCTTATCTTTTATGGTAACATCCAGCACGCAAAGTCTGGCCGCCGGATCCGCGAAGACAAGGGTACATGCAGTCTTCAAAGACCTGCTCACTAGCTAAGAGACACCCCTCGAACGACCATCAAAACATGCTGAATAAACGGCGAACCCCTTAGACAGAATGTCCTCACGGTCATGAGAAGAAAACCGGGTCTCTTGCACACAACACACATTCACCCCGAGGCGCTAAAGGTCACGAAAGAGCCTCGCCCTGCGAGACTCGGACATCAGGCCCCGGACATTTACACTAGTTAACCAGAGCGCCATCATGAAAACAGATTAGGGATGTACTACTGGTTTAAAAAGTCGGTGTTAGGATACCAACAGCCTCTCCCATAGACCCATGGACAATCTCAGTATTGATGGTGCCGTCTTGGGAGATACCGCCGATATCCCAGGGAAATGTCAGTTTTAGGACCCTATACAGGGATGGGTGAACTAAAACAGGGACCCTCCCTGCACAAAATTGTTTTAAATTTTTTAATTGATCATTTTCAATGATCACGATGGGTAAAGCCATCTTATATGCATTGATGGCCTCGTCCATCATAGCCCAAATCTGCTTTGCACTGGATCCTGACCTTATCACTGTCAAGACCCTCTGTGCATTCGGAAAGTTTTGCGATACCTCTATGTCTAAGTCCGCAAACTGCTTAATGGATAGCAAGTATTTCAGGTCTTTTACCCTGTTCCCATAATCCCGGGCTATCTCGGCCTGGGCTGGGGAAATATGACAAACCTCCTCTCCCGTGTTAAAAATCAGCCTTTTCTTTTTTTCTTTTCGCTCCTGCGTGGGACTTCTTAGAAACTTGGAAGCCGGAGGTGGCATATCTGATTTTTTAACGGGTGATTGACTGGGGGTATGCAGAGGAGTAGATTTTTGTTTAACGGGAGAGGGAGTGGGTGTATGGAGAGGGGTATAAAAAGACATATGTTTATAGGGGCTGGGATCTCTACTGATGGGAGAGGATTTGGATGGTGATATCAAGGGGGAAGGTTGTTTTGTCGGTGAAGGGGTGGGTCGAACAGAGGACGTTGAAGGATTAGGGTCTGGATTTTTTGTTTTTGCATCCAATTGCTTTTTCAGCTCTTTAATTTTTTCCGTCTTTTCGAAGCCAGGATCAAATTTCCTTTGTTTTTCCTGAAAAGTCAGTTGAGAGGCCGGTGCATCGCCCTTAACGTGGCCAGAGGGAGTGGGGCTGTAAGTGCCTTTCTTCCTTGGGGCTCCAGGGGACTGAGGACCCGCTGTCTGGTGCTTCTCTCTGGCCTTACCAGCAACCAGCCATTCCCCCTCCCCCTTCTCCACAACTGCACTAGCAGCGGGCGAAGGCTCTTTGGGGAATGTGGCCTTTGATGTCACACCAACCGGAGGATTAACCGACCCGGTCCCGGAAGCTGGTAGGCCCATTACAGGCGAGGCGGAAGGTACAGACGCGGTCAGAGGGGGATCTTGGTCTACTGGAGCTTGACTACCAGAGGCCTTCTTCTCTGGGAAGGAGGAGGAGAGATGACCAATCACTCCACACCTCCAGCATACCGGTCTTCAGCCCGTTACAATGACCGGTAACTTCAAGCTTCCAACATCCAGACAGTTGGGGATGGAGCGGGAGGCTTTCTCGTCCAGCATAATATCAAAGCTCAACCCCCCCCGCTCAAGCTATCACAGGAAACTCCCAGAATTTCGCCATACTGAGATAAAAACGCAGCGAGATGTTCTCCGATAACCAAATATAAAGCAGGCCATAAATTTAAAAAATTATGTGCAGAGGAGAAATTAGCCATAGCTTTATATGATCAACCTAACCAACTATTAAACTCCAAAACTGAAATCCTTAACGTATGTAGACATAAAAAATCTTGGCTTCTAAATTAGACGTTTTCCGGCTTAATGTTTTTTTGTTTTTTTTCCCTCCCTCCCCACTTTTGTTGAATGAATATTCACCCCCCACCCACTTAGGTGTTTGTGTTTGTTTGGTCACGTGGTATAATTTTAGCTATCTCCTATAAATATGCGTTTCTCTTTGCCTCGTTAGCCGAACTTTCCCTGACGATCCGTTTAGGTGAAACCTAGGCAGGTTTGTCTGGCTCACTAGGTGTATCTATATGAATTTATGTATATATATATATATATATATATATATATATATATATATATGTATGTATGTATGTATGTATGTATGTATGTGTATCTGTGTGTGTGGTCAGCAGTATAAAAATAATGCATAGGGATGAGTTCATAGGCCGAGTTGTAATTCTAAGAAATGACGACGAACAAAAAAGAGAGATAAAATCTTAACAAAAAAAGTACTGATAGTGACATTTTCAAAGAAATAGGATTTGACATTCGATATTAAAACAGACGGAAAAGAGATAGACTTCTTAGACATAACTTTAGCTTCCAAGAAACTATCTATAGTCTCTATGGAAAAACACAACAGCAGCGAACTTTAAATACTCACTTCCTCCAAACAACCACTCAACGCCATAAAACAAATCCGACTTTATGTCAGTTGCAGATTATCTGACAACTCTTTCAACGAAAAAAAAAATAGTGAACGATGCAAAAAAGAAAAAGAAGTCATGAACGCATGAAGAGACAGTGGCTTTCCTACAAAACCTATATTTAAAACAAATAGGCGAAAACAATCGCTAAGCACAAAAATATCAACTTTACATATATTAAAAAGTTTAAAAATAAATATACGGAAAACATTTATCAGGCACATCGACACTTTCCTAAATCAAATAAACTTCACAAAATTGTAAACAGAAATAAGCGGAAATTTCTATATGTGCAAAAATCTTACTACACGAAAAAAAAAGACACATCAAACAATCAGCAGTAGACCACAACCTCCTACTGCAACCATCTATAATTGGAGAACAAATCACAACATGTACACAAAACAATAACTACCTACAAAACAACATAATATAAGAAGCTACGTTAATAAAGAAACCAGTCAAAACACATATGTGTGTTTTGACTGGTTTCTTTATTAACGTTGCATATTTTCTATTTTTAATTGAAAATTTGTGATATAACCTTTTGTTTTTCCATGGGCATTATTTTTTTTCTTATATATTAAAATAATGCCCATGGAAACAGAAAAGGTTATATCACAAATTTTCAATTAAAAATAGAAAATATGCAATCCCCGCTACTATATCAAAGCATATATGCCAACTCTAACAACCATAAAGACGTAGAATTCTAAATTTAGTTTTGTGTGGAAGGTAACAGGAATATACACCATTTTCTTAGCAAGAATGATAGCATTTACCAGAAAATAATGAAACGGAATATGCAGAGAGATATAAAAAGTGACAGGGCATTTTAAACGAAAAAAAAAAACTTCTGTTAAATGGGATTTAATTTAGAACCGAAATTAGAAAATGAAGACAATATTGATGGTCTATAGAACAAATGAAGATAAACTAAGAAAGACAATTAACATAGTGAATTGATACAGCATTAAACAAATTCTCTTCGCTGATTATTCTCCTTTTACATCCATTCGGTAAATGGCTGATCATGGCTTTTTACAACTTCGTATCTTTTCTAGCTCTTAGTAATTGTTAACCTATTACTAAACCCACCAATTCTTCTTCTTTAGTTACTCACTGTTTCTTGCCCTCGCTCATTCAATATATTCTATGAGTATTAAATTGTCGAAACCCACTTTCTTCTTTAAGTGTCTCAGAAAGGTTAAAGGTCTTTATCTGATTCTAAGCGGAAATATAATTTTCAGTCCCATATACCATAAAATTCCTCACTGCATACATGTTTGTCGATCATATTCTAAGCATCCTTCTCTAGAACCACATCTCTGTATTTTGAAGAATTCTTTCATCTCAGAGGAATGTGTCTATTATTCAATGCCATATAGTAGGATTGGCATTTGGCAGGAGCTCAAGTCTCTTTTCTTTGAATTTGATGATTTTTTTCTTAATAATTATTTAAGTTTTGGCAGTCGTCTGTCCTTATGCAAAATCGCTTTAGGGGTTCTGTCATATTTTCCATCATTTTCAGACAATTACCAAATATAGTTATATTTCTTCAGTTGGTTGATTCCGATCTTAACTTATTTGTGCACCACAGACATATGTATCTGTTTTGCTCCGGTTCCTTGTACCACGGTGATAGTCCAAGGTAGAACCAATAAAGAAGAACTCGAAGGTGGATATGGAATAACACAGATATATTACAAACAGGAAGATATACAGAGAGATAGAAAAGTGTTAGTACGAACAATCAGGTTTAGTAGTAATTGTGTGAACGCGACTCTGTTTCGGACTGCCTCTGACTCGACTGACTGACTCGCTCTGGCTAACTAACAGACTCCTGGCGGACCTCACTCCAGACTTCAGACTTCACTCCAGACTTCAGACTTCACTCCAGACTTCAGACAGAACTCAGACTTCAGACGGAATTGTAGACTTCAGACGGAACTCCAGACTTCAGACGGAACGGTATTTAGTCACCACACCACCACGAGGGCATCATGTTGCACAAGGACTGTTTAACGTGGGATCGGTCAAAAATATGTCCTTTGAACTCATATTAACGGGTTCAGGGTCGGTTTACCTCCCCGAAAGAGACTCCGCCCTTCGACGCGGCCTCGCTAGGGGTTCCTCCCCGCCCGAGGCGCAGTATTTATTACGTATGGAATAGTTCATTATGTTATTATGGGTAAGGTCCCATAACAGTATCTTACGGTAATTTTACGTTGAAACACCGGTGATCGTACAATCACCGGTAAAACATAGTCGATCAAGGTCACGACCTTGTGCTGTAAGCTTAGGTGTGCGGCCGGTTTAATGCGTAACGACTCGGAATTGGAAATCAGAAAGCCGAGTTAAAAACTGAGTGTTACAACTGTAAGCAGCTACATATTTGCATGACTCCACAAGTTTTAATCTAAACACAGATTTTCTACGTTTAGCTTAAGACTTGTATAAATGACACAAATCCTCCACGCGCACATACACACACAAGTCTATACATCGAAACAATGGCAAATACAACCCCCCCAAAAAAAAACATACATATATTTTGTCCTTTATTTATACTCATATAAATATCTTCATGTAAACGAATTGAAACTGAAAGACTCACAAATAGAAATAAGTTTATTGGAATATTTGCTGGAAAAAAGAAACGTTTTGGATTTTAATTACATATTTTCCTCGGGCTACATTATTTTTTTAATAAATTCAGTATATAAGTATATTATTTTTTAAGATTCTTATTAAATTTTAAAAAGTTCTAATTAATTTTTTAAAAAGGTCCTTATGCATTAAAACGAAAAGATTTAATTAAATTTTAGAATAGTTTATATGCATTTTCATTTTCATTAATGCTTGTTTCAAATAGGTTTTTATCCTTTATGTTAAGCAAAAATACAAAAATTACCGTATAAAAATACGTCTCTTTAGAAAATTTTTTAAAAATCTCCCCAGGGCCCACTCTCCACAAAGTCCCACATATCATTCACATATCAGGCTAATTTTAAACAGCCTATTAGGTTTAGAGTCAATTTATGTTTGTTTTATCTAAATGATGTTAAAAGCGTCCCAAAATACACAACTGTTTTTTTTTCTCTTTTTAAAAAGAAATGTAAAAATAAAAGATTAAAAACAAAGAAAGTTATTAAATAAAGCAGACTCGATTACAGTTTTTCTCACCGACGCAATGTGGCTTCCCACTGTCTTTTCTATAATTATGTTTATGGGCGCCATGACGAGGCATTTTTACTGGTGCCCCGACTGTATGAATTTAAGCATGCTACTAGGCTAGCATCTCGTTGCCACCCTTTTTTTTTCTGTCGAAACAGTTAAATGTAACTGCCTCTTCCACTCCAGCAGGTTCTTCTCTCGCCCGTTTCGACTGTGGAAAACCCTTCGTCTTACTTGCTACCCTGATATTCTTTAAAAAAAGTAAATGTAATGTCAATTGACATCTTCTGTGCCTTGATTCTCTTTCTTCTTTTATCCCCTTCTTCTGTACTCAGTCTTTTTCTTTTTTTGCCTGTATTCATAAGTACTTTGACTCTTGTCCACGGCCCACTAATATATACGGACCCCACATGACACATTTCAGTCTTATTTCTAACAGGCTTATTTGGTTTATAGTCAGTAAATGTATGTTTTATCTTAAACATGTTCAAACCGTCCAAATATACACAGACACATTGCTTTTTTTCTTTCTTTTTAAACAGAAAAGTAATAATAAAAGACTGTAAAGAAAAAAAAGTTATTAAAGAATAAAGCTGTAATAAAAAAACAAATACAAGTAAAAAAAATTCCAACATTTTCTCTATAAATCATTTTTTTTTTTGACCTTTTTAAAAACATTCTACGATATCATAACGGTAATATTTTTTCAAAAACTATAAAACATATATATATATATTTTTATTCCATTTTTGATGGGACCCTTGCGTGTGCTATCACCCCGGGTGGGCTTGGAAACAACTGCAATAAGGAGGTAGTTCTATGCTCCTCACAACCTCCTGGACCGAATTTTCCCTGCCGGATGTACTGTATGGTTATACGCAGGACGAAACTGCACTGGTAAATTATCATTTTCCAATAAAGTCCTACCTTTTCAGCATTTTCCTCGATTTTTGAGTCGTATTACGGTACGATGAACAAGCCAGGAACTTTTCTAAATGATTGTCTTTGAAAATAATTCCATGTTCATCTTCATAATTCTTTATCCCGGAAAGTAATTGAGCTATATATATATATATATATATATATATATATATATATATATATATATATATATATATATATATATATATATATATATATATATAATAACGTTGCTTATAAAAGCATTTTAATTCTTCTTGAATCATATGACTTCAAAAATCCATATATGATTGGGCTCTCATCTTAACAAAGTCTGAAACTCAACCATGACCCAATCCTTTAATTAGCTATAATCTAAACTCAATGATCACACCAAGCTCCCCATTGATGCCTTCTGAACCAATGAGGTCGTCATTTCATCAGTTATAATTTTACCTCAACTCTACCTTCACATAAATCAATATATATATATATATATATATATATATATATATATATATATATTGCGATGTACCGCTTGAAAACAAGTTTTTATTAAAGCCGCTTGGACCATTGAGGATACACCGATACTCGTCGCTGCAAAGAATGATGGAAAGAAATATTTGCATATATTCTGTCACTTATTCCATCTTATATTCAAATTTTGAAGAAGGACAGGTGAATCGATCTCAAATGCTTTGCTTTTATTTCGGACGCAACACATTATGGTAATCGACACTTACCCATTGTTGCAAAATACTCAATATTCTTATCCTGAAACAGTCAGATATTAACAATACAGTTATTACCAATGCAGTTATTACCAATACAGTTATTACCAATAGAGTTATTACCAATAGAGTTAACCAGTATAGTATGATGTAATTTTCTGAAGAAGCGTTACTCCACAATTTGATGGCCGGTATTGTCTATTCCTTTACATTCTGGTTTGTATAATTTGTCGAACATGCTGTTGAGTTTTTTTATTTTTATCAGGTTCTTAAATGTTCGTTTAAAGGTAAATTCTCTATTTTGATTGTAGGTAAGGAATGGACATTTTTGTCTATATGTTTTTTTTTTCTTGCCATCCGTTCTGTTAAGAATTCTCTGCCTTTATTTCCATATAGGTGTCAGACATGTTTTCCGTACTAGCGGCATTAGTAGTATCAGTATCAGTTGTAGTTGGCCTGAGGTCTTCATCAGTCTAAATGTAATGTTTCCTAACAATAATTCCCGCTGATAAAATTCGGGTTGATCCTGCCCCAAAAGATATTTTGATAATATTTTTTGTCTGCAGTCCAAGTAAGAATGTATGTTTTTTTCATAATCTAAGATTTGTTCTTTTGATGCTTGTTGTAATTGATTTTTTTTTTTTTATCAAATTCTGTTTTTGTTTTGAAAAAATTGCATCGTGGTAATATATATTCAGTTTGATCCGGTTTTATCTTCCCCATAGTTTTTTCTTCTTTTTTAATGTATTGAACAGAGAGTTAGTTTTCATGTTCCTTCTTGGCAGGTGACATCGCCTCTCTTTGATATCACACAGATCCGGTATATAAAACTATCGGTAGCTCTTATTCAACCTGCGTCACGTTATCTTTAACAGCATTCGTTACAATACTTTCGTAACCGCTGATCATATTTGCAATTACTTGCGTCGCTTTCCTTTTCCAAATACTATTGTTCTTAAACGATTCTCTTTATCCCTCAAATCATCCTTACGACCCATTTTAATGCTACAATCTTGCAAAGTGGCGAGCAATTTGAAATTTCTAAATCCAGGATATTTCATGCAAATTGATGGCATTCGTTTACATCCGCTCGAAGCGAAACGGATTATTTCAAAACTGCACACATAGATGCTGCCGTCATACGGAAAATGGGCATTTAGATTCCGGTATTTATTTTATATCTCGAGAAATTTGAAATTGGATGAGAAATAGGTCTCGTATATAATGTTTACCTAAAATATATTAGCATAATCTTCTAAAGCAAGTAAAATTCATATAAGCATGCGGAAATCTTGAACACAAGAAATAACAGTGAAAGTTATATAGCCTAACGCAGCGATTTCCAGACATTTTTTTTCGTTGCCGTCCGCTTTCACATGGAAATGTTTTTCCATCGATCCCCTACAGGGAGTGATTGGTAAATTGTCGCCATTTTATATATTTAATTTTGCGCATGCGCATTGTTTTGGGTATTTTGCCGCCTATACACTCTAATAGTATCAGTTGGGATGTGAGAAAAACAGCACCATGACATAATTCACTCCAACAGAAATATGGAAACGGTATGCTGTAATTCTTAACATTCGCACCGAGAGCTGCAATTCGAACATTTCAGAGCGTTTGGGTTTTAATCTGATGAGAGTGCAGAGGATTCAGAACGAGCTGTATGAGAAGAATGGTTATTATGATGTTATGGGAAAGGATCACTAGAGATGGTGAAGTTATTCCCCCATTCATCTTAAAACAGTGCCTCAAACTTTACACACAGACATATATCAAGAGTCTTGATGAAGGAGAGCTGTTCTGGATCAAGATGCTGGCTCCAGAAAGTCGCTATACATGACAACAGGACTCTGCATCATGCCAAACTAGCAGGGAAACCTTGTCGTAGCTTTAAAACAATATGTCCGACCACATCACTCCTTACATCATGCCACCTAACTCCTCAGACTGCACCCTCATTTATTAGTATGTGTCGGGTGCATTTGAGCGAGAGATAAAAAAAGCACCTTGTAAAACCAAAGATGAACGGAAGGCAAGAATTTTGGAAGCATTTACCAACTTATACAAGGAGGTCGTCCAGGAAAGATACAGGAGATTCGGAAGTCATCTGTAGGTCTTGCTTGAAGCCAACGACGATTTTATTGAATACATTTGCTCTTTAGCATTTCAGGATATTTCTGTGTAATTTTGATAAATATATCAGAAAGAGATTTCAGTGTTATTTTCATTTTGCATAATTTAGATTATAATTTATCTAAACCATCCTGTATAATGATATTTCAAGCTTAACTTAGATGTGGCATAAGGTCGAAAGTAAGAGGCACCTAGTGAGGATCGAACTCACTACTCATTTGTTAATTGTTCTAGCGAGAAAAGCTTGCTAACCATTACACCGCCTCGAGATACACAATTACCTTGTATAGAGTAAATATTTAAGAGCTTACCAAAGATGATTGGTAACATTTTCTCCTTCTATTTGCCTTGTCCCTTCAGGACGTAGGCTATCATAGCTCTCCACAATGTCCTGTACTTTACAACTCTTTGTTATTGGCTCATAAACGTTGCTGCAAATGTGTTACAGAACAAGCGAATGCAAACTTGACGATTGAAAACCTTATATATAATTTGGTTTTTTGTTCAAGGTTATTTTTATGTTTGCAAGTTTTGACAAAAACTAATTATTTATAAAATTAAAAATTATATACACGATTAGCAACTAATATATATTCAGTTAATACTTTCTTCCATTATCTGATTTATATCCCCTCTGAATATTTTTTGGGTAGCATATGTTGAAATATTATTTTTTTTTTTTTTATTACTGAATATCTTATATCGTACAGCGAAATTTCCAATCGCCTAGCATACATATATACTCATTCACACTGTAGTTTCCCTCTGCCTTTTCTATAAGTAATTTCATGGTAAGTGCTCGGATGAATACTCCACTATGGTACTTAGACTTTATGAATTTAAACACAGTACAAGATTGGCGGCAATGTCTCATCGTTTTAAAGTTGAACTATTTAAACAGAACCGTCACTTCTATGTTAACGTTTTCTTCTATCTCACTTCTCGCTTGTGGAACTCTCGTCCGGCTTCTTTGTTCCAAGTCAACTTTGATCTTGTCATTCTATTTTTTAGCACAGATCAGTACTTTCTTTTTCTCTTTGATATTACTAAATCTGTACTTTTAAGTAGCATTGCAGAACAAATCTAAATATTCCTAGAAATGGAGAGAGGGACTAGAATGATCGAAACTGTCGGATGGTATCGTCCAAGAACTGTTAGAAATCGTAATAATATATAATTTCTCATATATATCAGTCAGTCATTTAATTATAATACCTGATGCACACTAGGGCGATCGTGTCTCTTTCGATTCATGATTGACGAGGCAAAACATTTTCCTCATAGTAGATTGCTATTTCTTTCTACTGGAGACTAATTACTAGCCAAAGCCATACTATGTATGTCCTCCTATTCAATCTGTTGCTGGGAGAAAAGATGGATTTATACCTTTATGAAAAGTATTTGTGCGTAAGTGAATTTAATTAACTCGACTCTCTGAGTGCTCATGCCGATCCGATATTTATTACACCACTACGACCATGATGAACGGAGCCGTTTCAAATCTAAGCTAGTAACATTTCATCACTACAGAGCAGACCCTTCATATAACTTCCATACCCCCAATGGGGCTCCTTGATCGGACAGCTATTAGGTCTTAAGGATACACAAATGGAATTTGCCACCTCTGAAGATTAGAAAATAGCAGTTTCTTTGTATCGCTCCAGAAAATATCTAACTCCTGTTCTGTCTTTGCAACAATCAGATCTAAAGTAGAATGAAGTATTATTGGGTTGGTGCTGCACAGTCTTCACTGTCCAGTTCAAAATCGAATACACAGCCTCGTAGGTCATTAATTATCATCCACCCTGCCAACCATATCTCACAAACGAAACGTTACAAGCCACTCACTGCTCTTTCCCTATTGCTGTATTAAACGTTCTGACGGATCACATTCCTTAGGCACGCCAGCTGCGACCTTCACAGTTAAGAGCGGCCATACCATGTCCAAGCTGGAAAATAATTCCCATTACCTTCGCTTTCCTTTGGTATGGTGTTCGTTCCATCGACACTACGGAAGCTTCCATAACCATTGTTAATCCTGTGTATGACGATAAACCGGTAAATAAATCTGATAGCAAGGCATATGATCGGAAGATTGGAAGCTGTGAGGACCGTGAAACCACATTTTTGTCATTGTTGTTATCTGGTCTACCATGACTCAGGCTGGTAGCACTTGTTAGGGTCCCATTTATGGTAAAATAGTGAAACCCAAATAAAAAAAAAAACACTATGAAAAGTATAAAAAATATTTTTATAGTACAAATGCCAACAATACATTTTTATATGAAAAAAATGAAACAGCAATACATATATATATAGTAGAATTACTATCAATATATTTTATAGAAAAATGACTAGTAATACATTTTCTCTGTAGTTGAAGGCATACAATTGCCATAAAAATACTTAAATTTCGGAATTAAATAATGTATAGAGGTTGTATGCAAAATAAAACAATAGAATCTAACCCTTGCAATCTCAGTCTCTTCAAGTCAAAGGTTATTCACCGTAAATATCGTCATGATATGCATCACTCTTTTCCGTCTCTTTTACAACAAAAAATATTCAGAAACCCAGTATATTGAGTGGCTCTTGGGTCTTATATAAATGAACAAATTTAAAAAAAAAAAAAAACAATTGACCGCTTCGTGTTGTGTTGAACTAATCAATTAGAGAATGCTTTTATTATTTTCTTTCCTACGATCATGTCTTTTTTTTTTTTTTTTGGTAATTCTATTTTTTTCTTTTATTTCATTTACTACTGATTGATTCATTCTGTCTTTCTTTCACTACTACTCTTTATTTTTTCATTTTCTTTCTTTCTTCTGAAACGTGGACAGCTACGTTTAATAGGAATATCAGAAAACTTCCGATTGTTTGAAAACTGAAGTGAATTTCTACATCCACTTAATGTCTTTAAGCAAATGACTGTTTTTCGATTTATATCGAAAGCTATCATCAATTTTTGCCGCCTTCATCGGAGAAGATGTGACCTAGATATTTTTTTGATAATATAATTCCCGCACAATCTGAAACGTAAATGTGTTTATTCTATTGACTCTCTTTTCCTGCAAGGTAATAAATTCCAAGATTAGGCGTTTAATATATTCACAATAGTCCATAAATAATAAGGATTACTCACCAACGTATGTGTTCACAAATTTGTTCCACATTCTTGGGTATTGCTGGTGATTGCTTGCACTGAATGCTTAACATTGGAGACTAAACCGCGATCGATCCTGAGAGGCGTCTATCATTCAAAAACATGTGTGTGGCATAAAATTAGCCATTAACCCCGGGAAGAATTTCGGGAGTATCAGTGTAGGATTTTTTGGTAGCGTCACTTAAATTTCATTGCAAATATGTTTTCGAATTTTTGACCCACCGTTGTCAGCTACTTTTTTCAGCCGTCGTAAAAATTCCAATTTCAACACAAGCAAAGCAAACCTACCGTAATAGCTGAATAAGAGTGTATCGCATCTACTGCCAGAGTAAATCAATATGCCGGATATAAACCTCAATTACGCGCGTATTTCCGTGCAATGTTCGAACCCCTGCATATAGACTCCATTAACTTTACGATATCTTTGCGCAGGGTCGTACACTTTTGGTTTTTAATATAGCGCAGCTGTTTGTGTTAAGGTCTTCAAAATCATTCATTGAGCCAGTAAAATTTGATGAGTACGAATCTCTCGGTGCATTGGTGCAAGCTGAACATTCAAACAAGCAGAAGAGAAGACGAAGAAGAAGAGAAAAGAGAATTAGATAATGAAGCGGATCTTTTTTATTTATTTATTGAAAGATTTCCTCTTACTGGATTGTTTGCTAGTCTTGTTCTATCATCTCGTTATTCGGTGTGAAGATTTTATCTTCTGCAGATGTTGTTCAACGGAAAACGACTCGTAATAAAGTAAGCAACTTTTTAAACTACTCTTATGTTTTTCGTTTTTCTTCCGCCATCATTAATTCTTCGTTGCTATTATATTACTTTTTTATTATTTTCTTTACTAGTTAAATATATATATATATATATATATATATATATATATATATATATATATATATATATATATATATATATATATATATATATATATTATTGAGGCTCTAGTCTTATTACATTATATATTATTCGGTTTTGACTTTTACCTCTACGCTACTCACATTTACGAAATTTCGTCTTATTGTGCAAAATGTTTTTCTTTCTTTCTTTCTGTTATCTGTTATTTTGAAAATTTATTTATTAATATCCTTTCTTTCGTTTTATTCTATTTATCAATGATTCTTTCATTCGTTCCGTCTAATTTCCTTCCTTTTTCTGTCTATTTTATGTAGTTTTAATTTCTTTATTTTGGGATTGAATTTTTTTCTTTTATTCTTTGACGAGGTTTTCGTTTTTGTTCAAACATTGGCCTTCTTTATATTCTTTTTTCTTTCTTTCTTCTTACTTGATTTGTTTGTTTCTTACTTTCCTGCTTTGTTTATGTCTTTCTTTCTTTCATTCTTTCTTGCTTTCAAGTAGACTTGTTCGATTCTTTATTTTCTTCCTGGTTTTTTTCTTTTGTTTTTTTGGTAATTCCATTACTTTGATACTCATTGTCTTTTACTTAATTTAGATATTTTAGCGAAAATTTTAATTTCTTTCTTTCTTTCTTTTTCTCTTTTGTTTTTCGTTCGTCTTTCTGTTAATAATAATTTTTTTATTTTATTTTTGGTCATATTTTTCTTCCTCTGTTTATTTCCGTTATTTTCTTTCACTTGATTTCTATATTTCAGTCAACTTTTCATTTTTTCTCCCTCTTTCTTTCTTTCTTTCCTCTTTCTTTCTTTATTTTTCTTTCTTCTCTCTTTCGTTTTCTTTCATTCGTTCTTTCTTTGTTTTCTTTTTTTCTTTATATCTTACATTCAGCCAGCTCCACGAAAAAATAAAGTATTTAATTTTGTTTCATTTTCATTCCTTTTCAATTGCTTTCTTTTCTTCTTTCTTTCTTTCTTTCTTGCTTTCTTTCTTTCTTTTTCTTTGTTTGTTTTTCGTTCTTTTTTCATTCTGCTTTCTTTCTACATTTGTTTTTCTTTCTTTCTTTTCCTGTCATTGAATCTTTTTTCTTTCTCGTTTCGTTCTTTTCCTTTCTTTCTTTTTGCTTTGTTTATTTTTCTTTGTTTCTTCCTTTTTTCTTTCAATTTTTCTTATTCTTTCTTTGTCTTTCTTTCTTTCTTACATTCAGCCAACTCCACTGGAAATAAAGTATTTAATTCTGTTCCATTTTCATTCTATTTCAATGGCATTACCTTTATGAGCGAGTATTATTAATTTTTCCTGTTGCACTTAGTCTTTCATCCTGTACACACATGTTAAGCAACTAGTCTGCACTAGTCTTTGACCTTCGCTCCTAGCAACAACAGCAATTAACGAGGTTCTTCTTCGTCCATTATTTCTCGGCGTCTCGAAGCTGTGATGTTTCCTTCACCAACTTACACCTTCCAAATGTTCTCACTCTAACGGGATTATCTTTTAAACTTTCGCTTTAATAATCTCTAGATTATCCCCATCATTAAGCTCTATTCAATTTTTTTATACCTTCAGTACATATTCCTTGAACAGTATTCTTTCTTAATTATGTAATACTCCTCATCATTTTTAACATGGCTTCTTCACGTAATACTATGCATTTTCAAAATACTTCAAACAGCTTATTCGACGAGATTATAGAGAATGAAAGCAAGATTATTTTTCTATTCTGTTTCAGGGCTGTAGGAAATTACGTCAAAACCAATTATTACGGTGAAATATTAATTATTATAAGAATTAAAATAGAGTTTAAATAAACTATAACGTATATAAAGAAATGCTATTTCCAACTTATTCTTATACCATGAGCAATATCTCAAATCCATCTGATTTTAATGTGATTAAATCAAGAATGAAATAAAAAATAAATTTAGTTAAGAAAGCTGTAATCTTGTATTCTTCACCAACATGACGAAGATAACTTTACAATAGAGAGAACAGACTCGTTAATATCGGGCAATTGAATATGTAGTTACGAATATTATAGGCACAGAAAACAACACTGTCAATTTCGATCCTTAATCGATGATCAGATCTACATTCACCTCTCTGTGTAGGTAAGTATATATAAGTTACTGCTGGGTTCTAAGAGGGAGAAAACGGGTTTTAGCCAAGTTTTGTTTAGGCATAATAACATATGTGACGCAGAACTCTACACTGATCGTAAACATCCGCAGCGACGATAGGCAGACAGAAAATGATTTGGAAGGGCAATATCAGCTTCTTCAAGCTCTACAAATTGCTGGTCATATCTATTCTTCTCTACGGGGACCAGACTTGCACACCCTAGTTGAGAGAGAAGAAAAAAAAATTCAGAGGTTCGAGAACAAATGCTTCTTGGAACACAAAACAAACAGCTATGTACAGAACATGGGTAAAATGTTCGTGGGCCGACAGGAATATTTTCTCACCACTATTAAACCACGGAAGTTGGCATGGATTGGCCATCTCACGCGACATAAGACCCTCTACCAGGCCATCATGTAAGGCACTGTTGAAGGCGGACGAAAGCGTGGGTGGCAACGCGATAAGCTGGTGAGACAACATGAAAAATTAGACGGACATGAAAATGTCGGAACTCCTCAGATCTAACAGATCGTCCTGGAAAAGCTTGCCTGTTACTCCTGCACTTAGAACCCCACTCGCCCATCGCTGACGATTGAATCAGTCGAAAGACTGATGATGACGAATAAATTTATAATTCTGCTTATTTCTTCGTTCCTTGGATAGCAGGAATGTTGTGCCCTGTCAATAATTAATAACTAATTGACTATTTCGTTTAGATCTCGTGGAAGGCCAGAAAAGGCATAACAGAGAAAATTCAATACTTTCTTTTTCTTAAGAACGAAAGAAAAGATAGAGGAAGTGATAGCGTTGTCATATGTTGAACGTCTGCTTCAGTGAATTTTTTTAAAAAATACTTGAGAATTTAATTTTTTTCATTTGTATCCTCTCCTTTAAATAATGACATGCTTTCATATATAGGACTGTTAATACAATATTATGTTAAAAGTGTTAATCTCAAACATTTACCGATGAATTAGATGAATTTCTACGGATATTTTATGTTCGTAGAATTTGCATGGAGGTAATTCAATCATTAAGATTTATGATTAATCAGAAAATGAAAATACGAAAACCGTGAAATTTTCACGTGTCCTACTAGTTTTAAATTACCGGATTTGACGGCATATAATTAATAATAATTAAAAAAAAATCTTTTAAAATTTACCTGCGTCTTATATACCATAGTCAGCTGAAATTAGCTACCTGGCAACTCCTATTTGCTTAGACTTTAGAGTAAATTTCATATACCTATTATCATTATTTAATTTATTTAATCATTCAGATTAAAAGTTTTATCATTGATAATATTCATTATATTAATTTCATCACGTATAATGTACTTTGTTTCACTAAAATTATATGCAATAAATTCAAATTATATAGTTGTAAAACTTACCTGCTAGATTGTCCCACCCGGTTTCAGTAGTCACCAACCACTTTGCAAACTTCGAACAAATATATCCCTTTCCAGGAATATAATAATCATAGCTTATTTAAACAAACTAATACCTAAAAATATATAGTCTAGGCTGTACAAATGACTAATAATTTTACTAATTACTAATTTTTTCTTGATTTGCCCTGCTGAAATTGGGGTGCGTCATATATACCCGTGCGACTTATATGCCGTCAAATACGGCATTTTTCTTGTGTACATGCATTTATTTCTCAATTTATTATAGTTTTAATTGTTTGTACACTTATCTTTTTGTTTACTTTCTTTGCCTAGTTGTCTTTAATTATAAAAATGGAAACACACATTAAATAATAGTTCATTTAATTTCGGAACAAATATACTAAATATATAAACCAGACAATACCTGTGCATTGGAAGATGGTTCTGTCATTATCTCTCGCTCCCCACCACCGCTTGAGGCATACCCGCACTGTATGTTAACGAGGATATTGGAGCAGGTTCAGTTCATTTGCGCCGAAATTCCCATAGAAACATCGAAAAACGAATTGACACTCATTGGCGGTAAAGAAGAGAAAAAAATACCCTGAAAGATAATTGATACTCATAGACACGGCACTATCAACAGTAAAAAATAAAAAATAAAAAAAAATAAACCACTTTGATAACAGCTTGTGAAAAATGAAGTCTTAACATACATTGGACAGTTTATTTTTACATTCTTTCTCCAAAATCACACAGATGATTGAAACCCAACAAAAATCAAATAAAATTTCTTGAAGAACATTCATCGTTCTTCAACCAAACATAACTTAACAAATATAAATTCTATATGAAAGTATACAGTTACATTCAATGTCTACTATAGCGCATTGTTTTTTTTTAACAGATTTTCCTTTACATTCAGTTACACCGCAATTTAGATGTGTTGGAAAAGAAAACCGTCATCTTGTCCATTTGTACTTTCAGTGATCTTTTCATTATTAAAACATCATTTTCCAGGCAAAAACTCTAATCACCCTGATTCCCATGGAAGACAAATGCATGGATTGTGTTTTGAAAATTTCATTTGATTTGTCTGTATTCTTTTTCAACGATATATTTTCAAGGTCGTTATTTCTATTCCTTCTGGTAACCTGATTTTTTTCATCTAAAGCTGGTTCTCTGTTTTCATGTCATTAAACTTTTAACGGTTTTAGATATATCAGGGAACATTTTAAAAATTGAGATTACCTACATACCTTCCAAACTAAAATCTTCATCTGCATTGTATATGCTCTGTTACTCGCGACATAAGATGTATTTGAAAAAATTGATTATTTTGTCCATCTGTGAAATTCATTGTTTTCAGTGGCTTTAGGGAGACATCTGTCGAAATTACTCTACAAGGAAACCAACATTCTCATATTCTATCAATATTAGTCATTTCTATGAAGAAGATATTTTCAATTATAATCTTAGAACAGTAACCCATATCGATCCGAATTTAAACTATTCTTAATATGTCCATCTATTATTACTCAGCTGATATTTTATATTGAGTTTAAATCGTTTCCTTAACAGAAGAAGCATTTTACTGGTCTCGGTAAAATAGATCCCCAAGCTATTTTGCTGGTAAATACTTTATTATTATGAAGGCAAGTAATGTTAGAAATAGTAATACAGAAGTTTAATGATATTCAGCATCAATTGTTAAGAAAATTTAAAATCTTATCCACTATCGATTGTTAAAACACGAGTTAAATTCATTTATTTATCATCAATTAGTAAAAGAAATACAGAAGTTTTCTGAATATTTTAAGCATTTCAGCAAAACAGTCTCTGCAAATCCCAAACTTGTCCTCGGGCACGGTTCTCTTGTCAATGCACTTCAGTAGCACAGACTGAAGACAGCCGTCACAGACTACAGAATCAATGTTGTTCAAGTCTTGCCTACACAGCTCAAACAACCACTGCGGTGACGATCTCAAATATAATATAATCTTTGTTGTTAAACACTATTTATATTTTACAACAAAATAGCCTTGGTGTCTATTTTAACTGAATCAGCAAAATTGTCTTGATGTCTATTTTACCGGGAACGGCAAAATCGCCATGATGTCTATTTTAACGGAATCAGCTAAATTGTCTTGGTGTCTATTTTACCGAGAACGGCAAAATAGTCTTGATGTCTATTTTAACGCAATCAGCAAAATTGTCTTCGTGTCTATTTTACTGGGACCGGCCAAATAGTCTTGATGTCTATTTTAACGGAATCAGCAAAATTGTCTTGATTCCTATTTTATCGAGAACAGCAAAATAGCCTTGATGTATATTTTAACGAAATCAGCTAAATTGTCTTGGTGTTTATTTTACCGAGAACGGCAAAATAGTCTTGATGTCTATTTTAACGCAATCAGCAAAATTGTCTTCGTGTCTATTTTACTGGGACCGGCCAAATAGTCTTGATGTCTATTTTAACGGAATCAGCAAAACTCTCTTGGTGTCTATTAGGTTGGTGCAAAAATAATGACATAATAATGTCGTTTTTTGACGTATTTTTTAACGTCAAAAAAAGAAATTATTAAGTTATTATTTTTTGCACAAACCTAATATTTTACCGGGACCGGCAAAATTCCCTGTAAGTTTCTTAAATGCCTTTCTTAGTTGAAACATCATCAGGTACTTCACATAGGTAGTATTGTCATATGTAGATCCAATTGTTTATTTTCAATAATTTGATATTTATCAACATTTCTTAGTTTTTCCCAAACCGATAATCTGTCTATCTTCAAATATTGCGCGTTTTTGACCAGTTGTTCAGTTACGCATCGTCGCTGGAATTTCCTTAGTTTTTTCCCACTCTATTTTTTTTTCTCGGGAATGTAGTGGGTCGCTTGTAACAAAGCCTGTGCGAGTGAAAAAGAACGAAATAATGGATATCAACAGATCGGCCAGTTACTGTCGTCTTTGCGTGCTGGTATTGCAACTTTGATTTTTAATCGGATTGTGATTGTTATTCGATTCCGTTTGTTAAAAACATGGGTTCACGAAAAGTGAAGGTTCGATCGATTATCAGGGTTGCAGTATAGTAAAAACTCTAAACAGCGGCTGACGAACGTTTAAACAAATTCAGCTTTAGCGCTAAAAAGCGATTATTTTATTACGATGGCTGGTTACAAGCAAAAGGGATGTATTTATTTTATTGCTACAATAGTTCTTGACTTCTCTACCGCCGCTACCGTATTTCTCGTTTTGCCGCCTTTTTCACACTCTATCAAAATGAAGGCAAAAGCAATCCATCACTGTCACTATTGCACAGCCATCCACAAACAATTCGGACCAAATGTCATGCAAATACGAGAAAATTCACCATCGGCGTCAGATATTTTTTAACAATCTAATAATGTCTTTGCTTATATAAGGAAATGAAAAAAAGTTTCTCAGATTTTTCTTATATTTTACTGTTCTTTTTTGACGTTGTCTAGCCTTCACATTATGTAAGCTTAATAAGGTAGCCAATGATATAGACAGACTGTAACCTAACAAAAGATAAGAATAGTTTCCGGCTGTAAATTGATGGATTAGAATTGATGAACCCACTTTCCGCCGAAAACCGTGAACAAAGAAATCATTAGATGGAAACTTAATTTAATGTTATATTGCATCTCTGCATCACAGATAATATAGGTGAAATCTATCTATCTATCTATCTATCTATCTATCTATCTATCTATCTCAGCCACTTCATATCTATCTATCTATCTATCTATCTATGTCTTTTCACTATCTATCTATCTATCTATCTATCTATCTCGGAATGTCCATTACATATCCATCTCAGCATGTTCATTATCTATCTATCTATCTATCTATCTATCTATCTATCTATCTATCTCAGCCCCTTCATATCTATCTATCTATCTATCTATCTATCTATATATGTATCTATCTATCTATCTATCTATCTCGGAATGTCCATTATATTTCCATCTCAGCATGTTCATTATCTATCTATCTATCTATCTATCTATCTATCTATCTATCTATCTATCTATCTATCTATCTATCCCGGAATGTCCATTATATATCCATCTCAGCATGTTCATTATCTATCTATCTATCTATCTATCTATCTATCTATCTATCTATCTCGGAATGTCCATCATATATCCATCTCAGCATGTCCATTATCTATCTATCTATCTATCTATCTATCTATCTATCTATCTATCTATCTCCGAATGTCCATTACATATCCACCTCAGCATGTTCATTATCTATCTATCTATCTATCTATCTATCTATCTATCTATCTCCGAATGTCCATTATATATCCATCTCAGCATGTTCATTATCTATCTGTCTATCTATCTATCTATCTCGGAATGTCCATTATATATCCATCTCAGCATGTTCATTATCTATCTATCTATCTATCTATCTATATATATATATCTATATATCTATCTATATATCTATATATCTATCTATCTATCTAGGAATGACCATTATATATCCATCTCAGCATGTTCATTATCTATCTAACTATCTATCTATCTCGGAATGTCCATTATATATCCATCTCAGCATGTTCATTATCTATCTGTCTGTCTATCTATCTATCTATCTATCTATCTGTTGTGTCGTGGCACAATAGTAAAATAAGAAAATCAAGTCGAGGTTGGTTTAAGGAACAAGTGTATTTAACATCACAGATACAAAGGTAGAAAACCGGTACTACTCAGCTAGGCAGTTGTAGTACTGTCACTGCTTACACACCGGGTAGGTATTACTGGCACGATATATAGTGAGAACCGGTGTAATTCCCTTGTGTTAGAAGGCCGGTGTAACACTATCTCAACATGTTCTTTATATATCTCTCTTAGCGTGTTCATTATCTATCTGCTCTGCATATTCATTATCTATCTCAACCTTTTCATTATATATATATATATATATATATATATATATATATATATATATATATATATATATCAGCATGTTTATTAATTATCTATCCGCCCTAGCCCCTCAAGTGTTTCTCACTCTTTTCCCATGTACCCCATTTACTCAAACTATCCTGTGACTATCTGTTTTCCAAGCCTCTTCTTCATTTCCACTAAAATCTCGTCATTGCACACATGAATCCTCAGCATCTTTCTGTAGAACCACATTTCTGTTGCTTCTAGTCTCTTCCTAATCCTTGAGGTATTCACTTTCATAAAGGAAGACAGATATCACGTAAGAGCTCAATACTCTTTTCTTTGTTTCCATCGAAATTTTCCTTTCTCTTAATACTCTGTTTAACTTCTGGAATGTATATTTGACCACCCCAACACGTTTTCGGATCAGACTTTCCATCCTCTGTTAGGACACATCCTAGATATTTAAATTTCTGTACCTGCTCGATTTTAGTATCCCCGACTTGTAATTTGTATTTGTTCTCATAATTTTGCAGACAGCCATGCATTCGATTTGTAATTTATGATTAATACTTTCTTCTCGTTTCTTCATTACAGTCTGTAGGAGGTTTTGTAGTTTTCTTTCTGTGTCTGCTATCAGCACTGTGTCAACTGCACATCTATAATGCATCCTCTTCGTATTTCTAATTCTCTCAGAATTGCCTCGCTATATAGGTTAAATAAATCCGGTGAGAAGACACATCCTTGTCTTACACCTCTTTCTACTTTGGTATGTCTTCTGAAATCGTCTTATGTCCGTATTCTGGCAGTTTGCTATCAGTATAGGGTATTGGTTATTTTGTCTTTCCCGAATATGTCAAGTTTGCTGTGCAGCTCTAACAGATCTTTGTGGCGTAATTTGTCGAATGATTTTGCTGAGTCTGCATTTGTATTTCTCTTACTGATAAAATTCTGAGAATAAATATTACCTTCCTTGTTCCAGTGTCTTTGACGATCCCACAATATTACTGTCCTATCTCTGACCTGATTATACTGCGCGCTCTAAATGTCCTAAAAAAATGACGAAGACTGCATATCGATATTTACAAATAGTAACCATATATATAAAAATAAAATGTATGCACTATATATATATATATATATATATATATATATATATATATATATACATATACTAATAATCTTATAAATATAAGCAGCTATACGCGTCCGGCAAAACCTTAGGTGTCTTAGCTTGTTTAATGAACAAACCAATACCCAAAGGAAAAAAAGGGTAAAAAAAAAGAAATAACTAAGAACATGTATTTCCGGCGAAAATAATCGTCTAGAATCTAAGTTCAGTATCCAAAGAAATAAAGAAGAAAAGAAAAGGCAGTTTTGTCTGCCTCTTTAGGTTTGATATATATATATATATATATATATATATATATATATATATATATATATATATATATATATATATATATATATGTATGTATATATATATAAGTCCTAATCAAGCTCTCACCTTAGAATTGAAAGAAGATATTGAGTGATAAGATTGTAAAGCTATTGAGTGATAAGATCTCTCCGTTGGAAGCCATAGAACATGCAAGATAATTTTGAACAGAGATTACGGAAACTATTGTCAATGCAATAACAGGAGAAAAATAGCTTTCAGATTATTAGATAACTCGATTTTAATCAAGAAAAAGGATTCAAAAAACACTTATATTTTCAGAATGCAAAGAGAAAAATGCAGAACATAACATCACGATGCAATCTTTAAATAAATCTCTAAAACTAAAACGTGTCAATGATTGTCGAAATGCGTAGATTTTTTTCTTTTCAGTAAATGTGCAGAAGCACTAGTTATACTGATAAGGGTTTGAGTCCTTTATGCAAATAGTCAAAATACACGACATAAAATATAAACAGAGTAACTCTAATTATCTTACAACATAATATATGCATGATGACACCGTGTTGATAGCAGGCACAGAAAGAGAAACCTGTTGAGAAGGAAAACGAGAAGAAAGTACTAAGCATCAATTGCAAGAAAACAGAATGTATGGTTGTCAAAAAAAAAAAAAAAAGGTGCAACCCAACATGCAAATTATACATTGAAGACACAAAAATCAATCAGGTGCAACAATTTAAATATCTGAGAAGTGTTTTAAAAGAGGACAATAAAGCGCAATACAGAAATCATTAAGCGCGTTCGGATTGCGAAAGAGGCCTTCCAAATGCTAAATATTAAAAAACAGAAAAATATCCGTGTCTATATTTCTGAGATGAGGTATTATGTACATTATTTACATTATTCGGACTATTGTCCTCATATTAATTACAACGTTTCGGCCGTTGTACGCTCCGACCTTCTTCAGGTTCTTGGAATGTCGAACTGAAGAAGGCCGGAGCGTACAACGGCCGAAACCTGGTAACAAATGTAGAAAAATCATTAGAAACTGAAGAAAAGTTCGATGAATTATTTTGTAATATCCATCTTATACCGTAGTAAATGCCGTACACACACCTGTGACGTCCCCCCTGGGCTGTCTCTGCCCCGTCCGTGCTATCTTGTGACGACCAATATGACTTGGTATTGGTCACGGCACCAAATGTGACGTGATTCTGCTGTCACGGCACCAAATGTGACGTTCTAACCCTTGGCTGATTCGGATGGGAATCTGGTTAGATTCGGTATCAGCTTTGTCGTTCCCAGCTCGCCTCCAACGTCTGGTTACCGAAGTAACTGCTTTGATTTCTAGTCTAACCTACCCACGTTCTGATTTGATATTAGGTAGACGAAAGCAATCAGTCACCGGGCCGCAATGCAAGCCGAATTCGAACTGGAAAAGTTCAAATGTGTTAAAAAAAGAATAACAAATATTTTTTATATCTGGTTCCTGAATACAGGACTGCATCTTTCTCCAAAACCGCTTCTATGGATTCGTGACACTTTGTGCTTATTAGGCGAGTCTTAATATCTTAAGTTGTTTTTCGATAACTGGTTTTTGCTGTCTTCAGGCGACATTCGCAAAACTTGTTTTGGTGGCGTGATTCTAAGTCGTTCTTCAAAAATAAATTGTTCTTGGTTAGAAGTCGAAGTCAGGATGCGTGGATCTTCAGTCAGCTTCCTGCGAGGCTGGTCTCAGAGCTCACAGCTCAAGTCTGCCTGCGTCTCCTCGGAACTGCAATTAACTCTGTTTAGATGGACGCCGACAAAACCGGGTGTGGGCTTGTCGGGGTTTGAATTCCTCGATAATTCTAAATCCATAATAAGGATTTTCTTTGTTTTCGGACAGGAAAATTTATCACTTTCCATTTTTGGAAGTCCATTACTTTTTGCTTTAGAGGGGTTCTTAAAGGTATCGTCCTCCCAAATTCTTCCTTTCTCATATTGGTATCTCACACCAATCCCCTCAGAGGGCGTCAATAGGTTTACCTTCACTCTCGCAGTGGCATCTCACACCGATCTCCTCAGAGGCGTCAACAGGCCTCCCCTTCTTTCTCATAGTTTACCTTCGCCTACCGCTCACGCCACCATTCAGCAAATGAACTCCCAGCAGCGTGGGTGTGGCTAGACTGGCTTCAGTTTAAAAATTTCCCTCAAAGGGAAAAAAAATACCTTCCTTTTTTTTCTTTTCTTCTTTTTCTTTTTTCACCAGACCCCTACGACTCCTAGTGTGGTCCTTAATCTCTACCTTAACCGAATTTCATCTGGAATTCGTCAACGAGATTTTCGTCAAATAATTATTGGGGTTGGTCAAGTGAATCTCTTCGTCTTCTTAATGCCTACGTCGTTCCGTCGCCACAATCCGTCCAGGCAACAAACTCTTATCATGGCTAAGTCTGAACATAAAACAGGTGTTTTTTTCCAAAACCAAATGATATCTCCGAAGGATAGTTAATGGTTTATTAATTCCCTTCTTTTTTCCTTGGAGGTGGTCTAGCTGACCTTTTTCTCGGTCAGTACGTGACCTAATTACAATTATCTTCCAGCTTCTGTTTCGTAGGCCACTGGACCAATTTGAATTTTTTATTATTGCCATGGGAAGATGGCTATCTTTTATTCGCCACCTCGTAGCATAAATTAATTCGACAGGCCCTAGATCTTACGAATGTCCTATCTTCTGCGAAAAAAAAATACTTTCCATCGCAAATGAAAATAAAATCTTTACCACTTTTCTTTGTTAAAAAAATAACATCACTCAGTATGTCATTTCTCGATAGCTTCTTATTGCCTTAATTATGTCAGCTTCTTATTGCCTTAATTATTTCAGCTTCTTCTCGCCTTAATTATTTCTCGCTTTTGATTTTCACGCGACCGCTAAATAGTGTCAGACGCCTAAAGAGATAAAGAAGAGACTTGAAGCAACAGAAATTCGGTTCTGCTTAAGGATACTGAGAATACAATGGACGGAACATATGAGCAGCAACGAAGTTTGAGAGAAATGGGAAAACGACAATGTAGACTTGAGGACACATCAGAAACAGAACTGAACATTAGCGGGAACATAATGAGGAAAGAGAGCTTGGAAAACTTGATACACACGGGACATATTGAGGGCAAGAGACAGTAAAGAAAACGACGCATAACCTATCTAGCAAGCTTGGGTAAATGAATGGCCGGAGACAACAAAATATATATATATATATATATATATATATATATATATATTGTGAGTTATAAAGGAGAGGAAATTTTGCAGAACCATGATTGCCAACGACTTGTGACACTGTATGCAGAAAGAGAATTGCAGACATCAAATATATAGGTCTCCATACTTTTTCTGGTGAGTTGATGATAGGGTCTATATTATAGATAATGTTCAGACATCAAAATAATGTATATATGCAAAACAATGTCCTGTTATATTCTGCAAACCAGCATAGAATGAAAACGTTTTCTAAGAACGATTTGTCTTACAAAATCTCCAGGTATTAAACCAATAGAAAACATGGGAGCTATCAGTAAAAGAAATGTACATCAGAAACAACATTGAAAGCAATATTTTAGTAAAAAAAAATCTCTGGGAAATAATAAGAAGAGCTACAACTTTGAAACCGGATAAAGAAAAGTGCTGCCGATCGACATCTTCGTATACCGGATAACAGGAGTTTCTCGGGGTTAACCAGTAAGAATTCAACTCGTTTCGGGTTGTGCCTCTTAACGGATGTATGTCTTAGAGTTTCCATGTCGTTATATTAACAGTCAAATTATGAAATAATAATGTATTCAATTATTTTTTAAAAAAGCATTTAACCCCACGCAAGGTATTAAAACCACTAAAACGCAATGGCTTCTTGAATGTTAGAGAATGAAAAAAAAACACACCATTAAGGAGAGAGAAGAATAAAAGAATGGGATTTAGAAAACAGAAAATAATGATTGACATTGCATTTTATTCTTAGACGATCAAAGATGACTGGGAAGCAGGAAGATAGAAAAGTGTTCCTTAAGTGAGAGAGAAGAACGTACGGTTGCATCTAGTAATGTCAATTGTAAAATGAGACCTAACTGTCAATCTTGTACTGCGCTTAAATTCTTAAAGTCAAAGTATGAGAAAGCTCATTAGTACAATTGCCATGAAAATATGTATAGAAAAGGCACAGGGAAGCTATGTTACGGCGGTGAGAAAGTGACTGAAGCTGATATGCCAGGTCAGGGTTAATAACGTTGCAGGTTCTCTGGATTTTATCAATAATGTTTTTAAAATATTTCACGGAGATTAAATCCACTCGTTAGGGGACCAAATAAATTCATTCAAAGGGCGTTAATTAGTTTTCTCTAAAGTGACGTTAATTTGGGCCGTAAACTTATCTGAAAACCTCATTGAAAGACAGATTGTAGATAAAAAAAAGTGCTGCCGATCGACATCTCCGTACACCGAATAACAGGAGTTCCTCAGGGTTAATCAGCAATAATGCAAACCGTTTCGGGGTCTGCCTCTTAACTAATGTATGTCCTAGAATTTTCATGTGGTTATATTAACGGTCAAATTATGGAATAATAATTCATTCAGTTATTTTTTTATTATTTTTTTTCTAAAAGAAATTAAGTCTAGGAAGGAAATAAAGCCACTAAGACGCAATGGGGGAGGATCTGTCTCTTAATTGTTAGAGAATATGAAAAAAAACATTAAGGAGAGAGAAAAATAAAAGAATGAGAATTAAGAAGACAGAAGACAACGATTGACATTGATCCTCAAAGATCTAGTAATGTCAACTGTAAAAATGATGCGACCTAACTGTCAATCTAGTACTGCGTTTAAATTGATTCAACGTATTAAAGAGGAAAGTCCAACAGTACAATTTCCATGAAAATATGTATAGAAAATACACAAGGAAATTATGTTATGGCGGTAATAAAATGACTAGAGCTGAGATGCCAAGTCAGGGTCAATAAATTTGCAGCTCCTTTGGATTTTAAGTGCGAGAAAAGAAAAACATCATTAAAAGAACGGGAATTAAGAAGACAGAAGATAAACGTTATTAATCCAATTGAAAATGTGCGTGCAATTAGTAAAAGAAATGTAAATGAGAAAATCTCATTTTAAGCCAGATTAACAGGCTGGGAAATAATAAGAACAAAGTAACTTTGAAACCGGGTGAAGAAAGTGATGCCGACTGGCACCTCCGCATAATGGATAACAAAAGATTCTCAGGGGTAATCCAGTAAGAAAGTAACATGTTTCTGGGTCTGCCTGTTAACGGATGTAAGTCTTAGAGTTTCGATATGGTTATATAAGCAGTAAAATTATGAAATAATAATTTATACAATTATTTTTTGAAAGCAATTAAAAGTTTGATTAATCTTTTATAACTGTCGCTCGCTTAATACGAATTTCGTAATGAAAATATAGTATATATACTGTAAATTTGTGTATATATGTTTGTGTGAAAGGGTGTAGAAAAACCGTGAGGTCAAAATCTATAAAAAATTCATTGTTATAAAATTAGAAAAATATAAGATAAAAATACTATCACCTTTTATGTCTTGCAAAGAAAAATATCTTTCTCTCTCACCTCAAACAAAATTGTCATCATAATTTTTTAATACTGTTTATTCACCCCCAAGAGCCACTCGAGTTAGTGGGTTGCTGATTGAGAGTGTTGTACGTGAGGGGGAAAGTATGAATTTAGAGAGGCATCTAACGAGGGTGTTTTGATAGATATCATTTGGCCCTGGACTAGGCCAAGAATGTAGATGTCAAGGACGTATTCACACGAGATTTTGTTCCCTAAAGTAACAGTTCTGAGCAGGAAGCTGTCTGAGTGGAACTTACTCCTTATCAAACGGACGCGAAGGCAATGATTTGCCTCCGTGAGCATTGTATGGTGACTCCTAACTGTAAAGGTCTGGGCTTGTGAGTCAAAGATATGTAACACATTCAAATATCGACCATAATAATAGCGGCTGATTAGTGAAACGTGAGAAATGTTTCGTTCGTGGGATAATGTTTGCAGGGTTGAGAATAAGACTTCAGCAATAAGGTTGCGTAAGCTGTTTTGAACACTCTCGAGACGGAACTAAAGGGATTAGGTAAAACAATCCAATATATAGCAACAATACTCCATTATTGTTCTGATCTGAATCTTATGAAGATAAAAAAGAGTAGCAAGAGGTAGATATTTTCTGTGGCAGTACAAGGAATCGACCATTTCTCCTGTAGCTTTTGCGATGGCACGAACATGCTTGTTCCATAAACATAACCAAGTAAAATTTGAGTAAATCATCAGAGTAGAAATCGGCCTCGGATGCGCAAAAGCTTTATGAAAATTATTACTAAAGACTATTTTATCAAATCCAATTCCAGAAGAATAAACAGGCCATTAGACAATATTGAAACGTCAAAAAATTACGTTTCTCTTTCATTTCGTGTACTTGACCAAACTAATTGCAAAATTATTCGTTAAAAGACAACTTAGAAGAGAGAGCTTGTAAAAATAAATGGCGTTATATAAAGCGACATGAAGGATCAATATTTTGTAGAAAAATAGAAAATTATTTGTGGAAGGAGAAATTGCGGATAAGGAATTTGGTCTGAAATAAATGGTGCAAATAAAATGACTCGACAAATCTATAACTTGCTCGAATGAATCGGATGTCAAGATTATGAAAAATATCTCGTGAAGATCATGAAAACCATAGCTTACGCAGCACTTATCGAATTTCGAATCGTAAAATTGTAGGTATAAATATTTTTAGAATATTCACTTCAACTAGAATTTGACACCTAGAAAATTACATTTATCTGATATATAATTAAGTTTTGAATATCTAATTCAGTAAAACCTTTGGACAGACGTGCTTGTTTGGTCGTGAGTGTAAGTCATCTCATGTGTACCATATCAATCTAACATTATGCTAACAAGTTAGTCATAAATCAGTTTACGTTGTTAGGACAGTTGTCTTCATCTTTATTGACATATTCACGACGTTTCGGCAGTTGTACGCTCAGGCCGTCTTCAGATGATATACGATGGTATTTCAAATCGGACCTTTTATTTAGTCCGCTGGGTTAGGTTGTTCTAGTTCCAGGTACCATACCTTTTCTGGATGCCTCAGTTTCAGTTATTCCTTTTTAGTAATTCCACTCAGCAGTTTTTTTTTAATCCTTTATTTAATCTACTGCGGTAGATTGTTACCATTCCCCTAACCATATATTTTTAGGAATATCTTGTTCTTATTTAGTAAAGCTCAGTTATTGACTATTTGCAACATATTAACATACAAGTTAAGACAATTTAAACGATTTACAATTTTCAAACTGTTGTATTCTTCTCTATTGTCATATTCACGACGTTTCGGTCGTTGTATTCTCTGGCATTCTTCAGATGATATCCGATGGCAATTTAAAGCGGGTTTGGTTTGTTCCAGATTCACGTTCCATGACTATTCTGGATGCCTCAACTTCAGTTATTTGCCTTTAGTAACTCAACTCACCAGTTTTTTTTTGTTTTTTTTTAATCCTTTATTTAATATACGGGGGTAGATGTGTTTTTTTTATCATTCCCCTAATCTTGTATGTGTATGAATATCTTATATCCTTTTTAGTTAGTAAAGCCCAGTTATTGACTATCTGTAATAAGTTAAGCGCTTCAAAATTATTGGTCAAATCCTCACAAACGATCCACATCCTATATTTTTTCTTAAAACATCGAAAATTAAACAAAACATAGGCTCCAAATTAAATTACACAATTAACATAATTTGATCGGTTCAAAAATATCACAAAGCATGTCGTCGACTACGTCCGTACGTCTGATCTTAATTTGACCTAATAAACGGTACACTAACGCCAAAATTTTAAGACATTGTCTGGGGCCTATCACGTGACTTATATTACTTATATAAATAAAAAAAAATAAGGAAAATAAGAAACATCAGCCGAAAAGCTACACGCTACGCGACGACACTCATCATAAAATAACTTTAAACTGAATTTCAGACTATGAGTTAAAAGTCCTTTTTAATATAAAATATAGTCTATTTCCTTCATTCAATGCAAACTAAACTCTCTTTGGCAAACAAGGAAATGAAAGATACACAAAACATCGAAAACAGCGTAAGACACAAAAACACACTCTTCTTCCACATCTGTGTACAGTTTATTTTGAATACGAACAATATTACATTGAACTGATTTTCCGAAATTCACACAAATTACCCTACAACTTGCAGTCTCTCAAACTGGAATATTACCTCATATAAAAACTTAAAAAGGCAAGTTTATGTCACCATCTAAAATAACATTCATAACTATTGTTTTGTACATTTGTTATATAAAAATCTGTTTATTTGTACAAATTTTCTTGTCTGATTTCTCTTGTTTCTTCATGTTATTGTTATTTTGTGGCATTGTCTCATATAAATTAGCGAGAGCAATTGGCCCCCACAGTCATAAGGATCAAACAATATTTTTTGGAAGGAGAACTTTGTTGGAGATAGGAATTTTTAGCACCATTTCCCATCTTATATTGATAGTTAATTAAAAATATATCAAGTCTTTAATCCCTTCAAATTACTTACCTTTAGGTCTTCCACAGTTATCCGAATGTCTATTCCAGGTTTCAAAACGTTCTAAAGGGTGCCTAGTAAAATGCGGCAAATTCAATATCGTTGTTTTATCTTCCAGGAATAAATGACCTTGAATAACATTGAACAAATTTCTTGAATATTCATAAACTTGAATAGGCATTCGACTATTTCATAATTGCTTAACTCTGATTCTTTTATGATTTATTAATTGTTGTTCGATCTAATGACCAGTCACTAATGGTTATTTGTAGACGTCTTTCATCTTTCGTTCTGCCTTTCTTGTATGGCTAAACACCTCACTGATTTTGAGCGTCAAGTTATCGTACTTTTCAAAGAAGAACATCCAACATGGGGATTGACGAAATGTGCAGAAATTCCTTCTGAATTTTTGAGTCGCTTCAGTCATCACCAGTTTTCAACGGTTGTCTCCTGTCATTCTGAAATCACTGCTTTTTTTTTATTTGGCACCCTGTAGAAAAATCTACTCCAGTGGAATAAATAAATGGCTCGGCTCGAAATTATTTGCTGCTCGATCTTGGGACTCGTCATTTGGAGGTTATTTATAGACAACATTCGTCTTTCATTCTACCCTTCTCGCAATGGCTAAACAACTCACTGATTTTGAGCGGAAAGTTATCGTACTTTTCAAAGAAAGAACATACAACGCGAGGATTGAGGAAATGTGTAGAAATTCTTCCTGAATTTTTCAGCCACATCATTTGTCAGCAGTATTTGTCGATTGTCTGATATCTTTCTGAATTTACCGCTATTTTTACTACGCACCCTGTACAACATTGTTTTTCTTGGATTGCCATTAGCTGCCTCATGTACGGAAATACGTTTCTTCTCTTTCAACTGCATTTGTATATTTGTGAAAGGCTAAAAACTGCAGGTGGACATATTGTCCTAGTGATATATCTTCCTAGAAAAAAAAACCCATCTGTATTAGAATTAGAACAGTCTGTGGAATTACCAGAGGTAATTCTAATTCACACATTGTCAATGTCCGATTTCTTGAGATTAAAATTGGGGACGTTCGGTTATTCCGTTCTTTTTAAGAACGCTTCTTGATTGCCTTCAATGGTTTCTAGGCCAAATTGGAAAGCACGGAAGCCAAATTTACCGTGGCTTCCCTAATAGAATCATCCCCGAAGTCCTCCTTAATTATATTTTCTGTGGAAGAACGTGGAAGTTAGAAGGAAATCCTGAAACAGATTCAATGTGAATGCTTCGATAACGCAATAAAACAGCTTAATAGAGTACAGATTGACTCAACCTGCAAATAACGATTCACTCATGTGCAATTGAAAAGTTAAATAAAAACCGACTAAAAAGTTACAGTGATATACAAAATGACTGAAGTTTTTTGTTTATGCTATGCCGATAGCTAAACGACCAGATTTCTCTACAGGGACATTTCTTTTCATATGTATGTGATTTTACGAGTTAAATAGAATCTTGTGATGGTTTTCCTACTCCATGGTTTTGAAGTCAGAGTAGTCCTTCTCTTATCTTCCTCGTAAGCCTTCTTGATTAGCGTGACGATGGCTTGCCGCACGTCACTGCACAAGCTGTGATGACATCAAGTATCGGCTATATGCGACTATATATAACCGACTCTCTAATTTTACGGGTTTATTTTCCTGACCGTGATCGAATTCAACAAAGATTAACGCCAAATGCTTTTCAAGACACTGCTTGGGAAGAATCGATCAATACAATTTCTCACTAAATCAGCAGTTTTCTTTCAGCTTTAAGAATGTGAACTGCTATCCTAATAAATTCCGGCCACAGAAAAAGGAACATTATATTCACTAGCCTTTGATCTCGGCGACTATTAACTCACACACTGCTCCCCCCGACATCACTGACTGCTCCTGACTGACTCCATCTTTCTGCTTATATGGATACTGGCTGGAGTCCCACCACCCCTATTCATCCACTTCTGTTCCAGAAAAGGAGACCACACATTCAGCTTTTTGGCGGTCATTTTTTTCAAACCACTCTACTTGATTGATTATCAAAAATCATTAACGGTCTGGAGATAGGAATTCTGAAAAATCCTGGTCGTTAAATTGCTCCAGAGAGGGACCCCAAGACGAGATTCCTAAGATTCCTGGTTATTAAATCGAAAAGGAAAAAGAATCTATTTATCTCCTAAGGATGTTTGAGAAATGTTATTGCTAAATTACGATAGGGTTTGAACTCGGCTAGCCGATTCAATTTTCGGTGGCACAAGACACATGCTATCGATATATTAACTCCAACAGATCGTGTATAGAAAAATCATTAGGCTTGGAAAATTATTATAAAAATTCAAATATTTTAAAATATTTTTTCATTAAAAATTTACTTAATTTTAGTTAAGTTGTTTGACAACGTAATATAAAATATACTGTCCCAAATTCCATGCTATCAAAGAGAATTTTAATTGAAATAGTGTGGAACGTCATCATCTTAATTTCCTTCTTGCATTTTCACTTCGAGTTACATGTGCTATCTATTTTAGTAGTTACTTCTGTCAAAAGTTCTCAAGTGATGTTTTCTCAGTAATTCAGAACTATGCTTTGATTGTGATTGTAGCGCCATTCCGCCGAATAAGAAGCATGTTCCTAGCTAAGATCTCCAGTCTTTATTTTAAACTTTGTGCTTACTTGTTTCTGAAAGAGTTTCGTATCAAGCTTGACATCCATATTGAAGTCTCCACTTGATTACCCTGTTTAAAACCATGTCTTGAGTTGTTAGTTTAATGAGGCCATTTGCTGTTTCAGGCGAAACTAGCACTGGTGTAGTATATTCTATGTTTAATTCTTTCTTTATTAAATAGTGTTATGATTGTGTTATGCACTGAGATATTTGAAATGTTTCGTATTTATTAATTCCACATCCTGTTTTTTTTCTTTTGTTTTTTATGATAGACTAAATATAGGTTCCAATACTGCTTTCATTTCATTCCCGCTTATAATTTCTCTATTGGTATTTCTTATCTTCAGTCCTATCTCTTGGAACACTTGTTACTTATAGGATGTTGAATTTAATTGTTGTTCAAGGTGTGCGTCTTTATACAAATATATGATATAACGATATATTATGTCATTCGCAGACAGTACTATTTCGCTGTATCACAGCTCCTCATTGCAAATAGACATCCGAATACCTCAAGCCCGGATCGAAACCCAAACGATCAGTCAGAGTTTCTACCACTGATCTATCTGCATTCCACAGAGAGAAACAGCTAAATCTAGCGTATTATTTTTATGAATGTAAAAAAAAGAAATGCCAATCAGCCGGAGTGCTCCAATTGATTTTACTGAAGAGCTTTGTATTAACACAAGTGGCTGTTGTTTATAGAATTATCTTATAACTGAACAGAGCTGAATTAAAATATATTTTCAAGAGCTAAATTATGTCATTGGGAGACAGTACTCTTTCGCTGTATTATAGCTCCTCAGTGTGACTAGACATTCAAATATTCAAACAGTCAGAGTTTCTACAACAAAGCTATCTTCATTCGACAGAGAGAAAGAAGTAAATCTAGTGTATATAATTTTTTATATATCAAAAACAGTTTGGGAGATCTATGACAAAGCGGAAACAATTTTTGTTTTAAGACTTCATCGAACTAAGTTTGCTTATTTTATTATATGGCACATGCGCAAGAAGGAAAGACGATGGAAAGCTTTAATTTAAAAATAGTTTTTTTTAATTTATTTTGGGTATATAATCTAGCCGATTTCATTTAGATTCATGTTCTTACATCGCTTTTGTCATTAAATATCACAAACTGGCAGATCTATTAACCTAGTGCGTGATATTTAATAATAAAAGGGAAGGAAACAAAATGAAAAACGAAACGAAATAAAATCGGCTAGCGAAGCCAATTAAAAAAATATTTTGACTTTAAAATTCCCCCTCTTTCGTGCGCATGCGTAGTTGCATCAACGTCCGCCTGCGTAGTCGCAACAACTTAAGCATAAACTTAAACCGATGATGTCCAAAAGGAAAGAAGGCGTGACACGAAAACTCCTTGTTAAACTAAAGAACTGAATTGAATATAAATTGTAAGCATAAACTACCTTTCACCTTGCAATATGTTTAAACTTTGAATTTGATAATACTTTTTCATATAGGAACAATCAGTAGATGAACTACGGTGCACCTTATATAACTTGCTATTTTATTTGCATGATTCATTTTATATTACTTTGTATTTTTTAGTATTATTAAGATCTTGTATAGATTTATAGCCGTTTAGTTGGTATTATTAAGATCTTACATTGATCTTATATGTATGTTCTTTATTTAACGGTTGCATATTAAATTGCCAAAGTGTTTTTGTATTTTTGATATCTTTTTTCAAACGCTTAAGCTATTTACCAGTTTCTTAAACGTTTTTTTTATTTATCAACTGCAAATGTTTTATGTAAGTAGCTAAACGAGCATATAACTGGCTAACTTTATGTTAAATTATCTCCCTATTCTTTCGTTTTAATTCATTTATCGTCAGACATCGATTCATCTTATAAAATAATGTAGCAACCTGTATCTACTTATAAGGAAATTGTCAAGGATTTATAGGCAGACCACTTCGTGTCATGAGGTAATTTTTTTGCCCTGTGAATTTGAAGTTAGCGTAGATCACATTCGATTGGTTAATCACGGCAAATCTCAGAAGTCTATTTTTTTAAAAGTATTCTGCTTTGAAAATTAAATTAATCTTTCACTGACCAGTAGATTAACATTGCCCAAGGAGACACATAGTTATGCATCGATTTTTAACATGTTTTAATATTCTAAATTAAATAATATTTAGCTCTACTCTGTATTGAGTTCTTTTAAATTAAATGTTACGCATAGTGGAATTATACTCCATTTGCTCTCATTTTACCCCTCTTTCTTTATATATATATATAGTGTTTATACGTTATTATTATGGATACACTTTGAGTAAATGCTGTTTTTTTTTTTAAATTAAGCAGTATTAATTACATTTACCTACCCAAATGTTCGAGAAATTTCGAAGAAAATATGCGTTCTCTGACAGAAATCGAACCTGTAACCTCTACTTAAATAGCATTAAGGCTGGGCTGCTGTGACCGTTCAACCACAGAGAAAATCATGTTAGGCAAAACTCGAATTTCTGCTTTGAAATACACTTCGCCGAACTTTCTCGATATGAATTCGTAAGCTAACGTAAACAGTGCCAACTTATCATTGGAAATAGATTAAATCCGATGAATAATTAATCTAAACATTAATTAAAATATATCGGTGAACGCAATTTTTATACGAAATTTCTCCATGCAGGTAAATGTAATTAATACTATTTAATTAAAGAACAGAGCATTTACCCAAATAAGTGTCGCCCTAAAAATGAAAGACTTACACAAATACATATTCTTATCAACTGACCTTATGTAAAAAAGTTTTCTTTTCATATTCAAGTGAAAAAATATTCATTTAAATATTTAAATGATACAACAAAAGAAATCTATGAATAAACATCTCATGCCTAAAGGACGATTCTTACATCGATTTATTTTCTTTTGGGCGGGATGTTTCTTAATATTTTTAATTCCACTTTGCAGTGATAAAATAAATTACTGAAAATTGTTAAAATGTATTTCTTAAAATTTTAAGAACTTGTGTAATTTAAGAAATACATTTTAATATTGATTATTTTTTCGTATTTATTTTTTTCTGTTTTATTTTATTAAAATGTACTTTCCAGTTACACGTGAACGCCCTCCAAAAACACTTGATTTAACAGATTATTTCGCTAGGCTAGGTCTCCTGTCTGTATTTACAAATATGATTTATTACTTCATGAAACCAGTACTTCACTACTTGTAATTCCAGTTCAAAACGATAATAATTATATCTCATGTCGTATCCTCTCGGTACATCCACATTAAATAAAAAAATAAAATAAAAAACCGCTCAAAGGAAAAGCTCAACAAGCGTTGTTGTAAGACTGGTTCAGGATATAAAGAGACCTAAAAAAAAAAAAGAAAAAAAAGAACGAGCGTTCTGTGGCCCAGATGACGATGATCAAAGTGTAGTAACGGCAGCCAGCCCAGGGTACCAGCCACCAGCAGCAGTTCCAATTAGCGAGCCATCATCATCTTCAACTTGCCATCGGGCGTCGCTCCAGCCATCGCCAGCAGGCCTCCTGATTCTGCCGCTTCTGGCAGCGCCAACAGGCTTCCGGCTTCAGCCATCCTTATCATTTGTCCTTTTCAGAACCACAAAACTTTCCCTTTTTACGACAACGCTCTCCAGCGGCTACCAAAACTGTTCTCAGGACGACAACGCTATTCCCAGCTTTTACACCAGCTTACAGAGTAATGTTTTCTCTAGTGCACGATTATATTTGTCTATTTTTCTTTAGCAAAAATAAACTTGGCAATATATTTTTTTAATCAAGTCTTCGTTATTTTTGTTGTTGCACTCTGTCAAGTAATATCTCTTTGCTAGCCAGTATACCACTCCCAACAGTGGTTATCAGCTTGCAAACAATTGTTCAAAATTCAAGCAGTCCACATGCTAATCATAGGTTTCTTGGGAAAAAGGCTAACATATGTAGGTTAATTTGTTTGGCCCGAAGTCAGTAATTTGGAAAGAGCCAGAAAGCTGCAAATATACCAAGCTTTGTACAGCAGAAGATCCGGAGTGAAAGCCCCAGGTTTCGGCCCCCATGCAACATACAAAATAGGCATTAATGACTGAACGCAAAAAGAAACTCGCTAGGTAGCATATCATCATTTAAACACGTTTCATAGAATAATATAGATTTTCCTGATATTAGTTCCTGGATATTATGATTGAATTCATCAAGGAAGGCACTGTAGTTTTTCCCCCTGACAACGAAATACAGATTTTATAAAAGCTACAATATGCTTGGTTTTGGAATTCACTCCGGAGGATGATGTAGGAGGAGATCGAAAGTACTTGAGTGTGAAAAAAGAATCCCTACGATTAATGGTGTCTTTGAACACGCACGCGCACACACACACCGACACATGCACAGATTTAGCATGAAAAGGAATGTCCCCTCTGGGTGTTGACTTTAATGTCTACTTTTATGTTTACATAGACTGTATACCTGATACACTTTAGTTCATAAGTACAGCATAGCTTAGAACTATATTTCTTTATATATATATATATATATATATATATATATATATAGATAGATAATATTAGTGGTAAATATACATATATATGCAAAATACACAGGTGCATATATACACATGTATATTTTAGAATAAAAAATTTCCGAGAGGATAAAATCCAGGTAGAACTCAATGTCCAGGACAGAGTAAGGATATAATAAAAAGGCTTAAACACTAATATTCCATGGTCATAATTTATTCCATTGGAATCGTAAATACGATCCAATTCATCAGACCTACAAATTCAAAAAGAAAACAGAAAAAAACCCACTCCGGAAATAAAAATAGAATTTAGAGAGAGTGTAATTATGAGAGTGTGGGACGAATGTTAGTTTATAAGAGAGGGGTTTAACAGAGAGAGTTTTATTTAAAATTAGGTGTGAGTGGAAGGGGGAAAAAGACTGTTGACGGATGTCTAAAACAGTATAAGGATACACATCGAGGTGACAATACACACACCATGGCCGATCAAATCTTAAAGAAGGAGGGAGAGGTAAGGAAAGAAGTGGTGGGGAAGAAAGATGGGGCGGGAGAAATTAAAATTGCAAGGGACGCTGTGTAATTGAGAAAATTTGACAAAAATAATATCGACTGCAGGTTACAAATCAAATATTATAAACAATAAATATGACGATTATCTAATCTGGCGACGACCTATATTTTTATGTTCAAAACGCATGCAAAACCACACATACACAATAACATATACACGTATATACATACACATCGCCGTGTACCTACATACACACTTACATATATCCATGTACACATACACGTAAATCCACATATTCAAACATACATACACACATACATATACATACACACACACATATACATATATCTGATTCAATATCTCAGATACTAAGCGCTTTCTAATAATTACCGCGCATATGATAAAGAAATAATTACACCTACATATATACACACATACACATACACACACACCTCCATATAAATATATATATACATACATACATACATACATACATACATACACATACACACACATATATATATACATATATATATATGTATATATATACATACACACACACACATACATACATATACATGTACACACACACATACATCCATATATATACATATATACATAGACACACACACATGTATATACACACACACACATACATATACACAAACATCTACTCGTATACATACATGTATATACTACACACACACACACACATATATACATATATATATACATACACACATACATATACATGTACACACACAAACACATATAAATACATACACACATACACATACATATACATACATATACATACGCACACATATATACACGTATATCCACCACACACACACATATATATATATATATATATATATATATATATATATATATATATACCGACATACATACAAATACATACATATAAATTAGAATTTAAAAACTAAATAAGTAAAATTTCAACAATTTATATATACACATATACCCACATTCATACAAATACGTACAAATACATACATATAAATTAGAATTTAAGAACTAAGTAAGTAAAATTTCAACAATTTATGCGTAAAAAAAACAAAAAAAAAAAAACATAGCGCATCACAAAAACACACACAATGATCTATATAGAGATAAACAAAATAAACATAATAGTCATTCCGTTAAAATGTCATGCCCGAAGTTTTGAACCAAGATGGAACTGACATAAGTGGCAGAAAGTTACAAAACGGTGTTTATGTTTTGAATCTCTTCTTATGTCTACATTTAGAAAATATCTCATTACGAAGATTCAACAGTTCATCTTGATTTTTATCTTTGATAATAAAATTTTTTTCCGCCAAGCACAGATCACACCGATCGCGGAAGTTATTAGGTGTTTTGGCTCTTGATAGGTATCTCCATTTCAAAAGTGGGGTTAACCCCTTATCCACCAGATCCCAGTAGTGTTTGGATAAGGAAGTTTGACTTCTAAGGCATCTATATCTAAAAGAGTGTCTATGGTTGTATAGACGATGCTTCCAATTACCGGCGGATATACCTATATATCTATTTTTCTCGTTTATATTTTCCTCGGGAAAGATAGTTGCCTCGTATATTACATTTTTGTAGTTACATTTACCCCCGATTGGGCAATGATCTTTATTCCTACAATTGCAGGTAGGGTTACTTGATTGAGTCACATTACAATGGTAGTTTCTAAGTATTCTGCAATTATGGGAAGATATGATTTTCTCCATATTTCTAACGCATGAGTAACTAATTTTCAGAGTCTTCCTATTGAAAATTTTACTTAATGGATGTTTACTGTGAAAATGCTTATCAATTAATTTCAGAAAAAAACTTCCTATGTCAATATTAGAGAGCTTGCAATATGGTGGGTTGAACCATATTACCTTCCTCTTTCTATTTTTAGATCTGTTATTGTTCTGATTTCCAAGTTCTCCGTTATAGTTTAATTCCAGTCTAAAACCACAATTTTTGAGGGCCTGATTGTATATAAATTTATTATCATCAAAGACTTTTTGGTTAGAAGATAGCTTATTTATTCTAGTATTCACAGTTTTAGGGATGTGGTCTATCACATGTTTAGGGTGGTTAGAGTGGACGTTGATATATAGGGGTGTTTGATCAACTTTATGGAAGGGTTTAAAGGTATCATTAGATAGATTTAGTGTAATATCCAAAAAGTTGACTATTTTCATGTTGGAAGATATTTCAATTTTAAGGCCTAAGTATTTGAAGGCCCTAATTATCTTCTTATGTAAGCTAGAAGTCAAGGGGCCATTGCTATTTTGGACAATGATTAGGCCGTCATCTCTATGTGAATATGTGGATTTACGTGTATGTGTACATGGATATATGTAAGTGTGTATGTAGGTACACGGCGATGTGTATGTATATACGTGTATAACTTATTGTGTATGTGTGATTTTGCATGTGTTTTGAACATAAAAATATAGGTCCTCACCAGATTAGATAATCGTCATATTTATTGTTTATAATATTTGATTTGTAACCTGCAGTCGATATTATTTTTGTCAAATTTTCTCAATTACACAGCGTCCCTTGCAATTTTAATTTCACCCACCACTTCTTTCCTTACCTCTCCCTCCTTTTTTAAGATTTGATCGGCCATGGTGTGTGTATTGTCACCTCGATGTGTATCCTTATACTGTTTTAGACATCCGTCAACAGTCTTTTTCCCCCTTCCACTCACACCTAATTTTAAATAAAACTCTCTCTGTTAAACCCCTCTCTTATAAACTAACATTCGTCCCACACTCTCATAATTACACTCTCTCTAAATTCTATTTTTATTTCCGGAGTGGGTTTTTTTCTGTTTTCTTTTTGAATTTGTAGGTCTGATGAATTGGATCGTATTTACGATTCCAATGGAATAAATTATGACCATGGAATATTAGTGTTTAAGCCTTTTTATTACATATATATATATATATATATATATATATATATATATATATATATATATATATATATATATATATAATGTAGTGGACAAATCAGTCAATTATTTTAATACATTTTTATGTTTATATATTCTTTTTTATAGATACAAATATTTAAGTAAATGCTGTGTTTATAATAAACAGTATTAACAACATTTACCGGACTGAATGTCCGAGAAATTTTCATAGAAAATATGCGTCCTCCGACAGGAATCGAACGTGTATCCTACCCTGAAATGTCATATGTGATTTTCACCTGCAATAAATGAAATATCGTACAAGTTCTAGAAAAAATTATCCAAACGTCATCAAGCAACTCACCAGCCTCCTCCAGCAGGCATAGAAATAAGGTATTGTACGACAAGAATGAAGCCTGGTGGATGGTATTTGGATACATAACGGGAAGAATGCAAAAGCCATTGCAAATTCTGCCTCATACCAATCTTTCTGCCGAGTTGTGCACAAGGTTTGTTCTGAGTGTTTTGGAGCTGCAACTGCAAGAGGACATCTGAACGAAGAGAAGCGGTCAACTAAACGACAGATTCAGAAAGGTAAACTAAGAGAAAGAGTGCCGACTCAAAGAAGCTTCAATTCCCGAGAGGGGAGGACTTAAGGACCTACTTAATGAAATTAAAGAAATGATTTTAGTGATCACTAGAGCTGAGAGATCCTCCCCTAAAAAAGTTAGAAGAAAAAGAAATCATTTTACAATAAACCTTAAGCTTTTGCTAAAAATCTGTTCCGCTTTGATTTTTTTTGTTTTAGGCATACCAACCTCAATAGGTTATTTAATGCCGACAAAATTTTTATCGCTAGTAATATTTTTTCCAAAAAAAATATTACTGCTAATATTTTTTTTCAAAAACGTATAGCTGGTAATATTCTTTTTCAAAAATATTGCCGGTAATATTTTTTTTTTCAAAAATATTCCTGATAATCATTTTCCTCTTTCAAAAATTTATTAGGTTCGTTCAAAAATAATGACGGTTTTTGACGTATTTTTAACGTTAAAAACCGACATTATTTTTGCACCAACCTAATAATATTTTACAAAGTTATTTCTGTTACTAAAACATATATTTACACTTTCATAGAGTTTTGACCCCAGTTTGGGGGGTTAACTATTTGTCCATAGCTGAGTCCCAGACAGGTGCTACCACCCCGGGTCTGGATGGACATGGGAACACCAACAATAAAGAGGTGCTTCCATACTCTTCAAAACTTGATCATAGGCCTTGTTGTCGGAGGTAATTTATCGTCTTACACTGGGCGTGGATGTAGTTTATCGTCATACACAGGACGAGCTAAAAAGCTGTTCACCGAGACCAAGAGTGGCAAACTCGAAGTACGGCAGGAGAAACTCGAAAAGCAGCAGAAACTCGAAAAGCATCCGGTGCTTGGAAATATGTTCCAATCCCTAGTATGAATCACCATCCTAGGAAAATCTCGTGTCGGTAGTGCAACTGGAATAACTGGAACAGCCTACAAGTTATATAGGAATTGCACAAATGTCTTCAAGCAACTCACCATTCTCCTAGAGCGGCAAAGAAAACAAGGAATTCTAACACAAGAATGGTGCCTTGCAGATAGCATTTGGATACTTAAGAAAAAGAATGCAAAAACCATTTCAAATTTCCGCGTCATCTCCCATTTGAATGTAGACGGAAATTATTTTTGTGTCCATACCTGTCGTGTGATGGACTTCCTTTTAGTTAACAACTGCATAAACACAGCTGTTCAGAAGCCTGGGTTACCTGTATTCTCCGTCTGATAGGAGGAAGTACACTCAATCCAGTCAGTCAAAGAAAATATGAGTTTCATGTAATTTCTCTAGATCTCAGGAATGCGTATGGATCACTTCCTAATGAGCTAATTCGAATGACCTTCTTTTCCCTAGTAAGGATGGGCAAAATTATAATGAAATATTTCAGAGACGCGGTTATGCAGTTCACCATTGGTAATCACACCATAAAGTGTGTGTGATTTCGACACTTCTTTTCACTATGTCCAGGGAACTGATATTAAGAGTGTAATGTACACAGCAAAGGGAGTGATAACTAAAGAACAAATAGTTTTTCCTCTTTTCAAAACGTCCAAGCATAACATCAGCATTCTGGTCCCGACTAATTTCGGTCCTTTGGTTTCACTGAAAATCATTGGAAATTTTTCGTTTCTATAATCATCGAGTGATTTAGGCAATGTAAGATGAATGAATGGCACTGTATACGTACAAATTGATATAATAATTATAAGTTTAGAGATAATGTGTATGACAAAGTGAAAAGGTTTTCCTGTGATGCCTCACACAAAAAATATATATATTTGTCATATATATATATATATATATATATATATATATATATATATATATGAATTAGAGAGATATAAGCAAACATACATGTGTGCGATTACGTTCATATACAGATTTTCAGATTAATGTTTACTTAATTTTAGTGTAATCAAAACAGTACTCAATGAAGTTTAATATATATATATATATATATATATATATATATATATATATATATATATATATATATATATATATATATATTAGGTTGGTGCCAAAATAATGACGTAATAATGTCGTTTTTTGACGGATTTTTTAACGTCAAAAACAACATTATTACGTCATTATTTTTGCACCAACCTAATATAAAGTGCAATCTCTGTTCTCGAATATCTCACATGTTGAACAAATCGGTTTTCGAACAGAAAATTCGAGACAAAAATACCTCGGTTATCGAAAAATTTTTCGGTATTTGAACAACCGTCGTGTTGGATACTTTCATGTGTTCCGGGATTATTTTTTTCTATATATATATATGTATGTATGTATAAAGTTGCTCATAATCATTTTCTTTTTCTTTTTTATTTCTGACAAAGTATTCCGTAAATTAGAATTTATTTTACTTTGCTCGAAAATCATTATAATTGATATATAAGAGTTTGTGATATACAATTATAATTGATATACATCGATAAATATCTGGCTACATCTTTGTATTCTATAAAATGCATCGGCCTTTTTTTTAAATCGGAACGCACGATCGATTAATTTTAATATCTTTTTGCTCTGGGGTAGATATAGTTTTGATCCTATTAAAGTAATTATATTAAAATACGGCTTTCTATCTTTGTGTAAAAGGTTGGACAAAACTTAACGTTTTTTAAACAAAAAGTATTATTTTCTATCATTTTAATGATGTTGCATCGTCTTAAATTTGGGGATGATAATATAGACCGTCTCCCTCCTTGATTTCAGTTTCCAATCAATCATTTTTTTACTCGTGTCATTTCAAATATAATCCGATGTTTTCTTATATTCAAGCTCTGAATACTTTGGAAAATTAGTTTACTCAGTGTCAAAAATGATGAATAAAGCAAAGTATTTTTGAAATTCTGTCGTACTAAGATATCAAATTCATTTTCTTCAGTTCCTTGCTTATTCTCGATAATTTAGTTAATATCAAATTAAAAGTAAAATTAAGCAAATATAATAATTGATCGTCTACCTTGAACCATTTCTATAAAAGTATAATATCAAAAACTGTCTTTTAGTTGCTAGAGTTGTCATCACGTTCCAACGGCTTGAAGACTAGTTGTATATCTCTAGATAAGCGCATCCATTTTCAACAACCTTCACCAACCTTTGGACGCAGGCCTCTCCTATGTTCCCCATTATGCGGATTATCACCTCAAGCACTGAGAGTTCACGCGGCTTATTTTGCATATACCTTGCTTTTCATATAGTCCCACAGAAGAAAGTCACAATGTTTATGGTAAGGAGAGCGCGTAGCCTATTCGAGAGAGTCACTTGGATCAATATATCACTGTGGAAATTTGTGATACAAGAAATCAACCTGGCAAAGTTGGGTGAGACTTCCTCTTGTTGAAAAAAAGACATTAGCAAGATCATTCCCGCCTGAAGATGTGGCAAAGCAAACTCCTGCAGCTTCTTCAGGTAATTCCCCCTGTAACGATGGTCATGTTAACGGACGCATCGAGGTAGAAGAATTGTCCAATCATTTCAGCGCTAGATATGGCATACAAAACCAAAAGCTTTATGATCTCGTTCATCCTCGACAATTTTTACTGGAAGTTATTTTCCCCAAATTCGAAAGTTGTGTCCGTATACCCAGCAAGAGGTTTATTATGTAATGCTAGAAGTGTAATTCAGATATTTCCGAGTATTATAATCTTCTAATGGAAGCTTTGGAAAAGCCTAAAATCGGAACGAGTAGGGCTTCACAACATTCCGAATCATCCAGTGAATCGTGCTTTTGTTGATATTAAGTTCCAGTATAGCCCACCGGATAGACTTTTACTGGTTTTGCGCGAACGCTTACCCTAAGAGTTTGCTGTTTTCATGAGTGTTTTTATTAGCAGGCCTTCTTAATGCGTGGCTTGTAAAGAACAGACGCTGTTTGGAGACATTTTCTATCAATTGTGTAAATTGTGCTACGCGTTGAAATAGTGTGATGGGCCTAAACATTCTCAACGCTGAAATGCAGTTTAGAATTGAAAAACGTCGTGCCAGGTGACAATTTTGCGATGCTGATGCAACATTGGTCCAATGTCAATCGGCGGGCAAGAGACGTGAGTTAACATCGAAAAATTTACATCCATTGTTTTCTCCAGAAATTCCCATCCATTGTTACTTCAGCACAATTTCCCGACCATTGTTACACTCCAAACCTTCCAATCCATTGTTACTCTCTACAACATCCCATCGATTGTTACACACAACAGATTCCTGTCCATTGTTACTCTCCACATTTTCCAGTAAATTGACCCTTTCCACAAATTCCTGTCCATTGTTACTCTCCACAAGTTCCCATTCATTGTTACTTTCCAAAACGTCCAGTTAATTATTACTCTCATCAAATTCCTGTCCATTATTATTCTCCACAAGTTCCCGGTCATTCTTACTCCCCACAAATTCTTATTCACTGTTAATGTCCACAAATTCCCGCGAATTTTTATTCTCTAGAACCTGTCATCCTTTGTAACTCTCCACAAATTCTAGTCCATTATTACTCTCTACATCTTCTAGTCTATTGTTACATTCCTCAACTTCCCGTCCACTTTACTCTCCGCAACTTCCCATCCATTGTTACTCTCCAAAACTTCCCATCCATTGTTACTCTCCAAAACTTCCCGTTCATTATTACTCTCCATATCTTACCATCCAGTGTTACTTTCCGCACCTTCTAGAATATTGTTACACACCACAAGTTCCCATCTATTGTTACCATCCACAACTCACCGTCCATTTTAATTCTCCACAACTTCCCGTACATTGTTACTCTTCACAACTTCCTGCGTTACTCTTTACATCCTCTGGTCCTTTGCAACTCTCCACAAATACCCATCCACGGTTACTTTTCACAAGTTCCCATCCATTGTTACTCTCAACAACTTCCAGAACATTGTTACTCTCAACAAATTCCTGTCCAGTATTTTCTCCATAAGTTCACAGCCATTCTTACTCTCCACAAATTCTTATCCATTGTTAATCTCCGCAACTCCCCGTGAATTTTTACTCTCTGGAACCTCTCATCCTTTGTAACTCCCTACAAATTCTCGTACATTGTTGCTCTCCAAAACTTTTTGCCCATTGTTACATTACACAATTTCCTAGTTCACTCTTACTCTCCACAACTTCCCATCCATTGTTACTCTCCACAAATTCCTGTCCATTTTTACTCTCTACAAGTCCCCATGCATTGTTACTCTCCACAGCTTCCTGTCCCTTATTAATCTCCATATCTTACCGTCCATTGCTACTTTCAACAACTACTTGACCACTGTTACACTCCACAACATGCCGTCTATTATTACTCTCTACAGCATCCGGTCCATTGTTTCACTCCACAACTTCACATTCATTGTTACTCTCCACATCTTCCCGTCCATTATTAGTCTAACTTTTGACTATTACCATTATACTTTGACATGTTTTGCCACCAATTAACGCTGTCTCGGTAGGCTATTTGCTGTGTCTCTAGCTTCTCCTGCCTTCCGTATAATATAAAAAAGTGCCACATTGTCTAAACCCTCTCTCCTCTTCAGAAAATAAAACAGGAAATCCGGGAAGATGAATTTAACAATGCTCCATTTAAGAAAACTCGAACATTCTTTCATGGTGAATATATGTACGTGTGTTTGCTTTAGAAATAGAATCTGGCTATGATGTTGTATTCTATTCATAATACACATTTTACAGACATTACGATGCTGTATTATTTCTGTCCTATTTTCTTTGCGTCTATCGATTTGTTAAGCCTGTAATACTAGAAGAAAAATGATTTTGAAAAAATCTCCTATTTCTCTTTTAATTCCAGGGTTTTAAAATGTAACTTGAATCAACTGAATCCGATAATGTCTTTATCCTTGTCCACTCAAAATATAAATGCATTCTTCAACATTTTAATAAAACTTAATATATACTTTAAACAAATTCTTGTATTTCTTTTGTGATTATGATGTGAAGAAGAACGATTTCTTCAAGAACATTTTCGACAGACTGAATCCCCATGAGTTTTATTAAAACATGCCAAGAATTTATTTTATAAGGAAATATAATGCCGGATTTGTGTGCGAAGATACTTTGAAAAGGGTTTTGTCACTGGCATTCCACAGAAATCGAGATATGAAAATGTAGTAATATAATGTGTAATATAAACCCTTTCTGAATTTATTAAAATAAATAATATTATAGAGATAATGAAATTCCCTTCTGAATGAATCGCGAACTTTGTTAGTTTGAAAGAACAAGATATATTTGTCTCGAGTGCACAGTCAGTCAGCGAAATAAATACTATTTAAAATAAACAGGACGTTTACTCAGATACGAGTATCCGGTAAAATAACGTTTGACGTAAGAAAATGTTTTGTTTACGATTCGGATAAAAAAAAAAAGTAAAAAAAAAAAACAAAAAAAAACTGAACAGTAAGTGTGTGCTTTAAAATTAAAATAGAAGCTTTATTTTAAAGATCTATTTAGCCCTGCGGTAAACGTGTTAGACTGTGCTATCTCCTGCAAAAAGAGACGCAAGTTTCGAATCCTGCCTCATTTATTAAATTTTCTAGAGTACTCATGATATTAGGCGAAATAATTGCTGGTTAAGTAAAACTTGATGTCTACTTATATACGGGTATTCACTAAAAATAATGTTTTAATTATTAAAACTCCATAGAATATATATGAAAAAATTTTTTTTTTCTTTCATTAAAAGGCCTCCTAATATAGCGATCAGTGAAACGAAAATTTCATTGTAGCGGACGCTTCTACTAACATATAATTAATAATTCATATTAATTTTATTCATAAATATTAATTTATATTAATTTTAATTATATATTAACAATAATATATTATAAACTATATGTTTAGATTATTTTCCGCGTCAACCAAACTTAACTTACATGTTTAACTAATTAATCCACGCATCAATACACACCCCACCACATTATACAAAAAAGCCAACAAGAAAATACGCATAATCCCGTACAATCCACCATATAGCAAAAATGAAAAAAAACAAACAGAAGAAATATTCATCAACCTAACACACAAGCACTTCCATACAGCACTCTTCACAAGCTGTTTAACAAAATCAAAGTAAATATCAGCTCCATTTGCACCAAGAACATGACATAAAAATAATAAAAAAAAGCACAACCGGAAAATAACCAACTAACCAACCAGTAACTGCTGATCAAAGAACGATTGTCTCTTGAACAGCAATTCCTTACAAAAATATAATATATCAAGTCACGGTAAAATCAGAAAATAACGAAGAAAAATATATATAGGAATAACTTCAGGTTCATGGAAACAGATAAATTATGCAAAACAACATACATGACAAATAGTAAATACGTGAGCAGCACATTCCTTTATAAAATTACATAGAAAATTAAAAACAAACATCAAATTACACCAAAATATCATGGAAAATAAAGAAAACAGTATCATCTTGCAACAAACCGTAAACCTTTTTCTGGAAACGAAAATAATAATAACCTTCACAAACCAAAAGAAATTATTACATAAACGATCAGATATCACTTCATATTGAAGTCTCGGTAACAATATTTTACTATAATACTTTACTTAAAAATCGAAATCTAAAAAAAATATATAGCATGTACAAGACCAACGTAAAAAATGCAAATATACTCATCATATGCAAAGCAGATAATGTAATGTACTTAATGGAAAGCCTATACATTTAAACTTGAGATAACAAACTCCCGGTGAAAAAATATAACAAAATAAACAAATAAACAAATGAACAAAATAATTAACAAAATTAACAAATTTCGAAAGAATACATAGACACAAGCAAATGTAATAATAATAATAATAATAATAATAATAATAATAACAATAATAATAATAATAATAATAATAATAATAATAATAATAATAATAATAGAAATGATCCACAATGAAAAATCATTCGGATGCACAATAATTTCTGCTAAATAGCCTCTTGAATAATTTAAAACATAAACGTTATCGCTCACCAAATAACCGTCAAACGTTACTACCCATAATGCACCACTGACAATCATATATAAATATTCGGGGGAAAACACTACACACATGACTTTAACATTGCGTGAAATCAGGAAACTGACTGTTGCCGCGTCTTGCTGACCGAAGTTTCCATATATATATATATATATATATATATATATATATATATATATATATATATATATATATATATATATATATATACACCCGATGAAATGAAAACGAAAATAATATATAAATTCTAACGTTCACAGCATTAATTCAAAATAGGGGTCGATACCGATAGTAGAGCAATAATTGTTTATTATTATTTTATCATATAGACAAAAACAGTTTACTCACGACAACGATGAAACTACGTTTCGGTTAATTTCAATTGCACATCAACTGGAGGAATGGAAAAAAGGACGTGACGTTTCACATCCGGCTTGCTCAAAAGCAGAATTGTTCATAACCATTTTTGGTTCTCACCAGTCGATATGAAATTGAAATGTGCCCAAACGAAGTTTTTTTCTTTGTAGTGAGTAAAGTTTTTTGCCTATATGATAAAATAATAATAATAATAATATATATATATATATATATATATATATATATATATGTGTGTGTGTGTGTGTGTGTGTGTGCATGTGTTTGTGTGTGTGTTTATGTATGTGTATGTTTGTGTGGGAAAGGAGGTTCTGTCAAATTCAACTGAAATGTTTCTGTTTAAATCGTTTATTCTTACAATGTTTGAAATATGTGTGAAAAATCCAGTTGAAAATTGTTGTTACTCTGTCTAAAATACCCTGTCTTTTGTTTGTATCTTTGTATGTGCTAGTGATTCTCATCACCAACGTTTCAAGCAGCTTCGGCCGCTTTGTTACCTTGATTACAAGTAAAGGGAAGATGATGTCAGCCAGGGTCATTCTTGTATACTCTCAAATGCGTGTCTAGTCTAAAATAACGTGCCAATACCATTCGACAACAATTCAGAGGATGACCAGAGTTACTAAGAAGCAAAACTGCTAAGTAAGATTATTCTTCGAGATCAATTTCAGAACATCAGAAAAACTAACGAATTTATGTAAGAACCTAAGAAAAGACGAACAGCTTTATTTTGGAATCATGGAAATATTCAGACTTATCTTGTCGTCTAAGTTCTTCACACTCCGTCCATATTTCCCATCTTTACTGTTATTTACCCGCCCTTCTGTCTGCAATTCCCCCTTTCTTGGATCAGGAACTTTCGATTTCAGTATCATGCAGGTAATTTTAGACATTCAATTAATCTATGAGTGTAATTTGTTCTCTTTACACTGTTCAGTTTTGGTATGATATCTGGTGTTCAAAAGCTCGTACCAGAGAGCTAGCTCATTTCAATACTGACATCCCTTGATCTACGGTTTCATGCGTGTATCAGGAACACCTGATGGATGTCATTGACGCCCACACTAGATAGCGTAGTCGCCGAGCATGAGTATTTCATGATAGACAGGCCTCTAGCTGAAATTGTTCACGGTACCAGACACTATCGCAAATCACAATCACATTCAATAGATGAGGGTGAAGATCCATACATAGCAAATGAGTTTAGCTTTCTTTTGCTTCAACGGGATAATAGTGCAGACATTCCACAAGAGTGACCTTGATAACACGCCGATTTGCAAACAGAACCTCACCTTGGAACGAACCTGGATGGACTGGCGATATGACCGGGTTTGATGGGTCCCTATTTCAACTGAAACAGGATGATATTGTTTGATTTGGGGGTAGATTCCATGAGACATTAACCCATGGAAAAGGGTCGGCGGACCTTTGGCTGTTCAGTAACGATAGTACGTTTATTAATGAGGCATATATGGTGTCCACGTGTCAGCATAGAAACATCATTGATTGATGAACATGATGAAAGACTGCTTCATAACAATTCAAGTAGGCATGCAATGATGGATTTTATGGTAATAAACCGCATCTTTGGCCCAAGTTTTCGAGACTTAAAGAGTAGTCTAAAGAATTCCGGCTAATCAGGTGGCCACCTTTTCATGAAACTAAACGATCATTTATTGGACGTAGTCGGTACGTATATCAGGAAGCATGATCGTTCACCTAAATATAACTGATATCCGAGGGCAGCTATCAGAAGTCATTGCTCAAACTCTCTTCAGAGGTCCTTCTGCCAACCGAGGACTCGATGCCATATCAAGTGGTAACAATTCGCAAAGTTGGAAGCTCCGCACTTGATACTATTCAACCAACCAGTGAATTTTGGCACGTCACTATAGATTATTACATGAAGTAAAATATTTTTAGAAGTGAACTGTGATAATTTTATAGATAACGAGTAGAAGTGTTTCAGAAATAATAAAAAAAAATGTCGGAACACTGCATAGAAATCAATATTTTTGTGGTGGGTGTATTTCTCAAGATGTGATGATTTGATGTATTTCTACGCAAATGTATTTCAACCCAACTTCCAGTCCTAACCATCAGAGAATTCCGAAGCGAAAAATTTCGATAGCATCATAATTACATAAATTTTTATATAGACGCATACCTCGACGCACAAGTACGAATAAATAAAACGTGGCTTCCATGTCATATATAAATTAGTGCTGTGCATTGAACTTGATGCCAAATACATACGTCGCACTGTATTTCTGTCTGCGCCAAAAAAAAAAAAAAAAAAAAGAAAAAAAAAAGATTTGCAAATATTTTCCATATTTCTTCAAACTTTAAATAATTGTTTCTGAAAGGTACAAATCGATATTAGACAAGGAAGTGTTATTGCCGATATTTTAGGCCGCGGTTATATATTTTTCGTGGGTGCTGATTTTTTTGACAGAGTTTTACCCTCTTCCATCCGTCCATTGATTTATTGCATTTTGTCATGTTTGGGTTTTTTTTTTTTTTTTCTGAAACTATGAATCTTTTTTTCTTCAAAATTTTATTTTTATTTTCGCGCCTTTTTCTTTCAAAATTGTATTGGTTTATTTCTTTCTTTATTTTACTGATCATTAATTTCTCTTTTGCTTTTTTTCGTTCCATTTCCATCTTCCTATATTTCTTCTTCTTCAATTCTTCTTCTGGAAATTCTGTCTCATCTCGTTTTTCATTCTCTTTTCTGTTTATACTTTCAGTTTTCTTCTTAACAACCGAAATACGTTTTTCATTGTTTTTTTTTGTTTTGTTTTTTATTTCGATATTTATATTGGGTTGGTGCGTAATTACCAGGCGTTTTTTAAAACAATATTTATGTTGAAAAAAAGAAACATAATTCAGCAATAACATTTTTAAATGATTATTCCGGAGCGTATGATTATCGAATCGCATATTTATAACCTGAAAATAAAATAATATTTTTATTAAAAAAACTAAACAAAGTAACAATTTTTATTAGCAAATATCACGCCCACAAAAACGCCTGATAATTATGCACCGATATTTCCTTTTCATATTTCAGGTTCATTTGATTTTTTTTCAGTTTTTTTATTTAGCTATTTTTTTATTTGTTTCTTTCCTCTCATCTTCTCAAATTGTTTTACATTTTTTAGTTGCCTTTTTTTTTTCTTTTATGATTCTGTTAATTTATTTTCCTGTCTCTTTATTTTTATTTTTCTTTCTTTCTTTACTTTTATTTTTCTTTCTTTCTTTTCCTGATTCTGTTCAATTTAGTTTTTCTCTCTTTATTTCTTCGTTCTCTGTCTACTTTTATTTTTCTTTCTTTCTTTTCATGATTCTCTTCAATTTAGTTTTTCTCTCTTTATTTCTTCGTTCTCTGTCTACTTTTATTTTTCTTTCTTTCTTTTCATGATTCTCTTCAATTTAGTTTTTCTCTCTTTATTTCTTCGTTCTCTGTCTACTTTTATTTTTCTTTCTTTCTTTTCATGATTCTGTTCAATTTAGTTTTTCTCTCTTTATTTCTTCGTTCTCTGTCTACTTTTATTTTTCTTTCTTTCTTTTCATGATTCTGTTCAATTTAGTTTTTCTCTCTTTATTTCTTCGTTCTCTGTCTACTTTTATTTTTCTTTCTTTCTTTTCATGATTCTGTTCAATTTAGTTTTTCTCTCTTTATTTCTTCGTTCTCTGTCTACTTTTATTTTTCTTTCTTTCTTTTCATGATTCTCTTCAATTTAGTTTTTCTCTCTTTATTTCTTCGTTCTCTGTCTACTTTTATTTTTCTTTCTTTCTTTTCATGATTCTCTTCAATTTAGTTTTTCTCTCTTTATTTCTTCGTTCTCTGTCTACTTTTATTTTTCTTTCTTTCTTTTCATGATTCTGTTCAATTTAGTTTTTCTCTCTTTATTTCTTCGTTCTCTGTCTACTTTTATTTTTCTTTCTTTCTTTTCATGATTCTGTTCAATTTAGTTTTTCTCTCTTTATTTCTTCGTTCTCTGTCTACTTTTATTTTTCTTTCTTTCTTTTCATGATTCTCTTCAATTTAGTTTTTCTCTCTTTATTTCTTCGTTCTCTGTCTACTTTTATTTTTCTTTCTTTCTTTTCATGATTCTGTTCAATTTAGTTTTTCTCTCTTTATTTCTTCGTTCTCTGTCTACTTTTATTTTTCTTTCTTTCTTTTCATGATTCTGTTCAATTTAGTTTTTCTCTCTTTATTTCTTCGTTCTCTGTCTACTTTTATTTTTCTTTCTTTCTTTTCATGATTCTCTTCAATTTAGTTTTTCTCTCTTTATTTCTTCGTTCTCTGTCTACTTTTATTTTTCTTTCTTTCTTTTCATGATTCTGTTCAATTTAGTTTTTCTCTCTTTATTTCTTCGTTCTCTGTCTACTTTTATTTTTCTTTCTTTCTTTTCATGATTCTGTTCAATTTAGTTTTTCTCTCTTTATTTCTTCGTTCTCTGTCTACTTTTATTTTTCTTTCTTTCTTTTCATGATTCTGTTCAATTTAGTTTTTCTCTCTTTATTTCTTCGTTCTCTGTCTACTTTTATTTTTCTTTCTATCTTTTCATGATTCTGTTCAATTTAGTTTTTCTCTCTTTATTTCTTCGTTCTCTGTCTACTTTTATTTTTTCTTTCTTTCTTTTTATCATTCTGCTCAATGTATTTTCTATATCTTTATTCTTCTTTCTTCCTCATTAACTTTATTTTTCCATATTTCTTTTTATCATTCTCTCTCCTTTGTTCTTCCAATCTTTGTTTTTCTTTGTCTTTCACTTTTATTTTGTTTCGTTTTACTTATCGCTCGGTCACATTTCTTTGCCTTTCCATTTTTCTTTCTTTCCTTTTCTCTCTCTCTTTCCGTTTTTCCTTTCTTTCTTTTTTATCATTCTGTCTTTTATATTTTCTTTTTTTCTTTGTCTTCGTTTATTTTCGTTCTTTTCCTACGCCTACTGTGTCATTTTCTTTTTCTATCTTTTGGTTCTTTGTCTCTTTCCATATTTATTTTATTTAATCTTTACTATTCTGGTGACACTTTTTGTCTCTCCCATGATTCTTCTTTCTCTCTTATCATTATTCAATCTTGTTTACTTCTCCTTCCCTTTTTATGATTTTATATATTAGGTTGGTGCAAAAATAATGACGTAATAATGTCGTTTTTTGACGTATGTTTTAACGTCAAAAAACGACATTATTACGTCATTATTTTTGCACCAACCTAATAATTCGTTTCTTTAACAAACTATCTCTTTTCTTTTTCTTTCTCTTTGCTCGTTTTCTCTTTCCACTTTTCTTTTTATTTCTCTGTTGCACATATTTTCCTTGTCTTTTTCTTTCTCTATTTCTGACTTCATTTTTCTTATTTCTATTTGTCATCCTCATTCCCACTGCTTCTTTTCACGTTTTCTTTCTCTTTGCATTTGTTTATCTCTTTCAAATCTTATTTACCTTTATCTTCTCTCTCATTTCCTTTCTTTATCTTTGTTCTTCGTCTACTTCTCTATTTATTTTCCCTTCTCCTTTATCACTGTGTCGCAATTATTTTCATTCATTTCTTTCACACATTGTTTCCATCTTCTTTATTGTGGGGCTCGCACCTTGCACACAAGATGGACTCGTCCAAAGTATACTTATATTAGGTTGGTGCAAAAATAATGTCGTTTTCTCACATAGTAACATATGTGAGAAAACCACATTATATTTGCACCAACCTAATACTACGGAGAGATAGCGTGAGGAAAACGTCAAGACAAGGTGTTCACTCAGAGTTATACAAGAAAGAAAGATAATTACGGCTTCACTTACAGAGACTTGTACATATACTTTTCTACTCACCCGCATTTCTGGACTACTAATTTTCATTTCAACTTTGTATTCTTATGTTAAATACATATATTTTTCGATTAGGTTGGTGCAAAAATAATGACGTAATAATGTCGTTTATTGACGTTAACGTCAAAAAACGACATTATTACGTCATTATTTTTGCACCAAACTAATATTTCAATTACTGGCGTTTGCTTTATTTGTACCGGATTCCATCCCCGGAATCCAAAACATTCTTATTTTTTTTTCATTTATTTATCATATAATACTATCTCATTTGATTTTCTTTCTATCTCTATTTCATTCCTACTTTCTACTTTTATTTTTCTTTCTTCTCATATCGCCATCGACATTTTTCTTTCTTCTCATATCGTCATTTCACCTTTTTTTTTTAATCCTTTCGCGCGAAGCATGTCGCGAGTACCAATAGAACGCAAGTGGTTAAAAATGGTTGAGAGCAAGAGTAAATAGGGATGTTTGATGAAAGGATAAATAGAAGGACGGGGAACAAGGTCAAGGCACCAGAAGATGTCGATTGATATTACACTTGAATATTTGAAGATTATAGTTATCAGGGATAGCTGTTACGTGACATATGTCCTTCTTTACGGCATCGAATGTTGGATGATTTCCTCAAAGATGAAGAAGAGAATCGAGGCAACAAAGATGTAGATTTACAGAAGGATGCTGAGGGTATCATGTACCGAACGTGCGAGCAACGATGAGGTCTCAGACAGGATGCAAACAAGGAGGAGCCTTATACTTAATATCAGGAAGAGGCAGCTGAAGTTCCTGGGACGCATAATGAGAAATGAGGGTCTGGAGAATCTGACACTCACGGGTCGAATAGAAGGAAAGAGAGACAAGGGAAAACAACGCACGGCATACCTAGCGGCTTTAATCAAGTAGACGAAAGAACGTGGTCTGGGAGAGGAAGCAGAGGGAAGGAACTTGTTGAGAGCTGCAACGGTAGAAGGAGGTGGAGAGCAATGATCGCGTACGTCCTGAAAGAACATAGCATATAGGACGAAAGAAAGGAAGGAAGCAAATAAGAGGAAGGAAGTTCCACAGATGTGAAGTGCGAGAGAAGAAGCTGTTTGAATAGAAGAGACGGTTACATTTAACCTTTTCGACAGTGAAAGTTTACGACAGTGATACCAACCTAGTAGCTTAAATCCATGCAGTCTGAGAACCAGCGAAATTAGATCATGAGAACAGTGGCGGTGAAAATACTTGTAGAAGAGACAGTAGGACAGTGACTAGACAAGATGCCAGATCAGAACCTCTCACATTGCATATCCGTCTCTGGATTTTGTCGAGGACCTTGAGACGTACAGTGAAGGCACCGGTCCATATGTGACAGCAGAATTTCCATGTTCTCTTTTTCGCCCTTTATTTTTTTCTTTTCCTTTTTAATTCTGTCTAGATTTTTTTTTCTTTTTCTTCTCTTTTTCTATCTGCCTTTCTACTTTTATTTTTCTTTCTTTTTATTGCTCTTTCTTTTTATTTCTCTTTCACATTTATTTTCTTTCTCTTTGTTTTTTTCTTTCTTTCTCGCAATTTTGTTTCTTATTTTTTCTTCTCATATCTTCTCTCTCTTCGCTTTTTCTATCTCCATTTCTTATTTTCTTTCCTTTTTTTTATTGTCTCATTATCTTCTCTTCGTCTTTTATTCTTTTTTTACTCTATCTTCATTTTTCTTCTTTTTTTTTTTATTCTTCAAGCTCATTTATTATGCTTTTTTAAATTATTTTATATTTTTGGCTACAGTGTGAGTTTTTATGCTAAGTTTTTTATGACAAAATAGGCGGCGCGCTATACGGGGTACTTTTTGAAGATGTTTATAAATCACTCATTTTCGGTGTCCAGTTGAAATAAAAAACAGGTAATTGTTTTCTGGAAGGGCAAAAATTCATGCAAAAATCTCACTATATTTTACGTTGACTTATACACTAGTATAGACGGCAATGATTTTTATTTTCATAAGTCAGTTGACTTTTTTTTATTCTATTACGTGTTTTAATTCTTTTTTATTAAATTAATAAAATATTTTCTCCCATGTGTTTTATTCATTTCTTTATTGATCTATCTATCTATCTATCTATCCCGTCGTTTATAAAAAAGAAAATGGTTAATAGAATAGCCCGGATGTGCTACCTACGGTTGGTTGTATAACACAGATACTACGTTCGAATGCATGTAAAATCAGTGGAAATAGAAAAGTGATAATCAGACGAGGTCGACGAGTGGATTTGCGGCTGTTCGGACTTTGGATTCATTTCTTTATTGTAGATTTTTTCAACAATTAAAACATTTTACTTTCTTTCTTTCAGATTTGCCGTTCACTCTTACTCTATCACTTTCTTTTCTTTCGTTTTCTTTTTTTTTTTCTGTTTGTTCTTTCTTTCTTATTTTGTTTCTTTTTCCTCATATTCTCCTTTCTTTCTTTCTTTCTTTCTTTCTCTCTTTCTTTCTTTCTTTCTTTCTTTTTATCTTTTTTCCAGATTTCAGTCTTTCTTTCGATTATTTTTCTTTCTTTCTTTCTTTCTTTCTTATTCTCTCTTTGTATTTTATCTCGTTAATTTTTTTTCTTTATTTTTTTTTAATTTCTGATTCTTTATTCGTTTTCATTCGTTCTCTCGATTTTACTGCTTTATTTTGTTATTGTTTTCTTCCAGTCTTTTACGCTCACGCTTTACTTCCTTCTTTCTTTCTTTCTTTCTTTCTTTCTTTCTTTCTTTCTTTCATTCGTTTACCTATTCTATCCCTTAGTTTTAGTTCTATCTTTTCCTCTTCTTTTCTTTCTTAATTTGCATTATTTTCTTTTCCCGTTTTCTTTCTTTTTTTAAAACTTATTTTCCGTTCATGCTTACACTCTCAATCTATTTCTCGTTTTATTTATCTTCTTTGTTTGATATCTATATCTCTCTATATACATACATACATAGACACACAAACAGAAAAACAGAGAGATACGCACACACACACACATACATATATATATATATATATATATATAAATACAAAAGTGAACATTGAAATCAAGACTCAGAGGCGACGTGCTGTTTCATGCTAGACGCAATCATCAGGCCACCTGACGTTTGCGCCTAGCATGATTTCATGTTCACTTTTATATTTATATTTACATACGCTCGATCTCTGATACTGAGCACTTGATCCCATAAATATAGCCAACCTTAAATCTATATCTTTATATATATATATATATATATATATATATATATATATATATATATATATATATATATATGCATATATATACCGACACATATATATACACACACACATTTGTATCTATCTATCTATCTATCTATCTATCTATCTATATATATATATATATATATATATATATATATATATATATATATATATATATACATATATATATATATAAATATATATATATATATATATGTATATATATATGTGTGTGTGTGCGTGTGTGTGTATGCGTGTGTGCATAGATCCATTTATTACAAGGTGATTAGAAAGGGGTACATAGTGAACATTTAATGATTTTTTTTGTATTAATAGAATAAAGTCATGTATCAATATTATTTCATTTGATAGAAATGATAGACCAAGCTTGTATCGATTATGTCATTAACTAACTTAGCTAATGATCTATCTATCTATCTATCTATCTATCTATCTATCTATCTATCTATCTATCTATCTATCCCGTCGTTTATAAAAAAGAAAATTGTTAATAGAATAGCCCGGATGTGCTACCTACGGTTGGTTGTATAACACAGATACTACGTTCGAATGCATATAAAATCAGTGGAAATAGAAAAGTGATAATCTGACCAGGTCGACGAGTGGATTTGCGGCTGTTTGGACTTATGTCTCTGTCAATGGGTGACAGTTTACTACAGACTTTAAACAACGGTAAGAATTAAGATGATCAACACACGAAATTTGAACAGAAAATAATTACTTAATCAAGATGTTGACGTTCCACAATTCTTCAAAGAAACAGTTAGGAAGGAGGCCTTCAAATGCAGCAAAAACTAAAGAAAAAACTGAGAGGTAATATAACAATGACTGTACATGAAAAGCGCATTGTCCTGAAAATTTTCTTTAGTTAAAAGATTCTATAAATGCCAACTGATACCAGCACTGGTTGCTCGGTCAATGCATATCAAGTGTTTCCTTCTAAGTAAACTAATAACCCGATATTACCATTTCCATCTATTTTAATCTGGTAATTTTTATCTATCTATCTATCTATCTATTTATCAAATTCTAGAAATAAATTATATCGTCAGCCATCATGTTTTAAACAGTGTAATTTATATTAACCAGCCTAGACATTGAGAAGTCAAAAGCTAAATATAACATCAATTACATTAGTTACAAATTACACACAGAAACGCAGACACACAAGCATATATATATATATATATATATATATATATATATATATATATATATATATATATATATATATATATATTCCAGAAAGTCTTGTTAACTTAGTAAAAAACATCAAGTTTCATCAACAATTAGACGTCCAACTAAAATAAAAAAAAATCACCTTATTAATAGAAGCGGACAAATGTAGAAATGTATACGAACTATGCACCCGCCACCCCCAAAATACCACAAACTACTTAAGGACAAAATCAGTAAAACGTACAGAAAAGCAACAAAATAGCAGATTAATATGGAAGGTAAAACAATTGTCCAAACATTAGGCTTTGAAGGCCGAAAGATTTGCAGCTCGAATTCATAAGGATTTATCATAATGAAATTTCATAAAGGAAATTTCAGAACAAACCCAACATGCAGACTCATAAAGACAACAAAAAATTATACTTTGTAGAATAATTAAATAATTAAAATAATAATAGAAATAATCTAAGGAAGAATTGGGGTGTAATTCATTGTAAAACGTAAAAACAAGAAAAAAATATTCCGAGATCTAAAAAAATCAAAAATAATTCCAAATTTATACAACTACATATAAAAGATTTTTACTTTTCTATAACAGAAACCATACTGGATAAATACGTCTCCTTCGCTCATGAACAAATAACAATAACCACAAACTAAATAAAAAGCATTAAGAACTCCCGAAAATCACAATTATAAAGAAAGAAGATTTCTTTGACATTAAAATGGGAATCTTTGATGGTGCTCGACCTGTAAGCTTATAACTATAGATTTGCTACAGGAATTAAATAAAATAATCGAAAGAAATGATATAGGTCTGTACAGAAACGGCGTAATCTTAAGAATCTGTAATAGGCAACAAACAAACAAAATCTTTAAAACAATCTTGAATTTTTTACAAACAATATGGGATTCGACATAAACACAAAAACAAACCTAAGAGAAAAACGATGTTCTACAAGTCACCTTCAACCTCAGAGAAAGTACATATCAAACTTAAAGAATTCCTAATGACAAACCATTGTATATACGTACATCTTCCAACCGCACGCTATCATTAATCAAGCAGATGCCACAATCAATCAGCTATCTGACAATTCTTCCAGCGAAACGAAGTCAACAAAGATTATGAAACAGTCCTAAAGCATAGTGGATTTTCAGCAGTAATCACATACCCACCACACAGCATATAAAAGCCAAGACGAAAAGAAACGTCATATAATTCAACCAAAACAAACAAACAAAAAATATTCATTATACTCATACACACACACTTTCCCCATTAAGCACACCCCACAAGATATTCAACAAAAACAAAAGAATCAGTTGCAGTTACACCGAGAACAAGACAAAAATAATAAAAAGAAAATATTAAAACAACCAACAAACCACACGCACAAATCAAGCCCACGTGTAACCAGAGATCAAAGAACGAATACCCTTAAACGGAAATTCCTTAAAGAATAATTTAATATATCAATCCAATGTAAAACCAGAATATAACGTAAAAAAATATTAATCGGAGTAACTGAATAACCCTGGAAACTGAGAAACTACACACACAAAAATCGTTTACAAATAAATATGCGAATAGCACAGTGCTTTCTAAATATGTATGGGAAATTAAAAATAAGAAGCAAATCACATCAAAGATATCAGGGAAAATTGCATCTACACACACACACACACGCACGCACACAAACACGCACACAGAAAGAGAGAGGGAGTGAGAGTGTCCGCTTAATTAAATGCGAGTAAAAAAATAGTTAATTAAATTCGACGAGTTAAAAGACTATAAAATGATAAGAATATTATCAATATTGATAACGGATGATATTCCTTTTATATTAGAAGGCATGCGGTCTAAACTGGAGTACGGAAATAAATATTTTACTGTTAGAATATTTGGACACGCCAGTATCCTTCATCAACGACATGAAAAATAAACAATGAAGTGGGTCTTACTTTTCCAGAGAATTTTGTTAGTGCTCTTATTTTTTCTTTCTTTTATCATTTTTATGCGCATCGATCCTAACCAGCATACTACTTTCTCCCTGACGTGATATGGCTTCCCGATCACAGTTTTTTTTCTCCAATTACTTTCATGGCTACTGTTGTTATCTTTCTTCCTTGGTGCCTCGGGTACATGAATTTAATCATGCAACTAGACAGGCAACCGGGTATCACAGGTCTACTCTTGCTAGTTGCAAGTATCAACTCTGTTCTAAAAGTTTGTTTTTTTTCTTGCCTTTGGAAATCCCTTACGATTTCTTGCTTCCCTGTTAACTACGATCTCCAAAAATTAAAATGCAACGCCAATCGCTGTCGTCTGTCTTTCTGATTCCTGTTCTTTTATTCTCCTTTTCCTTGATAAAGCCTTCTCCTTCCCCTTTAGTTACTGTAACCACCTACAGCCAAGTGACTTGATCCCGTTGCGTGGGGGTGAAACGGTTAAGAAAAAAGAAGTTTGACCAGGGGACAATGTATGTACAACCCGGAAATTTATGATGCGTCAAAAACTCACCTTTTGACACATGATACAAGTGCTAGGTCCTTTGAGGACGTTGGAGAGCCTTTCAATTTCCTCCCTAATCGTCCTTTTTCTTTTATACTTAATCTAGCCTCTACATCCAAGTGACATTACGTCTTGCTTCTGGTAAAATGATTACTCACGGACACGGACGGGCCCCCACCCATTTATATATATATATATATATATATATATATATATATATATATATATATATATATATATATATAGAAAGATAGATAGATGATAACTAGACTCGTTTCGATAACTAGACTCGTTTCGAAAAACCCTCTATCTTTATATATATATATATATATATATATATATATAGAAAGATAGATAGATGATAACTAGACTCGTTTCGAAAAACCCTCGAATTTTTGATTTGCAAATAATCAAATCAATCTCGAGGGAAAAAAGGGTTTCAAAAAAGTGCTACAAACATGAACTATTGTCGAACAAATCGCACAGATGCAGGTCTGAAGCCCAAAGAAAAAACCCCGATACGAGTAGACAACTAACTAACAAAAGAGCTCAATACAATCGTAGAGCAGACCTAGATACACCTAGTGAGCCAGACAAACCTACCTAGGTTTCACCTAACCGGATCGTCAGGGAAAGTATGGCTAACGAGGTAAAGAGAAACACATATTTATAGGTGATAATTAAAACCATACCACGTGACCGAAGAACCACAACAAGAAGATAATGTAGACCCCATCCTTAAATGGGAAATACTAAAAAATGCCCCAGATATAAAGCAGGCCATAAATTTTGTAAATTATGTGCAGAGGAGAAATTAGCCATAGCTTTATTTGATTAACCTAGGCAATTATTAAACTCTTAAACTGAAATCCTTTACGTATGTAGACACAAAAAATCTTGGTTACTAATTTAGACGGTTTCCACCTTAGAATTTTTTTTTTTACTCGCCCCTCCCCATTTTTGTTGAATAAATTTTAAAGCCCCCCCCCCATCTACTTAGTTTGTGGTTCTTCGGTCACGTGGTATGGTTTTAATTATCACCTATAAATATGTGTTTCTCTTTACCTCGTTAGCCATAGTTTCCCTGACGATCCGTTTAGGTGAAACCTAGGTAGGATTGTCTTGCTCACTGGGTGTATCTATCTATCTATCTATCTATCTATATATATATATATATATATATATATATATATATACATATATACATACATATATATATATATATATATATATATATATATATATATATATATATACAATATCCACATTAATCCACATATAATATGTGTATTAACGTGGATGAATCAAATAACTAAATATTATCAAACGTATGTACGAGCGTTAGTGTGCATATTCAGGTAGGCGAATAAATATTTAATCAATTTAATATAGGTGTCAGCAAAACATGTCAATGTGGTTAGACAGTTTTAAGAAATATATATTAATAAATATGCATATACCTACATTCGAAGTGCAACTTAATGTCTCGTCGTTCTATCAACTCATCAGGCACGATTTATTACTTTTGAATTTTGAATTGTACACTCACACACACACACACACACAAACATATATATATATATACATATATATATATATATATATATATATATACATACATACATATATATATGCAGATAGAGAGAGAGAGAGAGAGTGAGAGATAGATAGATAGAGAGAGACAGAGAGATATTCAGTGTTATTTGAATATTTACCCTTCCCATCTCATAAAATGTATATTTAACGAAATGTTTTTAAAGAAAAAGAAGATAATTTCTTGTGATCATAAAAAAATAATCTGGCGATTTAGATTCAAGGAATTACAAGAGATTTTCTGTTTGGGTTTTGTTATCGTTGGAATATCGACAAGAGGCATTTGATCGATGGGATGTAGGCTAGGATATTTTCAGTTATCCGATAAAGTTTGGCGAATATATCGATGCTGAACACTAAGCGCATTTCCCAGTTAAAATCACTGTATCTTCGCGATTGATCATGTAACAATTTTAGTTTACTTTCAAGGGTGAAAATGTATAAATAGTTTACTTCCAAAATGTGAAAAGTTAAATATTTCTTATAGAATATGTGAAAAGTATTCAACCATATTCTAAGAGTATTATACTTACTTCTGAACATTTCCGCTGAAATGTGGTTTCTTTTCTTGTTAGTTTTAATCCTTTAACCCCAAGAAAGGCAATAAAGTCACTAAGCTGCAAGAGGTTACTGACCGTTTGAGAATATTTGAAAAAACTTCTATTAACGATAGAGTGCAATAAAATAACATAAATTAAGAAAACAGAAGAAAACTATAGATATTGCATTTAAATTTTTGTAGATCAAAGTAGTCTTGGAAGCAAGAAGCTGGAAGAGAGTTCCCAAGCGAGAAATGCGAACTTACTGTTACCTCTAGCTATTTCGAGTATAAAATGACAACACTTGCCTCCAATCTAGTACTGCGTTTAAATTTTTATTGTCTAGGTACCATAGCGGAAATTCATCTAAATAATTACCATTAAAGTATTTATAGCAAAATCACAGGGAACTTAAGTTACGGTAGTGGGCAAAGGACTGAAGTCGAGATACCACGTTAGGAGAAACGACATTGCTGATTCTTCTTTGTATTTGATCATGAATATCTAAATATATTACAGGAGCTCCTGACCAGTTGTGGCATCAATATTCAAAGCAAAGCTTTCAGGTAATATTCTTCCTAGTGGGTCGGTCTATCCTGACTCTAATTATTTTGATATTTTTTGTTGGAATAGCTATGCGATCTTTACGATCTTGAGTATCGTGATCGCGTTAAAGTTTGTTTAAATCTCGACACATCAGTTGTTGAGACCCTCTGATTATGGATTGTGTTTTGAAAAAACTCTTCTTCTTTCTAATACAGATTTTTGAATGGCATACGCAGTTCAAGAACGGTAAATGTGGTCCATTATCATGGGACCTAGAGACGATACTTATGATGGGACCTGAAGACGATGCTCCCGATGCTACATCAAGACGATGCTAATGACAGAACCTCAAGACAATCATCATGAAGGAACCTCAAGATGATCATGATGATGGGGCATCAAGATAATAATTATAATGGGAAACTCCAGATGATCATTATGATGGAAGCGCAAGACGATCCTCATAAAGGAAGTTGAAGATGATCATCATGACTGGAGAACAAGACAATCACCATGAAGGAACCACAAGATGATCATTATGATTGGAGCTCAAGACGATCATCATAAAGGAACCTCAAGATGATTATTATGATGGAAGCTGATGGTGATCACCATGAAGGAACCTCAATATGATCATGATGATGGGTGCTCAAGTAGAGCATCATGAAGGAATATCAAGATGATCATTATGCTGGAAGCTCAAGAAAATCATCATAAAGTAAATTCAAGATGATCATCATGATTGGAACTCAAGGCGATCATCATAAAAGAAACCTCAAGATGATCATTATGATGGGATCTCAAGAAGATCATCTCGAAAGAAACCTCAAGATGATCATCATGATTGAAACCCAAGACGATCATCATGAAGGAAGCTGAAGATGATTATTATCATGGAAGCTCAAGACGATCATCATAAATTAACATCAAGATGATCACCATGATTAAAGATCAAGACACTCAACATGAAGGAAACTCAATTTGATTATTATGATTGCAGCTCAAGATGATCATCATGAAGGAACCTCAAGATGATCATCATGATTGAAGCTCAAGACGATCATCATGGAAGAAAATCAAGATCATCATTATGATGTTAGCTGAAGAGGATCATCATGAAGGAGCGTCAAGATTATCATGATGATGAGAGCTCAAGACGATCATCTTGAACGAACCGCAAGATGATTATTATTATGGGAGCTCAGGACGATCATCATAAAGGAATCTGAAGATGATCATTATGATTGGAGCTCAAGACGATCATCATCAAGGAAACGATGATCATCCTGTTGCAGGTCAAGTAAATTATCATCAAGGAAACTCAAGATGATCATTATGATGGAAGCTGAAGGCGATCATCCTGAAGAAACCTCAAGATAATTATGATGACGAGTGGTCAAGACCATCAACATGAAGAAACCTCAATATATAATCATCATGATTTGAGATCAAGTTGAGAATCATTAAGGAAACTCAAGATGATCATTATGATGGGAGCTCAAGGCTATTCTCATGAAGGAATCTGAAGATGAAGATTATGATGGAAGCTGAAAATAATCTTCACGAAGGAAACTCAAGGTGGTTGAAGCTCAAGATGATCATCATGATTGGAGCTCAAATATTTCATCATGAAATAACCTCAAGTTCATCATTATGATCGGAGCTCAAAACGATCATCAAGAAGGAACCTCAAAATTATCATTATGATGGAAGCTCCAGACAATCATCATGAATAAAATTCAAGATGATCATCATGATTCGAGTTCAAGTAGGGCATCATGAAGGAACCTCAAGATGATCATTATGATTGGAGATCAAGACGATCATCATGAAGGAAACTCAAATGATTGGAGCTTAGTACAATCATCATGAAGAAACCTCAAGGTGACCATTATGCTGGGGGTTCAAGACGATCACCATGAAGGAACCTCAAGATGATCATCATGATTGGAGATCAAGAAAATCATGAAGGAGCCTCAAGATGATCCTTATGATCGTAGCCTAAGACGTTCGTCATGAAGGAACCTCATGATGTTCATGATGATGGGTGGCCAAGACTATCATCATGAATTAACCCCAAGATTATCATTATGATGGGAGCTTAAGACTATAATCAGGAAGGAATATCAAGATGATCCTCATAAAGGAACCTCAAGATGATCATCAGGATTGGAGCTCAAGACGATCATTCATGAAGAAATTGCCAGAAAATAACGAACGAAAATGTTTGTACTTTTACTTGTGAACAGTTCTTGAACAATCGATATCTTTTTCTGAATTGGTTTTCTTCTACTTTTTGTTTCATTCCAGGATAGTCCCTACCTTACCGTTTAACAGCAAAGAAATTATGCATCCATTTCATTAAATAATGTTGTTCTACCTCTAACAATATATTATGTAACTTTCAACCCGTGTACGCCAATAATGTCACTAAGGCACAAATAATTACTGGGAGTACAAGAGAATTAGAAGAATTTAGTGAGGAGAAAGGAAAATATAGGACAATTTCAGAGAGATATATGGTGGCGATTAACTTGAAGATTCTAAAGTTTGAAGGTGACAAAGAATTAAGAAACCGGTAGACCATTAATTCCACAGATGAGAAGAACTAGAAAATTAAGTATTAAAATATTAGGTTGGTGCAAACATTATGTCGTTTTTTGACGTTCAACTTTATGTGAGAAAACGACATTATTTTTGCATCAACCTAATAGAACATACACTTGCATCTAGCTAGTTCAAGAGTACAATGGTCAGACCTAATTGCTAATTGATAATGTACATTTAAATTTATGCAGTCGGCGGAACACTACCTTTCCATAATAGTAACCATTTGTAACTAATTAGGTAATGGAGAGGTTTTTTTTGTTTTCTTTTTAAATAACCAACGATATAACACCCGAGATATAATGTCATATCTAAATCCATCATGAGGAAGACTTATAAAAAATATGAACAATATTTGTCAAATTTTTGACAATATTAAACTATTAAATAAATTTGTTAATTTTAAATCCCTCTTCGGATCAGTTCTATATACCTTTGTCCCCTTCTGGTTATTTTTCAACACAACAAAACGCAGGAAGCGCTGATAGAGTGACATTTTGAAACTGGTCACATAGCTTAGATGCGACAAATCTGCGGAATTAATTGAAAAAACACGTCATAAAATCCCCCGAAAAAACAATACATGTTGACCATGTTCACCATAGTCTATGAATATAGAATACAGCGCAGTACGTAATCTGTTCAATGAAACAACGTTAAAGATTAACACTCACGAGTCAGACACTCTACTGAATCTGACTATATCGCTAATAACACCAGCAGCTGTTCCGTAATTCTTCAGTCTTCGATATCAGAGTTTGGCAGTGAATATTCGGAAAAAAAAATATGGCCGCCTTTATACACGTCGCATTGAATATTTTGAGTTGGTTAACCCTTGTATTGGTGAACTATAAAAAGTGTCAGCTCATTTTGGCTGGCTCAATAGTAAACCAGAGTACCCAAAAATTCCAACAATACAATCCCCGAAATTCGTCACTCAAATAATGCGAGAATATCACACGCTTACACGATCCATTGCTAAAGAACTTGAGAAAATGTTCGGTTCCATGCACCGCTACATCAATTACCATACTCCTCCTGCCATCCTATACCTTTACAAGAGCCACATCAAGCCGAAAACGGAGCACCGCTTCTATACATGGGCAGGAATATCCTAGTCTTCACATTTCAGTCTCGTTAAAATCCCAAATCCAAATAGGCTACGAATTATTTCCCACTCTGCAAACCCTTTCTCACAGACGAGATGTCGCAAGCCTCTCACTGCTTTATAGCTATTTCCATGATGAGTGCTCAGATCATCCTTCGTTGCACTAGTTCAAAACTTCACGGCCATATCACTCACATTGTAACAAAACATTCCTATTCCCTTCGTATTCCATTGATGAGATATAAGTTCCACTCAAGCAGCTTCTTCCAACGAACCGCGGCATTGTAGAACCAACTCCCAAGAGACTATTCCCCGATCACTACACTCTTCACCTGTTCTAGTACACGGTTAACGGTTATCTTCCGCATATTACTGTATAAGCTGTACATCTTACATTTTAACCCTCTACCTCAGGGCCTTGTAAAGAGTGAACACCACAGTAAAAGAAAAATAAAACTCTGTTTAAACTTCCCTTAAAGAAATTCTTTCCATTCGAATGCAGTAGTTAAATTTTGCCTAAATTAAAATTTTTTAAATTTAAAAAAAAATTAATTTAGGCAATCGTTGATTGGACTTTTAAGGAATCACTTGCATTCACTGATTGTAAATTTAGAAGAATCTCTTTGACAGTCATTATCACTTCTCCGGCAGTCGATCGTCCGCGAGTCCCGTAAATCATTATGGTTGTCTTGGTCCAAGGTTTATTTAGCTGAAGAAAAAAATGAGCTTGCCTAGGGCAAGGTAATTTAACGGTGTCCTTTTCTTTTTAGACTGATTTCAAATTCAGACTGGGTGCCACTCTAATAAAGAAACCCAAATATGTGCAGCTTTTGCAAGATATTTTCATGCCTGTTCCTAGGGCATTAGTGCGAAGTGGATGAACCAATTTTGGTAAGAATTTGAACACGGCACGCTGATTCCACTTGAGGCGCCACCAGATCTTAGACGACCAAAACAGTTCATTACGTAAAATTATTTGTTTGATTCTCATACAACTAGACTATATATCGTCATTCTATGACCTAATTCTGCAAAAAATATGAAAATGTTTTATATACTATTTCTCTAAAATAATTAAGGATTGATACTTTTGCGTACCCTATTACTTCCTATTAGGTTACACCGCTTGTTCGGCACTACTTAAATAGACTGGCCCACTGGTAAAAAATAGGGAAATATTTTTCGATTAATAACTTTAGAAGATTCTTTAGATCTTCAAGTCATAATATTTGTCACATTTGAAAAATTATTGAAGAGACCCATTTATATAATATGACTTACGACAATATCATGTTGAAACACCGATCCTTAGCTCAGCTTAGTTAAGGTATGTTGAGTCTGCTCAGTACTTAGATGAGTGATCACGTTGGAATTGTTTGATTTTCTTTAGCGGTATATCAACCACTAGCAGTTGACTAATGCTAAAATCTAAATGTTTTGAATTGCATGTCTGGAGTCAAAATGTATTGTTGGTAATTTTGTTATAAAATAAAATGTATTCTTGGTAATTCTAATATAAAATTGGATTTCTGGCTATTTCTAAATAAAAGGTCTTGTATCTGAAAATCATTATTGTCTCTTAAAAATCTTAATAACATATTCACTCGATAAAAAGATTTAATCTTACATCCGAAAAATATGTTATGGCTTTAAATAACCTACAACACGTAGGTAAGCCGTAAAAAAAAATCCAATGTCATATTAGCAATACCCACAGAAAAATGGTTTGTTTTCTAAGTGTAGCTTAGATGTGGCCCAAGGCTAAATATATGGTTCACCTAGTCAGTCGTAATTGTTCTAGGGAGACAAGCTTGCTAACCATTAAACCACGGCGAAGTGCCTATCACATCTAGTCCTGGGTATGACGATAAAATACATCCGGCAGCAGTGCCTCTGATCGGGAGATTGTAGGTGTTGAGGAGAGTGGAAAAACCTCTTAATTGCGGTTGTTCCCATATGCACCCTGACCCAGATTGTTAGCACCTTTTAGGGCCCCAGCTATGGGCAAAAAGTGAACACCGCCAAAAAAAAAAAAGAAAAAAAGATCATTATGAAAGTATAAAATTACATGTTATACTAAAAATACCAGCAATACATTTTTCTATAAAAAATTACCAACAGCAACTATTGATAGTACAATTCCAATCAATATATCTTAATTGTAGTTGAAGGTATACAAATGCGTACAAAATATTTAGATTCCGTCATTTCCATAGAGATCGATATGCCGCTAAACAACATCAACCAAGCAACCAACATGAATAATGCATTCATGATATTAATCCATATAATATCCTAAAATTTTTTAAAGAAATCATACTGTATTCCTAAATATAACTGCAACAAAACTACAACGAAACCACTAGTAATGATATCCACACAAACATATATATGAACAAAAGCTGAGTATCATCTACCATGTATTCAATTGTGAAATCAGAATAACATATCAGTTTTATTACTTCAAAGTTCCCAAGAAATTTACATTTCGGTATTAAATGACCGATAAGGTGTTGATATCCCGTTAAACAAACAAATCCATCAATGAATCCTATCTCAAAAAGAAATATGGTTCCGTTATTGTTATTTACGTCTGATGTTGAAACAGTGCTCTTGGGCAGCTTCTTAACATGAATCGCTACTTTGTGAAACAGACTCCCGAAACGAGGCTTTCCTGACCTCTACAATAGTAAACTCTTCAAGTCTAGGTTTAACCGTGACCTTTCTCACTTATCCTCATAAACTGCATTTCTCACCTCTTATTGTTACGGCTCATACAACAACCGTTTTCGTTAACCCTCTACCTCGAGTGGCTCTCTCATCTAGCATAGGAGGATCATTAGTAAAAAAATTCATCTATCATGTTTTTTTTTAATTTTCTATGTGAGTCACATTTCATTATGCTATATTTCGTCTAATAAAGGGAAGAGAGCCACTCCAGGTATAGATTTACTTTCAAAATGGTAATCGTGAATGAGTTGTGAATGAGATATGCTTGAGAGAAGAGGTGATCGAAAGTGAAGATTATGAAGTAGAAGGGCTTTCGGCAGAAAGACGTTATCTTTGTAATATTCAGGTAGACATCATCGGGGGAGTCTTTTGCACATATAGCACCTCTTGCATGAAAATATATCGGGCTGGAACAATTTTCTTGCATTTGAAACACGGGGGAGATTAGACTGATTTAATTCCGTGGAAGTAGCACGTTGTTTTCTGGCTGTAAATGTCTAAACTTGAAGTGGAGTTGGCGGAAAAATATGGGTTCTTCTGGGGTAATGTTGATATCATATGCAAAATTTTTATATAATTTCTGAGCATCATTCAACAAATGCTCTCAAATACAAAACTTGAATTTGCAGTCTCTTTATTCCACATCAGGACTTATAGGTCTCTATGGGTTCATCTTATTTATTATCAGTAAACTATTGTACCCGTGCAATTAAAATTAACCGTAAGAAGAAATTTACTTAAAGTAATATGTATTATATTGTAAAAAAGTTTCATCCATGTACAATTTTGTAATTTAAAATATTTCGTTGTTACTGTTAATAATTGAAGAGTGTGCAATTTATAAACACCTCGACAAAAATATCCGTATTTTATCCTCATAAATGTTACATATTTGCACTCCAAATATTTTTACTGCAAATTTTCCCAAAGCACAATACCGTAAAGCTGTCAATCTTTCTACTCAGTTTTTTGTTAAATGCCAAAATTCTGAGTGTCGAGATTCGATACAATTTAATTCGGACTGCGAACTGTGTCGTTGTACTTGACGTCACCCACCTCTCGAACTCGTGCGAAGAAAGAGGGAAAAAAGGTGATACTCTTATGGTAATTTTTTTTTGTGTGTGTGTGAAAGTGAACAGGGTCTTTTCACACTGTTCTTCAATTGTTACATAAAAAAAAAAAAAAATAACTTGAATATGTTTTCTTATATATATGTGACGTCGTCCCCTGGTCACAGTGCCAACCGTGTCGTTCTATCCTAGTCAACCACGGCACCAACTGTGATGTCCTCGCCGCGGCGCCAACAGTTTGCTCCTCGCTGCTCCTTTCGGGTGTCGCTGCTCCAAATGTGGCGTTCTAACCTTTTGGTGATTCGGGTGGGAATCTGGTTAGATTTGATATCAGCCTCGTCGTTCCAAACTCGCTTCCAACGCCTGGTTACCGAAGTAACTACTTTGATTCCCAGTCTGCCTACCCACGTTGTTAATTGATCTTAGGCAGACGAGATCAAACAATGGTTGGGGCCGTACTGCAAACCGAGTTCAACAGGGGTGATACCACACAAATATAAATAAAAGACAATAAAATGAAAACTCAAAAGTTCAAAGTATAAAAGAAAAAGGTAACCAACTTTATGTCTAGTTGTTCGATACATAGGACTGCATCTATCTCCCGACCCGTTCTATGGATTGTGACACGTCGTTTTCCGTTTTAACATTTCAAGTCGTCTGCTCTCTAAGAAATTGGTGTTTCGGTGGGTCTTTGGACGAAAGTCAAAATAAAAACTTATTTCGGTGATCTGGATCTAAGTCGCTCTTCAAAATAATTGTTCCTGGTTTGAAGATGGGTCCGGAAGGTGCGTGAATCCTGGTCAGCTATCTGCGAGGCTTGCCTCAACCGGAGACTGACTCTGGGAACTGCTTGGACTCGACTCCTTTCTGCTCGTTGTGGCTTCGTTTATATGGGCGCCGACTAAAACCGGGGTGAGTTTGTCTGCACCGGGGGGTTCCTCGATAATTCTAAATACATATCCACCTCTCTGGTTAGGAATTTCCACCTTTTTCCATTTTTGGGAAACTTTCCTCACTCCCACCTTCTCATCATACTTCAGAGGGGCGTGAACTGCCCTCCCCACATCTTCGTGGCAACCTCTCTTACTCATCCTCCAGATGGCCGGCAACAGCCTCCCTCGTGCATCACGTGATCACCACTCGACCAATGATGTCTTAGTCGGGCGTGGACGAATCTGCGGCTTTGTTTCAGGAAGAAAAAAATATCTTGCTTAAAAAAAAATTATCTCTTCTCTTCCCCTTTTCTTCCACTTAATGGTTTATCATTTCTCCAGCCGCGAACCGGATAATATGACAATGGCGGTCATAACTCTTGTTCTACACGTGGTTTACGTCAGGTATTTTATCGCTAATTATCAGAATGTGTGGTCTTCTTAACATGGTCTCAAAAAGAAACATCTCCAAAGTTCCAGTCAGTCTGTCGCCTCGAAGAATGAAAAAAAAAAAACACATTCATTTTCCTTCAGTATAAATCCCTGATAACAAAATTTCATTATCGCAGGCCAAGGGTGTTCCGTCGGACGCTCGTGGGTGGTTTTTAATTTTTCATATCTGTCCAAGTCCTTTTAGTTGCCTGTTTTTCGTCACTTAACGAAATAACATTCTCATTTGATTTTTTTTTTTCTTTGGCCAGCCGGTCTGTAGTTGATAATAAGATGTCTTCCCGTACCAATAGTTTGTTTTCATATCCTTAGATAACACAGCCGATGCCAAAACATATCTGATTATTTCCTTCTTTCCCTTTCTTTTTACTCAGAATTTCCCTGTCATTGTAATGACACTCTTTCGCCATTTGTTACTTATCAAAATATCCTTTTATCCATTGTCTCTTAGCTGTGTGTGTGTTCTTGCTTATCACTCAGGATTCGGCTCTTAGCCTCCCCTTTTCTTCTTTTCTTTCTTTTCCCTTTCTGCCTCGTTAAATAGTGCACACACACACACACACACACACACACACACACACACATATATATATATATATATATATATATGCGTGTGAGTGTGTTTTGTGTGTGTGATATTTAAGGATTGCTATGCATTCTTGGGACAGATACAGTAGGAAATTTCTCTTACCTTTTCAACTGCTTGACACACACACACACACACACACACACACACACACACATATATATATATATATATATATATATATATTCTATTTAGATTGGTTAGAAGACTCAGTTTACCCTGCCATTTAATCCTTAACTGGAATCGGTGAGGATAGAAAGACATATGCTATTTTCAAGGGCATATTTTGCAAAAGTTAACGAAACCAACTTGCCTTGAAATCGAACTCTGATCGCCGATTCCAGCTTCTTCCCTGTTATTCGTTATATCACTCACAGATCCCTTTATAGTGTTATCTCCAAAACAGTTAGAAACCTTTTTCTTTTCGTTTTGGTTTCCTACTCATTAATATTTTTAAAACATGTTAAAAAGTTTGAATTTGTCTTCTATCTTAATTTTGAATTGTGGCGATTTTGCATTCAGCCAATGTTCCGCGATCAGGCGACAACAATATTAAAGATTTCTAAGGCAATCACTCAAAAGGGCTGGAGGGGAAGTCTAATTCATGTAATTTTTCATCGAGTAATACTGTCGTTAATCGAAATAAGAATATGCCTGAATATTTTTTTTTTTATTTAATAGGTGCCGAGAGAATTGTTTTAAATCCGTTAGAAACAAAGAAAACATTTCTATGTGTTACCCATATTATGCTGGACAATCTCACGGAAGAAGAAAAAACTGGAGACTTGGGTTTTACAGAAGGAGACTGAAATTACCATGGACGTAGCAAGGAAGAAAACAGCAAGATGTAGAGAAATTGTTTACAGAAAGAACAAATATAGTAAGAATCAGGAAATACAGCAGAAATTAATTGGACACAGACCGCGGAAGGAGAATTTGTAAAGCTTAATTCTCATGGGTCATAATGAGTATAGGTGAGATATGGAATGGCAGTCAGCTCCAAACCTGACGAGCTTCTGTCAATGGATGAGTCGTCTTGGCCTTGTGTGCCTTCCTGCTGGAAGACGAAGGGGCGTCAGGCGGCGATCTTGTTCATCCAGGGCTTCACCACTCACCTCACCACCCCCTGGTAGATCTCAGCGGTGACTCTCAGACCCTTTTGAAAGAAGAACGAAGGCATGACGTCCACCCTTACTGCACACAAGGCCAAAACGATCCAAGCTGGTTGCTCAACAATGTTCCACACAACTGGTTGTGGCCGCCCTCCTCACCTGACTACAAGCCCCTTGACTAAATCTTCTGGGGCATGATCGAGGCCAGGTCCAAAAAGCACGCCCACAACATGTCGCTATGGAGATGTTCACCGAAGCGTGTGATATTTTCGCGCCCGCATTGAGATGGTCGGTGCTGCCGGCGGCGGTTACATTGGAAAATTATGTAGTATGAAACTCTAACTGTTGCTAAATAAACTGTCGGGTGTCTGCATATACAACTTTCGTTTTTATTGCCTATTTCGTTTTGTCAAGTGTCGGATTTTGCTACAACACACTGTATAATATATATATATATATATATATATATATATATATATATATATATATATATATATATATGTGTGTGTGTGTGCGCGTGTGTGTGCGTGTGTGTTTGTGTGTGTGTATAGATCTGTTTGAAAAGTAAAGGGAATGGTTTAACAACAAATTATTTAAATTCCAAATATGGTTACCCCTTCAAAGTAATCTTCGATTCTAATGCACTTTCCATCCTTCGCTGCTAAGCTTCTCTGCTCTACTAGAAGGATTCTTTTTGTAGCGCCAATAGCAACCCCCCTTGGTGGCCTCTACGCCTTCAAAATCACTCCAGCTGATGATACCATTTCACTTGGGAAAAAGGAAAAATGTGGTATGGAGAAAGATCAAGTGAATATGGAGGAGGGTTGATCAAGTATGGCAATGTTATTCTAGGTCAAGAACTGCCGGATGCTCAGTTCGTTGTAGGTAGATTCATTGTCATGGTAAAACAGCCATGAATTGTCCTACCACAACCTTGCCTCTTCTAACGTAATGAGCCAAGCATACGATATAGGATCTCTTTGTAGATATGCTGATTAATCGAGGGGTTACTTTGAAATAGAAACCATGTAGTTCCTTGGTTGAAATTGAAATAATGTTTATGACACCATCCCATTACTTTTCAAAGAGTCCTCATATATATATATATATATATATATATATATATATATATATATATATATATATATATATATATAATCGACTCTCCCGTCGAGATTCGACGTATGAGGGTCAAGCAGATCGATCAGTTTCCAGGAAACCGACAGCCCGATTTGATTATAGTGGTGAAGGCCTCGTGCAGGACCATCCACACTTTTTGGAGGGACGAATACAGAGACCTGGTGCACCGAATGCCACCAGGCACCCAAACGACGCAGGTTTTGAATTCAAAGTTGTCCTTCTCCAAGACCAGTTGCCATCCAAGGCTATAGTACCCAGTCTGTCCTGCTATTTTACCCATAGCTGGAGGGGGAAGTAGAGGATTCATACCTTTCCCAAGGTTATTAGCATGTAAGTGAATGTAATCGATTCGACTGGAATTCGAACTCGGCTCTCCGATTCCTCAATCCAAGTCGATATCCATTACTCAACCGTGCCTCATATATATATATATATGATAGAAAATATTAGGAGGATTTGATAATTATATTTAAGTTTGAGTCTGATAGAAATCTCAACAGAATGCAGAAAGCACTGGACGGCCGTTTGGTCCTATATTTGGGACTCATCAGCAGTGCGCATCCACTACCGAGGGAATAGAAACACCGACAGTTAGGTTGGCAAGCGAACACCATACCAACTGTTCCACTGGGCCTCGAAGAGATTGCGAATCAGACTCAACAAAGCGCTGCTCGCTCACATATCCCGTGGTGGAACTCTACTGAGTTCTCTGTAACCATAGGACTGTGCCCCCTGGAGCCACGGATACTCTCACCAAGCCGCTCAATCTAGAGCATTAGAAGCCGGTTCAAGCAATGATGTACATGATAGAAAGTATTAGGAGGATTTGATAATTATATTTAAGTAACTCATTGAGTCTGATAGAAATCTCAACAAAATGCAGAATGCACTGGACGGCCGTTTCGTATAATTTTGTATATTTTTATATTATATCAACAACGCTATGTAGAAATAAATAAGACAAGCCGGAAAATTTTTTTTTCCAATTTGTCATATTGCTCTAAATACATACATACACGCATATATATATATATATATATATATATATATATATATATATATATATATATATATATATATATATATAGAGAGAGAGAGAGAGAGAGAGGTTGTACATATATATGTGTATATATATATATATATATTTATATATAATCATATAATTTTGTATGATTTTATACATCAACAACGGTATTTAGTAAAATATAACAAACTGGAAAGGTTTTTTGTGTGGAATTCTAACGGCATCGCAAAAGAAAACCTTCCTGTTTTTACATTTTCTAAACACACAAACACACACAAACACACACACACGCACACACACATATATATATAAATATATATATATATATACACACACACAAACACATACATACACAAACATATATATATATATATATATATATATATATATATATATATATATATATATATATGGTCTTTGTCTGTGTCAATCATTGTAGAAAGACAGGCATCACATATTTTTGGAAGATCATTTTTGATGCAACAGCCACCAAGGAATTAGAGACTCATGCTTTTTTTTCGGTCACTAAACTGAAGTGAATACAATTCCACTCAGGAGCAACAGAAACCCGTTTTGCCCGTTTAAACTTCCGTGACATCTCTTTGGATAAACAAATCCAAGTTGCTCGTTCCTTTTTCTTTCTTAGAAAAAGGATCTCTTTCTCAGCACGGTAAAAGCGCTAAAGACGACCTCTCCTGACAAAAACATATGAGGTGAACCCTGCAGACATACAAGCAAAGACGTATATCTTAATTATGAAAGAGAAAGAACGGACGTGATGCAGTGAATGCTCTTTTCGTCCTTCGTATTTTCAGATTTCAAATCCGCATCGATTTTTGTGTCTGGCATCTGTGGTTTTACTTAAAATCGATTTTCCTGTACGTCTCGCTAAATCCGGATTTTAACAGAACGAGGAAATAATGTTGAGGAGAACACTACGCTAAAAAAATATTTCTTAAATAAAAAAAAAGAATTCTTCGACCAAATGTGCTGATTTCTTGAGGATAATAGAACCTCGTGTTTCATTTTAAAGCTGCTATCACAATAAAAGTAATATGATGAATTTATGCTAAAAGAATTATTCAAGAGACATTTGTTCGGCGACTATTGTCTAAGTAAATACAGAAATACATACATACATACATACATACATATATATATATATATATATATATATATATATATATATATATGTATGTAAAGCATTTCCCCCCAAGCAAGGGCAAGGGGTTACAAAAAGTGAAAGTAAAAGTAAAGAGGAGTGTTTAAGGAAAGGATAGAGAGAAGGACGTGGATCAAGACCAAGCCATCATAAGATGTCGATTCACATTACATTTATTTTTTTAAGATTATAGTATTCAGGGAAGCAAGTAAGAGGAAGGGAGTTCCGCTCTCGGGAAGTGCGAGAGAAGAAGCAGTTGGAGTAGAAGTGGTAGTTACTTTTAACTCTTTCAACAATAAAATGTTGAGACCTACATTACATTTGAGAAAGTGTAAAACACGATTAAAAATGAAAATCATGTCTAGACATTGTTCGATAGCATGGCGCCAGAAAAAAGGCATATATATATATATATATATATATATATATATATATATATATATATATATATATATATATACATATATACCTATATATGAGGAGATGCTTCTTTTATTTATTAATTATTTTTTTTATTTCGTCCTCCATTCTTGACATTAGTGAAATCTTATTAAATAAAGATTCACACTATATTTCTCAAACTTTCGTCCTCCTTTGCGCGAGAAACCGTCTTTAGATCCGACACACTTTAAACATTTCGGAGAAGTTCTGTTTTGTTATTAAGCACCTTTTGCCTATGGAGATTTTGCCGGAGGACTCATTATACCTTTTAATAAGATTTGTCAAATATTCAAGCCGCTATAGAAAATAAAAGATTGTTTAAAAGAAATAGGCGGAATGTTTGACTGAGATATGCGTATCCACATAAATAACGATTAACGCAATAAAAACGTCATATAAATAAATCAATCTCCATTACTTATATATATATATATATATATATATATATATATATATATATATATATATATATATATATCGGCCTCGTCAGAAACAAGAGAGTGATGTAATGGATTCCAACAATCCGCAAATTCAACGAAAAACAACAATCATATAGAAAGAAAGAGGCTAGCCAATGATGAAATTATTCACAAATTTGCAAGGTGGGAATACCATCAAATTTCAAAAGTTTTATCTTCTCACGATGTTCCGTTCTTTTGTGAGCGAACACAAATTGTCACTTTTGTAAATGCTCGTTGTAGTAGAGACTTTGTAAACGCAGATACAACTATAGTAACGCCGTTGAACAATACTGGTGTCAGACGCCTTCGTATAGCACTCCCACTAATAGTACTTGCTCAATAATACTCTCTCGAAAATTAACTACTGAACATTAATCCGAATAGCAATTAGTATAGTTAGCTAAATAGTAACCCGAGTAGCAAGATATTCACTAACCGCCCGACGCCGTCGGATGCGACACAAAGCCAAGTTTATAGTAGGGTATTATAGTCCGTATGCCCGGTAAATATTTCCACGTAGACCCCGTAAAAAACGGAGTAGGGTAACAGTCTACTACTTCAGACGAGACTCTGTCCTTCGGTACAGCCTCGTCTGGGATCCTCTCTGCCCGGAGGCAGAGAGTTTGAAAAGCAGACTTCCTGAGTAATCTGGGTAGTGGTCACTTATCAGCTACGCTTCTCCCATATATACATTTCCTTTATCATCACATGATCTTCTTATTCAAAATGCGATCGCCTGTGTTTGATATATGGTGATCTGTGTTCAAATACCAGTGACAGCAGCGACATTTTATTCCTATATAACGATCTCTAACTTGATTCTGTTATCAAGTCACATTAACATTCCCTCAATGGATTTATTTTTAATCCGGCATTTCTGTTTCTTCGAAAGTTATTCATAAGTAGACAAGCGAGTTTTACCGATTTGTGCACTGGCGTAAAGTTAATAGAGAACATGTACGCCCATTTGAAAGAATTTAAGAGTTTCTGACTGATGCCAAATCGATCGCGTTTATATCCCGGTTTGAAGCAATGGTATGTCTAGTTAGACTTATGAGCTGTGATACAGCGAAATAGTCCGTCTGTGGTTGACTATATACGTCCCGTCTCTTAGGTTGAGCACTGAAAGAAAGCGAATTTGTTGACTGCTGCTAATTACGCTAAAAGCTCTTCGCAATAAATTGTTCACTCTGGTAGCCGGTAATGCTTATATCTCGTATATAAGGTGTTAAAAATTCCCTTTCCGCGCTGCGTAAGCTGATGTATTAAGGGTGAGAGTTGCTGACTGATGCCAAATCGCTCGGGTTTCGATCCCGGCTTGAGGCAATCCCTTCTAGCTACACTGATGAGCTGTGATACAACGAAAAACTCTGTCTGTGGATGACTATATATATATATATATATATATATATATATATATATATATATATATATATTGTCATCCATGACCACGGACCTGAAATCTTCAGAAGAATACGGTTAAAAGCCTACTACGGGGACAATGATCACACACCTTCCATACTTGATATATTAAAAGAGAAGGATACTACCCACACCCCACAAAACACAGACATTACTATACAGAAATTCGAACTAGCCGTAGCAAAGGACATAAAGAAGACAAAAGCACGTAAGCTGCCACGTGACAATATTACTGAAATGGAACGTATAGCCCTCGACATGCTGACACATAGAGATGACCTAATCATAACACAGGCTGACAAAGGTGGTGCGACAGTGATCTGGGGAATCGAAGAATACATTAAAGAGGCCAACAAACAGCTAGCCGACAAAGAAACCTATAAAAGCTTACCTACAGATCCCCTTCCCGAATACCAAAATGAATTAACTAGCTCACTAAAAATAATGCGTCGCAACAATCTAATCGACAAGGAAACATGCACAGCACTTACACCCACAAACATTACACCTGCTTGTTTCTATCTCCATCCTAAAATACACAAAAGCAACAACCCAGGAAGGCCGCTCATTTCATCATTGAACTGCTACACGACAAAAATTTCCAAATACATAGATCATTACATACAACCGCTAGCTAAAGAAGTAAAATCCTACATCAGAGACACAACAGATCTATTAAACAAAATTAATCACATACAAACAATTCCAGAGAATGCTATTCTAGTGACTATGGACGTAAGGTCACTCTATTCAAATATTAAACACATCGAAGGGCTAACCGCCCTTCAAGAAACACTTACTAAAAGAAGAAAACAAGACCCCCCACAGAAGTCATCATAAAATTTATGGAGCATGTCCTTACATTGAATACTTTCAACTTCAATGGAGCACACTACCTTCAAGTAAGAGATTTTGACATGGGCAACATTGCAGTTCCATCATATGCTACAATATTCATGGGAAAATTTGAGGAGACCCATATCTATGCCATCATTGGTAGCGACTGCGTATTCTATGCAAGATATATCGATGATATATTCTTTGTATACACGGGTAGTGATGACAAACTTACCCAATTCCTTATGACCCACAACATCAGTAACATTTTTAGACACCCGCATTTACATAGATGAAAACAGGAAACTACAAACGACACTACACACTAAAATCACCGACACCCACAACTATCTACACATTAAGTCTTCCCACCCTAAACACCTCAAAGAGAACCTTCCCTATTCACAAGCACTTAGACTCAGAAGAATATGTTCCAACAATGAAGAATTAAATAAACACATTGAAAATCTGGAGCATCAATTCACAACCCGTGGCTATAAACAACACCTAATCAGGGAACAAATAAATAAAGCAATTTCCACACCTAGAGAAGACACCCTAATGTACAAGATTAAAAATAAATCTAGCCGCATCCCTCTAGTAACCACTTTCAACCCCACTCTGCCTCCACTATCTCAAACGTCGCTCGGAAATACTACATCTCAAACCAGACCTAAAAAAATTGTTTAAGGAACCCGGCCTTCTTGCATATCGTAGACCTAAGAACCTAAAAGAAATCATAGGTAGTAACCACATTTCAGGGGACAAGGTAATCCGTAATAAACTAAGAACAAAAACAACAGGATTTTCCCAACCATGTAACAACAAAAGAAGTTTATGCTGCAACCATATTAAACACACGAATTTATTCACTAGCTCAGTCACTAAATCTACTTTCAAAATCTACCACGACTCTAACAGTAGAAGTCATTACATAATTTACCTCCTACAATGCACACTATGCCAGAAACAATATGTAGGAAAATCTGAATGGTTCTTTCACTACAGAATTAATAATTATCGCAATCGAATTAAGTCGACTCCCCATGAAAAATTATTACCTGTAGAACATTTCCGACTAGAAAAACACGATTTCAAAACCCATGCCAAATTCACTATAATTGAGAGAATAGAAATGTTCAGAGCAGATAACTTTAGAAAGATTTTAGAGTTCCATGAAAATAAGTGGATACAACGTTTAAAAACAAACTATCCAGCCGGGCTAAACGATATACTTAACAATATCGATAGTATCAATATATAACCCTACAAATCAAAACCTACCCAAATTTCTCACACACACAAGACAGACATGCTTACGGATGTGTTGAGGCCTCACACTTATACACACAACCACACGAACATACACACTTACACACATCATACTCACTCACTCCCTAATGAGCCAAATGATAACGCACACCCACAGCAATACAGACGCTTGCTTACACATATCATACTTATTCGCTCCCTAAGAACCAAATAACACACACACACACACACATACACATACTTAACAGAGACACATCCCATCTCCAGGACAAATAAAACTGTCAACCTGGTCAGGGGAATTCAGAACATCAGGGATCCATCCAGCTTTTATCTCAAATAACAACTTAAAAGAGACTGTTTGACCAACACAAGGAATGTTAAAAGATTCATATTAAAAAGATAAAAAAAATAAAAACAAAAGTTCATTTTCTCCCTCAAGACATCCATTTCTGTAGTTCACTGCTACCAGCAAGGAGAAATATTTCGTCTCCTGATGATGGTCATTTTGGCCGAAACTAGTCGACGAATCTAAATGAAATAATAATAATAAAAACGAAAGAATATTAATCTACAACCCAGTGAGTCTGAAGATTTCATTTTTTTAACACTACATCTATTGACTTTGGAATCACCTGCATCACTAAGTTAATGAATGTTGCCATAATCCTTAGGAATCAACTGAGTGATATTGAGAGATAGATGAATAGAAGTGGTATAATTGTTAGCAAGCTTGTCTGGCAAGATCAATTACGTCTGAGTAGGGATTTCGATCCTCACTGTGTGCTATGAAATTAGAAAAAAGACCGCAGTGATCATACAGACAGATAAGACTACAGAGAAAAATACGAATAGAATTGAATCAATAGATGAGATCTGAATGCATTAGAAGGTCATATATTTATATATGTGTGTGTTTGCGTGTCCCTTGTTAAATCGAATATACACTATATATCTATGTCCATTAAATTTGTTTAATATGTCTACTAAATTTAATGAAATAGTTTACCAATAATTTTGGCAAACGTGACTTGTGTAGCTGTACAACTAACCAAAATTTGTATTAGGTCCAAGTTTTCGACTCACAAGTGTGATAATCAGATGTGTAGATAAGTAAAGATAATACATTCAAATGTATTATAAGCATCACAATATATTTTTCAAATACCGTCATTTGACAAAACAAGATTATGTTAATAAAACTAAGTATAGTCTATCACGTACTTTTGAACGAGTATAAAAATGTACACGTTATATCACATTGTTGTAGCATTTTGGTAATCTTAATTACTGAGTTCAACTGTACTGCATTTAGCTTTTAAACAAAAATAGTTTAAGTTTTAAAATGCAGATATTACTAATTACATATTTCGATGAAACATTTCTTACATAGATTTACGCTGATTACCAGAGAATGGTTTGAACTCCCTATATTCTAAAATCTGTCATTCTTTGAATGAAAGAGAAGAATTCAAAAATCTCTTCCTACAAATTCTTTTAGAAAGGGAATTTTCCGTGCTAATAGGAATATCACTGGAACATTACGGTGGATAACTAAATAAAGGTTATTGCAAACCAGTAGTGAGTGTTGCTGTTTGGAAGGTAGAATAGCTCTCGAGGAAGCCGAAGAGCTATTCTACCTTCCACAGATCTCAGCAAGTCTCACGTAGTCCGGATACTTATTAGTAGTTGCTACCTATAGTATAGTCACTCATGGGGGAGACAGGTTATTCCGTTAGATCGGGGGAATATTCCCTCATTATGCACCACACGCATACATACAAAACTCACACACGTACACCCGCACATATATAGAGGTCATCGTTGGCTTACGACATACGCCACTTACGTCTGGTCGAGTTTAAGATCACGACCGTAAGTTAGCCGTCTTGCCATGATTATTCCGCGTACGACTGTATGAATTTTTCTTAGCTTGGTGCACGAGAATTTATACCCCAGCACCAGAACATGATAGCATTTCCTCTCGAGCCTCAAGCTTTGATAGGGTAGCTAAGATACAACATATTTATCCCCCGAAATTATTTGTACATTTAGATTTTTTTTCTTAACCCCAACCCTAAGATCTCTACCAAGAGGAAATTGTCTTTGCCAAAGAGAATAAGAGAAAGCGCCTTGTTCTCTACACAAAAATGGCAGTGATCATACAGTAGGGTTTATTTTTTTGTTTGTTTTTGTATGTTTACAAATATTAAATGTACAGTAGTCGTGAGGTTCCTATTGGAAGTAGAAAGAATTGCTTTTTCCACAAGGCTGTGATTACATTTGTTTTTGTATTTATTTATTCATATATTTTCTAATTTAATTTTTAATGTTCAGATAAATTTCCAGACTAGTCAGGTTATTTGTCAATTTAAAAAAAAATTGTTATGGACGTGCATAGCACGTGTAAATGAAGCTTATTTGGGATTTTTTGAAACTGGTGGGATATTTATCTGCTAGATAAGAGAAGGCAGGATAGTGAAGAACTATGTTTCCCCCCCTTTTCCTTGTCTTATTTTATATCAAGCGCAAAGTCATCATTCTCACTATGGTATGTCAGATTTTCCCCCCGCCACCACTGCTTGATGGTATTTGAAATGGAGACGTATCTTGTTAAAGTCAACCACAACATTTCACTAAATGACCATTTGATTCGAGTTTCGCAAGATTGAGCACGAAGTTCAAATTGTAAATAGAAAGAATAGCTTTTCCCACAATACTGGATAATCGTATATTGTTTTAATAGTGGGCAATGGGACTTATACTAAGGTACAAATTAAAACTTAATATTCAGAGAAAAAAAATATTTGCCCCACTTTATCGGCAAGTATTACACTCAAAATGCCGGTGACTACACGGACAACTCCACCGCAAGTTCCGTTTGAGGCAGCTCGTTAGCAAGCCAGCAGGACGAAAAACAAGACCCAACAAAGGTTGGAGGAACTCTCTCAGTCAACAGACAGCTAACTAAACGTCGTGTCACTTTAAACCACCGTGGAGAAGGCAGCGGGAAACTACTCCACTAGCAATCCCAAGACATGTCATAGCCAACAACTCAAACAATATTGAAACCCAACGGTGTGAAGGGGTTTAGTCTATGGGAATGATCCTTCGCCCGGTAAGGACAGACATGCACAACAGGTGTCACGTGACCGCCACCCAGCGACTGCTAGCATAAACGGCGTAAGCGGGATAAAAATCCTCCGAACCTATCTAGCAGCCAAAAGGAAAACCATGAGCGACAAGTGCCAGCGCACCGATATCCTGCGACGGCAAGCATCAAACATAAAATAACTCTCGGGACATGGAATGTTCAGACGTTAAACAATTAGATAATGTAAAACAAGAAATGAGCAGGCTTAACATCAATATCCTAGGTGTATGTGAAACCAGATAGCCAAACAGCGACAAGCGCAGTATAATTTTTGCAGGCGTCGAGAAAAATGACAAAGGAGTAGGATTAATACTAGATAAATCTTTTAGGAAATGCGTTCTGTGCTGCTACCAACTTTCCAAAAAAGTTTTGGTAGTCAAGCTGAAAGGAAACAGTAGTGTACCCACCAATGACACAAAGGAAGAAGACATCGATTGTTTCTACTCCATATTAGACCAAGAAAATGCCCTATGCAAATCAAAGGAAGACATCATTATCATGGGAGACCTAAAGGCCAAAGTAGGCAGGGGCAGGGAAGGTGATATAACAGGACGATTCAAACTAGGAACTCGCAAAGAACGCGGAAAAAATTGTTACAATGGTGCACAACCAATGACTAGGTAATAATCAACAAATATTTTCAAGAACATCTGAGACGACTATGGACATGAAGAAGTACAGGAGGAGAAACTAAAAACCAAATTGACTATATAACCATCCATAAAACATTGAGGAATGCAATGATTCACTACAAAACTTACCCAAGTAACGACCGCAGAAACGATCATCGCCTAGTTATATGTAAAATAAGAGTGAAATTTTGGAAATTGAAGAAGCCTAGCGCAGCACCAAATCTGCAATACAAGACACTTCTGAGCAACCCGAACCTAAAGGAAAAATATGTTGGCGATGTGAAAAGAAATATGAAGTACACAATGGAAACTAGAAATGGGGCGCACTAAGAGACGTTTCACTGACCTCAGCAAACGATATAATCTCAAAGGAGAGAGAACGAAGAAGGATAAACAAATGGACGACTGATGAGATTCTCGACATGATGGAGAGAAGAGAGAAAACTCGGCCAAGATACGGAACGGAAAACAGAAAATTAGATAAAGAAATAAAGACCAAATGGAGGCAAGCAAACGAAAAAAATAATAGCAGCTAAAAGAAGAATGTGCAGAAATAGAGAGATTGAGGACCACCAACAAAGTAGATATGCAAAAACAAAAAAGCAACTAACAAGACAGTAAACATGCTCGTCAACAACCGGCTTAAAATCAAAGGATGGAACGCGCATATTAGAGAAGGAAAAACTATTCAACGTAATGTATTATGTTGCAAGTCCTTTCCTTTTTAATCGAAGTACAATTTTTTATTAAACCGTGTACAATTTATAAACATCTAAGAAAGATATCCGTATATTATCCTCCTAAATGTCACATATTTACAAACATAATTATGTTTACTGCATAAGTTCCCAAAGCACAAATTTGTGTAAACTTTGAAAGGTCTGAGTAATCCTTGACAGTCTGTAGATTCAAACTGTAATTTTAAAACCTGGTTATTTCTTGTCCTAAGAGCAACGATATTTTTTAAACCGTTCTTCAGTTTCATTATAATTTTAAATAGATTAATAATTAAATTAAAATGAATTTCTAAAGTGAACAAAGCATTCTTGTAGATATATATGGCATATTATATATATGAACCCTCTTCGTTATTACATGTCAACGGGATCAAATTAGCACAGCACAGAGTGGGTCATCATTATTTTCAAAACTACCACTCAACTGTTTCACATACACACAAAAAAAACGTAAGACTATATATATATATCCTCGATAATGTGAAGCTATATTTCTGATACGCCACACACACACACACATACATACATACATACATATACATACATACATATATATATACATATACATATATATTATTTGCATTATTCGGAGTGTTGTCCTCATCTTTGTTGCCATATTTATTACAACGTTTCGGCCGTTGTACGCTCCGACCTTCTTCAGGTGTGCCATGTATCCTCAAGGACACATGGCACATTGGATAAAGGCGTTGGTTAGATCCAGTGACAGGACCCAAAGAGTGTGAGTTCAATACCCGGTTAAGGCAGTGGAGAATTAACAGGATATACATGATAACTAACATCCGTTAAACTTGACACGTGGAAGTTTATTTGACTTTTTTTCCCAGAAAGGGTTTTTTTGTATATAAAAAAAAACTGTCACAAAACCCTTTCAGAAAAAAAAAAAAATAAATAAAATAAAAAAATAAATAAATCCCCTTAACCATACATAGACGATGTCATCTTCTGCTTTGAATTTAGACACCCCCAACCTTACACTGACATGACCTCTTTGAATGAGATATTGATACAGATTATTAACCCTTACGCCATTTATTTTTTTTTAATAATTGCTCTCGCCGTTATCATTGTAATTTTAATTTTAATAATGAATACGCTTATAAATAGCGTAAATTACAAGAATTAGTTATTCAAAAAACAATTTCGCTTGAAGACGGAACAGAGCATGGTACTTTAATTCAATTTAATTAAAATAATTATATTGAAGTTTTCGGCTCTTGTTTTGAAACACGAGAACTCTTATCTAGTGATGGAATCATATTTTTAAATAAATAATTATATATATATATATATATATATATATATATATATATATATATATATATATGTGTGTGTGTGTGTGTGTATGTGTGTGTGTGTGGGTGTGGGTGTGTGTGTCTGGGAGAATATAATATTCATTATATCTGTGTGCTGGTGTATCTGTGTTTGTGTCTGTGTTTGTGTGTGTGTGTGTGGGTGTGCGAAAATATTAGAAAAATATATATTCCATATTATACATCTATAAATACGATATATATGTATATGCATAGATACTGATCTAACAGCATGGATATTAGTAAAAATTTATAAAATTTGCTGGTCGTCTTAGACGCAATCGCCTTGTGTGCCAGGACATAAGTGCACGTAAATTTTTCATATATGAAAATTTACGTGCACTTATGTCCTGGCACACAAGGCGATTGCGTCTAAGACGACCAGCAAATTTTAAAAAATTTTATATATATATATATATATTTATATATATATATATATATATATATATATATATATATATATATATATATATATATATATCTTTTGGTCAGAGTCGAATTAGACCAGGAAACAGTAGTATTGAAAAGTGCTCAATACATGTATAAATAAAATAAATAAATATTTAACATGCACAGATTTATAAAAATTAAGAAAGATTAGGAGATCAGCTAATCACGCTAACTTGGTTTCAACCTTTTGGTCTCTTCAGGCAATTCAGGCTAAATAATTCCCTAACGCTTTATTTAGTGAAGCGTAAGAGAAGGGGAGGAGAAAAGTAAGGATATTGAAATTGTATCGGAGGCGTGTTGTATTAAGTGGTTGTAAGTTATGAGTTTATTTATTTTGAAATTATAAACATTAGGAAATTATTTAGCCCAGATTGCCTGAAGATACTGAAAGATTGAAAGCAAGGTAGTATGATCGGCTGTTCAGCTAATGATATATATATATATATATATATATATATAGAGAGAGAGAGAGAGAGAGAGAGAGAGAGAGAGCGAGAGAGAAAGAGAGCGAGAGAGAGTGACAGACAAACAGAGAGAGAGAGAGATCAATAGAACTATAGCATAATAAATAAATGAATAAAATACTGAATGATCATTTTTTCTGCTGAATGTCTTTTCAAAAGTTCAGACGCAAAGCCAATAAAAATACTTTGTAATCTATAAAAGTACTTCTAACATTTCCCTAATATTATGCAAATATGTTGCAGGCACGCTTTGCTTCAACCTAATATATTTTCGGTTATTTATAGTGCTAGAGAAATAAATATATAAAATAATTTAATTCGCCCCTCTCCTTAAATGTGATTACATCTTTTTCTTGCATTCGACTTGTGTTTATTTTAAATCTATTTTTTCCTTCTTTTTGGCCTTCTCACAGTGTAAACTTTCTTTTCACCAAACCTCCGCTCATAATTCATTTGCCTTGAGTTGCCCTGTCTTGTTGAGTTTATTGACTGTAAGGAACTCGGCAAACCGCCAGACACAAGGAAATAACTGAACCGAAATAAAGATAGCTTTTAATGCACTCTGTGGTCTGTAAACCTCCGTCAAAGAAAAGAAATAAAAAAAAAATACTTGTATGTAAAACTCAATTGAACGGTGACAAAGAAAAGGATGTATATTCACTGTTTATTTGAAGAACTACAAAGGCATTTGTTAGTATTACATATAATGCACATATCTCAAAAGTTCCTTTTCTGACTCCTTTGTTTATTTCAGAACCGCTGTCAGTGGATGTCTAATTACATAGAGTGTAAAAGCGGTTCCAGTTTTCATTCATATTTTATAACATTAAAGTAATTCCGAAGAACATCTATAGCTTCATATTCATAGACGGCTACTCATTAACTCTTCAGGATTTTTTTTCGCAATTCGTTGGATTTGGCTAAAGGTTAATTTTTTTCTGGGTACACGGATTAATGAGTTAACATTCCTGTCGTTTATATTTTCTTCAACATTGAAAGTAATAACAGTCTGTTTTAATCGAAACTGCTGAAAAAAAGTTACCTCAGCTGATATCGAAATTACAGCGATACAAATACAGAAGGACGCGTACCTATGTTTCATAGACTACGCAAAGTGCTTCGACAAAGTACGCCACAAAGATCTGCTGGAACTGCTCAGCAACCTTGATATATCCGAGAAATATATCAGAATATTCATGAAACTATACTGGCAGCAAACAGCATGCATGCGCATAGAGAACGATTTCAGCGTATATACAAAAATAGAAAGGGGCGTAAGGCAAGGAGGTGTCTTCTCGCCGGAGCTATTCAACCTATACAGTGAAACAATTCTGTGAGAATTGGAAACGCTACTGGGATTCAGCATTGGCGGCCACAATCTTAATAACATAAGATACGCAGATGACACAAGTCTGATAGCAGACACGGAAAATAAATTACAAAATTTCCTACAAGAATTAACGAAGGAGAGCGAGAAGGGACTAAGCATTAACTACAAGAAGACAGAATCCATAGTCATCAGTAAGAGGAAGAGTCCGAAATGCGAGTTGCAGGCTTGGAAAACTGGAACCAAGCATACGCGGAAGTTTAAATATCTGGAAAGCATTTTGACAGAGGACGACAAGTGCGACACTGAGATAAGTAAACGTATTGCGGTGGCCAAAAACCCATTCCAAAAGCTGGGCAGATAATTGCGAGACAGGAGGTGTTCTTTGATAACAAAGAAAAAAGTACTGATCTGCTGTTATGTGACATCTGTCCTCGTTTATGGCGATGGAGATGTAGTTCTTCAGAAGGATGATGAGGATATCAAGGACCGAGCGTGTGAGCAACCGTATGATATTAGAGAAGATTCAAACAAAGAGGGGGTTTATACTTAACATCAAGAAGAGGCAGCTAAAGTTTCTTGGTCAGGGAATGAGGAAGGAGGGCCTGGAGAATCTGATCCTCACAGGTCGAAGAGAGGGAAAGAGGAACAAGGCAAAATAATGCTTGACATACCTAGCGGGATTAAGCAAGTGGGTGGCAGAACGTGGTCTAGTGGGGGGAGGTAGTAGAGGGAAGGAACTTGTTGAGAGCAGCAAGGGATAGAGGGAGGTGAACAACTATGATCTCCTAGGTCCTGAATGGACACGGCACACAAAAAGAAAAGAAAATATATTGTATTCTATCTAGCAAACCTCTGTTATACCCGAATTGTCCCGTTACGAATTTGGACAATCGGACTTCGGCTATAGGAGTGGTTTTCTGATAAAAAAAAAGAAGTGTTTAATTCATGTCGCGACAGACGCACATTATTCGTTATTAGGACTATTCCTTCTAGGCTGACATATATTAATTTCGCTGCTTAATAAAAAAAAAAAAAAAGATCAACGTAAACACGTGTAGACATTAAATATAACGCTTATAGCAAAGAGAAATAATCTCGGATTAAAAAAAAAAAATCATTAAAATATACTAACATTTAAGAATATGGGATATAAAATCGGAGAGCTGTGTTCAAATACTGGGTGAGTCATTTTCCTTGGAGATTGTACGTATTAAATGCAGGAATCCTGCATCTTGACTCCCCTCGCTAGCTATGTGTCAATAAGTAAACCAAGCTCTGCTGTATAGTCTTGGATGTGGTTCTGGGTAAGACGTTAAACTACATCCGCGTCCTTGGTAAGACGATAAACTACATCTAGCAGCAATGCCTCTGATCAGGAGGTTTTGAGGAGCGTGGAACCACCTATTAATTGCTGGCGCTCCCAGGTCCATCCTGACTCAGGATGGAAGCACCTGTTAGGGTCCCAGCTATGGGCAAATACTTTTTTGAAAAATATTATTACCAGCAATACATTTTTGAAGGAAGAATATTACCAGAAACAGATTTCTGACAAAACAAAATATTACCAGCAATAAAAAATGTTGTTGCATTAAATAGCCCATTGAGGTTGATATGCCGTAAAACAAATTACACCAAAGCAATCTAAACCAAAGAATAGATATTCTATTCATACAAATCTATCCTAAAAATGTTGTCGGCATTAAATAACCCATTGAGGTTCATATCCCCTAAAACAAAAACAAAAAAAGCAAAGCAATCTAGACCAAAGAATACATATTCTATTCATACAAATCTATCCCAAACCCATTGAGGTTGATATGCTGTTAGACAAAATAAACCAAACCAATCTAAACCAAAGAATACATATTCTATTAATACGAATCTATCCTAAAAATGTCGGCATTAAATTACCAATTGAGGTTTATACTCCGCAAAATAAAAACAAACAAAAAAAAACAAAAAAAAAACAATCTAAACCAAAGAATAGATATTCTATTCATACGAATCTATCCTAAAAATGTTGTCGGCATTAAATAACACATTGAGATTGATATACCGTAAAACAAAATAAACCAAGACAAACTATAGTCCGTGATGAGAAATGGTTGATGTAAAAGACAAAACTGTATTTAAAAGCCCGGAGAAGACAAGGGATGACTACTCTACTGTGTCCTAAAAATATGGATAGCATTGCGACTTTGGGATATTTAAAACTTGGGTTTTAGAGAGTTAAGATTACATGAGTCCTGAAAGAACATTGGATTTGAGTAGAAGGGTCCAAATTTCTAAATCGACAATTCTTTCGATTCGTTTTTCGGCTGTCAACGCTGTACGTTTATTTTTCTTCTCTTATAGATATTTATGAGATCAATATTTACGAAGGAGAAAAAAAAAGTAATCAGAAAATTTTCTGGCCGGAAATAAAGAATGATATCACCACAGTTTCATGCATGCGTCATATTACTTAGTGTTACTGTTGTGGCAATTGCAACATCTAGTCTTATCTTTTTAAGATTATTAATATATTTCTGTTCGAATATCTGAGGTAAGCGGTTATCATTATTTACAATGTTTACATTCTAGGAATTGTCTTCATCAATGTTGCTGTTATCACAACGATTCGTTCGAAACGCTCCCCGGCCTTTTAAAGTGTATATTGGCCTGGGGAACCTACAGGGAATTCTGAACTAGACCATTTATTTAATACACGGGGGTAGACGGTTCTACTTTCCACTTCCCACGCCTAAGGATATCTCGTCTAGAATTTGTTTTTAGTACAGTTCACTTATTGCTCGGCCAGTCGTCATTTCGCAGTCTTAATAGATTTAAAAAAAAACGTATCCGTTTCCTTTTCGGTGATGAATTATTGTCCACCTTACAGCCCGATTCCTATAGACGCAACCTCGCAAGCCGTTCACTGCTGTATAACTATTCCCATGGAATTGTGTTCAAACAAACTACATTCCTTAGTTCCACCCTTACGGCTAAGACCCACCATTCCACGGACATTGTAACAAACCACTCTCCTTCCCTTTGTATACCATTGGTGAGATGAAAGTTCCAATTAAGCATTTACTTCACCAAGAACTTCGTCCTGGGTATGACGATACACTACATCCGCGTCCAGGGTAAGACTATAAACTACGTCCAGGGTAAGACTATAAACTACGTCCAACAGCAAGGCCTCTGATCAGGAGGTTTGGGGGAGCGTGGAACCACCTCTTAATTGCTGGTGTTCACAGGTCCACTCTGACAACTGGGTGGTAGCACCTGTTAGGGTCCCAGTTATGGGCAAATAGTTAACCCCGAAAATGGGGGCCGAAAAACGAGTACTGATGCCATATATGGGAAGAGGCAGCCCAGTTTATACTTTCTTGTCTTAATAGATTTCAAAAACGTATCCGTTTCCTTGTTGGTGATGAATGACTTTCCACCTTACAACCCGATTTCTATAGACACAACCTCGCAAGCCGTTCACTGTTCTATCGCTATTTATATGGAATTTTGTTCAGACAAAATATATTCTTTAGTTCCACTCTCACGGCTAAGACCCACCATTTCACAAACATTGTAACAAACTACTATCCTTCCCTTTTTATAACATTGGTGAAATGTAATTTCCAATTAAGCAGTTACTTCACCAAGAACTGCTTCATTGTGGAACCGACTCCCAAGAGGATGCTTCCACTATCACTGCAGTCTTAACGTGTTCAAGTCTAGGGTTAACCGGTATATTCCCCACAAATCCCCATATACTCTGGCTTTTACTTTTGCATTATGGATATGGCATGGCTTGCCATATTGGAATTTTTTTCAAACACGGAGGACCCAAGCGTGTTTCTTCTAAGTGGAAGTGGCTTTGCAGGCCATAACTTCAAATATCTGAACCAGTGAAACTAAGTGATTGAGTTAATGTAAATATTTTAAGTGTAAAATAGCAATAAAATAGCCTCAGAGTAAAATCGGCTAGTAATGTTGCGTCTGTCGGAAACCTTTTTATCAACTGATATCCGACGTGAAGTCTTCTAACCTATTTTGAAACGAGAGGCATTAGTTTTGTTAATATTTGTACTTAACGCTTTATTTCTTCCAAACTTTCTCGAATCATTCATAAACAAAACACTGTCGAGAATGCTATAGAATTCATGGAAGTGTTTCATGAATTATTCAACGCGCAACTTCAGGGTGACGTAAACATATCTTGTTTATTTGCGCAATCTGTTATTAAAAAATGTTCTCTCAAATAATATCAGCTATCAAGCCGACAAACGTGATGCTTTATCACATTGTCTTAACAAAGGTTAGGATTGTAGGGATGCAAACGAACATTATCCTACTTGAGATGTCGTCACGCGGGTCCCAAGAGGACAGCTTAGTATGGGCAAAAGCTAAATCTGACCGATTCAGCTGCCAAAGCGGCAGCTCATAAGACTATGATCCCGTTTTACCTTTGGGAAATATATCCTCGCCCTATAGAGATTTTCCAAGCGTAGCTCAGATGTGGCACAAGGCCGAAATTATGGGGCACCCAGTGAGGATCGAACTCACTACTCAGTCATAATTGTTTTAGCGAGACAAGTTTGCTAACCATTACACCACGCTGAGGTGCTCATATCCTCACCCTATATATATGAACTATATTCGGTTCGCAATTCTCATTTTGGGAAATACACATGACTCTGTTTTCTGGTTGAGAAATATGTCCTCGCCAATAACGTAGAATATAAATCTGACCAGCTCGAATCCCTCTTGGGAAAGCTAAATATACCTTCTCCGGAAAATTACAAGAATCCTCCTGCAACTTGAATTCCCTTTACGACTTATGATAAGTAAGTCTAATATCCTCTTCACATTTATTGTTGGTGCTACATGTGATATAGTTTCCTTTTTGAATAAGTGTAAATGTTTGTATATAATTTTTGGCACGACATAACGCTATAGATCTATCTCTGAGCAAATCATGTTTGTCACAATTTTTATTTAGGTATTCCGTTCCATCTGTGCATTACCTTGTCATTTTATCATGGATAAAATAATGTCCATAATGGGGGAGATGAAAATAAGAAATAGTTCTTTTCTTAAGCAGAAACTCCATTACCAGGTGATCCTAACGTGATACGGATAAGCAAGAGAGAATATCCTTTTCTTGCTAGCGTTCTCATTAGGGCAATTATACAAACTGGCAGGACCCGTGGAATTTCCAGGAACCGATTATACATAAATGTGAGGTCTGTATGTTTTCAGCAGGTAGTCATTGTACGACACAACGTACTTTTTAGCAACTGACTGACGTCCAACTTGAACTGTGACTTTAGTATTGCGTCTTCTGTACTCTGGATAGCCATGGAAATTCAGAAGAGTTTTATCTCTGTAGATGTGTTGGAATTTATTTTGGTATGAACCATTTACCACGCAAGGGCAAATAAATAACTAGATCTGGATTGGCATCACGCAATATGAAACTATATTTTCCTGTTTAATTTGTTTTGTGCGTAAAAAGAAGAGCGTCTTTTGAAAGTTATTACGTATGTCACCTATATGAATTACGAGTCAAACAACCAAGGTGGGACTAAGTTTGAAGTAGGAAACTGCGCCCAGAATTAGTTTATCATCTCTTCTGACGGACAACGTGTCGCTTATAGTGCATTTCTTCATTTCATGTGGAAATCTTGTAAAGTCGGAATGTGAGTTTTTCAGGAATACACTTTTCCATCAACTACAGCAAGCTGATTACCAGGAATTGGGACTTTAACTTTTTAGATGGGAAAACATTGCTAACACCAGAATTAAGATAGCATTCACTGAAGTCATTGTAATATGTCTGTTGAAATATGGAAGGATTAATAATGCAGAATTTTATTGCCAGCAACATGATCAGGTAAACGAACAATTACATCGATAGTGTCATACTTTGTTAAAGAGAAAAGGTGTTATTCCCAGGTATCACATCGAAGATGCACGCTCTGCTAACAGAAAACAAGAGAGAGAAAAAGTTCGGTAAGATGAAATATTCTTCCACATCATCTCTACTTAGCAAATTTAGAACCTACAGATTTCCATTATTTTCGAACATTAGACAATTTCATTAGTTTCAGATCATCCGGAAATGTAAAAGCCGCTGAAAAAATTCTTCCAAAATTTTTCTTTTGGAGAAAAACCACATATTTCTCTACCTGCTGTAGAGCATGTAATCTAGGGAAATGATTTTAATAAATATTTAAATATATACAACTTTTATTTATTTTTTACATCTTTCTGCTAAAATGTATTTACTTTTCGAACAGCCTAATATAGACCTGTTCCTATATTTGCTAGCACAAATATTCACTTAAGCCGTTATGCTTTTATGTCAGAAGATATTTAAGATCTGTAAGATTTCCTGCAATATCCGTTCAAGAATTGGGAATTTTTTGTCGCTTTTTGCTTCGAGACATCCCTAGCAATCGTTCAAATCATAGATTGCATCGGCACACAGCGAGAAATAGAGAGAGGCGAATATTTGATGACGCAAACAAACAAATATTTTTGATCTTTAACATGAGAAAATTGAAAAAAAAGACATCAAAGAGAAAAAAAAATATCGGGTAATTTATATAAAAGAATTTTCATCATTTTCAATCGGCCGACCTGTCTTTCATTTATTTCATTCATACAATAAATATCCAAATTTAAACTATTGCCTCGGTAAGAAAAGTTTAAAGACGCCATTTCCACATTTAGAAATATCTTTCTTAGATTTGTCCAAACAATGTGTACAAGCAGGTCGAAAAAATTCTCAAGCAAATCCACTTTACAAAACAGAATTAAGTGAAAAAATATCTGCATATCTCTTTTTTGACAAATCTACCTTAATATAATATAACAAAGGGAAAAGCTCTTAAACAACACGTTTCGCCCAGAAGTATGTTCAGATTTTGTTTTAAGAAAAGAGAGCCAATAAATCAAATAACTTACAAGATCCAACAGCCAGAGATAAGAATGTGCTTGTTTCTTTCTTTGTTATATATATATATATATATATATATAATATATATATATATATATATATATATATATATATATATATATATATATATATATATATATATATATCCAGTTTGAGAGTGGACCAAAGATTGTTGAATGGCCGTCGCTCCTGAATAGATACAGGCTAAAGTAAAACCTCTCAGTTGTCAATGTGCCTCATAGTAACTTCGGCTGAGTTGCCTTGGATAGAAATAACTGGGGATATTTGATCCGGAGTCGTATAAGAAATTTCGAAATCAGTCGTACTGATCGGCTGAGAGATGAAAGACCACGGCAGAATGCGTTAGCAAATGTTTCTGTTACTATGTCCCGAGATCGTCTCTGTTGTACGACATGTGGCCTTGTATACAGATCATAAGCCGGGCTGAATTGTCATATATGACGCAAACAACATCAAAACAGAATGAGGTTATCGGATCCTCACACCTCGAAATCGACTGTAGAGACCGTCAAGAAAAATTAGCTATAACAACATTTCCAGACAAAAAACAAAAAAAAAAACCCAAAAAACAAACAAACAAACAAAAAAAAAAGAAAAAGAGAAAAAGAACTTTTGAATCAGAGATCGGAAAGTAAGTCCCTTTGTATTCATACTAAAAAAAAATCCTTTTGCGTTCATTTGAAGTGTGATGAAATGAACGTACGTATATTTCATTTAATCCACCACCGATACATTTCCAATTCACTTATTTACCTCCTCCTCCTCCCCGCCTTCTACCAAACTTGACATCGTACGGTTATTCATTTTTTTTTTTAAATACAGTGTTCATAAATTTATTATTTAAAAAAAAAAAAATAAAGCGAATACTTTTTTAAGGATCTTGGTGTTGTCCTTACGGATTTTTTTCTGTATAATTTCGGTCATGCCTAATTCCATATATATTTTCTTATGTTCTTCAGTCATCAGGGTTGGTCTGTTTTGTTTGTTTTTTAACGACATATCAACTATAACTGGGTATTTAACGCTAAAATCTTCTTGGAGGCTTTTGTATTCTTTTAAATATTAACACCTGCCGATGTAAAAAAAAAATACTCTTAATTTATTGTTGGAAATATTTTTGCTATTAAAATCGATTTCTATATATTTTACTATTAAAATATATTGCTAGAATTTTTTTTCTATTGAAATCTATTGCTAGAATTAATTTTATTATTAAAATATATTGTTACATTTTTTGCTATTAAAATCTATTGCTAGAATTTTTTTTTTACTATTAGAGTCTATTGCTACAATTTGTTTACTATTAAAATCTATTGCTGGAATATTTTTGTTATTAAAATCTATAGCTAGTATTTTTTTATTATTAAAATCTATTGCTGGAATTTTATTATTTTTACTGTTAAAATCTATTGCTGGTAATATTAATATAAAACAATATTTTTGTAGTATTATAAAGTTTGACATCACTTTGGGGGTTCACTATTTGGCCATAGATGCAACCCTAACTGTTGCTACCATCTCCCGTCAGGTTGAAGCTGGGAACAACAGCAATTAAGAGGTGGTTTCCCCGCCCCGCTCCTTATTCACTCATAATCAGAGGCTTTGCTGCCGGATGTAATTTATCGTCATACCCAGGACGCCTTCAACGCTTTTGAGTCATGACTATTGAATATTCTACATCATAAATGTGTATCAACTGAAACATGTTTCTGGCAATGTTTTTCTTTCAAGAGTTTTCTGGTGGTTTTTTTTTTTTTTATCGTTAAGATGTTCAACTGAATGTTATTTTCGTTCTCTATTGACCATCGAGCTTTACGTGGCTAGCAGTTCTGGTGATGTTTTACAAGTTTGTTACTTGTCTTTGAGGCTGTTTTCATTATATATATATATATATATATATATATATATATATATATATATATATATATATATATATATACGGGTCTTTTTTATTCGTTCGTATGGCTTCGGGTTGTCTATCAGACGCACCTGTCCACATTTTGGCTGTCTGACAGCATCTTCGATCTTTGCAATCGCAATTTATACTCGACAGGTGTTCTTAGTGTTGCCCGGTTCGTACAAGGAATCGCTAAGTCATGTTAGGTCACGTAGAAAAGAAACAGGTGTCATCAAAAAGAATTTTGGCAATACATTTTCAGCGCTTCATTGATAGAAAGAAAATATTGCAACACGGAATAATAAAAAAAGAAAATGATATATCAGGTGCCTCGAAGGACTCCAGCTATTCGGAATATCTCGAGAACCGGTTGCGTAGACATGGTGTAACTTCTCAAATAAACAATCTACAAATCTACAAATCTACCATTTGTCCATGCATGGAATACTGTTGAAAGACATGTTCTTGTGCTTCCGCTGTTCATCTCGAGGTTCTCGACGAAATCCTAAGACGAATATGCAATGCGATCGGTTTAGATTTGGTGTCTCGACACCAGTCACTTTCTCACAGACATGACGTGTCTTCTTTCTGTTTTTTTTTTCTATAAATCATTTCATGGCATCTGCTCTCACGAGATATTTTCACTGGTGCTCCGATTCCATGAATTCAAATGTGCTACTAGGCTGGTATCTCGGCCCCACTCTTTTACTGTTGAAACAGTTAAATGTAACTGCCTTTTCTACACCACAGATTATTCTCTCGAACTTCCCGAGAGTGGAACAACCTTGCCTTTACATGCTTCCCTGGTATGTATAATCTTCAAAAATTTAAATATAATGTCAATCGACATCTTCTAATGCATTCGTTCCTGTTCTTTTTTTTTTTTTACTCCTCCTTCTTTTTATCCATTACTCACTCTCTATACTCAGTCTATTCCCTTAATTGCACTCTCTGTTGTCTCTTGCTTGGGGTGATATACTTAAAAAAAATACTGCGTACGTGCTAACAGAGAGAGTTTACTGTAGTCTTTTTTTTTTTATTGTTTACAGTCCTTGAGTGAGTTTTTGTAAATTGTGCCAATCAAATAATATAATTCCTTACAGATAATTTTGTCTATCCATTAACTCAAAATACACATCCAATTTCTCCTACAGTTCAAATTTTAATTCCTGCTATTTCTCTCATTTCTGAAAATTAAATTCACCGTCGGAAAACTTCAGAAACATTTTTATCATTTCACTTGAAGCAAGGCGATAAAGCCACTAAGACACAAGGGGGTTGCTTAGTAAGAAAAATTAAGACATTAAGGAAACAGAAGATGCTGATTGACATTTAAATATCTGAAAATCAAAGAGGACTAGAAAGAAAGGAGCTTGCAGAGAGTTTCCCAAACGATAAATGTTAGAGAAGAAACTGTTAGCATAGAACTTACGGTTGCATCTAGGATATTCAACTATAAAATTATTAGACCGTGTTGCCAATTCAGTACTGACTTTAATTAATAAATTCGAGGTACCAGGGAGGAAAAGTCATCAGAATAATTACCATGAGTATATTTTTTTTAGAAAAGACATAGCGAATCCGTGGTACAGCTATGGGAAAAGAACTGAAGCTGAAGTGCCATGTCAGGACTTATAACATTTCAGATTATTATTTGTATTTCTCAAGAATATCTAAATACATAGGGAAGCTCCAGGTCAAAAGTAACATCAATATTCAATACATAGACGATTGATAAACTTATTCATATGTAAGAAATTTTCTGGCGAGTAGGTCTTGATTTTAAGAACACAGGCGAAGCGTATTAAACTTCCATTAATTTTCTAACTCTTTTTGGAAAACTCCAAGTAGTTCTAATCAACACCGAAAAACGATTGTATATTCTTCATTTCTTTATCATATCCGTTCAAGGCGTGGGCAACCATAGTCCGCCACAACTTCCTCTCTTTTGTAATGTTTCATATATTTTCGTTTGATCACGCATTCGAACACGCCTTGAGAATACTTATGTCAGAAGTAATTTCCATGCAGCGATCATCAAGAAATATACCTGTGTCTTTCGTAAATCATTGTCATCTCAAACCATTTACGTGGTAAATAAATTTGTGCAACTTACCATTTTAATAATCTGGATTCGAAAAATAAACAAAATAAATCGCTTTATATAAAACGATCTTTTTAAATATTTCCACACGTATTATGTCTCAGATAAACTTGGAAGTCTTTCGTGTCAAGAACTTATAATCTAAATAAAACGTCACAATTAATCAAAAATATAATTCCGAATAATTCATAGCGGAAATAGGAGAGTGCCTTTGAGAATTTTAGATATAATGATTTTAATCAATTCATCCCACACAAGATAATAAATCAAACAATACACAGGTGTGTTGTGGGGTGGTGCTGGATATACTTTATGGGAACCCAATTATAATAAGAGAGTTGAACCTATCTACTCCGACAGAGAAAGAAAATGTAATAACATTTTCAGAGTTTAGGCGGAGACGTAGAAGTATAGAGATGAAGTAGAATTCAGAGGAAACCGGAAACGCAATTCTAAAGTAGAATCATTAGATAAGCCACTATTATTATTCGAAAGAACGGAGAGGTATATGAACCGGACGAAAAGCAAACCTATCTAGTTCTATCAATGAAAAAGAACTAACAAAATGTTCAGATTTTAGGCGGAGACGTTAGACGTTTAGGCATGAAATGGAATTTATAAGGAAACCGAAACAAACTGAAACAGAAAATAAGAGATTATCCTCTACTTCTGTTCAAAAAACCAGGGAGGAGCATGAACCGGACGATAGGTAAACTTATCTACTCCTACTATTTAAGATTAAAAAGAAAATGGGATGAAATTCTTATGGAATATAAACAAACCAATTCCTTCTTGAAATTCCTGTATGAGGTGTTATTGTAATTGGCATCATTTACATTCGGACTTAATTCCTTGTCAAGAAAAGAGAAGCTATCCATAAACATGAAAAGCAAAATCCGAACAATCTACTACTGGAGATTAAAGTGTTCGGCTCAGAAGTTTCTGAGGTTGCCCCTTTTAGACAGTCAGCGGAGAGTAACGGCCTAAATACTGTGATAATAATAACAACGATGAGGATGTTGATCTGACTAGACAAAAGGGATAAATAGGAAATAAATATTATAAATTCATCAGGGTTTCCTATTTATTTAAATTCAAATTTAAAAGTTTTTTTTAGAAATAGACTAATCCCGATGGTGTATTTTTTAAAATCGAAAAGATCAGCATTAATCCACCTTGAAACATTTCTGATGAAGTCAATTATATATCGAACACGATAATTTATACAGACTTTGTCATGAGTCCTTACCTATAACTACAGATTGAACTCTTCCTAACACTATGTATACTACACTTCTCAAGAGAGAGGGACGAATTGAACCGTACTTCTCGGCTTGACGGTCGAACTCTCTGCCTCTGAGCAGAGAGGAACCCGGACGAGGCTCCGCCGAAGGGCAGAGTCTCGTTCGGGGAAGTTGACCAACCCGATCCCGTTTATACGAATTCTACGGGCATTTTTTGGCCGAGCCTACGGGCTCGGGAAACCCACTTTAAAATCGGCCTTGTGCCACATGCAACCCTCGTGGCGGTGGCTAGATACCGAATCAAGCTGAGCTTATTGGCTTGACGGTCGAACTCTCTGCCTCTGAGCAACCCGATCCCGTTTATACGGGTTCTACGGGCATTTTTTGTCCGAGACTACAGGCTCGGGAAACCCACGTTAAACTAGGCCTTGTGCCATACGCAACCCTCCTGGGTGGGTGGCGAGATACCGAATCAAGCCGAGCTTATCGGTTTGACGGTCGAACTCTCTTCCTCTGAGCAGAGAGAAACACGAACGAGTCCCGCCGAAGGGCAGAGCCTCGTTCGGGGAGGTTGACCAACCCGAGTCTGTTTTTACAGTTTCTACGGGCATTTTTTGGCCAAGCCTACGGGCTCGGAAAACCCACGTAAAACTCGGCCTTGTGCCCTATCTTTGGGTGGGGGGCAATTAAATATCGAATCGAGTCGAGCCGATAGTAGTTCACTCCAAACCAGACTGACAGTCATACTAACACCTTCCACATCTTGTATTATTATTTCGTGCAATATACCTTCGTTATTTCTACTCTTGTGTTTGTGTTGTTTTTTTCCTTGGTCCTAACCTGGACCATAATAGTTTTATATATCGAAACATGGTAACGCATAAAGTAATTATTCCTGAATTAACCATTCTTTCAGACTGAATTCATATTTTCAACAAAGTGCTCCCAATGTAACTAATGTAAACATAAAGTTATAAAATGGTGCACAATGAAAATGTTTCAAAATTCAACCAGTTGTTTTAAATACAGAAAAAACATTCGATCAAAGTACAAGTCTAATTTTAGAAAGTTAAGTCCGCATAATTCTCTGATAATAAAATATTCAGTTATGTCTTCAGAATAGACTTGTTGCGAGTCGGTTCATGCGTTGAGAGATAAATCCCGTGTGTATCTTGAAATGCCCACAACAAACATGGCAGATTCGAGATATCAGTCCACGTAAAGATATGATTAAAAACGACAAGAACGAATACATATATACATACAAATGATAATGTATGTATAAACGATATAAGGGTATATATAGACAATAGAATAATATTGTGTCTTACAAAAGAAAAAAAACAGTGAATAAACGAAAATATTTAGCTTAGTGAATTGTTTGTGTAAGTATAGGAGAAATTCCTAGAGAAAATGAAGTGAAAGATAGGTAGATATATATTCGTGCGTGTGCGTTCCCCAGTTCGAACTTTCATCTTACCGTCCCTGAATGTAAAAGGAGAAAAGAGGATGACAGAGAATGTCACTACCTATTTATAGTCCTGAGAGCGTCCCCTAGTAGCGGTTTCGAAAATTAGGAAATAAGGTAACCCGACGGACTGAGTAGGAAGCGGCTGAAATATTCAGAACTGAATTAGAAATTTGAGGTTGCCAGAACGAATGAAATAATAAGAATATATCTATCGAATAGCCATAGTTACAATTTACTTCTATATTGACAAGGCGATTTTCTTCACGTTCGCAGTTCTGGCTGGTCGATTGTTACCCAATTCGCCATCATGTGAAAATTGAGTATTGTAGTCAAATAGTCGACTGGGTCATGTAATTGGTAGCGATGTCTGGAATTATTGATAAAGGCCCACGTCACATTGCCCTCGGCAGATCTTGGGTAAATAGAACAGAGATTGGTGATGCGAGGGTGGCATTTTTACAAAGACTGATGGGAAGGTAATTGCCTCCAATGTCCATCTAATGAATAGGTGCGCGGTTGAATACTTCCTTAATTCGTAGTGATTACATTCGAAACGATCAATGCATTGACTATTCAAACTGGACAACGGATTTAACGAATTATTGTATCGTTCCACATGAATTCACACAGACATGCTAAAATATATAAGTGCACACACAAACATACACCCACACACACACAAACACATAGACATAGACACACACAGATACACATACATATATATGCACACAAATGCATAATAAATAAGACTATATAAAATTTAGAATAAATGTGTATAAGCTTTTCTATTTTCTTTTTTTTCATCTCGGATTAGATTGAAGCTGGGAACAACAGCAAGTACGAGGTGGTTTGCCGGCTCCTTATTCACTCATAATCAGAGGCTTTGCTGCCGGGTGTAGTTTATCTTCATAACCAGGACGCCATCAACGCTTTTAAGTCATGGATACTGAATATTCCACACCGTTAAAGCGTAGCAGCTGATACATGTTTCTGTCAATGTTTTTCTTTCAAGAGTTTTCTGGGTTTTTTTAATCTTCACCTGAATGTTATTTCCATTCTCTGGTGAGCATTGAGCTATACTTGGCCAGTAACTCTGGCGATGTTTTGCAAGTTTGTTACTTGGCTTTCAGGCTGTTTGCATTACACACACACACACACACACGCAAACACACGCACACAGACACAAGCAAAGACACACGCACACTTATATATATATATATGTATATATATATATATATATATATATATATATATATATATATATGTATATATATATATATGTACCATAAAGAAAATTTTAGCAAATTTGAAAACAACTATATACATAATTTTTCTCATACATACATACATACATACGTATGTGCGTGTGTCTTTGTGTGTGTCTTTGTGTGTCTTTGTGTGTGTCTTTGTGTGTCTTTGTGTGTGTGTGTGAAGCTCAGGCGAGCTTTTGACGACAGCGAACTTTCAGGGCCGTTCAATTCATTTGGAGATTGTGTGCGCGTGAACCTCGGTTTACAACTACGGCCATCATTTTGTAGGCTTTAACATTATTAAGCGCTTTTTTTCTTTTCTGTTTTTTTTTTTTACTCTGCCTATGCAATCCAGGCCTCTTTCTTTTTCAGTATTGTCGTTTCTATTCGAGTCTATATCTGGGTGAGAGTTTTAGTAGTCCATTGTTTCCACGAACTTTTTTTCGTTTTTCCTTAATATCTATGTATGTATGTATGTATGTATGTATCTATCTATCTATCTATCTCTTTCTCTCTCTCTCTATATATATATATGTATATATTAGAATATACTTCAACCTTACTCCGAGAGAGGTAGTCCCCACACATCGCTTCAATTTGGAATCAGGCTGACTCCCTGATCAAATTAAAATATTTCTCCGGACTGCACAATACTGAAATTTTGGATTCCCATGTTTTTCTTACTGCGGCTGTTTTCGGCGATATTTACGGAATTTATTTTTCCTTTAATTTGTATGATAATAAATTTTTATAACTTGGAAATAAATTTGGGGATGGTTGAGATTAATCGCGAAACCCAGCAAGAGTCACCCATGAAATAAAAATGATTGTTTGTACGATGAGTAAGGACATAGGTATATCAAATAGTCTTTAAATTAAGTGGCGGCAGAAGAATTTTGGCTGAACTTTTAAAGGGTAAGCTTAAACATTTATGTTATACTTAAATGCAGCGATCAATTTTGCGTTCTTATGGAGTTTATAGTTGCCTATCGCATACGGCATCAGTATGCATCACTAAAAGAAATCTCCGCCAACAGAGGACCTGATTGCAATCAAAACAGCCACGGATGCAGCAAGGAAAAGAAAGTCCTGTTCAAATAAAAACCCAGATCAAACAGCAGGCCTGGGAGCATTTAATGCTGAGAATATGCAAATTCCTCAAAGACATACGTTCGTTGGTCTTTAATCAGATTTTTACAAACGAATAATTGCTTCTAGGATGAACACACACACACACACACACACACACACACACACACACACACATATATATATATATATATATATATATATATATATATATATATATATATATATATATATATATATATATATATATATATGAATCACACCATGTCTTTGAATGGACGTGTCTCAAGTGCCTATGGTTCCGCCATATGTCAACACCTCGGCTAATTTTAGTTGTGACTGGTTCAGTGTTCTCTCCCGGTCACACTCTTTATTTGACTCAACAGGAGACACTTTATATTGGGTCCCGCAAGACTTCCTTGTGTAAACAGTGTGAATGTTTGTTGGGGCGCGGAGTTATTTGTCTCTAGCTCCTTGAGGTCATTTTTTTTCTAGTGTTTTAATTTAAGTTAAATCTCCCCTATATATATATATATACATGAGTTGTACTAAAAATGAATCTTAATAATTAAAAAAAAGTCAGGGTCACTTGAAATAATTGGTTGAATGTATTCTGAGCTCTTTTGAATTCCATAAGACATTCTTTTAATATACTAGAGTATTTTTGCAACACGCTTCAATGTATTGTTGAAGTTATCGCTAACTTATTTTGTCAAGATTCACAAACTATACTTTTTGTTCAATATCGCAAACCAATCGATCATATTTGGATAAGTTCCTTTTTTTAAATATATATACATATCCAGGTGTAATTAGAACGAATTGAGTACAATTCCAATATTCGTAATATTAAATTTAAATGGGGGCTCAATTCATAGTAGAGCAATATCGTTTAATTTAATATATTACACATAAAACATGTCAAATTCGCTACGCAATTGCAGTCGTGTGTCAAGGAATATCAATGCATCTCATCAGGCGACAGTAAATTACTGGCGAGTGAGCGATTTATTTAGTTTTAAAAGCAAATGACAACCCTTTTTTCTAAAAAAATGAAGGGGTTATAAGGATTGAGAGGTATACTCTGATCAAAAGATCAAATATGACCTACGTTAAATTTAAACTAAGAGAAGAAGCAAAAATTAAAAATCATTTTTTATAAATAGATAATAATGGCAAATAACAGCAGCCAGACATAGACATTACTTTTTTTTTCTTTTTTTTTTTTAAGCATTTCACCCCAAGCAAGGCGGGAAGCCACTAGGACGCAAGGGGTTACAGAAAATTTATAGCAAGATCAGATAGTAGTGATAGAAGAAAGGATGAGGAAAAGGGTAGTGGATAGATCAAGGCAACTGGAGATGTCGATTGGCATTACACTTGAATAGCTGGAGATTATAGCTCTCAGAGAAACTGGAATAGGAAAGGGAGTTCTACAGGCGAGAGGTGCGAGACATGAAGCTATTGGAGTAGAAGAGACGGCTACATTTAGGAGTTTCGACAGTGATGGGGTGAGAGCGGGATGCCAGCCTCGTAGGACGCTTGAACTCATGAAGTATGGAAACCAGCGAATGCAGCTCCTCGGAAAGTATTTGTAAAACAGACAGAGAGAAGCGACGGCACGTCTGTGAGAAAGTGACTGTAGACGAGATGCCAGAGCAGGTCCAATTATATTGCATATCCGCCTCTGGAGTTTATCAAAAACCCCGAGGCAAACAGAAGGGGCATCAGACCATATATGGCAGCAATACTCCATGCAAGGGCGAATTGTTGATTTGTAGATCTGGAGAATCGATTCCGGGGATAAAAATTTCCTGGCGCGGCAGAGGGAGCCAACTTTCCTTGCGGTGGACGAAGCAATCGACTCAATGTATTTGTTCCATCTCAGGTCAGCAGTCAACGTGAGACCGAGAAGCCGCAGAGAGTTGCTCTCGAGAAGTTGAGCGTCAGACATTCTAATAGAAGGCAGGGAAGGATCTCTGTGCTAATTAATAGAGAGCAGTTGTTTTTGAAGCGTTAAAGTTGACCAGCAAATTCCTACCCCAGTTCACAACCGATTGGAGGTCCTTTTCGAGACGCACGGCCAGGTTAGTTTTGTCAGTGACACTAGATTTGTTTTTGAGGCAAGAATAAATTGTGGTGTCATCCGCGTAGATGTCAACTTGGGAATTTATGGTGTCAGGAAGGTCGTTTATGTAGATAAGGAATAGAGTGGGGCCTAGGATGGAGCCTTGAGGAACACCTGCGTTCATGGGATAGGAACTGGAGGAGAATCCGTTGAGAACGACCTTCAATTCACGTTTGACAAGAATGATTGTATTAGGTCAAACAATCGAACCGTAATGCCATAACCCTGGAGCTTGCGACGAGGGCCGGCACGCCAAACCCTATCAAACGCTTTGGAGATGTCTAGTGCCACGGCACGAGCTTCCCTGTTATTTTGAAGCGCTCGGTAGACAGTTTCAGTGATGGCCGTAAGCACATCAGCTGTAGATCGGGCAAAGTGGAAGCCATATTGCTTGTCTGAGAGCAGATCATGGGATGTCAGGGGGTTAACCACCTCGGTATTGATTAGGGCTCAGAAGACTTTGCCGAAGAGGGGTAGGAGACTGATAGGACGGTAGTTAGAAAGGTCAGATGGGTCGCCAGAGTTATGAAGACAGGAACAATCGAAGAGGACTTCCAGCAGTCCGGAAAACAAGATTCCATCAGGCAGTAGCTGTATAGTTTAGAAAGGGAGGGCGCTAGTTCAGGCGCGCATTTCTTCAAGACAATGGCTGATATCCCATCTCCGCCACTAGACTTGTTGGAGTCTAAATTGGAGATAACGCACAATACCAGAGACGGGGTTATGTGTAGCCCACTCAATAGAGCCTCAGTTCTAAGTTGCCGGGTATGGGTACACCGGAAGAGTCGAGCGTCGAGTTGAATGAAAATTTCCGAGCAAAGCATTCAGCCTTGTCGGCAGAGGAGGTCAGGACTTCGAACTGTTTGAATAAAGGAGGTATAGAGGGTTTGCAATTGTTCAATACGCTCTTGCAGTCAGACTTGTCGCTACGGAATAGGTGAAAGTGGTGTTTCCTATGGGCGATGGCGGCTGAGAAAGCAACGGAAAACCAGGGGGAGGAGCGCAACGTGACCCTATATTTCCTTGATGGGATGAAAGCGTGGATTCCAGCTTTAACTTAGGATGAGACCTCAGAAGCACATTTTTGTACGGGGAGCGTAAAGACTCCATCCCAGGGGACATTGCGAAGGAAATCACGGAACGCGTCCCAGTCAGGTTGTTGATAGTAGAACGAAGTGGTAGGAAGTTCTTTGCAGGGGGTGAAGTTTAAGGAGATGATAACTGATACTACCGCATGATCAGAGTTACCAAGAGGGCAGAGTTGTGTGGCGTTACAAGACTCGGGGAGGGAGGTAAAACACAGATCGAGAAGAGAGGCTTTACCTTCCCGGTTGAAGGCAAAATGAGTGGGGAAGTTAACTATCTGTGTGAGGGATTGAGAGCGTTTGAATGCCTGAGTGGTCAGTAGTAGCATTCTTAAGCCACAAGGTATGATGGGCGTTAAAGTCGCCAAACACAAATATGTGAGCAAACGGGTGGAGGGAGAGAGCCTTGTCTATGGTGTCAGAAATGCTATCGAGTATCGCACAGTCTTGAGAGGATGGAGAGCGGTAATGGAAGAAGAGATAGCTTACCGCATTGAGGAGAGATACTCGGAGACACATGTACGACTGCTCTGGCGATTCGAGAGAGAACTCTCTGGCCAAAGAGAAATGTTCTTTGACGTAGACACTAAGACCGTGCATGTGAGTTAGATAATCTTTTCTGAGGAGAGTAAGGTAGCCTGCGATCGAGAGATCAGAGGAGGGGATAGACGAGACAAGGTTGGTCTCACAGAGCCAGTGTATCCGGGCAGTTTTAAGTGAGGAAAGATTCCATACTGCAGAAGTTTCTTATAATGACACGGATGGTGGAGAACGAAATGTTCAGGGGTTTAGGTGATTTTTGAGTGGTTGGTGTAGGATTAATTTTTCGGTTTTTGTTAGTCATGTTGAATTGTGGTTGGAAGTTGAGAAGGCCCGAAGTAAAAGAAGCAGACAGTTTCGACCGTGACTTGGGCAGAGAGCAGTTGGCACAACCAGCATCATAATGTGGCCTCATGGTTTCCCACCGGATGTGAATGCAGGGACACCTTTCCATGCGCGACATGGCACTACAAACATCCCGGTATTATACAACTGTTGATCAGAGCGGCCGCTCAAGACTCTACGCAAGAGTTAGGCCTCCTAACTACCAGTCGGAAGCAGCAACCAGAGAACTGTGAAACCGTATTTTTATTTTTTTTCTCTCCCCCTACTCGTCAGTGTGTTCGACCACATTAGCACATTTTGTTCCAATCATTCTAACTTCTTTGATGGTTCAGTTAGAAATCCGGTTCGAAAGACAAATCAGAAAAAAATTGAAAATTGAATGTCTTTTGCTAGATGCGAAAGTATCTCGTCAGTATTTGGACACATATGGTTGCATAGATTATACAAACCAGAGAACACAATTTCTGAAAAAATAAAAGTAGCGTAAGGAGATAATTAATAAAATGCTAAACAAGTTATATGCTCTGTGAATTTCCTACATAATTTTTTTTTTTTTGTGGCTTCTTAAGAAACTAGTAAATAATATATTAGAGTGAATTGGTAAATTAATTTGCAACTCTTTAAAAAAATGGTCCTCGGTGATCGTACGGACCCGGTGTTTCAATGTGATGTGGTCGTAAGCTGTAAAGTAGAAAGGAAATTGTAGAAGATTTATTCAATTTTTCTAATGTCTTAAAACTCATATTTTCATGGAGGCAAGGAAATTGTATAATCTCTGACTATTATAATGTAGCTTGGGACAAAAATCACTATGAACAGTTTGTGCACTCTCTTCGTCCCATAAAAGGAAACCAGAAGGAAACTGATTAAATAAACATTATAAAAAATTCCTTGTCCGTCATATTCAATGAAACCTGCATAAAGAAGGATTGCTGCCCATATGTACAATATATATATATGAGTATGTATTTATCTGATAATTTGAAAAAGAAACTTCTATTTTGATATGTGTTCCCGATGAATCAACCGCATCATAAAAATAATTTTATTTGAACAAAATCTACAATAGCGAGAAAAAACCTTATTTATGTTCATCATATAAACGTTTGAATTTTAATTCAATTGCGTCGCGAAATAAATTTGTTTTTGAGTAATTTGAACTCAATTTTTTTTTAATATTTGAATTTATATATATATATATATATATATATATATATATATATATATATATATATATATATATATATAGTTGAATTGATATGAGTTTGTTACCATGGTTTCACGCTATTTGCGATCGATCGGTCCAACTAAATATGTCAGTTCTATCACTGATATTGAGCGCTTTCCAATAAGTATTGCGCATATATATATGTATATATATATATATATATATATATATATATATATATATATATATATATATATATATACACGCACATATATATATATATATATATATATATATATACACACACACATACATATATATATATATATATATATATATATATATATATATCTAAATAGCATATATATACTTTTATATACATACGCATTTTGCATATAATATATATATATATATATATATATATATATATATATATATATATATATATATATATATATATATTAATTTCCATTAATTTGAACAAAGTTTGAACAAAGTTTCTATAAGTAATTTTTTTGCTATCCTCTGCCAGTCGAAATTATGACGAAAGCATGGCATCGCCAGTGAGACTCAGTTTTTTATTTTAATTTATTTATTTGCTTATTTGTATTTATTCTTTATTTAATCTTTATTTATTTTATTTTAATATTTTATATTTAGTATTTATAATTTATTATTATTTTCTCTATGTCTAAGTATATATAATATATGTTGTTAAAAAGAAAATTTAACTTGCCCCTGCTGTGCGGATTTGTCTCGGCAGAAATGAGTCGGAAAATATGGTAATGCAAAATGTTTATTTGTATATGTACGATTACATTTTACATTCATTTGTTTTTATCTTGATGTTTTCATATACATTTTCAGTATTAATTTGGTAGAGCTAATGCGATAAAATGAAACAACCTGTTTATATATTATGCCTAAGTGTTCTCATCAATGATGACATTTTCCGTAGGCTTTTGTGTAAATTTTATTTACATTAATTTTAAAACAGTATAATCGACTATCGTCCGGATTCAAACGACTCCCCTGTTTTTTTTAAAGCGGGGTCGAGTTTTATTCCTTGTTTCCTGTTTAGAATTTTGCTTCCGTTTCCTTCGAAAGTATTCTAATTTCTTTTCATTCTCTTTCAGTCTCAGTAACCTTTAATACAGCAGGTTAATGACATTATCCCTTTGCCGTTACGCTAATCTAACTGCACATAGTTACTGCTATGGGGTCCACCCCTTTTTCATACAAGTGGACCCGCCCAGTGTGTACTTGTACTGCTGCCGGTGAATGCCCGGGGTATAGAGAGATAGAAAGATACACTGATAGAGTGATACAGTGAAGAGTGAGAGAGTAAGAGTGTGAGGTAACACCTTTGTAGGAGTCACAGTTGAGAGCACGTGGACTAAGAAGGTAGTCATACTTCGATACTGAATTTCCCTGACAGTATATATATTATTATTGCTACTAACCGCATTTCTGGATCTACTAACCGTATTATCAATTGTATTATTGCGTCAATACATTTATTTGCTATATTTCATTCCTGCGTTTCTCATTCATTTGAGACCGGATTTCATCTCGGAATCCACAAGAGTAATCCTGCGCCTTGAGTGGCTCTTGGGCCTTGTAATGGATGAATATTAGTAAAAAAAAAAGAATAACAAATCCAGATAAAAACGGTGGCCGGGATAAAGCGTTCCCTTTGATAATCCCAACGTATATCACCTGAAGAATTCCGGAGCGTACAACCATCGAAACGTCCTGAATATGAAAATAAAGATGTGTATAACAGTCCAAACAATGTAAATAACGTAAATAGCCTCAATCTTTGTTATTATTTAAACAAAAACTCTATTGTCATACAGTACAATAAATCCCAATTATAAAAAGAGTCACAATTGAATCAATGCTGATTTTTAGTCAATGAATAAATTTAATACTAAGTCAATTACAGCAATGTATTTTGCTCATTATAACTATTAAATATTTTTTTTTTACATACTTAAACTCCGGCATCATTAGGAATGTCAGCATTTATAGAAAGGATTGATAACTTACAATAGCCAACTTCTAGGAATTAAAAAAAAAAAAAGGTTTTACATACCTTTGAATTTTCTATATCGTACCAAATCCATTGCATAATTTCGCTCTGAAAATAGCCGATACTCCCTAGATAAAAACCGTCCTGGGTAAGACGATAAATTAAATCCGGCAGCAAGGCCTCTGAGGAGGAGGTTTGGAGGAGCATAGAATCACTTCTTAATTGCTGGTGTTCCCAGCTCCACCCTGACCAGGGTGGTAGCATACCCTAGGGTCCCAGCTTTGGGTAAATAGTTAATACCTCAAATTGGGGTCAAAACACTATGAAAGTGTAAAATAGTTTTTAATACCAGCAGTACATTTTTTGTAAAAAAATTGTTACCAGGAATGAATTTGGAAGACAAAATTAATACTAGCAATACATTATTATTAGCGATACATTTTTGGAAAAGATATTTTACCAGTAATATATTTTTGAAAAAAAAATTATCAGCAATAAAATTCTTGTCGGCATTAAATAACCCATTGAAGTTGATATGCCGTAAAACAAACCAAACTAAACAAAACCAAACTAAATAAAAGTTAATCTAAATTACAAACAATATTAGAACATATACTCTCTAGTTGACGATCTTTTTTGTGCCGTTGGATGGGAAGAATCGATACCTGGCTGAATCTCAAGTGCCTTTCGGAATTCGTTTATTATTTCTGTAATCTTCCTTTTCTGTCTGAGGGATACAATTCCTTTAAATATTCTATCCTCATAAATTCGGCTGGCTTGCCGACAAAAACAAAGCGCGCAAGAATGATTTTGCTTTATTTCGGCATAGTTTTTGGACCTTCTCCACAAGAGAATATAGAAAAAGACGAATTTCGCACGACGGAATATCTACCCAATCATCATCCTGAAAAGACACAGAGCCAAAAACAAGCCTATGAAAAACTAGTATTATTTTTTTACGTCTACGGTGATGGGGCAGATGCATGTAGCGATTTTTAATTTCTTTTCTCTTTTCTGCTTTACTTTCAATAAATTTGTAAGAAAGCAGATGTTTCCACTTTCACTTAGAAACAGTCTGTGGATAAGTTTTTTTAATTATTTTCTTTTACAGAAAACTATCTATTATAAATAAACATGATTTAATAAAGCGACTTTTATCCTATTTAATATTCATCGATAAATGTTTACTAATTGTACTATGTAAATCTGTGAAATAATAAAATCGACATCTAACAATGTATTCATCTACACACAGATATATTAAGAAAATGTAGTGGCAAAGGAGTGTTTTCATATAATAGAATAATAATAAATAAAAGCAACAGACTCAACCTAATAAAAGCAAAAGACTCAACCTAATAAAAGCAACAGACCCAACCTAATAAAAGCAACAGATCCAACTTAATAAAAGCAACAGACTCAACCTAATATAAGCAACAGACCCAACCTAATAAAAGCAACAGACCCAACCTAATAAAAGCAACATACCCAACCTAATAAAAGCAAGAGACTAAACCTAATAAAAGCAACAGATCCAACTTAATAAAAGCAACAGACTCAACCTAATATAAGCAACAGACTCAACCTAATAAAAGCAACAGACTCAACATAATAAATGCAACATACTTAATCTAATAAAAGTAACAGTACCAACTTATTAAAAACAACGGTCCCAATCTAATAAATGCAACAGACCAAGCCTAATCAAATCGAGAGACCTAACCTGATAAAAAGCAACAGGCCCAACTTAATAAAAGCAACTAACCCAACCGAGTAAAAGCAACAGACCCAACCTGATAAAAGCTACCGACCTAAATTTATAAAAAACAAAACAAAAAAACAATCTGACAAAAGGAACAAACCCAATCTAATAAAAGCAACATACCTAACCTAAAAACCAACAGACCTAGCCTAATAAAAGTAACAGACCAAACCTAAAAAAAACAAAAGATCCAAATTAATAAATACAACAGACCTAACTTAATAAAAGCAATAGACCCAATGTAATAAAATGAACAGATCTAAATTAATAAAAGCAACAGACCTAGCCTAATTAAGCAACATATTCAACCTAATAAAAGCAACACACCTAACGTAATAAAAGCAACAGATCCGGCCTAAATAATGCTTTTTTTTTTCGAATGTGGGCTTGTTGTTTTGGCTTCGTGCAGAAACTAAATAAAACATTCACTAAGAATTAAATTATAGCTATTCTCAAACACAGTATATATATTAAAGGATTTTTTTTCGGCTTATCAAACTTTGACAGGGTAAATCCAGAAACTATTTTATATTGTAAGATTTTTTGGAGATAATGACAATTTACTGATACAAGTCATACTAATTAACCAATGGGAGAGTTAACATGTGGATTCATGCATTTACCAAGAGCATTTAAGTGAATATAACGCACCTGACTGAATTGGAACGCAACTCTACGATTTCGAATTCCGTGTCCTTATGAATTACACCATTCGTAAGTTCTAAGCTTACAGTACGTGGTATTCTCAAGAGTTCACCCGTCTAGGTAAGCACCAGGCTCAGCGATGCTTAACTTCCGTGATCGTACGTGAAACTGTGTTTCAGAGATATGACCAAATGCTACAACAGAGTAGAGAGAGATAGACATATATACTAAGAATAAGAGGACGGTTTCTAAAAATTTAGAAAATGGCTAAAAGTTTATGTGCGAGATTGTCTTTTTGTACACACACACACACACATACACACACACACACACACACATATATATATATATATATATATATATATATATATATATATATATATATATATATATATATATATATACAGGTACTATGAGAACCAATATAATATACTTCCAACGTACGTAACATTTAAAATATGACTCAATACAATATAGACAAATATTAATTATTTTAGGATATTACTAAAAAAAGATGTAGGAATGCAACACGACTGTAATTATATAGTGATTCTTATATGTTTTTACTGCGTTGAAACACGATTGCAATTGTCTTTGTGTGTTTCTCTCTGCCTCTCTCTCTCGCTCTCTCTCTCTCTCTCTCTCTATATATATATATATATATATATATATATATATATATATATATATATATGTAAGTATGTATACCCAAGTGTTGAATGTAGAATAAAATGATTCTACATTCAACACAAACACTTCCGCCATGGAGATGTTGAAACTTTCATTTTGGAGACATTATTAAGTAATACTGATGCAAAATATAGAGAAAATAAATAAAATATCCATAACAAAATAATTTAGTTAGTCTTTCACTTGTCTTCTGTAAATAAATTGTATAGAGAATCATCATAAAGTTGTTTCCACTTCATGATGGCCTCAATAATTAAGCTAAATCATATATAGCGTTTATGACGCGTACAAGGCGACTTTTTGCCTTAAAAAAAATCTCAAGATAAATAGGCACCGTCTTATACTATGCGTATAAAATATGAATCTTAAATCCTGTGGTGTTAGCATTGGAGATTTTTTTACGGTAAGCTAACCCCTGCCTCAAACCCCACGTTTTTTTTTTTTTTTTAATGTTTTGATGATTTTGAACAAAAACACAATTTGTTGTGTGTCGCCGCAAGCCGTTTTAAACATATATATATATATATATATATATATATGTATATATGTGTATATATGTGTGTGTATATATATATATATATATATATATATATATATATATATATATATATATATATATAAATTTTAAATATATCAGAAATTTTACACATACACACACATATATATATATATATATATATATATATATATATATATATATATATATATGTACAATTTCAGATATATTTAAAATTTATATGCATACCTCCTCTGATGGACTATAAGGATCTTATTTTCCAGCAAATATTTATAGGTATATGATTATTAGTTTCATGCAATCATTTAAATTTGGTGACACATACTTATAAATAAAAGTAAAAATGCGGTCAGTTTTTTAAAACTCTCCTAATGTCGTATAAATAAAGGAGTAAGAATGTATCAACTATTTTATAAAACTGTTTTTGACTAATGAGAAAAAGGCTTGTTTGGTTTTCAAATCCACTGTTCCTAAACCACTCATTGACTATAAAGCCAATGCCGACTTTTACCGACCATAGTAGCAAGTTAAAATGACCGCGATACACTACACACCTGCTCAGGCCATCATTAGCGACGGTAGCGCGCTACCGTCATCGTCACTCACTTCTACCAGCGGCATGACTCTAGAAATTATCACTCGACTACTACTTCTTTATGTTGTCAGATGACCACGTACCTCTAAATGAAAATGTCTTACTGCCATTTCTCCGAAACTCTGTTCTGCCATTCATTTACTCAGCTCAATATGTTTTGCTTTTATTTTTCCATCGTGGATTCAATCTGTCCTCATTATGTGTTCCAGAAACGTCAAGTTTTTTTGTGTTTTCATTTTCTCTAAAACTTCGTCCTTGCTCACATGTTAGTTTCATGCTATCCTTCCTTAGAACTACATTTTTCTTGTTTCAAGTGTCTTCTTCATCTTTGAGGAGATTATCCAGTACTCACTCCCAGAGGAGAACAGATATCAGGTAACAGTTCTCTTGATCTTTTTTTAGCGAAGTTTTTCAATTTCTTAGTGCTCTGATTAGTTTTTGAAAGGTAACTTTGGCTATCCTGATACATCTTCGGATTTCAGTGTCACACTTTCTGCCACTTGTTTATAAAACGTCACAGATGTTTTAATTTTCGTAGTTCTTTGATTTTGGTAGTTCCAATTTGCTAACAAACATGCATTCTCTCTTCCTGTAGTTTGTGGAATATTTCTCCGACGAATGTAACTTCAGCCAGTCAGTTATGTGATACGCAAGATACACGTGTAGGCGATCATGTATCTTTCGATACATGTCTGACGAGGCAGATTTTTTCCCGCATATGTTGCTATTTCTTTCTGTGGTAGACCAGTTGGCATCGAAGGTTATAGAACCCTGTCTGTCCTGCTATAGATAGATCAGACGGTCAGTTATGTGCCATGCGGGATACACGAGTAGGCGATGATGTACCTTTCGATAGATGACTGACGAGGCAGTTTTTCCTGCACTAGGTTGCCATTTCTTTCTTCAGTAGGCCAGTTGCCATCCAAGTGTTCAGAATCCGGTCTGTCCTGTTATAGATAGATCAGGCAGTCAGTTATGTGCCATGCGTCATACACGTTTAGGCGATCATCTTTCGATACATGACTGACGAGTAGTTTTTTTTTCCCGCAGTATGTTGCCTTGTCTTTCTGCGGTAGACCAATTGACATCCAAGGATACGGATACCCAGTTCGCCCTGCTATTTCCCAAGTGTATTAGCCGGTAAGTGAATGTAATGGATTCGACTGGGCTCTCCAATTCCTTAATCCGAACCGCTATCCCATTACCCCACCGTGCTTCCTCTAACCTAGTTGACTATATATGCGAGTTGATTTTCTTCACCTAACTACACTTCGTTTGACATATGTGGCTGCCTTAAGCAAGTGGATGGCAGAGCATTGGTCTGGGGGAGAAAGCAGGCGAAAAGAACATGTTGAGAGTTGCAAGGGATAGAGTGTGGTGGAGAACCATGATCACCTACGTCCTGAAAGGACATGGCACATAAAAAGAAGAAATAACTAATCTCGATTACTATTCAGTCATCTACGGAATGAGAAAAATCTGGTGCCTTCCAGGAAAATTATTTTTTTTTACTTATCACAACCGAGTCTTAACCCCGTCTTTTTTTGTCAACTTCAGCGTTATTCTCGCCGCTCCTACCAGAAGAAGAAAAACCCTACTTTTCAAAAGGAAATTAACGTCTTCTGACGTCGAGAGTCGATAATAATATTGAAGAAAAATTTTCCTCTCAACAAATAGCGCGCCCTCAATTTTATTTTACCCAGAGAAGCTATATATATATATATATATATATATATATATATATATATATATATATATATATATATATATATATATATATATATATTGTTCAAAATCTTTTATATTTATCAGGGAATAGTACTGAGTATCGAAGGCTGGAAACATCATTCCGAAGTTTTCACAAACCACAAACCCAGATATCGCTTCTTGCGACTTTTCCCTCTTTCCAAAAATCAAATCTTACTTGAAAGAAACAACATCTCAAGCCATCGAGGAGATCAAAGAGGATACAACGAGGCAGCTGCTCACTATTTCCAAAATGGTGTTACAGAAATGCTTCCATCAAGGGCAAAAACGCTGGAAAAAATGTGTCGCTTCAGAAGGAGACTATTACGAAGGTGATTAAATAAAGAATTGATATATTCTGTAGTTTTTTTTATAGAATCAGTCTCAATAATTTTTGATCAGACATCGTATATAATTATAATTGTGCGTGTGTTTGCGCGTGCGTGATAGTGTGTGTGTGTCAATAGTCTTTGGATACCAGTATGTAATGATAGTTATATGTGATGTACCATACATTGACGCACTGGAAATAAGAGAGATATATACATAGGCGTGCTAAATTATCTGAGCCGGCCGTGTGAGCATCTGCTTGGCTGTTCTTAGCAAGGCAATGCCAATTATTTACTCCCTGAAATTGTGAGATCATTTGATCGGTGAAAACACCTGATGTAAAACTTCATCGGCCACCGTGGACAGCGCAGTGACTGACCTCGCGTTTCCAATGATCAAGAACAGATGTGCCTGACGAGTTGTGTCTGCTGTAAGAGACATTGGCTCCAATCACATTGACTTTCAACGCAGATCAGTTCTTTAGGTTTGTGTATAAGCAGACAAGCAGACCCAATCCATACACCATGAACAAAATTACTAACAAGATTCATAATGGTTGCTTGATAACCGGATTCTATGGTTTTTTTTCTGTAATTAACCAGGACACTGCTATCGTATACACAATTCATAGCTGAAGATACTGGAATGTATTTCTTGTCAGAGTCTGTCTACCCCTACAAATCTACCATTCGTCCGTTCATTGAATAATATTGTTATATTTTGTCTGGGGTGCCCCGGCTGTTCTTCCCCAGGTTCTCGACAAAATCCAAAGAAGGATCTGTAATGTAATCTGTCCTGAATATGCTTCTCGATTCAGGCACTCACTCAGACGGGATGAGGCTTCTCCCTGTCTTTTCATGGTTACTGCTGTTATGAGCGTCTTTCCCTGGTGCCCGGCCTATAGGAATTTAAGCGTGCTACCACACTGATATCTAGCCCCCACCCTTTTACTGTTTAAATAGTTAAATAAAAGTGCCCCTTCTACTCCCACAGTTTCTTTCTTAACAACAAGAACGTGACCATGTTTAAACGGAACGCTGATCATATAAAACTTTCAGTTATCTGTTAGGATAAGTCTTGTTCCTATGTCCATCGTCATTGTCATGTTGAATTAATAATGTTAATTATATTTTATGAATATGTCCTGAAGATGGTTTATTAGACCGAAACGTCCGAAACGTCCGACGTTGACATTATATTAACATTAAAACAGCATAATTGCATATAAGGATTTTTGTTTGTTTTTTCCTTATATTTTTCTTCATACTGTCGGATCTATATCCATATATTTGCTTACACAAACATATATATATATATATATATATATATATATATATGTTAAGATTAATTTATATATATATATATATATATATATATATATATATATATATATATATATATATATATTAATTAAGAATTTCACTCCAAGCAGTACCACTAGCACGCAGGTGGCTAGGGAGAGTGAGAGAAAAGAGAGGAAAAAAAAAAAGGACAGGGATCCAGGCAATAGATTATATCGATTGACGTTGCATTTATATATATATATATATATATATATGGGCATGTGTTGCCGAGTCTCCAGATTTCAGTCTCCATAGAGTACGAAAGTGGCTCCGCGTTCTTGCAGGGAATAAATTATTTTCCAGCCTACAAATCCTTTATCACAGATAAAACATTGCAAACCTTTCACTGGTCTATCGCTATTTCCATGGAAAGTTCTCAGATAAACTACATTACTTCGTCCCAACTAGTTCTAACGTTCATTGCTAACACAGGCCCTTCCTCGCCCATTGGTGAGAAGTAAGTTTCACCCGAGAAGGTTTTCCGATGAACCGCTGGTCTCTGGACTCTCCTCCCAATTTTAACCGGTTCAATATTTTTCCCCCATATATCCGCATAAACTATGTCTGTACTTTGAGATGTTCCCGGGTCTTGTACAAGGTGAATATCACTGTAAATAAAAGATACGAAAGTAAAAGATCCATATGTGTTCCACTTTTAACACTGCCATTACGGACCCTAGCAACTTGATTTGAAACTTGGAAGTCAAGTAAAGGATGGCATGAGCGAAGATTCTATGTGTTTCATGGTTTTGATGTAATTATGGTTAAGAGAAGAAAAGAGACAATAGAAACAAGTTATGAACAAGGCATCATGCAACTGGGTGGTGGTTGGGTTCAGATGACATTGGTTGGGGCTGCTACTCCGCTTACACACGTCAAACGACCGGCCATTGCTAAGTTATTCTGCTTCGTGACTATTTCCAACTGTGTAAAATGCTAGTGTATTCAAGCAGGATAATGTACCGGATAATTTGTTCTAAGTCCACATGAATTGTCTTGTGGTGCGTTTAAGAGAATTATAGCGAAATGTGTGGCCACTACACTTGCCCAAAATTTACACAATCGCTCATTTACTCACTCGCAGGCAAATAGTTCTTCTCCAATATCGGCGAAATGTGGGCAGCTATAAAGAAACCATGGCCCAGTATCTCTCCAAAATTAACTGGCAAACGCCACAATATGTAATGGGTACATTCTACACAATACGAAATAAATATTTAATGTGCGCATATATATATATATATATATATATATGTCTATATATCTGACAACGAGACATTGTAATTATTTACAGAATTACATTGCCCGAACTGTCTTCCTTATCTTTGTTGTCATATTCACGACGTTTCGACCGTTTTACTCTCCAGATGTCTTCATGAAATGCAACTGAAACTGACAGATCCAGAAGTGGCATGGAACGTGAAACTAGAACAATCTACCCCGATGAACGAAATAAAAGCGCACAACGGTCAAAACGATGTGAATATGGTAACAAAGATGAGGACAAAATTCCGAACATGGAAATATTGTAAAGAAATGTGCATATATATATATATATATATATATATATATATATATATATATATATATATATATATATATATATCACATGTTTTTGGTCCTGCTTGGTTCCCGACGAGCGTTGCATATAAAGTCACCCTAGACTATTTCAAGATTTCGGCCTTCCAAAAGCTACCAGAATGTCGACGAAGGCATTCTAGCTTCTACACAAACATCACATTGGTACTTGAAAATGATAACGAGGATGGAAAGTACTTGCACAAAATTAATCGAAAATTTGAAAGATACAATAAATTACTAAACAAACCATACCGGTGACTTGTCATCGAAGTTGTTTGGATGAATAGTTGCTGCCAATATATATATATATATATATATATATATATATATATATATATATATATATATATATATATATATATATATATATATATGCATTAAATAAATCAATATACATGCAAGCAAGCGTACATGCCTATATAAATTTGCAAATAAATATTTAATTATGGGTGTTAGCAAAACTGTGTTCAATCTCGTATCACAGAGTAAAGTATATATTAATAAATATATTACCTCACGCCGATAGTATGATTCCGAATTTCATATTAAATACAATTTTCAGGTTCTTAAATCAGGTAATATATATATATATATATGTGTGTGTGTGTGTGTGTGTGTGTGTATAGCTCTGTCTGCCTCGATTTGTGTGCATAATAATATATATAAAAACATTTGTTTTTATTTAACGCCATTTTATTGGGGACATTTGAGATAGCATCAAATACATATTTTGTCACACGTATCTCATTTTCTTATCTTATATTTAATTTTTTTCAACTACAACTGTTATTCTATCCAGGAATTATGGTGTATACGGTGAGAAATAAATGCAAAAATATGTGTTCCAACCTCATAGATTTTACTTCTATTGTCATTCTTGCTATTTACTCGCGTTTCATTTCCCAAAACAGACTGAAGAAGAAAAGAAACACTACATATTTAAAGATATTTTATAAATCAAGCAGCATTGCAGCCATTTTAATTGGTGACATCTTTCAATGACGAATTCATATTTATAATCTTTTCTCTTCGTATTGAAATTTAAAACAAGAAAAAAATTCGGAAGGCTTTTCCTAATTGCTTTTTCCTTTCATGTTAGATGATCGAAATATTTTAAAATGATAGTTATTTCGAAACGTGTTATGGAACGGAAGGAAACTGTCCCAAATTTTCTATCACATATGCTATAAATACATTGCTGGTCTTCGTGATCCAAGCTTTTGATAAAATCGGGCGTCATATTTCGAGTTAACGAATCTGTGACGATTTGGATAGAAAGTATGAAACACTTTCGAAATATATCCAAATAATTACTCATCACTTCATGGAAATATTCTAGCTTTACTAAAATCAAGGCTTCTACGACGGCTACCAGATCGAATAAAATCCTTGTGGTTGCACTAACGAAGAGAAGACAAGATGTATTTCCAATGCCTGCAAAGATGTTTAACTGCAGTCCGAAGACAAATGTGTAGAGGCGGAAAGTGTATACTCTATGTATTGTTTCCAAGAATCATCTCTCCATAGAAAGGTTCTCAATAGCCGCTACTTTGTATAAAAGACCCTAGTGTGGATATTTCCCTAAACACCGAAACCTTAGCATCTACACGTCTAGAGTCAATAGTTATCTACCTGCTTTATCCTCGTAATACTCCCTTCCTTGTCATTGTTATCACTTGACCTCCTTGTGATTTGTCAGAACTCCATCAACAATACTTTTCAATACTGCTTGGTGCTGCACTTCTATCCGCAATGTCCAATCCTGAGTCCTGAGTCATGATCTTTTGGAAAGTAAACTTTCTTGAGAAGACACCTCCAGAAGGATGCCGTACAAGTAAGAATAAGACGACCTCCCCCGTACGCTCGTTGACAGTAATCGGAAAACTGCAATCACTTTTGTTTCAGCTTAAGGTTTGCCTTGGTTTATTTTACGGCTTTTCAACCTCAATGGGTTATTTAATGGCGACAAAATTTTTATTTCTGGTAATATTTTTCCTTCAAAATGTATTGATGTTAATATCTTTTTTCTAAAATGTATTGCTAGTATTATTTATTTTTTAAAACATTGTTGGTAATATTTTTTCAAAAATTTATTGCTGATAATATTTTTTACAAAGTATTTATGGTATTAAAACATATTTTTACACTTTCATAGTGTTTTTACCCCGGTTTAGAGTTTAACTATTTATCCATATCTGGGATCCTAGTAGGTGCTACCACCCCGTGTCAGGGTGAACCTGCGAACATCAGCAAATAAGAGGTGGGTCCACGCTCCTCAAAATCTCCTGGTTAGAGGCCATGCTGTTGGATGTAGTTTATCGTATTACTCAGGGCGTAGATGTAGTTTATCGTCACACCCAAGACGAATTTCAGCTTAAGAGAGCTTAGTCTCAGTTCTCCCTAATTAGTTTTAATTGGATTTGGGATTTAGATTCCACATTTTATATCACCTACTGAAAGAAACTTATATTCATATCACGTATATCATTCAATAACACACTTTAGTCTTGCCAATAATAGAATAATGAATTCGTTGAAGTTAAGATACATAAATATTCTTAAAGAATCCAGTTGCATTTTAAAGTTTTTTTTTTATACAATATACTCTGTTTGAAACTTCTCCCCACCAAACAACGTGTTGCAAAAAACTAAAATTGTATATCAATTTAAACGTCCCTTTGGATAGTGTACCACCAACAGAAAAAAAAATTATATATTTTGGTCATACAACTACTACGTCGTCTAGAAGCTTGAGTTTTCATGTGAATGATGCATCAAACATATGACAACTTTTACAACATTATACCTGTCCAAATTCGCAATTTACGATAATACTAGTTGAAAATCCATCTGTACTTTTTCATGAAAATAATAAACATAAACTAAAATTCTTGAAGCAATCTATATTAAAAAAATTGAAATCAACTCTTAATAAAATATAATTATGTATTTTACAGAAATGTTTTAAATTTTTTACAATAGGTTGTTTAAAATATCTAGTCCTAAACCTATCTTAATAGACAAATATAGATTTTCAAATTTAGTTACTTCCACTAAAGTTTACACCGTGAAATTAAAACCTCCTAGTACATAAGCATAGCATTTTTCACTTCAGGGTTAAAAAAAAAATAAACTTTAAGATGAACACAACAATTTTCAATTTAAGTAAAACAACATCCTGATGACATTGTGCTAATGTCGTAAATATCATGTCATATATGGCGGGATAAAAGAATATGTATCAATGTATCAGTCTGGGAATATGAGGGGATCCTATCATATATATATATATATATATATATATATATATATATATATATATATATATATATATATATATATATATATAAAGTTATAAGTTATTATATAGCTAAATTATTATATATATTCTGTTATATATATATATATATATATATATATATATATATATATATATATATATATATATATATATATATATATACAAGTATATGATTGGTTTATATGGAATGAATTCCAATAACCAACAATAGTATAAGAATAGAATAGAGAGTGCTCGACAGTAATAGGAGCTAATATCCAAGTATATGATTGGTGTATATAGTATAAGAATAGATTTTATAACATGTTTATGTTATAATTTTTTTTTCTTTAAAAATAAATAATTATATCTGCTCTACTTTGTATAAGGTATGTATATGTTTATGTATGTATGTGTAGATATTTCGGTGTGTATGTATGTATGTATATTTATGTATATGTGTGAGTATGTGTGTATGTGTATGTATATATGTATATGTATGTGTATATGTATGTGTATATGTATATATATGTATATATGTGTGTATATGTATGTATATATGTGTATATATATATATATATATATATGTTTGTATGCGTATATATGTGTGTGTATGTGTGTGTGTATATACTTATATGTATATTAGGTGGACATCGTAGTTACCGATGGGTGTTGACTTTAATGTCCGTTTTTTTTTTTTTTTTTTGCATACACTATTTTAATATATTAAATAATATTAATTTTAATCATTTTTATCTTTGTATATTTACTCGCTTAAGTTAGATTTCAATAGGTTGTTAACATTCATGCAATGACATTTTCTGTCTTAAATATTTATCGGTTGCGGTATCCAACTGTCTGGGTCAATGTCTGTGGATGTGTGAGCATGTATTTATATGTATCTATGTGTATGGAAAGTGCATCCACTTTTAATTATGTATGTATGTACGTGTGTGTTGGTTTCCCTTCTCCCATTCCCCCCCTTTTTTTTTCATGACAGATCGTGGAGATGTTCTCTGTCTTGTCCCTTTTTTGTGTGTGTATATGTCTTGGTGCTTATGTATTAGAATCTGACTGCGTTTGTTTTACGCGTGAGTTTAGGACCCCATTTACACACCATGAGGATTAAAATGTATACATTGTAAAAATACCGGATATTAAATATAGCTAAAGTAACTTCAATGAAAAAATAAATTGAATAACATATATATTTCTTCTTTTCTCCTCAGTAATTTTATAGTTGTAAACTTGATAGCGAATAAATGTTAAATTTTGATTTTGTAATTAGCAGTTTTAAATTTTAATATTAAATTTTATCATATAATTTAGTAATTATTCGTTGGAATAAATTATTTTTTAATACTAAACATCTGAATAGATATTATAACATAACTTCCTTATCGAGCTTTTTGAATTTTCCTGTACTTGTGTTCTGATTGGTCCATCTAGCCTTTGTAACAACGTTTCCCCTTGCGTAGAATTTTAATTAATTTGAAACTTTTAAAACCATTTATTTTACAATCAACGTCATCACTTGATAAGACACCGAGGGTGTTGAAACAAAATGGCTATTTTTGTAGTGATTTTATAACATATTTATGTTATAATTTTTTTTTTCTTTAAAAATAAATAATTACATATATATATATATATATATATAACAGAATATAAATCATGAAAATTTAACTTCTTTAGTCAGGTGTGGTGACAAAACACCCCGAGGAAGACAAACTGACATCTGTCTCCCAGCCTCCCACGAAAACTGAGCTACAAATATGGCACCCTACGTGCCATCCACCCACCACTAAGTCAAGAGATTAGTGGGAGTGAGTAAAAGAAACAAGTTGGTGACTAAGAATGACATGTACTGTAGTAACAAAAAATTCCATATGAATAACACAGGGTTTATATCTATTTTTTATTTTCACGAGAAAAGCTTTTTACTGATTAGTTAATGTTTCAGGTTTTTCAATATATATATATATATATATATATATATATATATATATATATATATATATATTAAAACAGCGGGTATGAATTGAGTTCCCTGAGCCGCTGGCGTATTTCGTATAGAGAAAAACTTTAAAATCTCCTGCCTTTCTTCCGTGAGACGATGGCCTTGGGTTAAGATATATTATTGATATCAAAGTCCGGTTACGATCCCGTCTTAAACAATCGAACGTCTTGCCACACTCAGGAGCTGTGATACAGTGAAACAGTCTGTCTGTGGATGACTATATATATATAATCATATATATATATATATATATATATATATATATATATATATATATATATATTGGCATTACAAACATTATCAAAAAACGTGTAATCAATGTTTAATAGATATAATATTTACTATCAGTCTCTTATATGAATTGTTTTCAAATTTTATGAACGTTCCAAACTTATACAGCTATTTGCCCAACCAAGCTAAGAAAAAAAAATATCCCGGTATTTACTATAGTTGGAAAATTAAGGTATGTACCACACTGAGAACATTACTATGTTCAGAGCCATTAACAGAAGTCGTATTTCCGACCTTCGATGGGTGATTTCGAGTGCGAGCTCGATCCAGACACATCTTACTGATTCGTCTATTTACTTCTGTGCAGATATTCGAGCCCTCAAGAAAATGCGACAGCTCCGGATCAATTCCAAACACAATTGGAAGACTTCGGAATAGATGTTGAGTCATGCCATCTCGATAGATGTCCACGGATTACTGTGGATTTAGTATTGATTGAATTTGCGTTCAAACACATTTCTCCACTGCTTACTGAAAATGTTCAAATGTGCTCATGTCGGGAAAAAAAGTATTGACCATATTATTAGTCGGAATTTTCCTGACTTTTCCTCGAATCACTTCAGGTATGCTGGAATAGCTCGTCTTTGCCTGGATTCGTCAGTGTAAATAGACACAAAATATTGCAACTTAGGGCTAATCGGCGAGTAAATTGTATTGGTTGGAAAATAGGCCCAAATCTGCTATGCCAATATACCTTATACCATTGTAGAACCATTACCTTTCCATACAGCACATATGATGAAATACTCAAAATCCTGCATTGCCTATCAAAATTTCCAATCACCCACCAATTCCTGTTCAGCTATTCATCGCTCAACAGTTGGAATTGCCTGAAGGTGCGTAACATCGCCTGGTTTGGAGAACCCGGCCTTACATTTAATTGTCTATATTTTGATAATATTTTGCAGTTATTTTAAAAGCATTCCCTTTTAATTTAATAAACATAAACATGCAGATGTACATGGTGGTCCAAATGTCTTGTCACCAAGAATCAAATAGAATAAGTAATGAACTAATGCAAAGAACATGTACTGGATTCAGTTTATTCACTTTCATTGACGCTGTCACACATCGAAAAGGTCGGTATGATGCGGCGCCATGTCCACTGTGATACATTACGAAGGGGTGACAAAACTTTTGGACAATCTTGTACATGTTGTGTGGCTCTTACTCACCTAGAAAAAGAAATATATTGGCTTGTTGAATTCGAATTTAAACCAACATTGTTTTATTCAATTCTGCACAAATATTTATCAATTTCTTCATCCAGTCAGCTAGGGACTAATATCAGGCTGGCAGACATCTCTGTCCTTGGAGTAGGACAGCTCTAAATATAAAAGCAGTGGAATATTTAGAAAGTAAGCCCATTCTAAAAAAAAAAAAATCCTACTTGTTATGTGAATTAGGGATGTGCGGGTGACGTAACGGAAAGTCGTTCGATTCGAATGAGAAATCGGGGAACTGATTTCGAATTCTAGTTGTGATCGCTGCATTCATTTACGTGCAATTACCATTGAGAAAAGTAAGAATACTTCTCTTGCCCCCACTATTGGTTAAACAGTAGGATATGTATTCGGAAAAGCAACCATTGTCATCCTTCAAAATGTGTTGCTACAATATTCAAGTGAGAATAAAAATGATTGTTATTCTCCAAAACTGACGGTCCTTAATATTGCAGTCGAAAAAATTTAAAAACAAACAACGCGCATATGCGAAATTTAAAATGACAATTTACCCATCACACACACACATTATATATATATATATATATATATATATATATATATATATATATATATATATATATATATATATTCTCCAAAACATGTAACTACAATATACACCTGAAAAAAAATATCATTCTAATTCTCCAAATACAATATTCATGTAATAAAAAAATCTTTGTCATTCTACAAAAAGTGTAACTACATTATTCACGTGACAAAAAAAACAAACAAACAAAGCATTATCATTCTTAAAAGTGGAACTAATATATGCACGTGACAAAAAATGTTACAATTCAAAATATGTTTCGTTTTGAAAATACCCACAATTTTTTTTGATAAACCGTAAAAAACAGACCAAACTACACATCAGTTATTGCTACGTAAATCGATTAGGATAGGTAGGTATACATTTAAATATGTGTCCATGGCGTCTCTTTTATAGGACTGATCATGGTAGCCATGGTCCTTACAAATTTGTTTATTAATTTCAAATCTCTGAAAAATTCATGATCAAATAAATTAATAAGAACATAATGCTTCCATATTTAAATTTAAATGTTGTTTAGCGAGAAGAGTATAAAATAATGAAGTATTTTCAAATTTATTAGCTAATAAAAGTTCATCTATATTTGTACTAACACTTTTTCAATCGATGTAAAGCATTTCGGGATACAGAAAATAAATCCATTTGTTTCTTTATTAGGAAAGTGCTTAATTAACTTTCACGCCATAACCAGAAAAGCTTTTAGGAAAAAAATGTTTATTCTTGTATTTGTAAATGCATAACACAGAATGGTATATGTGCTGTCTAAAGCCAGATTCTGTATGCGTGCGAAGCGTAATGGTTGCCGGCGCCGAACGTGGAATATATGCAAGCAGATTTTAAATTCCTATCGAGTTTGTTACGTTTACTTTCTTACAATTACTCTTGGCAAAGGCAGAGTGGATATCTTCTGTCACTAGGTATGGGTTAAATCCCTAAGAACTAAATAAATAAAGATTGAAAAAAGTTTATTTTAGATATATCATTACGCCCTGCAAGGTCACCTTGTAACGTTGCAATCAGCGGCAGATTTTCCTGAGAAAATGTTCCAGTAATAAATTAGTTACGTTCCGTCACCTACGATCAGACCCCAACTATCGCCTGATGAACGGATGCCCCATCCGAGGAGGCCCCGTGCCTTGAGAGAATATTGTGTCTCAAACTCACACCAAAAACTGAAGCTGAACTTTGTACATACGATCCATTGCTGAAGATGCAGGCAAAATGATCGGCTCTCTGTTCGGCTCAAATAAGTACCTGACTCCTCATGTTATCCTCTACTTTTATAAGAGCCAGATCAGGCCGAAAATGGAGTACTGTTTTTATACTTAAGTAGGAACTGCCCAGTCCGCATTCCAGTTTTGTTAGAGATCAAAAGCTTCTTCAAGTCCTTGTTGGAGAAGAATTATTTTACACCTTCCAACATCTCTTTCGCAGACGGTATATGGTGAGCCCAGAACTTTCCATGGAAACTACTGGGCTCGAATTATATACCTTGGTGCCACCACGTCAAACTTTCATGTTTAGAACACCATGAAATTTAATAGTAGCAAAACACCCACATTCCTTCCGTAATGCATCGGCGAGGCGTAAGTTTAACTCGAAATGCTTCTTCCCGCAAACCAATGCTCTATGGGACAGACTACCAAAAGGATGTTGCCCAGAACACTACAATCTTAACCCAGTCTTGTCTAAATTCAACAGTTTTCATCCATTCTTATCCATAGAAACTATTCCTTAACGTAACCTTCTACCTCGAATGAACTTAGTCCCTTTTACAGAGTGAAACTTACTGTAATATATATATATATATATATATATATATATATATATATATATATATATATATATATGTGTGTGTGTGTGTGTGTGTTTGTGTGTGTAAGTAAGATGTACCAAAAAATATTTTTACAATATCTCGAAGATTACGACAAATAAAATTGCAGGATGAATATATTTGTAAATAAATTGTATGTTCAGAAAAATACTTTTTGAAAATTATTTTTCATTGTATTTGGCAGCCCTGCATAACGTTATTTTCGCTACTTTTCAAAGAATGTAGCACCTACTCTAATATATATATATATATATATATATATATATATATATATATATATATATATATATATATATATATATGTGTGTATATATATATATATATATATATATATATATATATATATATATATATATATATATATATATTTTCAATTTCGCACATGTACGTTGTTTGTTTTTGATTTTTTCGTCTGCACAATATAGAAGCGTCAGATGGGCATCGACAATTAGTAAAAGAGCACCATGACGAAATTCACTCCCCCAGAAATTTGGAAACGACATTCTGTAATGCTTGCAGTTCCCGCTGGGAGCTCAAATACAAATATTTCAGAGTGTTTAGGCATCATTATGAGGACAGTGAAGAGGATTCGGAAATCGTTGGATGAGTATAATGGTGATTACGAAGGTACGGTTGTGAAAAAAAAAAACTCATTCTGATCGTTCTAATGAAACGAATTTGTTGGTGAGGACATGAGACTCAACACATTAAGTACCTTGAAGAGGTAATGCTCCCTTAGATCAATGGGTGGCTGGTCAACTAACTCCACAGACCACAACCATCTTGATTATTATTAGTGGGACGCATTTACCAACGTATATAAGTAAACCCTCCAGAAATCTGAAAGAAAAAGAAGAATTATTAGACTCTTAAGCTTAATTTACATTTAAAATAAGTCCAAGTTATTTTAACACCCTTTATATATCTTGTATTCATCATCTATATTAGTGATTTTCAATTAAAAATATAGGAAAATAAGTTGTATACCTTCTATACATATTAATAATAACATTCTGATTATATTGGCCTAATACGGACTTTTTAAGTTACAGCTATTCGCAAGACCACCATAAAGTTATAATAAACTTGGGGATAAAGTCTCTTTGTCAGGAAAACTTCCCCATAATATCACATATATCCCACACGGTATCTGCATTGTTGCAGAAACGTTCCTTGTGGGCTGCAATAGACTGGTCTTTGTAGCCTTGTGCGGCAACCAGTCAACAGAATAAATCTGTGGAGACCCAACAGGAAACTATTCCTTACACTACGTACACATTATCCATATAATGAAGAAAGAGTGTCTAGAGAATTTAACATTTACATCCCATACTGAGGGTAAGAGAAGCAGGGAGGGACACACACCAAGTATTATTATTATAATTATACGTAAATTTTACTGAAAAAAGGGGTGTGAATATGCAGTGATTATTATACTAATTCTATGTAGACTTTAACGAGGATAGAGGACCTGGAGAATTTAACACTGACAGGACATGCTGAAGGCAAGCACTGTGAAGTAGTAGCCAGTATTATCATCAGAATTATAACTAAATTTTAATGGAGAAAAAGGATCTGGTGTATTTAACACCCACAGAGCAAACCAAAGGCAAGAGAAGCGGTGTGAAACATCTAGAAAAACATTTAATGGCGTTAAAAGGTAGTAGATGTTAGAGTTTTTAGGTAGTTTTTGTACTAGTGAGCTAGGCAAAATGAGCTGACTCATTTTATAGTTCGCCAAGAGAAGGGTTAACCAATCAGAAAGCTCAAAATATTCAATCCGACGTGTATAAAGACAGCCATTTTGTTTTTTCGCCTAAAATATCTTCACTGCCAACCTGATATCGAAGACGTAGAGAATTACTTAACAGCTGCTACTTTCTCCGAATCTTCACTGCCAACCTCTGATATTGAACACATTACGGACTTCACTGGATTCCATATTCAGAGACTATGGCAAACATGGTTAACAGTAGAAAACGCACAAGAAGGAAAGTTAGAGTGTCAAAATTTAAATATGAGTTAAAAGTTAGGTATTATGGAAAGCCACGACTGTCGACGTCTCAAAAAGTCATAACGGAGAAAAAAAAAAGTTGTGATTAAATTTGTTCAATATTTTTTTTCAAAATCAGATTACTGCTGTTGTTTTCCACATGATATTATATGCTCAGCAGTGTAGGTTTAAATGTGTAGTCGGATATATTTTTACATATTGCTGTTGAAATTAATATTTGCTTGTACTATAAATGCATTCATAGAAATTGTATGGTTGAACTGTTCTCTATTGTATCTATCTTTTGGAACTGAAGTGCAGTACTACATTGTAAACAAGGTCTCATCAATTCACAGTTGAATTGGTTAGATGTAACCACACCTTCTACGCTGGCAGGTTATTTTCTTTCAATTCTCACTTGTGGAACTTTCTTCCGGTCCCATGCTTTCCATTTTGATCTTCAAATATTTAAATTCAATGTCAATCGTCATCTAATGGATTCTTGGTTAGTCTTCTATTGTTCTCGTTTTTTCTTTCTTTTTTTTCACAGTCAATATCAATTCGTGTCTTAGTGGCTTTACTGCCTTGCATAGGGTGAACTCATATTTAACATGCACATTTATAATATGAAAAAAGTGAGCACTGCCAGATGGCACGGGTGGTGACATTCGAAACACAATTCGCAGCAGCAGCAGAAGCAGCAGAAGCATTATAACAGGTGGCCGAGAATTAAAACAGAAATATTTGCCGCATGACAAATCAGAGAATAAAGCACTGCTTAGGCTATATCACGTTTAGGCACCGGTTTTGCTTTTCTTTGCTCTATGTAATATGATACATTTTTTTAACCTGTACTTTCAGTGTTTCTTTTAATTATTCAAATCGATCACAGATACTTTCTTTCTGATTAAATCGCCAAATTTCAGAAGGGAGTTAGTAATATAAGAGAGGACTCATGTAATTGAATTTGTTTCATATATTTTTCTTCCCTTAATGTATCCTGAGTTAATGTTAGCAATATACGTATAGTTTTTGAAGATATAAAGAGGGGAAACAGTAGGAGTGTAATACTTGCTGCATCTGCAGTCGAAACATTACTGCTTGAAAATCTTTAGACACGAAGACGTCTGTTTTCCACACTGGCGTAGAAACAATCTCCAGTTACCCTTGATTTATCAGAATGTTTCCCTCGAGAGAGTAAAGAAAGTTAATTTCTGTTCGTGAGAAAGCGATTTTATATTACAAAAACGTCGCCCAAAGCATGATCTCTTAAAAGCCGGCTTCCTCAATTTGTTCGAACAGTTTCAGTGTGGATTTATATCGCAAGCAAATTTAAAATAAACCAGATGGCGTATAATTTATAAGAACATCAGGATGCACCATATACAGGATGGATGGAAAGAAAGACTATTGCTAATATCGTCACATACGCATAACACAAGATAAAATGTAATCTATAAAGTAGTACCATTTCATAGATAATTACTGTTTTTACTTCAGAGTGACAAGTATCGTAGAGTATGGCACAGCACGTAACACTGCGTAAGCACGCAATGCCAGCGTCCTATAATGAAGTGTTGCGGTTCGTGGCACAAGTGCAGATATGGTGGCGCAGTCTTTCATGGACCTCATGCTGCAGTAGATGACAAATCTACCCTACACGTAAGTCACCAATCTGCCGCTGTGTGGCACGCAACTAGATTTTACCGCTGGTGGTCCGCTGTCGGACCGCCAGCGTCTTCATCTCGGCACTGTTACCAGTGGCAGACTGCTAAAGATACACCGTTGGGCCGCCGACATTGGCGGTCTGTCAGCGGGCCACTAGCGGCTTGCGTGTAGGGTATGAAGAGTATTGGATCTGAGATAGATAGCCACAGAAACGGTCGTCCTTCAAAATCCAGATTGGAAGAAAATGTGAAAACCGTGAAATAGTAATACAATAACACTATATTGTACTTCTACCATTGTAATGTTCAAAATAAAATAAGTTTTATCAAAAAAGTCCTATAATTATAATAATGTTCATCGACCTCTGGTTTCAGTGGATGCCAAAACCCACCAGGAATTGTCATTCCAAGCTGATGAATCGTTCAACATCCAGATTGGAAGAAAATGTTCAAAAGGTAGAGAAAGTAACGCCTGAACTTCTATCATTATACTTTTCAAAATTGTTATATAATAATAAAGTGTCGCTGTCGATACTTGAATTTGAACTTAGATCACTAGTGAGCAAACAGGGGCGATGTCATTAGTGTATTAAGTAGACTACATGACCATAGAAGAAACCCATATATGGGAGGTAGCCTGTGACTAATTGATCGCTAATTCTAGTCTATCCTCTATACTATACAAATCTTCATTTCTAGTTTATCCTCTATTACTATTCGGATCACCATTTCTACTCTATCCTCTATTACTATTCTCTATTCTCTACTCTGTTCACTATACTATTTCTCTGTTCAGATCCCTATAAGGATTACTATTCGAGAGAGTACTATCAAGCAAGTATTATTATTGCTTTCGAAGACGTCTGACACTAGTATTCTTCAACGGCGTTACTATAGTTTTATCTGCGATTACAAAGTCTCTACTACAACGGGCATTACGAAAGTGATAACGAGTATTCGTTGACATCACAAATGTGGCAACTTGTATTCGTTGACATCACAAAGAGAAATAAAACGTGTTTTATGAAAACCGACCTATAATTAATAGAGTTCTTAATAATTCTAAATGGGGGGTTTCTTTTCAGCCCACCCTGTATAGGAATGATCATCAGTGTCAGTTTTTGGCTCGAACTTGCTCCAGTGATGTTCGGGCGATTTCAAAATCCTCATCTTGTAATGAAAATTTCGTAAACTCCTCGGAGGTTTGCTATCGGACGCAGATTTGGATTTCCAATCTCCGACGTAACCCCAGCAGATATCACAGTACGCCAATCGGATTTCACCAAGCAGTTGGGGACGAGGTGACCCATAATGGATTTACAGAGATACCGAACATTGTCAAAAGCAGTTTTTTTATCGATAAGGTAATATTTAAACGAGGTCAGTCTTCCGACGTTTAACGCTCGAGTAGGGCAATTATAAATCTGAGTAAATAATTATAAACCGCTTAACATTATTTCATATATATATATATATATATATATATATATATATATATATATATATATATATATATAATGGTCTCCTATCTCTCTCTTTATATATATATATATATATATATATATATATATACTCATAGCAATGAGAAACGACAAAATGTGGAAATGAGGTCAGACTTACGACGTTTAACGCTCGTGTAGGGGAATTATATATATATATATATATATATATATATATATATATATATATGTTAAGCGGTTTATAATTATTTACTCAGATTTATAATTCCCCTACACGAGCGTTAATCGTTTCCACATCTTGTTGTTTCTCCTTGTTATGAATATATATATATATATATATATATATATATATATATATATATATATATATATATATATATATATATATATATGTTAGGCGGTTTATAATTATTTACTCAGATTTATTATTCCCCTACACGAGCCTTGACATTGTAAGTCTGACCTCGTTTAACTATTACCTTATCGATAAAAACAACTGCTTTTGTCAATGTTCTGTATATATATATATATATATATATATATATATATATATATATATATATATATATATATATATATATATATATATGTATATGTGTGTGTGTGTTTGTGTGTGTGCATATACTCATAACAATTAGAAACAGCAAGATGTGGAAACAGAAAAACCAGTATTCATTATTATCTTGTTGTTATGTGGTGTTGCAGAAACTAGAGACACTAATACTCTGTAAAATAATGAGTTTATAGTCAAATGCAGATCGAATATGGGTCGGAAGCTGACAGAAGGATAAGGAAAGAAATAAGCAAAGTGTATATTGTCTTTATCGTATGTTTTTTTTTTATAGATGTATATAATGAGTATCTAGAAAATATAGTGATAAAATACATGTTTCTCTGGTATTCTGATCTTGAGCACTTTTTGATATATTTTCATTTATTTTTTAGGGACCCGATCACAGAACAGTTTTACCCCAGACAAAATGTTATTTCAAGATGAAAATCCTGCATAAGCAGTTTTTGGTTTAACATGAATGTGGACTATATTAATTCAATATCAGACAACTGAACATGGACTTACTCTCGCTTTAAGATAGATATGTTTATTTTTATTTTTTTTAATGCTTTATTTGATTTGACAGATTCTCTGACTCTTAGAATTTTCATTCAGGTGATGATGGTCATATCGCAGCTCCTACTCGCGGTACTTATAGAAAATTACCTTCGGTCATAAGCTCCTCGAAGTGGAGTTTGCACTTGCACACTCTGAAAGATATGAGGTATCCCCAATGGTTCTTGAAAGTCAGGAAGATGCGTTGGTATAGTTCCAACTACAACTATAAAAGGGGCGACTTTTTCTGTTGCTGCTTGGTATATTAATTCAATTAGACTTGCTAGCTTTTCTACATCTCGATTTTTACCTGGTGCGCCTTTAAAAGCTTCTTATACCGAGGTATCTCAAGGATCTATTCATAGTATCTCGTATGGCATATGTTTAATGCCGACTCATTCTAAGCTACTGAAAACAGTGATCGATCGAAATACGTCTCTGCGCATCGTGGTCGTACATTGTCCACAGTCCGCCACCTAGTATTCTAGGGTCATTTTAATTTTCATGGCTTTTCCCATCGCTGTAACGTAGTTACCCTCCGCCTATTTTATAAATATTCCATGGTAAATGTTCTGATGAAATTTCCGGTATGGTACCTAGACTTTAAAAATTTAAAAGTACTAACAGACTGGCGGCATGGTTTCATCAATTTACGCTTGAAATACTTAGATGTAACCGTAAGTTCTATACAGTATCCACATTAGTCGGACCACTGTCCTCATCTTTGTCGCCATATTCGACACAACGCTTCGGCCGTAGCACGCTCGGGCCTTCTTCAGGTGGTTGGAATTTCGAACTAAACCCTTTATTTCGATCACTGGGGTAGACTGTTCTAGTTCCACGTGCCATGTTTGATGGATATCAGTTATCAGTTATCTCCTGCTAAGTTTCCCTCTGAAAGTTCTCCACTGCCTTAACCGGGTATTGAACTCACACTCTCAGGGACACATGGCACAGTGGATAAAGACGTTGGTTAAATCCAGTGACAGACCCAATAGAGTGTGAGTTCAATACCCGGTTAAGGCACTGGAGAACTTTCAGAGGGAAAATTATCAGGAGATAACTGATAACTGACATCCATCAAACATGGCACGTGGAACTAGAACAGTCTACCCCAGTGATCGAAATAAAGAGTTCAGTTCGAAATTCCAACGACTTGAAGAAGGCCGGAGCGTGCAGCGGCCGAAGCGTTGTGACGAATATGGCGACAATGATGAGGACAGTGGTCCGACTAATGTGGATACTGTACATAATACGTCATCTCTGAAATATAGACAGACTCGTAAGTTCTATGTTAACAGTTTCTTCTATCGCACTTGCTTCCAAGTCAACTTTGATTTTCAAACATTTAAAAACAATGTTAATCTGTCTATATTTCTGAGATTAGGTATTATGTACACTATTTACATTATTCGGACTATTATCCTCATCTTTGTAGCCATATTTATTTACAACGTTTCGGCCTTTCAGTATCTGTCTATATTTCTGAGATGAGGTATTATGTACACTATTTACATTATTCGGACTGTTGTCCTCATCTTTCTCGCCATATTTATTACAACGTTTCGGCCTTTCAGTATCTGTCTATATTTCTGAGATGAGGTATTATGTACACTATTTACATTATTCGGACTATTATCCTCATCTTTGTAGCCATATCTATTACAATGTTTTCTCAAAGACATATGGCACAGTGGATAAAGGCATTAGCTAGATCAAAGGACAGGAGCCAAAGAGTAGTTCAATATCTGGTTAATGCGGTAGAGAAAATGGAGGGGGGAATTAACAGGAGATAACTGATAACTGACATCCATTGAAAGTGTCATGTGGAACAAGAACAGTCTACCCCAGTGAGAGAAATAAAGGGTTCAGTTCGACATTCCAACCACCAGAGGAAGGACGGGGAGTACAACGGTCGAAACGTTGTAATAAATATGGCGGCAAAGATTAGGACAATAGTCCGAATAATGTAAATAGTGTAGACTGTTAATCTTTATTTTCCGTCTTACTAATTCGTATTTATTTTATTGTTATCTCTCCTAGTAGTTTTTCTCCTGTTATCTAATACACAGTACCCTCTTTCGTTCTAGTGATGTTATTGTTTTGCTTCTAGTTAAGTGATTAAAATATATATAAATCTTGGCGCCGTGTGAACTATTTTTGGTGCAACCTGCCTGCAGTCACTGACAATGTGTTGCATATTTTCGGTATCTCTCCCAGACAATTTGTACATGGTTACATCTGTTGTTCTATCAATACAGTAATTGATGTAATTTGATTTTAAAGCTTTATTCTGTGCAGCAAAACTCAGCCATTCAGTTTCTATACGATCTGGAACAATCACTTTTTGTATTTCCTGCACGCCATCTTCCCTACATAGTTTTACTTTTTTTTTATAAGTCCCATTCTGTATTCCACTAAACATTCTGTTGTAACTGGGCACTAACCCTGTTTAAACGTTTAAATTGGATGAAATTTCAGGACAGTGAATTGGTAGGATTACTAATTGTATAATAATTATTAAAATTCTCAGGAGAATAGGCTGAATGATTTAGAATAAAAATGAAAAAGAAACGGGTTAAAATTATGCTTCAGAACCATAATATAAAAGCTTCCAAGAAGAATTGAACGCTAACCGAGATTCAGTAAAATTGAGAAAAATAAATATTCCCCACCCTTTCCAAGACAAACTGTCCGAAAACTTTTGGTCATGAGAATTTAAGTTATGGGTTTGTTTATATTTATGTTATGTGTCAAAAGCGTGTGTGTTCGTACATAAGGAGTGATCTCCATTCTTCTAGAAAAAGAAAAGTATATGTCTTTTTGTTTAATTCTCAGGCTTGCGTTTTTTATATTATATTATCCGTCTGGCACGCGTATGTCTCCAGAGAAAAAAATTACCCAAATTCTTTTAGACCAAGATGGCATCTGTATCTTGTTTAATGCCCAAGTTTGAGATTTCTTTGCTATCTGCTCAAAAACACCGTTATCTTTATAGAAATAAAAGACAGACGATTCTAAAAACAAAACCGGGGACCATGCTGTCTTTAACAGATCGTAAGATTAAGGCGTGTGATCTTTATATTAAATGAAGATCTTTTTAGAGCTATCAACAGGTTTGTGTATTTTATTGAAGTTCTTATTCCAGACCTGATTCAAAAAGTTCTCATCCGATACAAAGAGATAAAAATTACCATGGCGATGACTTACGCCATCTTGTATGTGGCACAGAATGTAACATAGATGTGTCCACAGTAGACTTTCCCATCAATTCCCAATAGAGTAATATTTGGATGAACTCAAGTCAATCTTATCGAGATGACACACTGACCTCAGCTGAGGAAGGAAAATGAAGATGGATGACCCGTAAAGTGGCTGTTACTCAAAAAAGCTAGCATCTGATGAAGCAGTGCAGAAGCTTATGAATAGAATAGAATGAAAAGAGTCTGGATTACACTGTCTCCACAATGAACTTTTCATTTCGTTCATCTTCGAGCATCCCCTTCTGGCTAGTCGCTAAATACTCATGCAAGGTTATAAAATCTGATGTTGCACACTTTTCTACCCCTATGAAACCTCTTCTACCCTCTATTCAGAGTAGGTAGAGCCAGATTGCATTACACCAGTTCATGTTTATTATCTTGATTTTCGTTCCAAGATTTTCAGTTCTTCTTTGCTCCATTCGACAGAGCCTCTACTGTACTTCAAAAACACATCAGTCCAAGAATTGATACCTGGAATTGTCAGGTTATCACTATTCAACTTGAATCTACACAGATTAAGTACACGCCGAACATATATTCGTGATTTCATCTTGCCATTTAACGACCTGTCCATCTGTAGAACTCCCAGTACTTATCAACTCCGCTAACTACAATCTTGGTACATACGAGGAATTCGATTCCCTTGTTTGCCACATTTTCTTTTGTTCTTTTTCATTACAAGCACAGTGCGATTACCAATTCCAAATAACATTTTGATATCCCAGATATTGCAACCGGTTATTCTTGGCAGCATAAAGCTTAATATCATCTATGAAGAGTAGGTAGTTGATAGGATTTCCGACCCATTGCAAGCTTTTAGCCAGCTTTCGGTTGCATAATTATTATTAGTAGTAGAAGTAGTTGTACGGATAGAAATAATATCATTAGTATTTCTTTGATTTTATAGATTTCACCCATGTCGCAAACAGAGATCTAATGTTACAAACGGTTTCATGGTATTTTCCCCTGTGTGGCTGGGACACAAAGCCGAAAGCATGGAGCACTCATTGAGAATCGATATCACTACTCAGTCGTAATAGAGCTAGCGAGACAAGCTTGTTAGCCATTACACCACGCCGAGGTTCCCATTTTCCCTTGCACATGTGTGTAAATAACAAAACAAAATCCAAACGCATACACACTGTTTACATCGCTAATTCCCTTCGTATGGTATGAACAATAATTGGTGAGAACAGTTCAATTGTATTTCTTTAAAATAAGGACTTCTCGGAAACCCTTCAAAAAATTTTTCTTTCGAAACGAGAATTGCAATGTGCCACTTATCTATTCAAGATCCTTGTATTTTGATATCTTTTTTTAAGACCATTAAAACTATAGTGATTTTCCAAGCGTAGCTTAGAAGTGGCACACGGTCGAAAGTAGGGGGCACCCAGTGAGGATTGTTCTAGCGAGACAAGCTTTATTTACATTATTCGGACTATTTTCCTCATCTTTGTTGCCATATTTATTACGTTTCGGCCGTTGTACGCTCCGGCCTTCTTCAGCTGGTTGGAATGTCGACATTCCAACTACCTGAAGAAGCCCGCAGAGCACAAAGAGCGAAACGCTGTAATAAATATGGCGACAAAGATGAGGACAATAGTTCGAATAATGCAAATAGTATACATGACATATTATCTCAGAACTATAGACATATACTGAAGAAGTCCGGAGCATGCAACGGCGGAAACGTTGTAATAAATATGGCCACAAAGATGAGGACAATAGTCCGAATAATGTAAATAATGTACATAATACCTCATCTCAGAAATATAGACAGATACCGAGACAAGCTTGGTAACCATTACACCGCCTCTTGCCACACGAGATCATTAAATGTATATAAGAGTCTGCAGTAACTGGCATGCTATTCTATTTTTATGATATCACTAAATTCTTCTTCTTCTTCTTCTTCTTCTTATTATTATTATTATTATTATTATTATTATCATCATCATTATTATTATTATTATTATTATTATTATTATTATTATTATTATTATTATTATTATTTCCTTTGGTTTCTGGTGTTTACTTATTTCTTTCCGGGTCCCGACCAGAGACCCATGGTTAGAAATGTCATTATGACATTTTTCACTGAGGTGGTTTGAAAAAAAATCACACATAGAAAAAAAGCCTTCGTAAGGTATGAGGTGTACTTGTGCGAACAATAGCTAATATTTCTTTAAGGCATTGGCTACCAGAAATCACTCCAATGTGTTTATTGGAATCTTTTCCAGTCAGTTCGAGGGCTGCAAATACAACTGGAATTACTGATCTTATTATGTGTCACATTTTTGTGATTTCAATTTCCTGGTTTTATTATTATTATTATTATTATTATTATTATTATTATTGTTGTTGTTATTGTTGTTGTTGTTGTTGTTGTTGTTGTTGTTGCTATTATTATTATTATTATTTTATTAATATTCAGTAATTAAATTATTTCCTTATACTTATATAGGGATAGGCCATCTTTCACCTAAACTGGACACGAGAAAAATTGTAAGAAAATTATTTCGGCTTTTATTCTATCAACGCTTTGAGGAAGAATTTGATATATTTGAATTGACGGAACCGTTGAACAAATATAGTTGCGTTGGATCGCGCGAAACGTGTTATAAGTTGAGGCATGTGAACAATATTCTACGTACGATGAACTCTTTCCGGCCGCTTTTGTCCCCTCGCAACTACAAAAATATTACTCTTTATACGAGAAAGCGTCTCTGATCGACTTTCCAACCAAGAAGATACTATTTTCTCTTTCAGGTCAAACGAGACATTTTCTGATTGAATCCTTTCGTAGTAATGGTTTGCCTTCTAACCAAATCCGTAACATATTATTTCATTTGCATCATCCTTGGAGGGGGTTTCTGAGTTTACTGACGCATTTCAGCGCTTTGAAATCATTTTTCAACGCCTGCCAAGATCTTGTTAAAAACATGGCTCTTTTCGTGCGTTACATGAAATGTAAGAGAAATATGTAAACAAGTTGATTGTAAGTTTTCTTAACTTTAGCTACACTTTCGTGCAAAAGTTTTGAGATAACTGCATAAAATGATTATACTACATTCGTTTACCAATAAGTTTACACTGTTTAGCAGGAATTTTTATTATCATTAGTGTCTGTAGACATTAATAGTAATTGGTACTAATCGGTAGATAAATTGTTGCATTTTCCAAAGGTGCCGTGTAAAAAAAATATACCACCTTAAGCTGAAAATAAATGTCATGCAAATCTATGAGGTCAATGAAAGAGCTGAGATGATAAAGTCATGGCAGTATTCAAATCTTTGAGCAAAAATTGTTCCAATTCTTATTAACATGAGTATAAGTTGCCTTGACAAGTCACCGTAGCTGAACATTGTCTGGCTTTATTTTATATTAAAATCAACATTACTTCTGAAACAAATATATTAAAGTTGTAATTTTGAAGTGAATACGACTGAAAGAGAGATATCAAAGCGCTCGTAACTTCCAGAAAAAGGGCTCAAACCAATCGAAAGACTTTTGCCAAAACTGACAGTGTTTTAAGAGCAAAGCAAACCGGAAGACCTCAAAACCTAGACAAGAGTGATGACAGAATGATTTCCGAGGTCACAGCAGACAATAAAAAATTAACTACCAGACAAATGAGTTGTCAATGCAGAATTAAGAATGAGGTTCTACTTTATACAGTATGCCGGGTATTAAAATATGAATGAAAATAAGTTAAAAGAAAAAGAACATCGAACTGTTCGAACGGACGTCTAATAAGTGATATTGGAAAGAGGTGAAAATATATTATAGCGATGAAATAGAGTTACAAGATGTAGAAACAAACAATACAACACTAACTCTGCACAAAGACGATAAAATTTGATGTTGGATACATAATGGTGCGGTGATTCATCGAATAAGATGGTAAATTTGGTAAAGGTTGATGGAAAACTAAACCACGAAAACTATATAAGTTTACTACGGTGGTGTAATCTTCTGCCGGGCTACGAATAGGGAGACATTTTTTTCAATATGTCGGTGCTCATCCCCACACATATGCAACAAAATAGTTTTTGTAGATGAAGGTGCTCGACTTTAGTATGAATAATCAGCACATAGTACTGATGTCAATATAATTAATACATTGTGGTGGGGACTGAAGAAATAAATGCTCCAATTAAAACAGTACAATCTCCTAGAAATTTAGGATTAATGGCAAGAAAAATGGAAACATTTTCCAATTAGAAAATGTGGACCCTACAATGCCACATCTAATTGAGAGCAATAAAGATCATTTTTTGCAAAAGTAATTTTTCCTTTACTTAAAGAAATGGTATGAAAGCCGACGTTTTTGCTAATGGCCCTGAATGCCAAACTGATCTTGCGATGGAAATGGGCTTGGGTAGGACACATCCTCGAGAATCAAGCATTCAGCGTCATTCGGCAATCTTTGGCTATTAATACGCTGAAAGACGGGATGACGGCCTAAAACAACGGACGATATGGCATAGAGAAAGAATTAACTTGATGAAGCAGATGTAAGCACAACCCTTGGTTAAGATATGATCGCCTATATGACAGTTAATGAGGAACAACCTACTCAAACATGAAGAAGAGAAACGAAGGAACAGAAATGTGGTACTACTGAAGGATGCTGACATGGACAGGATATGGACCAAACATACGAGCAACGACAAGGATTTTGGGAAAATGGAAATCAAAAGTAAACTTAACATAAGGAAGAGTCAGTTGAAATTTCTGAGGTCCATGATGAGAAATTAGGGTTTGAAAAATCTGATACACAGAAAGAAGGGTTGAGGAAAATAGTCTATAAGATAATTAATGGTCTTTATAAAATGGATGGCAGAAAAGGTTTTAGGAGAAATAGCAAAAGGATAAAAATCTACGACAAGATTCAATGGAGAAGAAGTTGTGTAGGGCCATGAAAGCCTACAGTGTGCAGGGACAAGGCAGATAAAGAAATATACAGCATTAACGGAAATAAAGTAACTTGTTTTCTGGCCCTCGAAGATAATAAAGATATAATGATGAAACCTTACTGCTAATTAGAAAAAGTAATTGATTTTCCCAAATTATTTGTACGCCAGAATAGATTTATTTCTTAATTTCCGTAAGTGTTTTAAACCATTATTACATACATTCGTTTGCCTGTGCAAGTCAGTGTTTAAGCAGTCTTAGCCGATACGAAAATTTCTCGAAAACAACGCAAAAAAATCTGTGAGTGAACTGTTAAGTACTGAACATTTTATTTTCCTTTTTACAAGATATGCGATATTTAAGAGGAACATCTATTGGTACCCCAGCTATGGATTAAATAGTGTAGACTGAGCTTTTAAAACTATGATGCTAGCCAGTTAAGAAGGATAATTTTCTTTAAAAAACCGTGGTTAAATTACTGGAAAACATAATATATCTTCCTCGTGAAGGACCAGGAATTTACAAATAATAAGATAAAAAAAAAATTCAGATCTATGCTCGCCCACGTCCTCTTGTTTAATCAACAAATATATCACATCGATTTTTCTTATATTTCAGGTCACGATTAGGTTATTTAAGTTCGCATGTCGCAACGTTTGGATTTTTATTAGATACCAATTAGATTGAAATCCGTCAAATAACAGTTATTGACTCTTTCCTCCTGCGTATCCTCTGCATCACTTGCTCAGATTAGATCACCAATGATGTATTATGGCGAAGAGCAGGAAAGGATCACGTTTCCCAACCGATCTTGCGATGGAAATTGGTTTGGGTAGAACACATCCCCGAGAATCAAGCATCGAGCGTCATTCGGCAAGCATTGACTATTAACAAGGTGAAAGACGCGATGACGGCCTTTAAACAACGGGCAATGTGGCACGAAGAAAGAAAAAAGTGATGAAGGAGAGGTAAAGAGAAGGACCCAGAACAGAGGGCGATATGGAATTGATGCTGATGGAAACTATACCTATTGGTAGAAGTAGCAGCAGGAGGAGGAGTAAAAAAGAAGAGAAGGATGATTGTATGAAGGGGGCAAAGGAGGTGAAAAATGTCACCCACATCATTAGCGTTTGCGAAATGATTACGTAGACGTAATAAATGTGCAAGCATGATAAAGTGTACTTACGACTGCTAAGGTCTATATGCAGGAAGGATGGACTTGAAGTCGTCGAGAGTACCTCCACAAAGCAGAGGAATGGAATAGAAAACCACAACCTAATGATCATGTGGGATTTCAGGAGCCAATCAGACCGTCTGTTTGAGCCACCAAACAAAACATCAAACACTTTAAGGAAGAAACAACCAAAATATATTTGAGTCACTTATTTTCCACTTTCTCAGTCAAAATTTTCCAACATTCACTCTAGTACGGCTTCCTTTTCTTCGTTTGCACAGAAATATTCTTACGTGTGAATAATTTGCTTATTTTCTAAAAGAATTCTTTCGGTATTCCGATGCTTTTTAGCAATGAAGGAGATTTTTTTCTTGTTTACTATATAATTATTTGCGTAAGTTAAAAAACAAGGTTCACTTAAATAAGTCGGTATATTTCTGTGCCAAATTATTGTGGAATTGGCTATTCCATATTTGGAAACAAAACTGTTGGAAATAAATCAAAAATATCTATCAAAAGTTTTTGCTTTTTTTTAATCTGCATGGGAGACATTGGCCTCACTACCAATTAGAGAAGAATGTCTTGATCCACAAATTTCAATCAGAAAAAAACGCAGGAATAGATTGAAAAAAAAATCAATCAGTCACGTGTCATTGAGGTTTCACAAACTTGGCAAATGCAGTCGAGCTAAAGGAACAGGAAAAAAAATCCGTATATTGTTAAAATTGAACGAAATGATAACAAACTGTTTGTTTATCTAAGAAGAAATGTAAACACGTATTCAGTATATTGTTTACTGAAGTCAACACCAAGCAGACACTGTCTATTTATGTTTATACTCAATCATCCTAACAATTGCATATAAGTATGAAAAAGACTGTCGCCGCTTTGTATTGACTACAAAAATGTCCACCTTTATATTTACGTAAGCTGTATTGTGGATACTGAATTGTGTTACCGACGATATATATATATATATATATATATATATATATATATATATATATATATATATATATATATATAATTATTTATTTAAAAATATGATTCCAACTCGCTACATAAGAGGTCTCATGTTTCAAAACAAGAGCCGAAAACTTCAAAATAATATTAGAATTAACTTTTCCCAAAAAAAAATTCGCTTGAAGATGGAACAAAGCCTACTTTAACTCAAGTTAATTCTAATATTATTTTGAAGTTTTCGGCTCTTGTTTTGAAACATGAGACCTCTTATGTAGCGAGTTGCAATCATATTTTTAAATAAATAATTATATTTATGCTCTACTTTCCTATCGAGCACTATATTTAAAAAATAATAACAAAAATAATAAGGAACTTTGGATTATTTACCAAACCAGTTTCTTTCTTATTTTCTACAATATTTTCACACACACACACACACACACACACACACACACACACACACACACATATATATATATATATATATATATATATATATATATATATATATATATATATATATTATAAAGTGTTTCATAACAACATACAAGTTACCACGACAAAAATGCATATTTGTTTCGACGTCTAAAGGCGTCTCATCAGTTGGTTAACAATGGTGGCAATAATTACCAGCAACGTTACCCAAGTGATTTAACGTCTTTAGACTTGGAAACAAATATGTATTTCAATATCTGTCTAAGGACACATGGATAAAGATATTAGTTAGTGACAGGACACAAAGAGTGTGAGTTCAATACACGGTTAAGGCAGTGGAGAACTCGGAGAGAGGAATTAACAGGAGACAACTGATAACTGACATCCATTAAAAGTATAGCAAAATAAGAAAATATACTCGCGTTGAGATTTCGTGTGTCTACTTATTAAATCTGGAAAAAAATACGTAGTTATATTTTATACCGGGAGTTCTTTTTAAATACGACTGTTGTAGTAAGAGCTAGTTACTCTCCTTACTATCATGTATGGACTGATCCATTGATGAGTAATTGTCTCGAAAGGAAAAAAAAGAAGATAATATTAGGTTGGTGCAAGAATAATGACGTAATAATGTCGTTTTTTGACGTAATTTTTAACGTCAAAAAACAACATTATTACGTCATTATTTTTGCATTAACCTAATACTATAGCTGTGACTTCTGCAGTTGAGCGTGGTGTAATGTTTAGCAAACTTGCTTTCCTAACACATTTTAAACTGGAGAGTGAGTACGAAGCTTATTTGGCCACATCTACGCATAGAAAATCAGTAAGAGTGAAAATTACTCTCTCGATTGTCTGTCTATATTTCTAAGATGAGGTACACTATTTACATTATTCGGACTATTGTCCTTATCATTATCGCGATATTTATTACAACGTTCCGGCCGTTGTACGCTCCCGCCTTCTTCAGGTAGTTGGACTGTCGAACAATAACCCTTTTATTTCGCTCACTGGGTAGACTTTTTTATTTCCACGTGCCATAAATGATGGATGTCAGTTATCAGTTATCTCCTGTCAATTCCCCTCTCCAAGTTCTTCACTGCCTTAACCGAGTACTGAACTCACATTCTTTGGGTCTTGTACCTGAATCTAACTAACGCTTTTATCCACTGTACCATGTGTCTTTGAGTAGTTTAGAAGACATTGATAATTACAGGGCACAGGGCTCCGTCACTGCGGTGGTAGTTTCTTGGCTATGACTGGCTTAGACCGCTCTCACCAGCGTGGACAAGCTAAGACCATCGGCCCGAGTGAAGACACTCGAGTCCCCACGTTAAAAACTGACCTTGTGTCACAACCTGACTCAGAAGAGGTCAAGTAAATCTATACTATTGCAATGATTTGTCAAGGTGAGTTCTGAATAATAATAACGCAACTAATTTTGTCAAGTTAATTGTTGTCTTGCCAAATGACAACACTAACTTTACTAATAACCTTTATACGACAGTCAATTATGGTCATTTCGATGACATACATTTCTCATAAAATACTTGTAGGCTTTTGTATTTTTCAGGATATTTATTTATACATATTTGCAAAAATCTATTACCTAATATATTTTTTTTTCATTTTAAAAGGAATATTGCAATAAAGATTTTTCATTTTTCTACTTCTGCCACTCTTGTATGACAATATCTTTTCTGTAGAAAACGAGGAAGTATGTTTATTAAATTGAATATAAGCGGACTTCTAGTGAAATGAAAGTTTTGTATTAATTTATTCAATTTCTTTTAGCTAAAGGGCGAGAATAATTTTAAAATATTGGATTTTTATGGATTTCCAGATTTGCGTTTTAGTTGTTATATGGTAATATGTTGTTTACGGAGATATTAAAATGCTCGCCTGAATAACAAAAAAGTTTTTGAATATGTAACATTTAAGAAAACTCCAGTAAAAGGCAAGAGGCTTACAACAATCATTTTAAAAATTAATAAAACAAATATCCAGTAAAGGAAAAAAAAAATATGTAGATGTGCATCAGGAGCCGCCAGACATTTTATATAGTAAAAAAGCTAAATCTATAGCTTAAATTTTGTGACAAATCCTATCTATTAAACAGTTTGTCATTGCAAGTAAGGCACCGGAGTAAAATACAGTTGCCTTTCAAATTATCGCTTTTACATAGAACTGTCTGTCGGCGTTTTCTTTTCTTATCAACTAACGATCGTCAAAAATGTCAACGGTCGCCTTGTGTCTTCTTAAAACTTGCTATTTTGTTGTCCTTCTGTTCATTTCTAAATCTATATCTCAAATCCTATCTATTTAACAGTTTGTCACTACAAGGCACCAGAGTAAAATAGAGTTGCCTTTCAAATTATCCCTGATAAAAAAAAAAAAAAAAAAAAACTCTCTTTCGGCATTCTACTTTCCTATCAACTACGATCCCCCAAAACGTCAAATGTAATGTCACCTACGCCTTCTGTCTCCTTGAAACTTGTTATTTTATTGTCCTTCTGTTCATTTCAGTCTTAGTCAACCCTGCGTTTTTTTTTGTTTTTTTTTTATAAAGAATATTTTGATCTGAAATTTTTCTTAGAAGATTTCGTCTCTGGAATTGTCATATCCGGAATTTCAAACAGGAAATACCAATATCAAACAAGTACAAAATTTTAAATATCTGGGAAGTGTTTCAAGACAGGACTAAAAGTGCCACACTGAAAACCAAAGAAGTATTAGGATGTCCAAAAATGCTCTCCAAAAGCCAAGCAAAATATCAAGCGACAGAAAAGCATGGCGAAAAACAAGGCTGAAAATAACATGAATATGTGAACGACGACGAAGTTCCAGAGAAAATGGAAATAAAAAAAGAAAGTTTTACTTAACATCAGGAAGAGATAGCTGAAATATCTTGAGGAAACAATCAGGAAAGACGGCTTGGAAAATTTGATACTCACAGGGCAGATTGAAGGTAAGAGAGACAGTAGAGACAATTCATGACATAGTGAACAGGGTTTGGGAGAAATAACAGAACTACATACTTTATTACAAGCTACAAAGTCCATGACGTTGTGGAGAGTCTTGATCACATACGTCCTCATGTGACACGACACATAAAGAAGAAATCTACCGAGTTCTCATAATTTCACGTTTGATATTGATTATTGCAACTGTAAATTCTATGTGAATAGTTTCTTCTCCTTCACATCTCTCTTTAAATTTATTGCTTTCTTATCAATATTTTCTTCTTCTGTGTGCGCTGTGCCTTCAAGACGCTGACGATCATTGCACTTCACAATTTCTGGTTCTTTGTAGCTCTTAAAAATGTTTGTCCTTTTGCCATTTCTACTAACCTCTGCTCAGCAATCATTCACTTAAGCTCTCCATGTAGGTTGTGCGTTGCTCTCCCCCCTCTCTCTCTCTCTTTCTTACCTTTAAACAGTCAAATTTCGCAAGCTGTATTTTTTCATTGTGTCCCCAATAAGGATCGTTCCAAATGTAAAACTTTGAAACCTTTTCTTTTATCATCCCCCTGGTTATTTCAGTCTCAGTGTGAAGGACAACAGAATTTTTTTTTTTTTACAGGAGGATGCAGAGGATATCATGTACCGAGTGTAACGACAAAGTTTTGGAGAAAATGAAAACAAAATGGAAATAAATTTTTACATCGGAAAGTTTATATTTCTGGGGCATTTAATAACAAAGAATGTCCTGTAAAATCTGATACTCACGGGACAGGTAGAGAGCCAGAGGAAAAAAACGCATAAAATACTTTGTGAACTTGAGTAAATATTATCAACATGTTGTGAAGATTGCTTTTAAGCATTAAACCCACAGCCGGCGCTGGAACTTGACCTCAACATACAGTTTCATGAAAATAAATAAGTCAATGTTTGTACATTAAACTGGTAGCACTGAATTAATCGTAGTCTCAAAGCGAGAACCTCATATACCTAAAAATTAATATATATATATATATATATATATATATATATATATATATATATATATATATATAACATCACCATACTCTCAAGTTATCGCTGTCCTATTTGGATAACTTAACGAAAGATAAACTATTCAACGCTGTCAGTAAGCTTGTCGTACACCTGGACATCAACACTTTCACGGTTAACGTTTTTTATCCTGCTAGTTATATAGCCACCTTCAACACCAGAAAATACTGGACGGGGAACCTGTTTAGTCGCCAATAAACCAACCATGCGGACAGGGAGCACTGCGTTTCATAGTACCAGTGGCACTCATAAAATGACTTGTATGATATATGCTAATGCATATGAAATAATAATGATATACGTACGATGTTTCATATGCACATATCTTCGGGTGTTGCTGCAAGATTAGAAGAGGGATAATATTCGCAATAGTTTTTTTATATTGTTATATTTATATTTGAGTTCGATTGTCTTTCTAGAAAACACTTAATTTCATATGCCAGCATACACACATACTCAGACGTACACAGACAGTGAGAGTACGATTAATAAATTGGCGTCTTAATTACGGAATAATGAAAATAACATCTCATTTTAGGAGATATACTTACCAAAATATGTTGGATTACTAAAGAGATGATTTATTCAATAAAATTAACTTCAGCCACGGCATCCAGACGACTTCGGAATATCATCAAACTCTTCTGGACGGTCTCTGTGTTTAATTTGGTGAATGCTGCCATAATTTTTACCTTCATTTCATCTTTGGTGTTGCAAGATGCTTTGTTGGTCTTTCGCTCAACTGCGCTCCACACATAATTATCAAGGCTGTTGCAGTCTCAGAAGTTAGTTGGCCAGATGTAAGGAGTGGTTTCAGAAATCTGACAACCATCAGTTGGATCTCTTGCTTGTGTGGTATGATACAGAGTTTTGTTGCCAGATACAGTGTCTTCCAGCAGTCGCCTTCTTGGCAGCACTATCCTCTAAAATCACTTGATGTAGTCCTCAGTGTTGTGTCTGAGGCCCTCACCAACATATTCGGGAGTTCTTTTCTTATCAGAACGACCAGAATGAGTTTTTCGAACTACCGTACCTTCGTAATAACCATTAGTCCCATCCGATTCTTTTCAAATTCCCTGTATTGTCCTAAAATGTATACTCAATTACTCTGAAATGTTCGTATTGGAGCTTTCGGCGCGAATGCCAAGCGGTACATCATGCTGTTTCCAAAATTCTAGAAGAGTCAATTGTGTCGTGTGTTTTTTTTGTTGTTTTTTTCTCACAGATGATACCCAACTGAACCTAGTAGACTGTGCAGTCGACAAAACAAACGCCTGCGCGAAATTAAAATTAAAAATGGTGTCAATCTGCCAATGCCAACTTTTGAGAATATTAGGTTTGGTGGGTGAAGGTGAATTTAATTATTTTTATATACGGAATTAAGCATTATATCGATGATTTCATCGACTGGGACGTTTGTAAATACATTATCTAGTGACTCTCAGATGTACTGGTTTCGTTGTGCAAACCACACATAGGACTGATTATATTGGACATACAAATACATGCCTATCGACAAGACTTACATTACACATGTCTGACCCTATCTCAGTTAGAATCAATTTAAACACACACTAAATCCTACAAAACTCCATCCGCAATATACTTGTAAATAATACAAGGATAATAGCCTCATCCACATGTAAAAGATAAAAATAAAAATAATGTAAGTACTAATAATGAAAAAGTAAAACTCAACACACAATAAAAGCAAATATGAACACGGCCACAATGAGTTGACCGTGTTTGGAAAATAAATCGTTCCTATAACTGCATGTACATACATAATGAAAATGCCTAAATTCAGTTCAAAATGAGAATTAACATCATCCTCGATAATACCTAGAAAAATAAACGAAAGCGCTCGGATATGCAGAGCATTTGGACACCTTTTACAACCTTGTTCCTGGAAAATAAAACACTTCTAAGAACAGAAGAAAAATCAAATAAAAAATAAATTAATCGATACATATATATATATATATATATGTATAAATATATATATATATATATATATATATATATATATATACATATATATATATATATATATATATATATATATACATATATATATATATATATATATATATATATATATATATATATATATATATATATATATATATACAAGCACATGGAGATAGAAATTTAACTATATATATTCACATAGATTTTAATGCATTGATAAACACATACACAGCTATAATAACACGAAGTAAGTATATAATTATATATTATCTTACAAAGAATCTTATTTTGAGAAATCTGGCAATCATAATTTTATTTTTTCTTTCCAAGATCCAGAAATTGTTATGGAATTCAATACATGACGCCATGGAAAATTACTACTGTCTCAGCTTTGCTGGATAATTCAGCTGCGCATGCGGTCATATACACACGACAAACACATACATTAGCACCCACACAAGAAACACACATCACATGCACACTCACAGACAAACATAAGAAAAAATCATACTGATATTCTCAAGAAATTATTACAGATGGTTGGTGATAGCGTCTAAAAATAATGTCTTCCTATTTCATATTACGGCCGTCCAAACAATGCTATGATTACAAATCTCAAAACAATAAAAAGACGTCATATAAACATATGAATATGGTAATGCAGAGGTAGTAAGGATCCGATTATTGCGTGTCGGTTCCTCCATATCTGCTACATTCATACCTTTAAGATATCGGTTAAAATTACAACAGACAATGCTTGGTAAAAAGTCATTCCTTTAATTAGTATTAAAACGTCTTTATTATTTAATATAAATATTTATAATGAATGGTAGAAACAAAACCCATTAATTTTGTAAGTTTTTGATCGTTTCACACCCCTCCACAGTGTTTTGTACACGAGTAGGAATTCATCAATTGCTTCCTGTTTAGAAATGGGTTTCCGGTTACTTCTAAAGTGTACTTTAACTCTATACTACTAACGTCCCTGCCTGAAGTCTGAAATTTCGTTTACTAATTGATTTTCTACTAGTAGTTTACCGCTTGTTTCCTGTCTAGGATTTAGTTTCCAGTTCCTTCTAAAGTCTACTCCATCTAAATGTTGAAATTGTATTTACTATTTTTCTCCTCAATGAGAGTAGATAGGTTTGCCTAGTGTCCGGTTGACACTCTTCCCCGGTCTTTTGCACAGGTTATATATATATATATATATATATATATATATATATATATATATATATATATATATATATATATATATATATATCGTTTCCTGTTTGGGAATAGGTTTCACGTTCCTTCTAAAGTCTGCCTGAACTTTGAAATTTATTTGCTTATTTTTCTCCTCGATAGGAGTGGATCGATCTTCCCACTGTCAGGTTCGTGAGATATGTGAGATACGTGAATCATCGCTCTCCAATATGGGAGATAGGAGTCCTAATTATCGTAAAATCCGCTGAAAGATATGTTAACCGTGTTTTGCATCAAATTGACCCTGTGTCCGGGAGCTCCGTCCTCGGTGAAGAGATAGCGACTTCCAAATGTGGCTGGTAACCAGAGTAACCAGGGCAACCAGGCCTAATTCCAGCAATTGTTGCTAAACGCTGTTATTGACTTTCATTCAAAGGGCGATTTAAAAAAAATCAGAAGCAAAAACAATCGAACATTTGACACCAGTTGGTTTCTGTCGCTTGAAATAGTTTCTGACATCTCATGGAAGAAGAAGAAGAAGAAGAAGAAGAAGAAGAAGAAGAAGAAGAAGAAGAAGACGACGACGACGACGACGAAGAAGAAGAAGAAGAAGAAGAAGAAGAAGAAGAAGAAGAAGAAGAAGAAGAAGAAGGAGAAGACGACGACGACGACGAAGAAGAAGAAGAAGACAACGACGACGAAAAGGAAGAAGAAGAAGAAGAAGAAGAAGAAGAAGAAGAAGAAGACGACGACGAAGAAGAAGAAGAAGAAGAAGACGAACAGGAGAAAAGTTAGCAGGAGAAAAGGAAAAAGAAGAAATAATTTGTGAAAAGTAGGAGGAGGTGGTGGAGGAATAAGGCGGATGGAGAAGCTAGAAAAATAAAAAATTGTGAAGAAGAAGGAGTAGGACTGGGTAGAGGAGGAAGAGAAGTTAGGAGAAGAAGAGACAGAAAGAGGAAGAAATTGAAGTGGAGGAGAATTTGGAAGAAGAAGAAGGAGAAGAAAGTAAAGAAGAAATAGGAGAACAATAGAGGAAGAAAGAGTAAGTGATAGAAGGAGAAGTAATTAATCTCCTCAAGGTGAGTATTAATCACAATGATGAAACAACACACAATGAAACATTCAAATCAAAATTTCTTCTAATATCTCCATGTCCCTTTGCTTACTTATTGATGCATTCCGATATACCACGTTTCGGTATATAAAATAAACATTTTTAGGATTTAGTTAATGAACGTTTACAGATTGATTTTTATATTCATTATCAATATTTTACATATAATTGCAATTCCAGTTGGACATCCTTTCTTTCACCAAATACCTTAATCATTTCTCAAATGAAGCGCGTGGTTTCATCACTACCTCGTCTATCAAATTGCACTACGACGTCATAAGAGATTCTTTCATGCCTACCACACTTGACTCTGATTTACGTGAAACATCGTTCTCCACTATGAACCATATCGCAAAGTACTTTAATGCTTAAAGTCAGAGGTTGATGGTGGCCAACTTGTCTGTAATTTTCTCCTTACATTTTGAAGACGGGAGAAATGAGTGTGAATCAACTCCGTAGAAATAGCAGGATATGTTCTAGCCGTTAAAATGCCAACCATTGCTCGTCAGAAGGAAAAAGCAATAGAGTAACGACAGGCCTGAAATGAAAAATCTGCAGGCTGGAGAATAAATCTTCTTTATAAGATGCCTTTGAACTCTTTCAAAGGTGCGAAATGAGCGTCTGCTACACAAACAGCAATGTACCATTTCTTTTGTCTTATGATGCTCTGATGAAGACAGATCATGGCAGAAGAAATAATGTACTTCGTGAAATGACAGAATACACCAAAATAAAAAGAGGAAGACGAACAAGATATATTTCATTACATTATTTATTATCCTGAGATGGAAAATGAAACAAAGAAAGGAATAGTACTGCATTTATTACTAACAGACACAAAAAAACATAATATAAGATTCTCATATCACATTGTCATGATGGAAGTCCTCAAAAAAAAAAAATCTAAATGCATTGTTAGAAACTATATTTCGTGGAAGGAGTAATCATTAATTGTAAGATCAGAATGCATGTACATCTGCGAAAAAAGGGTAATGCAAGCTGAGTTTTATGTGGCTGGAACGACAAATTTAATCATGTTCAAAGATAAGGGTGATGAAGTAAAAATTGATGGAAATTGTGGTAGAAACGTATTGACATGGCGCAAATGTCTCTGAGAAACTATTAAAGTGTAGGAAATATTATTTAAAAAAAAGAAGACGTAACGGAAATGCTAAGTAATATCTTCTACAATTTTCTCACGGGGAATAAAAGAAAGAAGTGACGAGATATAGATGTACATCCTTGTGTAAATTAACTGAAACAAAACCAATTAATATCTACTTTTTCGTATTTTCCCAATGAAACATTATCAAGTGCACATGTTAGTACTTCGTATGTTCATAGCAAGAAGTCGTTCCTTTCAGATTGACCACGTATTCTTGATTGGATTTAAATCCGGAGTGTTTCCGGGCCAGTCCATAGAACTTTGATTCAGTCAGTGGTAAGGCATGTGTTCGTGCAGCGTTATGTAACGTCCATCGCAGAATATGGCCGTTGGTCTACTAATGGACAGTCGAAACAATACTGTCTGGGCGTGATGAAAATCTGATGCAATTACGGATGACGCAATATTATTCAAGCAAAATAAATTTCATCATACATCCCAAAAATAGATTTATATTACTGTACACCACCGTAAATGAACGAATCTCTTGAAAAAATAGAAATCGATCATATCCTGTGATTCCAGTGCGTCTAAAACTGACCGTATCTTGAAAGAAAGGAAGCTGAAGCGACGATTTCAATTAATTGGCACATAGGCGTATTTTTGCCTGCGAATATCGAGAATAACATTATCATTACTTTAGTTAACCCAATAAAATGCACAAATTTCATAGTGTGCGATGGATAAATTGTCGTCTAATTTACGCAAAAATGAAAGTAACACAGTCATCTTACTTTAACAGATACATTTAGGAAAATTGCACAAACATATCTATTAGGTTGGTGCAAAAATAATGACGTACTAATGTCGTTTTTCGACGTTAAAAATACGTCAAAAAACGACATTATTACGTCATTATTTTTGCACCAACCTAATAGAAATATTAATAAGTAAATTTATTAAATAAAAACTCCATTTGACCCTTAACCACGGCCTCCAGACAACTTCGGAATCTCTTGCATCTATTCTGGACGGTCCCCTTGCTTAAATTGGTGAATGCTGCCATATTATTGAATTCAGTTCATCTTTGGTGTTAAAAGGAATTTTGTCTGTGATATCTCTCGGAAAGGTATATATTTGATCGAAGTAGCTAAGTGGTTTTGGCTATTGTAACCAAATAGTACACAGTAGCAGTAATCGACTACTACTCATCATAGTCGCAGGTAATAGGTGTAGACCAATATGATGGGCAATGGCTTAAACTCTGCGTACCTATACGTCGGTCTGTATTTATGACGGACACCAGCCAATCATATTCCAGTGAGGGGGAACTCTGATATATGCTTATTCAATTTTATCAGTTTGCCTCTAGCTCGTCTGCGCACCATACATAATAATCAAGAGTGTTGCAGGCTGGGGAGCTAGGCGACCAAATGTAAGGAGTGATATGGTCGTAGAAATTGACTGACAGCCATGACTGGGTTTTCTTGCTTGTGTGCCATGGCGCAGAGTCTTGTTGCAAGATATAGGGTATTCCACCAGCCACTCTCTTTTACCAGGACATCACTACCTACTCATGGCACTTGATGTAGGTTCTGTGATGAATGGGGGCATAAAGTCGCCATTACTAATAATTACTCCAAACATTTTTGTAATCACCATTAGCATCATACAACCCTTTCCTAATTCTCTGCAATCTTCTCAGAATGACACCAAAACATTCTGAAATGTTCGCATTGAAGCTTCCGGTGTGAATGCAAAGCAGGATAGCATGCCGTTTTCAGATTTCTGGCGGAGTTAATTGCGTCATGTTGCTATTTTTTTCTCAGACGGTGCCCCACTGACTCTATTATAAAGTGAAATCGAAAAAAAACAAAAAAAAAACAAAAGAAAAAAAACAAAAACAAAGCGTAGGCGTCTATATTTCTGAGATGAGGTATTAGGTACACTATTTACTCAATAAGACCTTCGATACAGTTCACGATGGAGAAAGAAAGAGACAACTCACTTCAATTCCTGGATGTTCTAATATCTAAAACAGAGCATGGGTTCAAGACATCCGTATACCGTAAAATGACGTTAACTGGACAGTACCTCAATTTCAACTCCCACCATCCATACAGCGTAAAGAAACAGATACATTAGATAAAGAATTGGTCAATTTAAGAAGTACACTAAAACGTAACAACTACCCTGGTACATGGCAGCAGCCCCCATGGGATAGGCGAGTACAAGAGGAGGACAATAAAACTCAGAAACCAGTCTGCCTGCCTTATGTGAAAGGGGTTATTAGAGAAAATACAAAGGATCTGCGGTCCATATAACATCAGGACAACCTTCAAAATGTGGACGACACTTCCCAGATATCTATTCCCGAGTAAGAACTCCCATAGAGGAGAACATGGCTAAAGACTGTGTGTACGCTATCCCATGCAGCTGTTGAAAGAAATATAAAGGGGAGACAGGCCGCCCTATCAAGTAAGGCTTCAAGAACACCAGAAAGCTGTAACACGAGGAGAAGTGAAAAAATCAGGCGTGGCTGACCACATATGGAGAGAGAAGTGAGATCACCGCCCACTGTGGGATCATGGTCAGATCATAGACAAAGAAAAGCATTGATAAATTCGTAAACTTAAAGAATCAGCACATATGCTAGGCCACAAAAATCTTCTGAACCGACCAAGCATAGAAATGAATACAATATGGGAACCAGTAAAATGGAGTACCAGAGAAAAGCAATAATAGCAACATAAATTGCAATATGAGTACTGGTAAAAATGGTTGCTGACACATTTGGTTTATAATAGACAGAAATTCATACACAGATGTCTTCAAGGACATATGGCACAGTAGATAAAGGCGTTGGTTAGATCCAGTGGCAGGACCCAAAGAATATGAGTTCAATACCCGGTTAAGGCAGTGGAGTTAACAAAGGAGATAAATGATAACTGACATCCATTAGACATGACGCTTGGAACAAGAACAGTCTACCCCAGTGAGCGAAATAAAGGTTTCAGTTCGGCATTCTAACCACGAAAGATGAGAACAATAGTCCGAATAATGTAAAAAGTGTATGCGCGAAAATTATATATATAAAATGGTGAAAATTTACGCGTTTTTGTGAAATTGTGGCAATTATTAGGATATGTAGGATAGATATAAAGTTGATAAGATTAAAATAATAATGGTCAGGTGAACACCCTCTCGGGATTCTATTAAACAAAGTCAGAGATTTGGGGAAGGATCTGAGTGGAACTTAATCCTTACCAAGTGAATGCCTGAACTGGTGGAAAATAAGGAATGTAACTTATTTGAACATCTTGATAGTAATAGGAAAGGTAGAGACAAGTAAAGGTTTGAAAGTTGCTGGGTGGAAAATAATTCATTAGACACAAAGCGCAGTAATTACTCTTTAACTTCAAACGCGGCAGTGAGGAGTGGAGAGTATCAGTTCAGATATGGAAGCAATATTCTATTCTTGGTCTGGTTTAACTCTTGTTAATGTTGAACAAAGCAGCAAGATTTAGGTGTTTTCTAAAAAGACTGGATAATAACGAGGAAATTTTAATTCATTGATTCGTTTTCTACGGCTTATGATTTATTACATAGAAATTGTAATCCCGATCCAATTCATAAGACTTACAAATTTAAAAAGAAAATCAGAACATATATCTCCGGTGTACGTGTGGGAGTGAGAAACAAGTGTGAGAGGGAAATGTATGAAAACTTTACAAAGAGGTGTAACAAAAGAAGTAGAATAGGAAAGGGCCTAAAGTGAGGGTAAGGAATCAAATTTTAAAGAGAGAAGTAAAATAACGGTTTTAAGGTGTGAGATACAGACAAATATTAGATACTATCATTTGCCTAAATTGACTACCGATTCGTGAACCTAAATGAAAAAAAAACCACCATAAAAAATATGGATACATCTGTGCTGACATTAGTAAATGAAGTAAATAAGGAAAACCAATATATGATCCAAATTTAGCGTCTAGCCAATTTACAATGACGATGTGCATAAGAATATTTGTCGTCTGGTTTGCATTTACTAAACTCATGTATACATGAAAGGGGAAGATCAGAGAAAGAAAGAGACTCAAGCAAAAAAATGTTTGGAGGAAAAGAAAGAAAGAAGGAAAGATAAAATATCAAACAGAAACAAGGGCATTTATAAGAGAAATGATGTGTAAATCGAGAACAATTTTAAAAAGCAATCAATTTTCAACTACAGATTACAAATTTAACATAAACATCTAAAAATATATATATATATAATCCAGTAAAATACGTAGTATTTATTACGACATAAACCACATAAACATATACGCACACGCATACACACAAGCACACTATATATATATATATATATATATATATATATATATATATATATATATATATATATATATATATATATATATATATTTCCTCGTTATTATCCAGTCTTTTTAGAAAACATATACATATATATATATATATATATATATATATATATATATATATATGTGTGTGTGTGTGTGTGTGTGAGTGTGTGTGTAATTTTCAGCAATATCCACTTCCTAATATCAGAAAGTCGGCCCGAGAAATTTTCATCGCCCTAATATAAAAACATCATATATATATACGTACACGCATACATATATACATATAGATATTTATGTACACGTACATATACACACGTTATGTTAATATATATATATACATATATATATATATTATGTTAATATATATATATATATATATATATATATATATATATATATATATATATATATATATATATATATATATATATATATATATATATATATATATATATATATATATATATATATATATATATATATATATATATATATATATATATATATATATATATATATATATATATATACTCGCATAATTATTTATTTAAAACAGACACAGAGTCAGAGTCAGAGTCATAAGGCGCCTGACTTAATGCTGGATCAGTTTAGGATGCAGGTTCGATTCTTCTCGGAGAACGTATATTTACTACGAAATTTCACAAACAATCATACCAGTAGATCTACTTTATCCAAATAATTGTATCCATAAAAAATAACATATAAACAGAAAATATATGAAATATTTTTTCGGATTCAATCCATTTCCTAGTACACGCACGAACGCGCGCACACACACATATATATATACGTATGTATGTGTGTGTGTTATTATTCTATCCATGATTCATGGAAAGCAACGCAAAAATTACAAAATTATAGTAATTTTAATACATATTTCATTATTCGAATGCAGAAGCTTTGAGATACAACATGACAGGAGTTCAGTTAAAAAAAGCTGATGGAAATATGCTTCCAGTATCAACGCGTGTTTCCTAATGGTCTAAGATTGCTTCTTTTGACAGGTTTATCTTTAATTCAGAAGAAATATGCAAGACATCTGCGCCAAAACGACGGAATTAGACAGTTTGAATTTATAATTTCAGTTCTGAAACTATTAGCGTTCTTGAGGAATTAACTCTGTTTTAAGAATCCCTTTTTAGTTTTATCCATTAGGAATATGGTAAAAATCTCAAGATCTCTCCGATCAAACACGATGACGTTCAAATATTAAAATAAAATTATAGTGAATACAAAAATGAATAAATCTGAAATAAACTGTCGCTATAAATGTGCAACACACTTATTCAAATATTCCTTTTTATAGCAGCTGCTGTTTTCAAAAACGCAGATGTTTACTACAGAATAAATAAAATATATTTTACTAGTATAATATATTATTTTTCCATATATCTTTTCATCAATTTAAATGGCAGTAAGAAAATAATTTAAAATATATATTAAAATCGAACTACCGTACACATGCATATTGTAGTGGATCAACAAATACGTAGCGTGTTAAATAATTTTGCTGAATTGAGGACTAAAATTTCCCCAACTAAATATCCAACCAACGTAATGAATCAAGTAGCATTGACTAAATGCGTTGAATAAGTATGACCATTATTTACAGTACCGAGTAAATATTTCATCAGACGTCTATGGATATATCTACAAGCACGCACACACACATCCACCACACACACTAACATACACACACTCATATATCAGGTCAACCCAAAAGTTCTATACAAATTTTAACTTTTTGTTAAAAGGAACGAAATTTAAAGAGTATTTTATAATGTCTAATAGAGCTGAACATTATTTTTATGTTTAGATGCATTTAAAATTTTATTTCAGAGAATAATAAAATTAAATTTTGTTTGATTAAAACCCTGCTAACATGGATTTACGCAAGAATCATTTGAGGCACACAATGCTTTATGAGTTCAAGAAAGGAAACTCAGCAGCCGATGCAGGCTAAAAACATTCACTCAGTTTATGGAGAGGAATGTGTGGATGAAAGAACTTGCAGAAGATGGTTTGCAAAATTCAGAGGTGGAGATTTCACCCTTGAAAATGGTGATCGAACCGGACGTCCAGTTGAGTTTGATGAAAAGCTTCTTGAAACAGCCCTTGAAGAAAATCCTGCTTTATCAGTTGAGGAATTGGCAGTGGTTCTCAGTTCAAACCATACAACTGTTCATTATTATCTTCAACAACTTGGAATAGTTCCTAAACTTGGCAAATGGGTGCCTCATGAATTGTCTGAAAACAACCTCAAATCCCGAGTTGACATCTGGTCTTCTCACCATTCTCGCCAAAATGTTTCACCTTTTTTGGATAGACTTGTGACTGGCTCCGAAAAATGGATTTTTTACCGAAATGTTAAGCGTCGTATACAGTGTCTTGGTAAAGGGGAAAGACCCCAGCCGAGAAGGGAAGTTCATGGGCAAAAGGTTCCCCTTTCAATCTGGTGGGATCGCCAAGGTATAATCCACTTTAAATTCTTACCACCTCATGCAACAATTAATGCTCAAATATACTGTCAGCAATTAGGGTGTTTGAACCAATATTTGAGGGAAAAAAAGACCTGCTCTACTGAATTGAAAAGGGGTGATGTTTCATCAGGACAATGCGCGACGCCACACAGCAAGAATCACGTCACAAAAGATCGCAGAACTTGGTTGGGAGAAAATTCATCATCCACCTTATTCTCCTGATGTTGCTCCTTCAGACTACCATTTGTTTCGTAGCTTATAGAATAATTTGGAAGAAACAGCTTTTGTAGCACAGGAAGTGGTTAAAACTGACATTTGTCAGTTCTTCGAATCAAAGCCAAAAGAAGTTTACAGTAATGAAATCAGTCAGTTTGTTAATAGATGGAAGGAAGTCATAGATAATCAGGGAAAATTCATTGTTTATTGAATCTGTAATTAAATGGGACATTTGGTCACTTGTTTTCTTTATTGAAAATTCGGACAGAACTTATGGGATGACCCGATATATATATATATATATATATATATATATATATATATATATATATATATATATATGTATTGTTTCGCTGGAATACTTACGAATGAGTAGTGAGTTCGATCCTCACTGGGTGCCCCATAGTTTCCACCTTGTACCATATCTGAGCTACGCTTGGAAAATTGTTTGGGAACTTCGACGTGGTATAATGGTTAGCAAGCTTGCTTCGTTAGATCTATTACAACTGAAAAGTGAGTTCGATCTCCAATGTGTGCTCCACGCTTTCTGACTTGTGCCACATCTAAGCTACGCTTAGATCATCTGGGCACCTCAAGGCGGTGTAATGGATAGCAAGATTGTCTTGCTAAATCAGTTACGACTGAGTAGTGAGTTCGATTCTCACTGGGTGGCCCATAATTTCGGCCCTGAAAAATACCATGCATAAAAAGAAGGTAACAGTTACAATTACATCTCAGACAACCTGAATATTGCATTTACTACCATTATATTATTCATTGCAAGATATATATATATATATATATATATATATATATATATATATATATATATATATATATATATATATATATATATATATATATAACTGTTGAAAACCAGAGAAAAACAAATGTACCTCGGAAGAATTCTTCAAGATCTTCGAGGAAATTAATGCATTTAAATTAGATAAATTCTAATGGTTACTGGTCATGAGTTACGGGATGAATTTTCGAGAAAATCTCAACTCCCCAAAATCTAGAGACGGTTCAGGCCGAGGAAAAGCAAAAACACTTAAATTACGAAATAAGACGTAACCGTCTAATAACTTTCGTTTAGTAAGTATAAAAAAATAAAAAGGAATAGAAAACCACTTCCCTTATAACAACTTCAGAGATCACGTGGCAATAAAGTTACGTGACCCCTGTAACTATAAAAAATTAGGAAAAACGTAACCACTTTTAGTCTGTAATAATCAACAACCCAGGTAAGTGCATTGCTTTTCCCCGCGTCTGAACAGTCAAATTCTCCTCAGATTTGCTTTCATCAGGAATACGTGTCACCAAACGGAAATAAACAATGATATTCATAGGAACAATCTAAATTCACGCTGCCCTCGGAAAACTCCACTGCTATTAAAAAGTCACGGAGATGCCAGATTGAAATTCGTTCGTGAACATAAGGATAAGGAAAATCATATTGAGAAAGGGTATTATGGACCCACGAAATCAAAATTAAATTGTTTGGAAGTAATTCTTGGAATAGTGTAGGAACGGAAGATAGCAATGACTTCAAACAGAAGACCACAGTGAAATTTACGTCATGGTTTGGAGATGTTTTTTCTGCAAAATGTACTGGCAACATATCAGTAATAGACGGTAGAATGAATGCTGCAGCATAACAAAATATTTATGAAGCAAATTTAATGATTTGGCTTAAAAACTTGAACCTCCTCCTTACTTGATTTCCAACAAGATAATGATCCTTAGCACACTGTAAAATGTACGAAGAAACGGTTTGCTGTAAATAATGTTAATATCCTGCAATAGACAAGTCAAGCGGGTATCTGTGATGTTATTTGAAAATTCAAATCCAATCGAGAGTTCCAACTAACATCACGGATCTGAAGACCATATGCGATTCTTTTCATATGGTCTTCAGATCCGTGATTCAGAATGGAACAAAATACCAACTAAACATTGAAAATCATTGAGAACTACAAGAAGAGGTTGATTGCTGTAGAAGTGAATAATGGCTATTCTACAAAGTATTAAATGAAGATTATGTGTTCTTTTTTGTATTAGACGCATACTTTATTCACCCATTAAAATGAATAAATGGGATTTATTTCTATTAATTCAAACATTTTCTATTTTCTATGCATATTTAATTATTATGCAATAATCATTGAATGAGAGATCTTCCTTTAACGGCAATATTAGAGTTAAGCAGAACATCATATCGACTAGATTGATATGGTCTATATCACATTGTGATGCGTGTGACCTGTAAATATGGTATATCCTATATTATTATGTCCTGTATATCCTATATTATGTTGTGATGCGTGTGTACTGTATATCCTCTGTATCCTATATAATTAAATCCAGTATATTCTGTATATCCTATATTATACTGTGATGTGTGTGTCCTGTATATCCTGTATATTCTATATTATACTGTGATACGTGTGTCCTGTATATCCTTTTTCAGACTTAGGTCAATGGTGATTATCATGATAGGCTTCGTTTAATTGTAAGTCACACGTGCTCTGTTTGTACTCTGATCTTTCAATCAATACTAATTATCATAGGCGTGGCTCTTCCCAGTGACCCTATCAAGAATAAAGAAATGGGAAAACCAAAAAAAAAAAAATGAAAAGTGTTGTCCCAGTTATGATTGGTGCGTTAGCTTCTACTGCTCTAAAGTCTTACATTGAGAGAAATTGGAACATTTTAGAAGTCTGCGTTTTTAGTCACTGGAAATTCTCTGCAAAAAGTGCTATACTTTAGAGGTCATCCGATTTGAAATAGAGCAACCATAATTTAAGATCACAATATTTCTTTTAATAGCAGACTGAAAATGCAAAACTATGATGGCAGTTCCAGCAGATTGTAATGTATCTTCGAAGATCTTCAAAAAATACAAAAATCTTGAAGTGGAAATCTGAAAAGTATGGCACATGAGCGCATGAATAATTCCACTTGTACTTCTTGTCTGTGTCTGAATGTTGTTCATAGTATATGTCATTGGTTTCGATTTTGGACTTCTTGCATATCTTCCAGTGCATATATGCCGCTACCTTGTTATGTCGCTGGGTATATTCATGTTTTGCTAGTTCCGGACATCCTGAGACAATAAGGTCGATATTTTCATCATATTTTTCGCAGATCCTGCATTAGTTACCTACTTGATTATGCGACTGTGATAGGATCTTGTGGTGGGGCTTTTGTCCTGAACTGCAATAATTAATCCGTTGGTTTAAGCTTTGAACCAGGTGCTCCTCAGACACTCATGTGTTTATAAACTTATAATTCTGCTTGTTCCTTCCCGAGTTACAAAGTACATCTGTTACACTCTTCACTACTGATCTGTATTCATCGTCTCATTGGAAGCGATTTTCAAAAATACACCCTCACCCACTCCATCTCACTCTTGCCGTCAAAAAATGCCGGAAATCTTCAAAGAAACAAAATAGGACAAAGAAGGAGAAGAGGACACACTCTTACTAAGAACATGGGATACGGAATTGAAAGATTGGAGCGTTTTCAGAAATTCTGTAGACCCTTGATTGGATTAGCTATGTCTTTATATACGCACGCACACATACACGTACACACATATATATGTAATATATATATATATATATATATATATATATATATATATATATATATATATATATATATATATATATATATTAATATATATATATATTAAATGAATATTTTCAAAAGAGGAAACTATTTATACGTGGCATGTATTATATATTTTTATACATATATAAGTCTATTATTTTTTTTTATATCGGATGAAAATGGCCTGACTATGTTGGTAGTGGAGAGTACCACGGACTGATTGGCATTCGCAATCTTTGCAGTCATGGTGGACGCTACCAAACATATCTAATTGTTGTTTATTTTCCTAGCTTTTGAGTATTGTATGTTAACAAAAGGAATAGTTGTAATAGCTAAACTTTATGTATTTATGTCTTTGTAAATATACCTGTACAAAATTTACTATTTGCTGCTTACGTATCTCATTGTATTCTCATTAAATTCTACCGGTCCCGCTAGTCTTATATTAATACTATTTTATACAGGCCGTCCAAAATGATAAGTAATTGCTAAGTAATTATTGGGGGATCAGTTTATTACTTAATAACAAAAGAAAATCGTTCCCCCATTTTATGTCCAGTAGAAATAGTTTCCTCCTTTGAAAGATATTCACATATATATATGGGTGTGTGTGTTTGTGTGTGTGTGTATATATATATATATATATATATATATATATATTTAAAAAGCCAGGATGTGTGTGTGTGTGTGTGTGTGTGTGTGTGTGTGTGTGTGTGTGTGTGTGTGTGTGTGTGTGCAACGAATGCACGGCCGCAATTTTCGACGGATTTGCACCAAAATGTACGTGCACATTTTCCAAGTTAGCGGGAAGGCCAAAACTGACTTTACATTTCTCAACTCCCATCGATAGTGGAAATAATCAATTTTTTCATGCTTCTGCGGCAGTTTTCATTTTGTACTGACCAGAGTGAGAGCCTATCGCTGGCTGCCACGAATAGGCAGGAAGATTCTAATGACCAGCGTGAGAGCCAACAGCTGACTGACACGAGTGTTAACTAGCATGCTAGCATGGAAAAAAAATTGATAGCTGCATTCGTCACAAGTGGGAAAAATTTAAATCTGCATGGCACTTTGCTCCAATTAGCTCATTCGCTTGTTAAACTCAACGTTGATTCTGATTCCGGAGAACTGGGTTGGGTGTGAAAAAGGATTAGTTGTTAACATTCTTTTTTCATTCGGTTTTTCCAGTTACGAGTCCTTTTTTAAAGCTGATCGTATTGTGTTCATTTTGTTTTGTTCTTTTTTCGTAATAGATTTAATGTTTATTATAGAGCTTAGAAAAAAAATCGCAGTGTGAGATAGGCAAGAAGTAAGGCATGTACCAACATCAGCACGGCAAAGGGCACTCCTTTAAAGGCAAGGACGGGCAAAAATATCTCTAATATTTATTTTCCCAACCTTAGAGTATATATATATATATATATATATATATATATATATATATATATATGTATTAAATGAATATCATTCAAAAGAGTAAACTATTTCTATGTGCCATATATTATATAGCTTCTTGCATGTACATAACAGTTTTTTTCTGTATTCATATTGGAAGAAACTAGCATGACTCTATGTTGGGACTTGAGAGTACTACGGAGAGACTGGCATTAGCAATGTTTATACGCATTGTGGACGTTCCCAAATATCTCTAATATTTATTATCCCAATCTTAGAGTATTGTATGTTAAAAAATTATAGATTTTATAGCTAAACTTTATGTATTTGTAAATATATCTCTACAAATATACGCAATTTTACTATCTGCTTCTTAAGTAATCTCATTGTATTGTATATGTAGAGATTTTAATTGCTCTTTTTTCAATGCGTTATTTTTATACATATATATATGTAGAAAAAGATTATTTTTAGCACGACATAATATTAGTCGGGTCTCGCTAGTTATTATTATTATTATTATTATTATTATTATTATTATTATTATTATTATTATTATTATTATTCCTTTGATTTATGATGTATATTCATAGTTTTTCGGGTCCCGCCAAGGGACCTAAGGTTCGAAATCGAATCATGACATTTTCTTCTGAAAAAAAAAAAAAAAAAAAAAAAAAAAAAAAAAAAACAAAGAAAAAAAACAACAACATTTATATATATAAAAAAAAAGCTCTTCATAAGGTGTGAGAACAATTTTTGTATTTCTTTAGGGCATGGGCTTCCAGGAATCTTATTTGGTCTACCGGAATCTTTTCTATTCAATCTGAGGCCTCCAACTACAACCAGGATTGTTGATGTTCCCATGTGCCACTTTTATTATTATTATTATTATTATTATTATTATTATTATTATTATTATTATTATTATTATTTATTTCTAGTGTGTACTCATTTCTTTCCGGGTCCCGGCCAGAGATTTCAGGTCAGAAATGGCATCATGACGTTTTCCACTGAGTAATTAAAAATAATAATAATAAATATAAAAGCCTTCATAAGGTGTGGGCTGTACTCGTGAAAGCATTTTCTTGTATATCTTTAAGTCATGGGCTACCAGGAATCCCTTCAATGAGTCTACTGGAATAATTTCTAATCAATCCGAGAGCTCCAACTACAACAGGGATTGTTGGTGTTATCATGTGTCACATTTTTGAGATTTCGATTTCAAGGTCCTTGTATTTTGATATATTTTTGAAGATCTTCAATGATACATTGCAGTCTGCAGATACTGCCATATCAATAAGGAAGCACTTTTTGGGGTTCCATCTCTAATAACAATGTCTGGGCGGTTAACTTTGATTGTTCAGTCTGTGTGCATTGTGTATTCTCATAAACTTCTAATATGTACTATCCCCGTAAGTCATCGTACATCTTCCTTTCAGTTACCTTCAATTAGAAGTTACAGATTTTCCAGTGGAGATATTGGCCAAATCTGTCATGTCTGGTTTTATATTCTGTGGGTGCTAAAACCATGCAACCTGATTCAAGATGAACAATTGTTTCTGGGTAATTATCACAGAACCTGCATTTTGGGCTAACACTATATTTTAGCATGTTTGCTTGATAATTTCTAGTTATTATTATTATTATTATTATTATTATTATTATTATTATTATTATTATTACTTATTGTCGTTTTTTCTTCTTATTACTATTGTTTATATATTATATTTGAATGTTTACTTATGAATCTAACTGCAGGGGGAGATAAAACATCTTCCTGACTGATAAATCAATATCCTCGATTACAACACTGGTTGAAATCGAATTTTGTAAACCAGATGAAATTAGGATGAATATTCGCAGAAAAATGTTCAACAAAACAAGATAGGTAATTTTGTTTACATGCATACTATGAAGCACCTGATTCAAAGCACTTAATTTTGGCGAGATTGACCTTTTCAGATTTGTAGGTTTTCATCAATAACCCAGTGAACTTTCAGTAAGTAGTATCGAGACTATTAAGAATAAAGAACACTTTACAATTTGACCTTCTGTAGTTTTGTTATGGATAAGTTTATATCTACTTTGAACTTAATTTACTTACTTACCGATATTTTAATGACAATCCAAGTAACAATTAGTATTTAATGCAAACAAATACACACAAAAATATTATGAAAAAATATAAAGTTATTACGAAAATCGAAGTGATATGGGAGTTCCAGTAAATTAAAGGAAAAGAAAATGTGCATTTATTTTTAAATTATTTTATAATGCGAATGTCTGTACTTCAAGCGGGAAAATTTAGCCAGTATTTTTTACGTTAGAAAAACATAACTGGATGTGCGTGCTATTATCTTTACAAATAGAAATACACAAATTGTGGTTTCGTTTGGTTTCGTTTGGTTTCTTTTACGGCATATCAACACCTCAAGGTTTTATTTAATGCCAACAAGATCTTTACTATATGTTCGTATGAATAGAATATATATTCTTTGTAAGAAATCAGTTTGTAATTCAGGTTTCTTTGACTTATTTTTGCTTTCGTTTATTTTATTTTCCGGCATACCAACACGTCAGTGGGTTATATAATGCTGACAAGATTTTTAGGATATGTTCGTATTTTTTTTAATGCATTTCACCCCTAGCAAGGAGGGAAGCACTAGCACGCAAGGGGTTACAGAGGATTTAGAGCGAGAGCAGATATGAGTGATAGAGGAAAGTATGAAGAGAAGGATAGTAGATAGATCAAGGCAGCTGGAGTTGTCGATTGACATTTACATTTGCATAGTTGGAGATTATAGGGAAACAGGAAAAGGGAAGTGAGTTCCACAGGCGAGAGGTGCAAGATATGAAGCTATTGCAGTAGAAGAGGCGGCTACATTTAAAAGTTTCAATAGTGAAAGGGTGAGAGCGGTATGCCAGCCTCGTAGGACGCTTGAATTCGCGAAGTCTGGGAACCAGCGAAAGCAGCTCATCGGAGCAATTACCATGAAAGTATTAGTAAAAAAGACAAAGAGAGGCGACGGTACGTCTGTGAGAGAGAGATTGTAGACGAGATGCCAGATCAGGGCCAATTATATGGCATATCCGTCTCTGGATCTTATCAAGAACCTCGAGGCAAACAGAAGAGGCTACAGACCATATATGGCAGCAATACTCCATGCAACGGCGGTTGATTTGTAGATTTGATGGATCGATTCTGGGGAGAAAATTTTCCGCCAACTTTCCTTGCGGTGGACGATGCAATTGACTCAATTTATTTGTTCCATCTCAGGTCAGTAGACAACGCGAGACAAAGCAGCCGCAGAGATGTGCTCTCGGGAATTTGAGCGCCAGACATTTTAATGGTGTCAGGGAAATGATCTCTGTGGTGAGTAATAGAGAGCAGTTTTGTTGTTGAGGCGTTAAAGTTAACCGGCCAATTACTGCCCCAGTTCACAACCGGTTGGAGGTCCTTTTCGAGAATAGAATATATATTCTTTGTAAGAAATCATTTCGTAAATCAGGTTTCATTGTCGTATTTTTGCTTTGATAAAATAAAACAAATTTACAGCATATCAACAACTCGATGGGTACTTAATGCAGATGAGATTTTTAGGAAAATGTTCGTATGAATAGAATATACATTCTTTGTAAGAAATCAGTTTGTAGATAAAGTTTCATTGATGTATTTTTTGGTTTGGTTTGTTTTACGGCTCATCAACTTAATAGGTTATTTAATGCCGACTAGATTTTTATTGCTGGTGATATTTAAAAAAAAATGTATTGCTGGTAATAATATATTTCTTGGAATAAATTTTGTTAAAAAATTTATTGTTGGTAATATTTTTACAAAGTATTTATGGTATTACAAGGCTAGGGATGGAGATGGCATACCAGCCATTGTCTTGAAGAAATACGTGCCTGAGCTAGCGTCGCCCTCTCTAAACTATATAATTACTGCCTCAAGGAATCCTGTTTTTCTGACTACTGGAAGTTCTCATCAATTGTTCCTGTCTTTAAGAACTCTGGTGACCCCTCTGACCCCTCTAATTACCGTCCTATTAGTCTCCTACCCCTCTTCGGCAATGTCTTAGAGCCCTAATCAACGCTGAAGTGGTTAACCACCTTACCTCACACGACCTGCTCTCAGACAAGCAATATGGTTTCCGCTACGCCCGATCTACAGCTGATGTGCTTACAGCCATCATTGAAACCGTCTACCAAGACCTTCAAAATAACGGTGAGGCTCGTGCCGTGGCCCTAGATATCTCCAAAGCTTTGGATAGGGTTTGGTCTGCCGGCCTTCTTTGCAAGCTCCAGGGTTATGGTATCACTGGTCAATTGTTTGACCTAATGCAATCATTCCTGTCAAACCGAGAATTGAAGGTCGTTCTTAACGGATTCTCCTCCAGTTCCTATCCCACGAACGCCGGTGTTCCCCAAGACTCCATCCTTGGCTCCACTCTATTCCTTATTTTCATCAACGACCTTCCTCACGCCATAGATTCCCAAGTTGGCATCTACGCGGACGACACTACAATTTACTCCTGCCCCAAAATCAAATCTAGTGTCCCTGACAAATCTTACCTGGCCGCTCGTCTTGAAATGGACCTCCAATCGGTTGTTAACTGGGGCACAAATTGGCTGGTCAACTTTAACGCCTCAAAAACTAAACTACTCTCCATTAATCACCATAGAGATCCTTCCCTGCCCCCCATTAGAATGCCTGACAGTCAACTTCTTGAGAGCATCTCTCTGCGTCTGCTCGGTCTCACGTTGACTGCTGACCTGAGATGAAACAAATACACTGAGTCAATTGCTTTGTCCACTGCGAGGAAAGTTGGCTCTTTGTGCCGGGCCAGGAAATTTTTCTCCCCGGAATCGATATTCAAATATACAAATCAACCATTCGCCCTTGCATGGAGTATTGCTGCCATATATGGTCAGGTGCACCTACTGCTTACCTGGGAGTACTTGACAAGATCCAGAGGGATATGTAATATAACTGGCCCTGATCTGGCATCTCGTTTACAGTTGCTCTCTCACAGACGCGCCGTCGCCTCTCTCTGTCTTTTTTACCAGTACTTTCATAGAAATTGCTCCGATGAGTTTGTTTCACTGGTTCCCAGACCTCATGAATTCAAGCGCCCTACGAGGCTGGCATCTCGCTCTCACATTTTCACTGTAGAAACTTTTAAATGTAGCCGTTTCTTCTACTCCAAAAGCTTCATACCTCGCACCTGACGCCTGTGGAACATCCTTTCCTATTACTGTTTCCTTGAGAGCAATAATCTCCAGCTATTCAAATGTAATGTCAATCGACATCTCCAGTTACCATGATCTATCCCCTATCCCTCTCCTCATCCTTTCTTCTATCACTTCACTCTGCTCTCGCTCCAAATCTTCTGCAACCCCCTGCATCCTAGTGGCTTCACGCCTTGCTCGGGGCGTAATGCTTAAAAAAAAAAAAAATTAAATCATGTCTTTTTCACTTTCATCGTGTTCTGAACCCAGTTTCAGGGTTAACTATTTACCCATAGCTGGGGCCCTAACCGGTGCTACCAACAGCAATTAAGACGTGGTTCGACGCTCCTAAAAGCTCCTGATGAGAGGGCTTGCTGTTGGACGTAGTTTACCGTCTTACCCAGGATGCGGATGTAGTTTATCTTCATACCCAGAACGGAAAATAGTGGTGTGAAAGTATTTCGATTTGTGTAGAGTTGTTTGTGTTAGAATATTGCACGAATGAACATGAGAAAAGGAATTACATCCCCAGAAAGTAGAATAACCAAATAATAAAGCTTACGTTGTTCAACAGCTTTTCTTAAATGCAGTTTCATTAAAGATATATCATGTTCGGGTTATAGAACTCTGAATAGAAAAAAGAAAACACAACTTACAAACAGATCACACTGTTAATTCAGGAAAGGCTCAAGATATCTGAATATAAAGTAAATTTATACCATTTCAATAGGGACCTTTTAAGTGTGATTTTTAGAAGTCGAATTTCATAGGTCTGAGCAGATGATATCAGATCGATAGTGAGGTCGATATTAACTGGGGGTGCTGTAGTTTCAGCCTTGTGCCACATAAAAGGTACGCTTAGAAAACCACCATAGAAAACTCGTGGTTTTATGGTTAGCAAATTTGGTTTCGATGCTCACTGGATGCCCCATACATTCATCATTGTGCTGTATAAGGTATGTTTAGAAAATGACCATAACTGATTGGTACTGAATTCGATCCTCACTGGATTCAACTTCGAGTGGGCCTAGTTCCGCATGTAACCCTACGCTTAGAAAATCACCATACGAAATCTATATTTCGTTAGATCCTCACTGGGTGCCACATACTGTCGGCCTTGTGCCACATCTAAGCATCACTTAGAAAACCACCGGATGTACACCGACATAGCGTAATGGTCAGAAAGCTTGTCTCGCTAAATCAATTACGACTGAATAATACGTTAGTTCCTCACTGGGTGATTTATACATTCGGCCTTGTGCCAAATCTAATCTATGCTTAGAAATCATGGCAGCAAATCGTCGATAAATCGAAACAGTTTTGAAAATAATAAAATGTTTACAATATTCGGACTATTGTCCTCATCTTTGTCGCTATATTTATTACAACGTTTCGGCCGTTGTACACTCTGGCTTTCTTCAGGTGGTTGGAATGTCGAACTGAACCCTTTATTTCGCTCACTGGGGTAGAGTATTCTAGTTCCACGTGCCATGTTTAATGGATGTCCATTATCAGTTATCTCCTGTTAATTCTCTTCTGCAAGTTCTCCACTGCCTTAACCGGGTATTGAACACACACTCTTTGGGTCCTGTCACTGGATCTAACCAACGCCTTTATCCACTGTGTCATGTGTCCCTGAAGCGTTTTAATAAATATGACGACAAAGATGAGGACAATAGTCCGAATAATGTAAATAGTGTACATAATACCGCATCTCAGAAATATAGACAGATACCGAAAGGCCGAAACGCTGTAATAAATATGGCGACAAAGATGAGGACAATAGTCCGAATAATATAAATAGTGTACATAATACTTCATCTCAGAAATAAAGACAGATACTGAAAGGCCGAAACGTTGTAATAAATATGGCGACAAAAATGAGTACAATAGTCAGAATAATATAAATAGTGTACATAATACCTCATCTCAGAAATATAGACAGATACTGAAAGGCCGAAACGTTGTAATAAATATGGTGACAAAGATGAGGACAATTGTCCGAATAATGTGAATAGTGTACATAATACTTCATCTCAGATATATAGACAGATAAGAAAATGCTTATTTTAAATTGTGATGGTCAACTCCTGTTGAGATTAGCAAATTTTAAATATATTTATTGAGTATATAAAACATGTTTAAATCGTGTTGATTATCGTGTATTAGAGACACGTGTTTCACACTGGAAAGCGTGATGGATGCCAGTGGAAAAATTAAAAAATACAAAACAATTCAAATGGTCATTTTTCAGCGATCAACTATACTCTACCTGGATATTTAACGCACGACAATCGTCTTACCTTAGCTATCTAAGTATCAAACTAAGCTTAAGTAAATACCAGTCTAAAATATCATCAGGAAATGTTTAAGTTAGAAAAGAAAAGTAGAAGAAACAAAATGACAGTCTACTTATCTTCACAAAATGGGGAAATGTCCACCGGAAAAGTTGTTGTTTTATTGGGATAAATAATAAGAAGTCCAAGTATTGAAAACGATCCGGTGGAATCTATAAAGAACATTTATTACTCTTTTTTCTTCGAAATATCTTATAGGAAATACTTATTTCCATTTGGAATCATCAATGATTGCGCTTCATATTTATCTGGATAGAATGCGTTTTGATTAAGAGAAACCGATTGCTTCAAGAAAACAAGGAAGTTCTTTGATAACGAAATAATTGTATTCAACACATCCACAGACATACCAACATACACACGTACACCTTATCGATAAAAAGAAAGAAAGGAATTATTGCGCAGATGTATAGTATATCAATGCTAAGTTGATTTATAAATATGTTAACTAGCCTACTGGATGTTGGCCACGGTACAATGTCCGCTAGGCCGCAATACACTACGTTTCAAAGTCCTCTACAAGAGAGACGGGGAACTTGCATGCATTCACTTTAGTAGCTGGTAACCGCTATCAGACGATTCTAGCAGGTGGATCCATGTCGTTCAAGGAGGAGTCATAAAAGATGCGAAAGAGAGAAACCAATTGTTGGATATCAAAAGACAGGACAGAAATTAGATACAGAAATCGCAGACCTTCATTGCATATTTTAGATTCATTAGTCACATGAAGTGATTCCCAAGCAAAAATTGGACAGTGAAGCCAATCTAGAAGCTTCTCACAAAAGAAGTGAATTTTGACCAAACGAAAAGTTGCCATTGTCTCTCTAGATATATGGTACCCTACTAATATAAGTGTCGAAATAATATCCATCTATCTGTATGTCCATCTGTCTGGGTGTCCAGTTTGATTTATTTTCTATTAAGATTAGTATCTCAAAATCTATATTATAATAAAAGTCTGTGATTGCGTGAGTGCTTGTGTGATGCGTCCGTCCCGTGAATAATGGTTTAAGTTAATTTGATTTAAGCGAACCAAATTTGAAAATACGGGATGTTTATACAGTAAATATTTTTATTTTAACATTCTTCAATCGAACAATTTTTTAATTAAAATATTTAAATTTAAAGATAGACAAAATGAGATTCAGCTTTGCTGTTTCCTCTAATTTTTTGTAGAGTAATTACTTATATTTCAGGTTTCTTTAAAACAAAAAAATATTTTAAATATTTAAAAAATTATTTTTGGCATATTTTAAAAGATATCTAAAAGTTAATCTCATTTGAAGATCAAGTTTATCCTGGAAATTCTATTCCTATTATATGCTGTAAACAATCAGTAAACCGTTAAACGTGAACTTGTAAACCAGACCAATGATGACACGAGCGAATTGAAATATTTAACTGAATCATAATTGAAAACTATTATATGGTGTAAAACAATCAGTAAAATATTAAATATGAATTTGTAAACTAGACCAATGATAACACGAGGGAATTGAAATATTGAACTGAATCATAATTGCAAATAATTATATGCTGTAAACAATCAGTAAAACGTTAAACATGATTTTGTAATGTAGACCAATAATGAAACGAGCGAATTGAAATATTGAACTGAATCATAAAATTAACTTTCAATTCAATGGAACGTTTATGCCAATAGGAGAGGAAGATAACGATTAACCGTAGACTTGAATAGGTTAAAATTGTAGTGATCGGAGAAAGAACCTCTTGGGAGTCGTTTCCACGGACTAGTGGTTCGCTGGTAGAAGCTGTTTGAGTGGAACTTATTTCTCACCAATGGAACACGGAGGGATACGCGTGGTTTGCTGCAATGTAAGTGACATGGCGAGTATTAGTCGTGAAGGTTAGACTTACTGGAACCAAGGAATGTAGTTCGTCCGGGCACTTTCTATGGAAATGGCAATAGAGCAGACGTTTCATTTTGTTTCTGCCGACAGATATTAGAAGTGTTTAGCTTTAAATAAATTAATTTACACATATTCAATTAATTTACACATATTTTTTAATTGTCAAAGTATTTTTTATTTCAGTATATTAATTCTAAAAAAATTGATAGGTTTTTATGGATATTCCCACCTTTTACTGCCGAAACGGTTAAATGAAGCCGTCTCCTCTACTCCAATAGCTTCATCTCTCACACTTCTCCTCTGGGTAAGTCCCTTCCTCTTACTTGACAGTAATAGTCTTCAAATATTCAAATGTAATGTCAATCGACATCTTCTGATGCCTTGATCTAATTCTAAATCCCTGTCTTTATCATTCTGAGCTTATTTAAACCTGAAATATATTAAGGATTATAGAATTTTGTTTACAGTAACTTGTATTTCGAGGCGGCCCCGTTTCTCTGTACTGACCATACTCAACAATGTTTTCTTCTTTGATCGATCAAGAAATCATTTTTTTCAGCGATAATTATTCTAAGACTCTAGATAATAAATCTTAAGTTATATTTGCGGCATATTATTTTTATCTTAAGTATAATATGACTGAAACAGGCAACATTATATTTGGGTAATTTTCGAAGACACATTTAATTAAGGAAACATTTCTAAAGTTTTTTGTAACTTTTCTTCGGGAAGATTTCATACTCAAATTTCCTCCACGGTTGAGTCGACCAGGTGAGATTAAATAATGATCGAATAAAATGAAAAAAAAAAAAGAAACAAATCTTAATGAACGTAACATGACGGAGCGTATAGAAAATAAATAAAATCGTCATTTGAAAATCATTTAAATCACTTTGGCTTCTTAAGTTACACTAATGTTTGATTTCCACTTGAAGAAAAATTAATCTCTTGCAAAAGTATTGCTGCTATACATGGGCAGGAACTGACAAGACTTCCATTTCCAGTATTGATAAAGTTCAAAAGCGCCTACTCGGCCTTTTGAGTAATTAATTGTTTTCCACCATACATCCACTTTCCCATAGACGAAATGTTACAAGACTCCTACTATTGTATTGTCATTTCCATGAACTATGTTCAGACGAGCTACATTTCTTAGTTCCTCAAACACTAACCCTGCCAGCTTAGATCCACCGTGCCGCCTAAACTGAGGCCAATCTCTCTCAATCTCTTAGTATTTGTTTTAGTAAAGAGTAAGCTCCATTCGTGTATATTTCCACAAGAACTGTTGTTATAATCTTAATCTCTTCAAGTGTAGGAGTAACATTTATCTTTCACACATATCTGTATAAACTGCACACATTAATCTTTCCACACTCACAATAACCGCATTCACTTGGCCCTTGAATAGGAAAAATATTGCGCATCAAAACATGTACACAGATAACTAATCCGCATTATGCACTAGAGTTTCTCAACCGTTTTACCCTTGCATAACCCTTAAAATAAATTACATGTCTCAAAGAACCCCTGAACAAAAAAAAAATTATATACCATACCTTTCTTATTTTATTTTCATCGTATTTCACGAGGGCAATATCATAGTATATATTTATGAATAAATGGTTTAGGGGAAAATGTATATTTCTTTGTCAAACATTTTCGGTAATGCTAAGTAAAATTCATACTCTCCGTTTATAATACTTCATCAGGGTGTTTTCATTCACAGAAAAAATTCTAAACTGAAACGTAAAAAAATAAAGATGAGTAACCAATATCATATACCTATAATATAAATCTAAACAGAACAAAAACAGACAATTGCAGCATAAGTTGTTTTTTTTTAAATTTTACTGGCAATGTTGAAGAGACATAAGCTAAATCGAGGCAAATGTCCTTTGAACCAATAAATCGGGTAAGAAAATGTTACTTTCAGAACCATTTGGTAAAGTGAAACATGCTTCTCCAATGTGTAGCCTGTACCTGTTTTTTGCTACACAAATATTGAATTTGAGGTCGAACTTTAGATAGATATGCACGGATTTCATTCTCAGTATAGAGGAGACGATTTTTTCTTTATACTTGTTAAATAAAATGAAGGTGATTTCACACTGGCGCCCTGCAGACATCACTAAATATATTCTCAATGATTGTTATATTTTTTAAATAAAGTATTAGGTTAGGAATGATGATGTCTATATTTCAATATTGCAATAACCAAAATATATTGTGTGTATTTAGTAATATTATATATATGTAATTAAATAAAAAGTCAAAATTGCTTTCTAAAAGTGCATTAGCTTATCTTACCTGTTCTCGCAGAACCATTGGGGATTTTTTTGCGGAACCTTAGTGTTCCGGGCTACCCAGGTTGGGAAACGCTGGTATACGCAAACAGACGCAACATTTTTTTTATATATATAGATTTAAGAAATTGTAAGATTTTATCCTAAATACTTTTTCTTTAAATTAACCAGCGTCTATCAGATTTCGTTGAGAATATTCTTAATAATTTTAGTTTCTGAATTTAATTCTACAGCAGAACATTTTCCAAAAGCCCGCTGGATCAAGATCATAATCAAACCTTTCTTGCGCTGTGTTAAACAAAAGCCAATTGATCCATGAAGGTTGGTATCCGTTACACCTGTGTGATTTCGTTGATTAACATTTTTACTTTAATTCATGAATTTAGTAAAATATGAACCCCCATCCCGATGTATTCAGTGATGAATTACTTGTTGTATGAAATATATCCCCCAAAATATTTTTCTGTGTGTGTGTGTGTGTGTGTGTGTATGTGGCTTTGCACTTGTTAAAATCAGTTATTTGGACAGATTACTGATTAGAACAAATGTTTCAAGATATGAAAAATAAATGTTAGCGCCTCATTTGCTACGATTAGTGGTATTTCATTATCCTGCTCGCGCCATGCCATTAATTCAACATACAGGCTGCGATGGATAAATTGTCGCGGAAATTAGGCAAAACTGAAATTGTTCCAGTAATTGTCATTCAGAAATTGGCTTTTGATACACCAGCGTCTGTGGAATTGGCTTTTGATGCACCAGCGTCTGTGGAATTGGCTTTTGATGCACCAGCGTCTGTCGTGTTTACAGTAATATCTACAAATGAGTATTCAGTTTTTTCCTCATCAAACTGAATACACAATGATAGATATCGCTGTAAACAAACAGACGGAACCATATATATATATATATATATATATATATATATATATATATATATATATATATATATATATATATATATCATTTATTCGAAAATTCTAACATAAATATGTTATAAAATCACTACAAAAATACCCAATTGTTTCAACATTTCTGGTGTCTTATCAAGTGATGGTGTTGAAGAGACCAGAATTGTTGAGACAAAATGGGTATTTTTGTGGTAATTTTATTACATATTTATGTTAGAATTTTCGAATAAATGATTATATTTGCTCTACACTGCATTGAGAATAGTATTTATTGGTTATTGGAATTTATTCCGTATACACCAATCCTATACTCATATATATATATATATATATATATATATATATATATATATATATATATATATATATATAGGGTGCGATGGATAGATTGCCTTGTAAATTACGAAAAAAATAAATACACTGACATATCATTTTAACAGATATATTTACCAAAATTGCACAAAAATATTTTTAAATACGAAAGAATACATTTATTCATTAAAACCACCATTGTCTTAATTTACGGCCTCCAGATGACTTTGGAATCTCCTCAACTCTTCGGGACGGTCTCGTTGGTGAAGCTGGTGGATGCTGCCATGATCCTTGCCTTCAGTTCGCCCTTTCTAAGTTTCGGGCGGAGTGAATTGCGTCATGCCGCTCATTTATATATTTATATTTTGTAGTAGACAAAATGAAAAACAAACAATGCGCATGCGTGAAATTAAAATAAATAAAATGGCGGAAATTTAATCATAACACCCTTTGTTTTACTATAATTACACTTCATCGACGACACGCTATTTCAAAGAAAGAAATGTTAATTAATCCTAAGAAGCGAATCGCACACAAATAAAACTGCGTCTGAAATTATTTCCGAGACATTTACTGTTATGGGGTCCACCCCTTTTTCATATAAGTGGACTCTACCAGAGTTACTGGGAGTGCTGCCGTTAAATACCCAGAGTTACAGTCAGTGAGGGTAGTCGGTAGTCGGATGTCAGACGACCGGCTGAACGGTTGAACTCTCTGCCTTCGGGTGGGGAGGAACTCGAACGAGGCTACGCCGAAGGGCGGAATCTCGTTCGGGGAGGTAAACCGACCCTGAACCCGTTTATACGGGTTCAAAGGGTATATTTTTTGGCCGAGCCCACGGGCTCGGAGATCCCACGTTAAACCGGCCTTGTGCCACATGATACCCTCGTGGGGGGGTGACTAAATACTAGTAGGTAGTCGGATGTCAGTCGATGTCGGACGACCGGCTGAACGGTTGAACTCTCTGCCTTCGGGCGGGGAGGTAAGCCGACCCTGAACCCGTTTATACGGGTTCAAATGGTATATTTTTGGCCTCGGAGATCCCACGTTAAACCGGCCTTGTGCCACATGATACCCTCGTTGGTGGGTGTCTAAATACTAGTCGGTAGTCGGATGTCAGTCGATGTCGGACAATCGGCTGAACGGTTGAACTCTCTGCCTTCCGGCGGGGAGGAACCTGACAGAGACTAGGCCGAAGGGCGGATTCTCTTTCGGCGAGGTAAACCGACCCTGAACCCGTTTATACGGGTTCAAAGGGTATATGCTCGGAGATCCCACGTTAAACCGGCCTTGTGCCACATGATGCCCTCGTGGGGGGTCACTAAATACTAGTCAGTAGTCGGATAGTGAGAGGATATACGACGAGAGTGAGGGAATATACGAACGGAGATAGTGTGAGGTAACCTCTTGTAGTAGTCAGTTACAAGCACGTAAACTCTAAGGAAGTCCTACTTCGAGACTGTGTACATCTATCTGTATTTGCTACTAACCGCGTTCCTGAACTTACTAACAGTATTACTCTTTGTATGATTGTGTAAATACATTTTATTTCTTATATTTAATTATTGCGTTTGTCATTCCTTGGAGACGGAATTCATCTCGGAATCCACAACATTTACAATCAAGCGAAATATCTGCATAAACGCACACAAATACATGTGTTAACAAATACACACGCAGATAAGGATTCAAAAACATACATGTTCTTCTAAATGTGTTGTTCATTCAGGACGTGAGAGCTCGTCGGTTTACACGATATCCTATTCTATTGAGGCTATTTGTAAATGTTTATCTTTTTGCTATCATTCCTCGTCTTTCCTTGCTTTGCTAACCATTTACAAAAATACGTTAGGTAGGTTATGCGTCGGTTTCCTCGGTCAGTTTTACCTGAAATATATACTGCGTGTCATATTTTCGAAGCCCTTTTTTGTGTCCTATAAATTGCAATTTTGCTCTATAAATTGCAAATTGTGCCCTATAAATTGCGACTGTCGTAGTTTCTTAGCGCTTTTTTGTGCCCTATAAATTGCAATTGCCTCTTTTTTGTGCCCTATAAAATTGCAATTGTCGGTTTACACGATATCCTGTCAATAGTAGCTATTTGTAAATAGAAATGATTGCGAAAAGGCTATCATTTCTCGTCCCTGCTTTGCTAACCATTTACAAAAATAAGTTAGGTAGGTTATGCGTCGGTTTCCTCTGTCAGTTTTACCTTAAATATATACTATGTGTCATATTTTCTAATCTCTTTTTAGTGCCCTATAAATTTCATTTGTCTCTTTCTGACGCATAAGTGTAATTTTCATTCCCATTTCCTCTAAATCTTCGTCGTTGCTCACATATTCAGTCTATGTTATTTTTGTAATTTTCTGTAGAGCCACGTTTCTGTTGCCTCAAGATTTCGCCTGAGATTCCCAGCATTCACTGGCATATGTGAGGGCCGATATTGCATGAGAGTTCAGTACTCTTTTCTTTGTTTTCTAACGAGATTTTCCTGTTTAGCTTGTGGAAGGCATTTTCTCTATCCCAATGTGTGTTCGGATGCGGATGTCGCTATTTCCGTCCTAAAATGCTTTTTAGATATTTAAATTTTGTACTTTGATGATTTTGTCTTTTTTCGATTTGTAATTCTGATGTTGGAGGAGGGTCTTCCTTTTGCTGATAATCATACAGTCTATCTTCTTACGAATGATTTTAATCCTTTCTACTTGATATTCTTTAGTATCTTCCATAGGAGTTCTGTAGTTTCTTTTCTGTGCCTGTTATTAAAATTCTGTCATCTGCATATCAAATGTCGTTAAGATAATATCCGCCAATGATCAATCCTACTAAACCTTGTAATACTCTCATTATTACTTCATTGTAAAGTTTGAATAGGTTGGAGTAATTGATAGCGGTTTCGATTAAGGAATCGGAGGGCGAAGTTCGAATTTCAGTTAAATCCAATAAATACACTTACATGCTAATAACATTTGGAAAGGTATGGATCCTATTCTTCTCCTTCCAGCTACGGGTAAATATCAGGAAATATTGTTTTTTATAACCTTGGAGGGCAACTGGTCTCCCGCAGAAAAAAATGGCGACATTCTGCGGAGAAAATCTGTCTTGAAAGACACATGATCGCCTAAGCGTTGGTCACGCATGTTACATAACACAACTGAAATTTGAATAAGTCTGGTGAGAAAAAATTTCCTTGTCTTCTACCCATTCTTTTTTCCTATAATTACGGAATTCATTTTCCTATCCGTGTGAAGTATTTGATTCCAAACATAAGTTCTCGAGTATCCCAAAACTCTTTGCAAATAATTCAACTTAAGAGATCGAACTGTAATTCATGGCGTACTTTATCAAATACTTTTGCATAATCTCTAAAACATAATTGTTGTAACCTAGGGAATTTATTGAACAGAATTATCAAACGAAGTTTGGTAAAGAACGATGATACTTAGCACAAGAACAACACATATAATTTTCGCCAATGGCGCCTAGAAGGAGTAGTCAACTGCTAGAATCTCCAATGCCAGGATATCTACCAACTTCCCCATCCAGTGTGATGTGAAATGAGGCAATATTTACTGGAGGGTATCCAAGCCTGTAGTCTCGGCCAAAAATTACTCGTAGACACCGTATAAAACGGGGTCAGGTAGCTGTTTCTCGAGACGAGACTCTGCCCTTCGAGATAGCATCGTCTGGGGATCCTCTCTGTCCGGATGCAGAGATTTTGACCAGCACAATTGGAGACGAATCTCCAACTGCAGACGAACTTACAGTATTTACTACTGTATTCATGAGAATGGGGATATATACATTATCGTCCGTAGGTATGTTGCAATGGTAAGTATACATCCTTTGGGAATTATATTGTTCTACACAAACACTGGTGCGCGCGCGTACACACACTTTTCAAAAATCTATGAATAAATAAAATAAACTTGGAAATAAGATCGATAGCAAAATATTAATGGAAATTGCAAAAAGAGAGGAAAGGAAGTAGCATAGACAGAAAGAAAAAAGAAAGAAAGAAAGAAAGGAACGTCATAAAAAGAAAGAAACACACATAGAACGAAAGAAAAAAGAAACAAAGAAACAAAGAGACAAGCAAACAATAAATAGAATGAATAAACAGAGAAAGAATGAATGAATGAAAGAAAGAAAGTTAAATACATTTACACGGTAAAGAAAAAAAGAAAGAAAGAAAGAAAGAAATAAAGAAAGAAAAAGAGTAAGAAAGAAAGAGATAATATAAAAATAATACTGGAAAAGAAAAAAAAATGACCTTTGGAAAAAGATAAAAGCGAGGAAGGAGAAAAGAAAAAATGATGATAATGGAATAAGTGTAGGCAAATAGAAAACAACCAATGCCAAAATGCATGACAAAAAATAGAATGAACGATAAAAAAAATGAAAGTATGAGAAATAAAGCACTGAAAAGCTTTAAAAACCTAGTAAAAAGATATAAAAATGAAGAATATCAAGAAACGACATAAAAGAAAAGACAGTAGGAAGTGTAAAAGTTAAAAATGAAAAAAATTAAACGAAAAGGGCAAGAAAAAATAAATGAAAAATAAACACACGCAAAAGAATTATAAAATGATAAAACTAAAATAAAACAGCAAGGAAAATAAAAAAAACAAAATAAAAGAGTAGAAATATAAAAAGAAAACATTAAAACATCACTAAGCAAATATGTCTCCGGGGAATTATATTGAGTAATGTAACCTTAATCTAGTCCTAAATTCTGGGGTAAGCAATAAATATCTACTTCACTTATGCGATTCAAGCTGATATTTTTTTTTTATTCACAATGATGCGTCATATCTATCCATATATCTCTTCGAGCTGATGCGAAGATACATGCCTGTAATTGAAGAAAAGTCCTCCCTAATACTCATTAGTAAACATCTATGCAGATGACAACATTGTTTATGGAGGTATCTCTAAAGACCAATTTGACCAAAATCTTGCAGACGATCTCTTCACCGACTGAGATCTTACAAGTTAAAAGCTAAAGAACATGTTTCTTTCTTTCAGTGCCATAAAAGAAAAACAATTTAGTATCGTTTCATTCAACCTACTGCAGTAAAAAATCTACCTCGTCAGTCATATATCGAAAGATACATGATTGCCAAAGCATGTATCACACATCTTAGACAACATTTAAAATTTATCAGGTCTATTCATAAACACATTAAAGTCAATATGAAATCCTATAAAATATTAATACCAGGTTTTGATAGTAATGCTATGTATATGTTATTGTAAAACACAGTATCACTATCCTGCCATGTGTATCAATGTTGTAAACAAACAAACGTTATATGTTGTAGTGTTAATAGAATAATGAATTTGTGTTACTATTTTATATTAATTTCTGTGTTAATATGCCAAATATGGGATATATTTGTGGCAGCCAGCTGCAGGTGTGGCAATTGGTGTACAGTAATTGCTAGGAGTGATGTCCCATTTTTAACAACTCTGCTGGAGGTGTGGCAATTTGTGTACAGTAATTGCTAGGAGTGATGTCCCATTTTTTAACGACGCTGATGGAGGGGTGGCAATTGATGTACAGTAATTATTAGGAGTGCAATCCCACTTTTTTACAACGCTGCTAGAGGTGTGGCAATTGGTATACAGTAATTGTTAGGAATGGAGTCCCATTTATTTATAACACAGCAAGAGTTGAGGGAATTGGTGTACGGTAATTGTTAGGAGTGCAGTTTCATTTTTTATAACTCTGCTGGAGGTATGGCAATTAGTGTACAGTAATTTCTAGGAGTGCTTTCCCATTTTTTTTACAACTCTACTGGAGGTGTGGCAATTGGTGTACAGTAATTGTTAGGAGTGCTTTCCAATTTTTATTACAACTCTGCTGGAGGTGTGGCAAATGGTGTACTGTAATTGTTAGGAGTGCTTTCCCATTTTTATTACATCTCTGCTGGAGGTGTGGCAATTGGTGTACAGTAATTGTTAGGAGGGCTTTCGCATTTTTTTTACAACTCTGCTGGAGGTGTGGCAATTTGTGTACAGTAATTGTTAGGAATGCTTTCCAATTTTTTTACAACTCTGCTGAGGTGTGGCAATTGGTCTACAGTAATTGTTAGGAGTGCTTTTTTATTTATTTTACAACTCTGCTGGAGGTGTGTCAATTTGTGTACAGTAATTGTTAGGAGTGCAGTTTCATTTTTTATAACTCTGCTGGAGGTATGGCTATTAGTGTACAGTAATTGCTAGGAGGGCTTTCCCATTTTTTTACAACTCTGCTGGAGGTGTGGCAATTGGTGTACAGTAATTGTTAGGAGTGCTTTCCCATTTTTTTACAACTCTGCTGGAGGTCTGGCATTTGGTGTACAGTAATTGTTAGGAGTGCTTTCCAATTTTTTACAACTCTGCTGGGGTGTGGCAATTGGTCTACAGTAATTGTTAGCAGTGATTTTTTATTTATTTTACAACTCTGCCGGAGGTGTGGCAGTTTGTTTACAGTAATTGTTAGGAGTGCAGTTTCATTTTTTATAACTCTGCTGGAGGTATTGCAATTAGTGTATAGTAATTGTTAGGAATGTTTTCTCATTTTTTTTACAACTCTGCTGGATGTGTGGCAATTGGTGTACAGTAATTGTTAGGAGTGCTTTCCCATTTTTATTACAACTCTGCTGGAGGTCTGGCAATTGGTGTACAGTAATTGTTAGGAGTGCTTTCCCATTTTTTTTACAACTCTGCTGGATGTGTGGCAATTGTTGTACAGTAATTGTTAGGAGTGCTTTCCCATTTTTATTACAACACTACTGGAGGTGTGGCAATTGGTGTACAGTAATTGTTAGGAGTGCTTTCCCATTTTTATTACAACACTACTGGAGGTGTGGCAATTGGTGTACAGTAATTGTTAGGAGAGCTTTGTCATTTTTTTTACAACTCTGCTGGAGATGTGGCAATTTGTACACAGTAATTGTTAGGAGTGCTTTTTTATTTATTTTACAACTCTGCTGGAGGTGTGGCAATTTGTGTACAGTAATTTTAGGAGTGCTTTCCCATTTTTTTACAACTCTGCTGGAGGTCTGGCAATTGGTGTACAGTAATTGTTAGGAGTGATTTCACATTTTTTTACAACTCTGCTAGAGGTCCGGCAATTAGTGTACAGTAATTGTTAGGAGTGCTTTCCCATGTTTTACAAATCTGCTGGAGGTGTGGCAATTGGTGTACATTAATTGTTAGGAGTGCTTTCCAATTTTTTTTAAACTCTGCTGGAGGTGTGGCAATTGGTCTACAGTAATTGTTAGGAGTGCTTTTTTATTTATTTTACAACTCTGCTGGAGGTGTGTCAATTTGTGTACAGTAATTGTTAGGAGTACAGTTTCATTTTTTATAACTCTTCTGGAGGTATGGCAATTACTGTACAGTAATTGCTAGGAGTGCTTTCCCATTTTTATTACAACTCTGCTGGAGGTGTGGCAATTGGTGTACTGTAATTGTTAGGAGTGCTTTCGCATTTTTATTACAACTCTGCTGGACGTGTGGCAACTGGTGTACAGTAATTGTTAGGAGTGATTTCCCATTTTTATTAAAACTCTGCTGGAGGTGTGGCAATTGGAGTACAGTCATTGTTAGGAGTGCTTTCCCATTTTTATTACAACTCTGCTGGAGGTGTGGCAATTGGTGTACAGTAATTGTTAGGAGTGCTTTCCTATTTTTTTGCAACTCTGCTGAGGTGTGGCAATTGGTCTACAGTAATTGTTAGCAGTGATTTTTTTATTTATTTTACAACTCCTCCGGAGGTGTGGCAGTTTGTTTACAGTAATTGTTAGGAGTGCAGTTTCATTTTTTATAACTCTGCTGGAGGTATTGCAATTAGTGTATAGTAATTGCTAGGAGTGTTTTCTCATTTTTATTACAACTCTGCTGGAGGTGTGGCAATTGGTGTACAGTAATTGTTAGGAGTGATTTCACATTTTTTTTACAACTTTGCTGGAGGTCTGGCAATTGGTGTACAGTAATTGTTAGGAGTGATTTCACATTTTTTTTACAACTCTGCTGGAGGTCTGGCAATTGGTGTACAGTAATTGTTAGGAGTGTTTTCCCATGTTTTACAACTCCGCTGGATGTGTGGCAATTGTTGTACACGAATTGTTAGTAGTGCAGTCCCATTTTATCACAACTTTGCTGGAGAGGTGTAATTGTCGTGGAGTAATTGTTAGGAGTGATGTCCCAATTGTTTACAATTCGCTGGTAAATGTTTGCATTTTATTCCCACCATATAAGTCGACCTCTAGTTTTAGTTTTTAGTTCTAGGAAATATATTTTAGGCTTGAAAACTTGTACACCAGAATTTATGTTATATCAATATGTTTAATTCTAAATATACAAAATCTACTAACAATTACAGTCTTGAAAGCTGAAATCTACCAGCATTTAAGATTTGTTATACATTTCTATCAGTTTACTCACTTTGAAATAACTTCCTGTAGACCGGGTTGTTTGGATTACAACTGGTCTACCACAAAAAATGGCCACCTACTGCGAGAAAAAAATATCTCTCTCGTCAGTCATATATCATGTGTGGCACATACCTGACTGATCGTTTCCCTACTTAGGTTCTCGTGCTTTCTCCAGTCTCGATGACCGTTCCTATTCTAGATGAGCTTTCAGCCACTGAAGTCCTACTTACTCTTTCGACTTCAAGTCTGTCGTTAACTGGGGCAAAGGAGGGCGTGTTAATTTCAACTCCAAAAAACTAAACTTCGCTCCATTAATCATCTGAGAGACCCCTCTCTGCCTTCCATCAGCATGGTTGATGCTTACCTCCTCGGGCTACCGTTCTCGGCTGACATGAAGTCGAAAGACTATATTGAATCCATTGCTAGGTCAGCTTTTAAGAAAGGTGGTTAACTGTATCGAGCGAGACAATTTCTCTCTCCAAAATTTATCTCACATAACTATAAGTCTACCATTCGTTCTTGCTTAAAATATTGCTGCCGCACATGTTTCGGCATCCATGATAGAAGGATCAGAAATATTATTGGCCCTGATCTGGCGACACGTCTTCAGTCACTTTCCCACCGCCATTTAGGCGGCCCATATGTCTCTTTACTATAAATACTCTCATGGTATTTGTTCGGGTGACTTCTTCACTATGTTAGCTGGACTTTTTTAATTTAAACTCAGTACAAGACTATCGTCGAGATCTGATAGATTTAGAATTGTGCTGGCTAAATGTAACCGTAAATTCTATATTAACACTTTCTTTTCTCGCATTTCTCGCTTGTAGATATACATTCCGGCCCCATGTTTTTCAGAAAACGTTAATCTGCAAAAATTTAAATGCAATGTCAATCGCTATCTACTGTCCTCCTGATTACTCTTTCCTCTTCCCATCTCCTTATTATTTTTGTTCCTAATTCGTCCACACCTGTAATCCCTTGTGTCTTAGTCCTTTTGTTGCCTTGCATGGGGTGATAGCAATTATCTTTAAAAAAGTTCACTTCCGGTCTAAGAAGAAAATAAATATTACGTTCACACTAAATATGTCGTATCTAATAGATTATAACTACCATATCTAGACTGGCGCTGCACAATCCTCACGTCCCAGTTTTGACCGGGTACAAAAATCGTTTAAGCAGGCTTATGTAGAAAGAAGATATAGTTTACAAGGTCATTCTTATGAACCCAACGTCGCAAACCAATTGTGTGAAGTGAATTCAACTCTAAGGGCTTTTTTTCCTAAGTGGTCTTTGTGAAACAGACTCCGCGTGGTACTTCAATGAGCTCATTAATTTTTACCTCTTGAAGTGTCGTTCGATATCAATCTTCAAAATCTCATAAAAATGGAAGTGTATGTAGTACAAAGGGCCTATAACCTTACCTTCTATTCATATCACGCAATTCATTGACCATCAACTGTAATCCTCGACTTTGAGTACATCTGAAGATTCGTATTAAGTGAAATTTATAAGAATGAACTTAACTGTATTAATATTATTCTTATACGATAGTAATTCTCACACATTATGCGTCCTAATACTAAAATTTGACTTATTGAGTTTGAAATCGATACAATAATAATATTGCGATCGTCTGCCATAATACGCCATCTTCTTTCATGTCTCTCTATATATGATCATGTTTATCCAGAACATCTTTCGTAAGTCGAATCAATTTACCCTCATCATTCTGCAGTCGAAATCCTGCCATCCATTACACATGCAAGTTAAGTACGTAAGTTGTTATTTACCTCGGCCTCTATTATCTTTAATATGTCCAATGTGTGTCAGATTCTTCGAGCCCTCTTTTCTCATTATATATCCCTAGCTGTTTTTTTTTTTACTGGTTCTAAGACTATGTGTCTTTTTCGCTCCCGTTTCTGTTAAAACTTACTTATTCCTCACAAATTCCGCCCATATTATTATCAGAATTTTTCTCTGGAGGCACGTTACTGTTGTCTGAAGAATCCGCTTCGTCTGCAAGAGAACTGTTCAGAATTCAGTACCATAGAGTCATTCACTGTCAAAGTAAAGGACGTATATTTAGTTTAGTATTACTTTTATTTGCTTCCATCGAAATTTTTCTGGTTCTAAATACTTTAGAGTTTGGCAGGTATATTTCACTATTCAAAAACACGTTCGCAGAGGTAATAGCATACTAGTTTGTAGAATAAGCAAAGGCAATAAGCCAATATATCTGTTACAATTAACAGACGCGGGTTCAATATTAAGCGGAAACGAAAATGTGATATATTGTTCGCAATATCTGTAGCATTTTTGAATATATCATATTTGTTTCCATTTGTAATATTTTCTAATGATCTAACGGATTGATTTTTTTATAAAGAAAATTTAGCTGCAAGCCATCTCAGAAGAAAAAGAAAGATCTTCAGAATTTATCAGTTGTTGAAAATTAAGTTCATTACCCTTTCATCACGAAGATAATTGTGCCGTTTAACATACCTTTTGCTTTGGGCAAAATCAATCATGTCGGTTTGAGATTATCTTAGCAAATTGTTCAGAATCTCTTTTTGATTAATTAGTCAGGTTTTTTTTTATTTACGAAGATCTCCTTCTCTCGAAGATTAGTACTCAACCATTATTTCTACCGAAGATGAGTACTCAAGTATTATTTTCATTCTTACTTTTAATTAGGATTTCCCCTTAAATATGCAACTGTTAGCTACCGAGTTGAGTGCGTTGGCAGAGACACCAAGCTCGATTTTCAAACATTAATGCTTTCTATTAGAGCTTAAAAGGGTGCCTTTTCATAGGACCAAACCGATATTTCTCGTGTCTTATGCGTGAGGTGATTGGCTCCCATTTCTAACTCCGCTACTTATATTTTTTAAACGATTTTCCCCGCCCCAAATCAATGCAGCCGCTAAGACACAATATGTTACTGAGTGTGAGAGAATACGAGAAATATAGCATATTTAAGGAGAGGGAACAATAAAAGAAGAGGAATATGGAATACAGAAAATAATGATTCACAGTTTTTACATAATTTACATTATTCGGACTATTGCCCTCATCTTTGTCGCTATATTTATTACAACATTGAGGCCGTTCTATGCTCCGACCTTCTTCCGGTGGTTGGAATGTCGAACTGAACCCTTTATTTCGCTCACTGGGGGAGATTGGTCTAGTTCCACGTGCCAGGTTTAATGGATGTCAGTTGTCTCCTGTTAATTCCCCTCTCCAAGTTTTCCACTGCCTTAACCAGGTATTGAACTCACACTGTTTGGGTCCTGGCACTGGATCTAACCAACACACTGTGCCATGTGTCCCTGAAACTTTGTAATAAATAGACGGATGTTGAAATACATATTTGTTTCGACGTCTAAAGATTTTAAATCAGGTGGTTAACGATGGTGGTATTATTACCACCATCGTTAACCAACTGTTGCATATTTGTTTCACACTTTTTGGGTCCTGCCACTAGATCTAACTGATATATATATATATATATATATATATATATATATATATATATATATATATATATATATATATATATATATATATATATATATATAATTATGTAATGAAAAACAAACCACTTTAAGGTACCATTACGATAATTTATTTCACCTAAATCCTTTTTTAAGGATTCAGGATCATCAGGTAAAACTTCCAACAACGAATTGAGAGGAAAAATGGGATTAGAAATTGGTGGGTAGTGTAATTTTTGTAATTTAATAGAGGGGGTTGAGAGTGGTAGTTAAACAGACAATATAAAGTATAGGGAGGGGTTAATTTTATATCTCTCTTAAGTATGTTTATATTGGAGTAGGAGGAGTGACAGAAACTTGAATTAAGAGAGATATAAAATATATATGAAATAGATTTGTTGTTGGAAGTTTTACCTGATGATCCTGAATCCTTAAAAAAGGATTTAGGTGAAATAAATTATCGTAATGGTACCTTAAAGTGGTTTGTTTTTCATTACATATTAGCTCTATCCTCACATTGAGCTCTCAGGATTTTATCCTCTTTGGATTTACCAATTCGGTTTACCAAGTTCCTTATAACTTAATTATATATATATATATATATATATATATATATATATATATATATATATATATATATATAGACTGATAATGATTCACATTGTAGTTAAAGTTTTCTAAATAATTGACCTGAAAAAAAGAAAAAAAAAGAAAGTCGGTTAAACAAACGAGAATCGATAAAAAGAATCTGTTACCATAGAACTTGCTGCAATAATTGTGACCACTGCTCAACTTATCCTTTGATTCTGCTCATATTCCGTGTCTAATATCCGATACTGACTGGATGCCTATTTTTAATCACCTTACTCCCAAAGAAACCGATAAATCCCCTAATACAAAAAGGGGTACTGTGCGTGAGAGAACATGTAAAAAAAAGTAAACATTATTAATGAATCGTAATTAAGACGACAGTCAATATAACGATTGACATTGCATTTAAAGTTTCGAAGTTGACCAAAAAACAAAAGGTCGAACGACAGTTCCCCAAGAGTGAACTTCGAGAGAAGAAACTGCAAGCTTACAATTTATGATTACATCTAGACATTTCAACTGTAAAATGGTGAGACCTGGCAGCCAATCTAGTACTGCGCTTAAATTCTTGTAGTCGAAGTAACAAAGAGGAATATTAATCAGGATAATTACTATAATAATTTTTATAGAGAAAGTACAGGGAAGAAATTATTATTATAGAGCTTTGATTATATCTGACCAATGGATATCTTATACACTGTTTACTATTTGACTATTTTAATTTTTATTGCATGGTACAAGTTTCTTATTTCGGTTGTTATACTCAAAGTTCCGGCCGTTGCATCCTCTGGACTTCTAATGTGTCTGTCTCCGACAATATATATTTAGAGTCGGAGGTAAGTACATAGAAACCTACCTAACGAGCCTGTGTAAATGGATGGCAGAAAAGAGAAGTGCTGTAAGGAGATTATTATTGCTTAGAGCTTAAGATGATAGGGATTTGTGGGGAGCCATGACTTCCCATATTATTCTAAGTTGTTATATTCACCGTTGTATCGCTTCTCCTTTTAAAAGTGTCTGTGTACGGACTCGGCATTTATTTGTTAAGACCACATGATTTAGTTTATTTGGTTTATTTTGTCTCAAGAGATGTCAACACCTCAATGGGTTATGTAATGCCGACAAGATTTTTAGGATAGGTTCGTATGAATAGAACATGTTTTCTTTCTAAGAAATCAATTTGTGGGACAGGTTTCATTGAGGTATTTTTAGTTTAGTTTATTTTGTTTTACGTCATATCAACATGTGATATTTAATGCCGGCAAGATCTTTTTTTAGGAAATGTTCGTATGAATAGAATATGTATTTTTGTAAGTAATCAGTTTGTATATCCGGTTACATTGAGGTATTCTAGAAATATGGATCGCTCACGAATTTGGGTGTTATTCTTACGCTGGAGCCATGCTTATCTTGATTGTATAGTTCCAAATTTTAGTATATGTATACAGAAGCGAGTCCAGATACGTCGGAGTGATTTTTTCTCATTCTAATTTCAATGAAATAGAAAGCTCTTGGTTAAAATATAAACGGTACGTTTCTACTTGTGAATTCAAAACATTGTTGGAGTAGAATTAAAAATTCATATACACTGTTTATGTGTGAGGAATTTCTTTTTAACATATAAAGAATTCCGCTACTCGAATTCTGTTCTTGGTCGCTACAAAAATGTATTTGAAGAAACTTGATTTAAATGCAAACAAAGAACAATATTTCTACTAATAAGACAGTTGGCAAAAAGTATAAAAGTGATCAAGCAAACGCATATAGGCAAGCATCACAAAGATAAAGGTTTTATATAAACGAGGAAGTACATTAGAAATTAAACGGCTCAACTATCACCCTTTAGATATAACATAAAATAAATGGACCGTATCACATTGACTGGAAGAGATACGGAAGAGTTACTTCCACGTTCAAATTGTATACATTACCGGTTGTATGGACCCTCTTCTACGGGTGGAAGTGTGAGACTTTGACACTCCAAGTTGGGACAGCTTTTCCAAAAAAAATACTTGAGAAAGCACCTCCGAATTTCCTATTTGAAGCACAGATTCGAAGACTATGCACTATGAATTCTTGTGGGCCGAATCTTTTCTCAACACTATTAATCGTCGGTAGATGGCATGGTTTGGCCACATCACACGTCATAGCAGTTTTCACAGGACAATCATGCAAAGAAGTTTGAAGACGGACGCAAATAAGGACGGCAACAGAAGAGCTGATGAGAAATAAAAGAGTGGACTCTATCGGAAAGGTTGAGAGACAGTGCCAGCAGATCATCCTGGATTGAAATAGTCGAAGGAAGATATTCATGATGACGATGATGATTAAATGTATATTGAAATCTATATTTCATGCAAGGGAATGCTTTCTTTTCAATTGTCAAAGCTGACAGATATTATAACATTTCCAGATACATATATGGAGATATAAAATTATTACGATATCCTTAAGTCAGTTATGCTAGGTATTTATCAGCCAAATATTTCTGCCTGTATCGTTTCTGTATATATATATATATATATATATATATATATATATATATATATATATATATATTCAATGAGGCATGGTTAAATAATTTAGATGTATTATGTCTATTTATTTTAGTTTTAATCCTTTCAAGTCTATGAATTATTTTCTAGGTGGCTGTAGAAATTTGATCAAGATAAATACGGAGACTTGAAAGGATTAAATCTAAAATAGACATAATGCGCATGAATTATTTAGCCAAAGCTACTTGGATGAAAATATTCTGCCTAAACACACACACAAACACACACACACGCATATATATATATATATATATATATATATATATATATAGTGCGATGGAAAATTGTCGTCTAAATTACGCAAAAATGAAAATATCAGGTCATCCCATAAGTTCTGTCCGAATTTTACCATTTTTTTTTAAATGAACGAAATTTAAAGAGTATTTTATAATGTTTAATGGAACTGGACATTATTTTTATGTTTAGATGCATTTAAACTGATCAAATTTTATTTCAGAGAACAATAAAATTAAATTTTGTTTGATTAAAACCCTGCTAACATGGAAGTACCCAAGAATCATTTGAGGCACATAATGCTTTATGAGTTCAAGAAAGGAAACTCAGCAGCCGAAGCAGCTAGAAACATTCACTTAGTTTATGGAAAGGAATGTGTGAATGAAAGAACTTGCAGAAGATGGTTTGCAAAATTAAGAGGTGGAGATTTCACCCTTGAAAATGAAGATCGAACAGGACGTCCAGTTGAGTTTGATGAAAAGCTTCTTGAAGAAGCCCTTGAAAAAAATCATGATTTATCAGTTGAGAAATTGGCAGCGGCTCTCAGTTCAAATCATACACTGTTCATCGTTATCTTCAACAACATGGAAAAGTTCCTAAACTTGGAAAATGGATGCTTCATGAATTGTCTGAAAACAACCTCAAATCACGAATTGTCATCTGCTCTTCGCTCCATTCTCGCCAACTTGTTTCACCTTTTTTGGATAGACTCTTGACGGGCGACGAAAATGGATCTTTTATCGAAATGTTAAGCACCGTAGACAGTGGCCCCAGCCACAGCCGAGAAGGGAACTTCATGAGCAAAAGGTCCTTCTTTCAATCAAGTGGGATCGCCAAGGAATAATCCACTTTAAATTCTTACCACCTAATGCAACAATTAATGCTCAAATATACTGTCAGCAATTAGAGCGTTTGAACCAAGCTTTGAGGAAAAAATACCTGCTCTAGTGAATCGAAAAGAAGTGATGTTTCATCAGGACAATGCGGGACCCCACACAGCAAGAATCATGTCACAAAAGATCGAAGAACTTGGTTGGGAGAAAATTCCTCATTCACCTTATTCTCCCGATCTTGCTCCTTCAGACCTCCATTTGTTTCGTAGCTTACAGAATCATTTGGAAGAAACAGCTTTTGTAACAGAGGAAGAGGTTAAAACGGACATTTGTGAGTTCTTCGAATCAAAGCCAAAATAAGTTTACAGTAATTGAATTAGTAAGCTTGTTAATAGATGGAAGGAAGTCATAGATAATCAGGGAAAATACATTGTTGATTGAATCTGTAATTAAATATAACATTTGGTCACTTGTTTTCTTTATTCAAAATTTGGACAGAACTTAGGGGATGACCTGATAATATTGTCAACTCATTTTAACAGATATATGTACCAAAATTAGCCAAAAATATCTGGTGTACTAAGAGCAAATTTATTCAATAAAATCGCCATTGGCCTCAACCACAGCCTCCAGTTGACTTTAGAATCCATACAACTCTTCTAGACGGTCACCTTGTTTATTTGGTGAATTCGGCCATGATCCTTGCCTTCATTTCATTTTTGTTGTGAAAAGGAAATATGCTGGTCTCTCGTTCAACTGCACCCAACACATAATAATCAAGGGTGTTGCTGTCTGGGGAGTCAGGTGGCGAGATGTAAGTAGGTGATATCAATCGTTGAAATTGTCTGACATCCATGAAAAGAGACACGAATGTCACCGAGTCCTTTTGCCAGACATAGGGTCTCCCATCAGCCGCGCTCTTGGCCCAGGACAAGACTACATCGCATACGGTTTACATATAAAATATGTATATTTAGGCAGCATATCTCCATTTAAGCATTTTTCATTGAATAATATAGATATACCAAGTCTATATATTTTTACCCAGATCCTTTACTGTTATCTAATCAGGTTCTTGATGTTAATCAGAAGAAGGCACCGTATATTTTTCTGACCCATGTACTTTTTTTATCTTTTCTTCGTAGAAAAATGAGAAGTTGTCGTCTAGTGTATTATGATGCTTTCGGATTCCACGCGCCATTATCTAAGTTTTTTCTTTCTACCTGACAGAGTTTCTATTTTTAACAGTCACCGATTTGCGGCATTCGAAAACTACCAGGAAAGGAAATAAAATGCATATAAATTGTCACAATTATATCACTCAAAATAAAACTCAGACATAATGGTTTTTGAAATGTGAAATCATCAGAAGGCATAGTACGAATTATGTACATTTTTTCTCCGGAACAAGGGAAATTGTCTTAACGGCAGAAAATTAATATAAACATATATGAAACAAGAACCACCGTTCGTCATCACCCAATGACACATAAAAGAAAAGTTGTGTCCACAAATATTATATATATATATATATATATATATATATATATATATATATATATATATATAACACACACAGTGACACGCATAAGTATTGGATACATGTTATTTCATGTTATAACTCTAGTTTATGTTCGCCATTTTGCCTGATATTTGTATCTCGTAAAGTTGTTTTAGTTGTATGTGGAAGGAATATTAAAAACTCATGGTTTAAATCCATTTTTTTTTATCAATGTTCAAAATTACCCTATGCAAAATATTGGATACATGAATTTTTCAAATTTCCAATCGAAACTTTAAAATACTTTAAATATTCAAATCTTCGATAGTATTGGAATGTTATTTCTGACCAATCAGAGAAGCAAACAATTCTTTACAAGATTCTGCTACTAATCATCTGACTCTTTGATGTGCATTCTGCAATTCAAGGATTAAAAATGGCAAAAACTAAAGAATTATCCAGAGATATGCGAAATCATTGAACGTCACAAAGGAGAACAAGGTTACCGAAAAAGTAGCAAAGAGATGACTCTAGCACTAAGTACAGCAAGAAATATCATCAGAAAGTATAAGAAGTATGGCGACGGTACAGCAAACCTTCCAAGAAATGGAAGACCGAGAAAAATAAATGAGAGTACTTCAAGGTGGATCAGCAGAAATGTGCAAAAAAAACTCCATTACTCGTTCTGAAAGTAAAAGTGATCTTGAGGGTGCTGAAATTAATGTAAATAAGAGCTCTATAACTTACAAGCTTTCATTCAAGATCATCAAGAAAAGTGCCTTTACTGAAAACCAAACATGTCAAAGACCGATTAAAGTTTGTCGAAACATTTGAAAAGAAAGGTATGCAGTTTTTGGAAAATGTAATCTGGTCGGATGAAACGAAATTTGAACTATTCGGAGGGAACACTGCAACAAATGTTTGGCGAAAAAATGTCACTGCCTTCAACAAGCACAATACAATCCCCACAGTTAAGTTTGGGGATGCTTCCATTACGAAATGGGGATGAATTTCATTCAAGGGCACTGGTGAGATACAAGTTATCCATGGTAGAATGAATGGTAGCATGTACAGGAAGATTCTAGAGAAGAACATTCAGAAATCTGCAACTACTTTAGGACATGGTCGGAATTTCGTGCTTCAACAAGAAAATGATCTCAAACATACCGCAAAACTTACAAAGGAATGGTTTGAAAATAATGGTATTCGTACACTCAATTGGCAAAGACAGTCTCCTGACTTGAATCCAATTGAGAATTTGTGGAATACTTTGAAGGTTAAAGTTCATAAGCGGAATCCACAAAATATCAAGCAATTAGAGGAATTATGCAAGGAAGAATGGGGTAAAGTAACGGTGGATCAGTGTGGAAAACTTGTGGCCAACGATAGAAAGCGACTGGAAGCAAGGAAACAAAACAGAGGCCACGCAACAAAATATTAAATTGATGTATCCAATACTTTTGCATAGGGTAATTTTGAACTTTGATTAAAAAAATGGATTCAACCATGAGTTTTTAATTTTCCATCCACATACAACTAAACAACTTTACGAGATATTACTTACCAAATATCAGGCAAAATGGCGAATATAAACTAGAGCTATAACAGAAAATAACATGTTTCCAATACTTATGCGTGTCACTGTATATATAAGGAAGAAAACCTTAAATATTCATTTTGATTATATTCTATTTAGCGAACACCGACATATTCAAATCTTGAAACCGAAATCTCTTAGTAAATGGAGACAATACAACGGAATGGTATATTAGATTGACAAGAGAAAGGGAGAGTAAGAGAGAAAAGAAGAAAGAAAGAGGCGAAGAAGAAAAGTGAGATAGATAGATAGATAGATAGAGAGAGAGAGAGAGAGAGAGAGAGAGAGAGAGGGAAAGAGAGAGAGTATGGAAAGGAAAGGGAAGAATGAAATAATGAATGGATAATAGCAAACCTAAACAGACTGAGCAGGCCCTTAACTTTGGAAATGTCTACATCGGTAGGACAAACCAACCCAAATCTAAAATAGTAGATGAAAGGGTCCTTAATACAAATAGTAAATAGTAATTACATTAATAATACTAAGATCAAACATAACTGGAGGGAATTTAAATACAGATAAATAAAACAAATAAATTTAGAAAACTAAAACTAAAAACTAAAATAAAATTGAAAAATAAGATATCCATTTAGAAGTATGCGTGATGCGGCAAGACAGTCATAGATCGGGATTTTAAATTTGTCCTTATGTCCGCATAGAAGATAAATCATTTCGTTGATTTAACATCTGGTTAGCATTTGTGCATTTAATTATTGCAATTTTTCTTGTATACACAGATCGCATTTTTCCAGCAAGTTGTTGGGGGTTTGTAACCGACAGGTGATTTCCCAGTTTTTATGTCAGGTGAAACCACTGTCTTTAGTCTTTCAATAATGCTTGTATAGAGCAGTTTGGTTTCTCAAAGAAGTATTGGAGTAGGAATATCAGTGACGGTATATTTCCCGTTTACAATTTCCAACGGATGTCTCTATGCATATTTTTTTTTGTCCATGATGTTTTCTTACGAGAAAATAGTAGCTTTGTATACCACATTTTCCGAATTACAGGTACCCCCGACTGGACAATTGGTCGCGGTATTACAGTTACAAGATTGTTTTTTGATATTCTGCCGTCTTGAGATGCTTTTAGTATTTCGCGGTTGTGTGTGTTAATAGTGTTGCATGTTTGTGATGCAGTAATAACTAATTTGGAGAGATTTTCTATTGAAAATTTTCAGTAGAGGGTTATTTGGATTAACGTATTTGTCGACTAAATGTAAGATATCTGTTAATATTTACATTGTTTAGCTTACGGAAAGGGGGTTAAATCATATTATCTTTCTTTTTCGGTTTGTAATTTGATTTGTTATTTTCTAAAGAATCTTGGTAAACTAATTTTGTTTCGAAATTACACCTGCTGGGGGCTTTGTCATAAGTTATTTGGCTCTCATTAAATATTTTTTGTTCGACGATAATTTATTTATTCCAATGTTTATAGCGTGAGGAATTTGTTTGATTATTGAGTTTGGGTGATTCGAGTTTACCTTAATCTAAATCGGAGTTTGGTTTTCCTTGTGAAATAGCTTATAATTGTTGTTAGAGAGGTTGAAGGTGATACCTAAGAGTTTGACTATCTTTGAGTTAGACGAGATTTCAATTTTAAAACGTAAAAATTGAAAAACACTTATAATTTTCTTCTGTATTCTACAAGATATAGGACCCTTACTATTTGGGATCCAGATAAATCTGTCATTTCTGTAAAGGTCCACTTGTTTAAGGTCAATAATCCTACTAAGAGTTTCTAATATATAAATACTTACCAAGTACGCTTTTCTATTTTATCATGCATCTTTCCCCTAAAAATATCTATAAATCGATCTATTTCTGTCTTTGGAAACAATGGTTAAGTGATCTAAACAGCTTGCGGAGGGTACCTGGCAAAACAATACCATTGGAAGCTAAAAAAAAGTGTTGATATTTATTAGAAATATGAAAGTATAGGAAATTATGTAAGGTTTGAATAGCAGGTCTCATTTTAATAGTTAATTAATCCATATAGGGAATCAATTTTGAAGGCGCTGACAGGACAACCGTCCGTAGGATCAACCGTATCTTGCAGGGACTTTACATTCCATCACTCATGTAATATCCTGCTGGGAATTCTCGACATTGTTAGAAAACAAAATAATCTGACAAACGCTATTACTCAGGAAAATGTATTTTTTTGTTACAATGCGTCATAGAAGTCAGACAATAACTAACTTAACTTTGCGCAGTGTCAATTTGTCTCGGTTCCAAGAATTTCTAATAAAGAATTCCCTTTGAATTCCATGCAGAAAACTAATCAAAAACCAAGAAAACATATATATATATATATATATATATATATATATATATATATATATATATATATGTATAATAAAGGATTCTTTCGAATAGATTTGTTATAAAAGCTGCTTTTCTTTCTTCTTGTTAAATATATTATATAGGTGAGGTTTATCAACTATCCACGAAGATTGTATTTAGGTCGAGATATTGATGACTGTGTTGGAATGTCGTCAATGTTTTCTGTGTTTTCGGATTTAGTAATACAATTTTATTCCTAACACTTATCTTGTATATATATATATATATATATATATATATATATATATATATATATATATATATATATATATATGTGTGTGTGTGTGTGTGTGTGTGTGTGTGTGTCTGTGAGTGTGGGTGGGTGTGTGTGTCATTCGCAGACAGTTCTGTTCGCAACTCAACTGATTTGGTGTCAGTCTGAGCTTCTATCACTGAGTGATCTTCACTCGACAGAATGAATCAGCCAAATCTACTATATTGTTTTTAGAAACATAAACCAAGCAGCCAAAGTGCTCCATTCATTTTACTGCAGAGCTTCGAATTTATGCAGTTGACCGTTGTTTGTAGAATTAGCTTGTCATTCAACAGTGTTCAATTGAAAATATATTTTCAATAAGCTAAATTATGTCATTCGCAGACAGTACTGTTTCGCTGTATGCGGGTGTCAGTGCGACTAGATAACCGAATACCTCAAGCCCGGCTATATATATATATATATATATATATATATATATATATATATATATATATATATATATCCTCAAACACACTCACATATATATATATATATATTCCTATGTTGTTTATTTATCTTCATCAACAACCTAATTACTCCTGCCACAGTAATAAGTCATACAAGAGAAATGACAATTGCTCATGAAAATGACCTCCAATTAGTTGTTAACTGGGGCAAGAAATGGCGTGTGATATTTAACGCATCCAAGACGAACCTGCTATCCTTTACACATCATAGAGAAATATTTCTCATTGAATATACGAGCCCCTATTGAAAAATAACTTGTTTAACACTGGCCGTTTCTTGAAACCAATGTATAAACTTTTGATACTACTCGAAAAAACAAATGAAAGAAAATACCAATAAATACGAAGTTAGAAAAAGTTAATAAAAATTGAGAAAGACGGAACTTCGTAATAATTATTGCTGCCGCAATACACCTTATGTAATATCGGTATTCCTATTTTGCAGTAAATTCTGAGCAACCACATGATAGATAGAGACAGGTTTAGGGACAACAGAAATGGGGTTCTACGGGAGGATACTGAGAATAACATGGACAGAACATGTGAGGAATGATGAAGTTTGAATGAAAATGAAAACAGAATGGAAACTTCTAGTTACAATCAGAAGAGAATTGGCATTTCTAATTGTACATAATGAGGAAAATGATTTTGAGAATTTGACAATCACAGGACATACTGAATACGAGACGAAGATAGGAAAGCAGTGAATACCATCTAAGGAGTTTGTGTGAACGGTTGGCAAAACAGGGGCAAGAAGCTA
>OZ010574.1:25877400-25897400 GCA_963932145.1 Acanthosepion lycidas | reverse complement strand
TCCCTGATAATGACTGCATCTTCCAAGGCAATAATGCTCTAATGCATACCGCTCGAGTGGTTAAGAATTGATATGAAGAGTATGAAAGTGAGCTAGAACACATGGAGTGGCCTCCCCAATCTCAAGATATCAATATTATTGAACATTTGTGGTGCATTTTGGATTAACAAATTAGGAGTCGCTATCCTCCACCGTCATGTCGTAAAGAGCTGAATGTTTTAATGTAAGAATGACTGAAAATTCCTCTGGATAATGTCAGGAACCTTTATGATTCCATTCCTAGATGTATTAAATCTGTCTGTGGGGCTAAAGGAGGACCAACTCCATATTAAATAAATTTTCTTTGAATTTAACAAGTGTTCCAATTATTTTGTCCAACCCCTGTATATATATATATATATATATATATATATATATATATATATATATATGTATGTATATATATATATATATATATATATATATATATACATATATATATATATATATAGGTTTTTGTGTGTCTCGTTTCGTCCTTTAGCAAATCATTGGACTAGATTTGACGCATCGGTTTCGACTACACATTCGCACAAACGACATTACTGTGAATCTAAAAGTTTAGAATCTAATGGAAATCGGCTAGATTATATACAAAAATATATAATAAATTATCTGAAATTTAAAATTCGAAACATCCCCCGTTCGTGCGCATGTGTAGTGGCACCAACGTAATTAATTTATATATACAGTAATTTTATATATATAGTTAAAATACTTTATTATATATGTGTAATACATATGCATTAATATTTGACGAGTTATGTTTAGGAAAAAATAATCAGTCCTTGTGAAAGTAATCCAACTGCTCCTGCGTAGAAATGATTTTCTTAATAGTTGTGAAAATTTAATTCAGTTTTTTTGGTTATCCTATATTTTACATGAATGAAGAAAAACTAATAATTTAATAAAATTATTAAACTTGATTAAACTGAAGTGTGTGCTAATACCACCCGACTTCAGTCTTTACAAAAGAAAACCATTAACCGTCATAGACTTTCGAATGCCATTGTTTGACACGGAAAGTAATTACAAATTTCTGACAATTAAAGTTATCTTTCCTTTTGCTCATTAAACCTCCCAATACTTCACATGTCACACAGAATTGTTCTCAAGAATATAGATTTAGGATTAGATTCAGTTAGACGCTTTTCTGAATATACGCTAACAGAAAGACATTATCTTAAATGATGTCTTCAGGTCAAATTCATTTATTAGGTTGGTGCAAAAATAATGACGTAATAATGTCGTTTTTTGACGTAACGTCAAAAAACGACATTATTACGTCATTATTTTTGCACCAACCTAATAGTTAATTGTTCTACAGATTATTCTCGCGAGAATTCCCACCGTACCAGGTGATATAATAACGAATCGATTGGTAATGTCCTCATTTCTGAGTTTTAAAATAAAATATAATGTTTTTTTTTAAGTATTTGTTGGATTCATATTTGTATGGGGATTATTTTTATCATTTCAATTCAACCTGTGTTTTCACAGGCGTTCAAGGCAATGATCGTATTTGAGTAGTACAGACGCTCAACAAGGCTGTAGAAAATTTTAACTCGGCTTGGTGATTGTAGAACATTGTAAGTCTGGTGTTGGAATATTGCATGTTCCAAGACAGTGTGTGCTTTTACGAGTATCTATGTGTATTTGCGCGTGCGTGAGTGAGGGTGCGGGTGTCTGTGTGAGACGTAGAGAGACGTTACTGAAAATGACTAAATATATGGGTATATATTTGGGAAGGTCTTCTATGCCGGTCCGAATAACATTCATCATATATATATATATATATATATATATATATATATATATATATCATAAACATCAAAAAATCTAAAAAAAATATGGATCAGAGCTGATAAATCCAAGAACATTTACAAGATTAATCCATCGGAATACAATCATCTGATTCTGAACAAAGTATCTAACTCTTATAAAAAAGATAATAACTCCAAACACTTATCCGCCATACACAGAGAAACCGTTAAATTCGCATTTAAACATAATATTGCTGATAGAATGGGCACTACTCACTTGCAAGATGCCTACCTACTTTTTAAAAACTATAAACCTAACTTTCAAAATAATATACATTCCAGACTAATAAATCCCTCCAAATCAAAGTTAGGAATAATTTCCAGAAACATTCTAAAAAGAATAAGCACATCCATATTAGAAAATTATCCCTTAAACCTTTGGAAAGATTCATCTGACGCCATTAACTGGTTCCAAAATATAAAATATAAAAATAAAGCCACTTTTATCCAATTAGACATTATCGATTTCTACCCCTCCATTTCTAAAGATTTATTGGAAAATACCTTAAACTTGGCTAAAAACTATACTGAGATTACTTACGAGGAAATAAAAATCATAATGGATTCCAGACAATCTGTACTGAGACTTAATGTCACTACTTGGTTTAAAAAAAACAAGACAATTTCGATGTCCCAAAGGGAGCATTTGATTCTGCTCAAATAGCAGACCTAATATGTATATACATTTTAGATATTCTGAGCAGATTCCTTAACCCACCAAATATAGGGCTTTACAGGGATGATGGTCTCATTATTATACCTAACTCTAATGGACCTCTAACATCCCAACTCCAGAAGAAAATAATTAGGGCATTCAAATTTATAGGATTTAAAATAGAAATATCATCTAACCTGAAAATAGTAAATTTCCTAGATGTAACATTTGATCTCTACAATAACACTTATAAACCCTTCCAAAAGGAGAACCAATCGCCCATATAGATAAATATCCACACAAACCACCCTAAAGCAATTATAAAACAGATCCCTAATACTGGAAATACTAGAATGAATAAACTATCTTCTAGTGAAAATATATTTTATCAAAATAAATCAACATACAATCAAGCCCTATTAAAAAGCAAATTCAAACAAACACTCACTTATATAGATAAATCTATTAACAACGCATCTTCTAAATCTAAAAATAGAAAAAGGAAAATTATATGGTTCACCCCACCTTTCTGTAGGCTTTCGAACATTAATATAGGAAAACACTTTCTTAAACTAATAGATAAGCATTTTAAAAAAAGATGAACTATTAAAAAAGATGTTCAACAAGATGAATTTAAAAATCAGTTATTCCTGCATGAGCAACATAGAAAATGTTATTAACTCCCACAACAGCAAAATTTTAAATGAACTTCATAATCAACTACAAAAAGATCTTAATACGATCCAAAAGAACAAATCGACCTGTAACAGCAGGGAAGGATTCGTTTGTCCAGTAGAGGGAATATGTTTGTCCGAAAACGTAATATACGAAGCTACAATTTTCCCCAAGGAAGATATTAAACAGAAGAAAATCTATATAGGAATATCGGCGGGAAATTGGAAGCAACGGTTTTATAACCATCGCCAATCCTTCACAAATAAATCCAAGAAACATCAAACTGCACTATCTAAACATTATTGGGAGTTGTTGGAAAGCAAATTAACCCCACAAGTAAAATGGAGATTCGTCTCGAGAGCTAGAACTCCGATAAACTTCAGAGAATGATGTAATTTGATCATGAAAGAAAAAAATCCTAATAATAAAGCATAAGGATCCCGACATATTACAGAACTAACATAACGAGTTGATTTTTAAATGTAGACATAAAAACCACCTCAATTTAAATAAATATGTTTCGAAACAACTATATTAAAAGGGAAAATATTCATCTTGTTTTTGAAATGAATGTATGAACACATGGATACTATACTTGTTAGTATGTACTCTAAAAAGTAGATGAACTTAGACATTTATATGTGAATTTATATATATATGTATGAACATTTTGGATAAGGGTGCTTATATGAATATATGTACTTGTATAAATTGTGGGCACATATGTATAGAGGTATGTGTGTTTATATATGTATATATATATACATATGTGTGAATATGAATATATAAGTATGGGGTATGTTTAGGTACTAGCGTTGTTCTTGCGCTAGGTATTGTTATATATATATATATGTATATATGTGTTTTGCATATGTGTAGGTGTATGTATGTAAATGTGTATTTGTGCATATGTGTAGATGTATGTGTATATGTATATGTATGTATATGTATAGATATATATATATGTATACATTTATTTATATATATGTAGTATTTTGAATATAAAATTACTTGTAATCTGCATATATATATATATATATATAGATGTAAATATCTTAGAATTAATATTTATAATATATGTGTGAATAGATGTATAACATTGTAATATAAATACATATGCATGTGTGGATAGTTATGTGTAGAATCCTTTTCATATGCTTTTTATATATGTATATAATCGCGTGTGTATATGTAGGTGTATGTATATATGTGTGTATGTGTGTATATGTGTGTATATATATGGTTTTATATGTATATATACATATGTATGTATATATATATATAGATAGATAGATAGATAGATAGATAGATAGATAGATATAGATTATGTGTATATATGTGTATGTGTGTGTGTTTATACGTGTATGGAATATTTTCCAATGGAAGGACATGGGTCATTGTAATGGTATTTTAAAATTACTCTTTTTAATATTTAATATCACTTTCTCTTTTAATGTTCTACAATTAGAATTGTGAGAATGTATATTTATCTTCTGGAAGGAGTTTCATTTTAAAATTGTTAACTTAATTTAAATTTAAATATACCACTCTGTAACTATTACTAGTAATAATAATATTAAAGAAATTCCGTTAATAATGAAGCATTTCAGAAGTCACCTAAAATTAAACTTTAACTATGAAATCAAACTAAAATCTAAATAAATTTAAAATATTAAAATAAAGGTAATGATTGATAAATGTATGTATATATAATTTATGTATGAAGATAGATGAACATTTATGTATATTTTTACACGTGTGTCTATGTGTGTATTTGCATGAATATATTTGTGAGATATATATGAGAAAAAACAAAATCTTTAATATTACCCTCAAATATTATTCAATAATGAAACCTAAACCTTAAGTAAGTTTACCCATATAATAATTAAGAAAAATTGCATTCATAAATTAGATTAAAAGTAAAACTAATAATGATGTTACCTAAAAAAATTTTTTACAATATTAAGAAAGTACAATTGGTCGGGTAAATAAACTATTATAATTTGAAATATTTCTTTAAAATGTTCTCTATAAATGTGCTAATAAAAATAGTAGTTAACTTATATTAAGTCCCTAAACTATTTACTTAAAAAAATAAATATTTAAACTGATAACAATCATAAGTTTTTTTTTTTTAGACACCAAAATTTCTATCAAGCATTGAAATCTATCCTTTACTTAAATTTGTTAAAACATAATTACAACCTCTTTCGATTTACTTCCCTTTCCCACTCTCTGCTTGCCGTAACACTCATTTGTATATATCTGTATTACTGTCTTCTGCCTCCTCTCTCTTTTCCATTTTTCCTTTCCTTTTTCCCTATTCCCCTCCTATTTCTATATATCATTTCCGTTAAGTTAACCATCTAAATAGGTCATGGTCTGGTCACTCCTCCTACCCCAAAGTAAAGCACGCTTAAGAGAGATATGAAATTAACCCCTCCCTATACTCTACCTTGTCTTTTTAACTACCCCCTACCCCCCCTGTGAAATTACAAAAATTACACTACCCATCAATTTTCAATATCATTGTTCCTTTCATTTCGTTGTTGGAAGTGTTACCTGATGATCCGGAGTCCTTTAAAAGGATTTTTTTTAAATAAATAATTGTAATGGTACCCTAAAGTCGTCTGTTTTTCATTAAATATTAGCTCTGGATTCACATTGAGCTCTCAGGATTTCATCCTCCTTGGAATTACCCATACGGTTTACCAAGTTCTTCGTAACTTAACTATATATATATATATGCATGTTTCAGTACAAAACGACAGACACGGTACTACGGTTAAGTTTTTTATTAAGTCCTTCTTGTGTTCGAACAAGATCTTTCTTTTCTGGACAAAGAGTATGTAAAAACTGTCCAAATGATTTATAGTTCCGGGCACTTGTGGCTATAACTTTCGCCATTATCAAGGATGATTCAATTTTACCTCTTAATTGTGTGTGTGATTTATGTGTATTTTTAGTGTGTTGTAGAGATGGTTTTAATTTCTGAATACGGTTAGCACATTGTGGCTTTGTTCGTAGTTAATATTGTTAAGAGTTGCCTTTTTCTTTTTTATTATTGAAGCTTCCAACATTTTAATAATAAAAAAGAAAAAGCCAACTCTTAACAATATTAAGTATGTACGTATGTTTGTGTATATATGTTATATATTTCGAAAAATAAAAGTCTTAACATGTTCTGTGGAAATCTCGTTATATAGGGAAAATGGGGAAAGTTTTTTCTACCTATATATATATATATATATATATATATATATATATATATATGTGTGTGTGTGTGTGTGTGTGTGTGTGTGTATGTATATATATATATATATATATAAGGGAGAGGTTATAGTAGTTCAAACGAGAGAAAGTGTGTATATTAAAGAGAAGAGATATACCGCAAATGTTTTTGGTTGTAATGTGGATTTTTTAAAAAAATGATTATGTTTATTTTCCATAATTTTACTACACGTGTTTCTGTTCTCGCAACTGTCTTCAGGTAAAAGGGGGAGATTTATATATATATAACTACAATAGCAATAATATATTTTGAATGAATTTGTTGAATGCTTAAAAAAGTTAAATCAATGATTACAAATGATGTTTCATATCTGACTGATCATCTCTATTTGTCATAGTGGCGCATCATAATTTTCTTTATGTTTCCTTTTTCTTTTCTTTTTTCTTTTTTTTTTCGGTATTCAGGCTTTTCTCTAAGCTTAATATTTACTAATATTTAGGATTAATCTTTGAAGCAAGATGCCACGTCTGGGTGCATGCCTGTGTGTTGCGCTAGCGCGCATGTATGATTCTATTTGTTCCCGGTCTGTATAAGAACAGCAAACTGGACGAATAGATTAGAATAAATTGACACCTATACATACAACCGCGCACACAGACACAGACAAACATTCCTCAGGTAAAATAAAAATACCCTTTTGATCACCCCTGTAAAATAAGCATAATGGCATTGGATTAAATTATTATCGATCTTTCTCAGTGCCAAATAAAACATATTAACATTCTAACGATCAGATTAACATGTCTACGGTTGTTTATTTTCGAATATTTAAATGATTAACGATCCATTGCTATTCATTTTATTACCTAATGTTTGCAGAATGTATATGTTATCCCACGAGATTTTCCTATTCTATTTAAACGTCTTCATTTCTCTTCCAATTAGGTTACAGCGAAGTAAACATCGCATATAATTTATCCGTTGCCCACAGCAAATCAATTACCAAGCATCCCTATATTAAAAATGATAAGATAAAATCAGTGGATATTTGATATTATCTGAGAAAATGCTTTATAAATATGCATAAATCTGTTTTTCTTTCTTTCTTGGAAAGCTGCACATATCTGTAAGCGAAATATTAAAATGAACAACTATTTTGCAAATATTTTACGAATATCTGTCAAATGAGTATTACCTTTTTCTTTAAAATTTCTATGTAATACGATTCAATAACTTTCTTTAGATATATATTTTTTATATCGATTTTGCAGAAGTCGTCTTGATTAAACGAAAACAGTAGACAGCAAAATCAAATGTCGCTTATGTTTTAACTTTTAAAATTAGAGTTGCACGTACAATCAGAAAAATAATTCTAAGTTTGAAAATTAGCCATTTCCATAAGTTGTGAATAGGCCGAGTGGTTAGAACATCCGCATTCTGACCATGAGATCCGTGTTCGAAACTCACCATGCTAGATTTGTCAGCAAGGAGACTTCCTGATCTTATCGGAATAGAGGGTCCAATCCCAGCATTCTGCACCTTTGTAAAGTTGCTGAAAAACATACCACCGGGTGACTCAAGCATTGTGCGTGAAAATTGGACGCAAACCTTGGAGGTTGTCGATAGCTGTGCTAGCGCAAATTCATCGGGGCCGAGGTCTTCGGCGTGCTGTTTCTTTGTTATTTTTTTTTTTTCAAATTGTTGATCACGCTAGATAACAGGCTCTTTCCTGGAAACTGTAACTAAGGTCTGATCAGCATAGCTGCAGTATAAACCACAGGTGGCGCCTGTGGGTGTTGAATAAACATAAAATGAGCCTTAGCAAGAGTCTGCAATAGGGATTGGCTAGCTACGCTAGTATATGGGTATCATTGAATACGAGTGGCCAGCTATACAAACATTGGTTCTATATTCAGCATGATTTTTTTTTTGTTTTTTTTTTGTAATCAAGCAAGCCAGAACAACCACTAATACATAAGAAGTTTGAGGGTAGGGAGGAATTAGGAAGAGAAACATTAGTAATGAGTAGAAAGAGAAAAGAGCATTCAGGTGGGCAGTAGATAGCGATTGGCGTTGCATTTAATTTCTTGCAGATTAAAGTTGGCTGGTAAGCATGGAGCCAAAAAAAGGGGTCCAATGCGAGAAAAGGTACTGTGAGCGTAGAAGTTACGTCTACATATACTTAACTCAACTGTAAATTGATGCGATCCTGGTGCCAGTCTTGTATTGTGCGCAAATGTATACAGTCTAGGTACCATAGCAAAGTGCTCATCCGAACAGTGACCATGAAATATTTAAAAAAAAAAAAAAGACACTGCGAAGCTTAGCTAAGGCGGTGGGAAAGTGACTGAAGCCGAACCGCAATATGAGCACCAATACATTTCTGCTTTTTCTTTGGGTCTTATTAAAGTGATCCAGGTAAATGGCTGGGGCACCAGCCCATATATGCCAGAAATATTCAAAGCATGAACGAATTATAGACTTATAGATAAACAAGATAGATTCAGGAGAGTATTGTCTCGCCCGACACAGTGAACCGATTATCATATTAGCTGACCTAGCAATGTATTAGCTATAGTCTTTCCATTTCATTCTAGCTGAGAACATTAAACTGAGAAGGGGTAACAATTCACTTTCCTGAAGGATATCATCGGCCATGCAGAGAGGGATCTCTCAAATTAGTAATAGAGAAAACTTTAGTTTCGGAGTCATTACAAATTGACAAACCATCATTTGCCCCAGTTAACGAAAAGTTTTGAGGTCGTTTACTACATCAACTGCCATTTTGACCTTGACGGACTATTCAGCATTACTATCGAGGCAGGAAAAGCGTGTCAGTGTTGTCAGCATAGACAACAAGTTGAGAGCTGGTGTCATCGGGAAGGTTGTTAATTAAGATTAAAAACAGCGTAGGACCAAGGATGGAGCCCTGGGGAGACCCGTGTTCGTACGAAAGGATGTAGACAAGTGGACGTTCAGGACAACTTTCATTTTACAATTTGATAGTAAAGATTGGATCAGCTCAAAAATGTGCCCGGAGATACCATAATTTAAATGTTAGACCATTATCAAAGGCTTTCGAGATGTCCAAAGCTGCAGACCCGGCTTCACAGTTTTTATCTAGGGCACGTCATAATCATTCTCCAATTATCGTTATTGCATCAACAGTTGAACTGGAGAAGCGAAAACCGTATTGTTTGCCCTGCGATGAACCAAATCAGCATTTATTATGGCCTCCAAGAATTTCCCAAAAAGGAGTAGAAAGCAAATAGGCCGATAGTTGGATGTGTCGGATGGTTCAGTAATGTTCTTAAAACAGGAACAGCTGACGATAATTTCAAACAGACAGGAAAGTGGTTGAGGCAACGAGAAATTTATTATACAGTTTAGAGAACAGGGGTCATAGCTATTACATAATGAGCATTAAGTAATAGTCATTAATGACCATTACAGGGATACCTTCTGGTCCACATGCTTCGTTGAGATCAAGGTTAGGGAGAATAGCAGAAACCACGGAAGGGCACATCACTCAGGAGAGTTTTAAGTGGAAGTTTAGGAAAGGATACTCCAGATGAGTCAAGAGTTTGAGGAAAATTTACGGGCAAAGCATCCAGCTTTATCATCAGGGTATGAAAATACCTCAAATAGAGTGAAGAGGGGGGAATAGAGACTTGGCGCATATTTAGCATTCATGAAAGCCCATATGATGATCAAACCTTCAGTATGTCCCTCGTGTGGACTTATTTCCAAATCCAGGGCTGCACTGCAATGAAAAAAGGATTGCTGTCTCATACGAAACGAAAACTGAACTGAAAATCACTCTCACGTCAAAAACGACGTGTGAGTCCATCATATATATATATATATATATATATATATATATATATATATATATATATATATATATATATATATATATATATATAGGATAATACTCGCTTTAGCAGACGTTGAATTGTGGCACGTTGTGTCATCCATATGTTTTGACTGATCTTTCCACCATATGATGAACATTCATGAAGGTTCCCAGATTACATTGTCTTGATAAACCAATGATATCCTGGCTTTTGTATACACACGTAAGGAAAATAATCCAATATTTGCAATGATAAAGTCTCTCAGAACGAAACGTCTCGTCAATGTATAGTTTTTCCTCATGTCCATTTATTCCTATGCACACACACACACACACACTAATATATAGAAAACCAACATTGTGTATCAATTTGGGAGATTTCATCTCCAAGAAAAAAGCTAGTTATTCTACATTAACATTATCAAGACGGCTTACTCTACACATACAGGTTCCTTCGTCCATGGCACATCATCTGCAAAAAGACTTCTGTCCACATTCAAAATTTAGAAGAATATTAGTCGATATTACCTGAATGCTACACCAAGAACGTGATAAGTAAAAACTACAAATTCTTGAAGCTATCTTTATTAAAAATTAAAACCAACGCGTAACAAAATTAATTATGAATATTGTACAAATTTTGTGAAATGCTTATAGCATATAGTTCTTTAGAAATGTTAAAACTAAACATTGTTTAAAAAACACGTAAGTTATAATCTAACAAAAATTCAATTTTTAACCCAGTTACCTCCCTTATATATTTATTTTATTTTTTACAAATTTTGACTTTGCACATGACCCGAATTGTTAATCACGGAACCATACATTTATTGCGGGCAGAAGCAAAGATTCGACTTAGCCATCATAACCCGAAGTTTGTATTGTAATAGATTGAAAATACTTGGAAAAATAAAAATAAAAATGAATAAATATAATTATGGCACCTTTTTTCCTCTATTTAACCATAAAGCAACAAACCTTATACGTGATTACGAAAGGTTATTATTGAAAATAAACAAACACATATTAAAATTGTTTAATCAGACATGTTTAAGTGGAAATATGCTGCTAAAATAATATATATATATATATATATATATATATATATATATATATATATATATATATAAAATCTAGTGATATTCATGTAGGACGTAAAAACTATATTGTCGTAGTTTGATGAGTTTAAACATTCACATATTTCATATACGGTATATTAGTTATAACATTTTAAAATAAACATCAGTGATGTCAGCGTTGAAGAAGAAGAAGAAGAAGAAGAAGAAGAAGAAGAAGAAGAAGAAGAAGAAGAAGAAGAAGAAGAAGAAGAAGAAGAAGAAGAAGAAGAAGAAGAAGAAGAAGAAGAAGAAGAAGAAGAAGAAGAAGAAGAAGAAGAAGAAGAAGAAGAAGAAGAAGAAGAAGAAGAAGAAGAAGAAGAAGAAGAAGAAGAAGAAGAAGAAGAAGAAGAAGAAGAAGAAGAAGAAGAAGAAGAAGAAGAAGAAGAAGAAGAAGAAGAAGAAGAAGAAGAAGAAGAAGAAGAAGAAGAAGAAGAAGAAGAAGAAGAAAATTAATTAATAATGCAGTCAATAAAATAATGACTTATTTATAATGATGAAATCAAATCTTGTTTAAAAATGGATAAAAATGTTATGTTTAAAATCGGGATATTTAATACTCAATATGTTATTGAGTCATCTCTATGAAGTATGCGCCAGAAAGCTGAAGAAAAGACATATATTTGCAGCTATTAATGGTAAAAACATTTATTACGCTGGTGCAAAATTAATGACGTTTTCTCACATATGTTACTATGTGAGAAAACGATATTAATTTTGCACCAACCTAATAGTTAATGTCATATTTTTAGTATCATTTGCACTCAGTTAAGCACACACACACACACACACACACCTAAACGAACAAATGAATAAAAAGAATGTATAAACATAAAATTGTCTTAAAATAATTGTCGGACTTTGTCCATTTCATAATGTATTGCAATAAATGTTGTTGTAGTGGATGCATCCACTGCAGTAGATATAACTGTCTTTCTACCGCCTAGTATAGAGATTCTCAGCCTGAAACCTTAGGTCCAAATGTCAGCCTGGGAAATATTTTAAATAGTTCTGGAAAAATCAGGAGCATTTTAGTCAGTAGTCAATATTTATATTTTCTACAATATTTTACTTTTGCAACTACAAATCATTTCCTGATACATGGACTTTCTATTTGTGTCGATGTGGACCTGGACAAAATATGCCTCATAAAGTAAGGTTGATAAACTCTGACCATCGAAAGTATTTCATACCACGTGACATAAATTGACAAGGAACGAGTGTGATTTTTATTTTATTTTTGAGTAAGGAGTTACCCATGACGAAACCTATTCTCTCAAAATCATCAACACCCGCCAGCGGTGGTATGGATATAGAATTATAACAAAAAAATATTATCGAGTTAGGAGGTTATGAAGGTTTTTTTAATTTTAATGACGTTCCTTATTACAGAAGATCATTCGACCCCTAGTCAGTTTGAGGAACTCTGAATCGTAAGCTGGCGACTGGCCGATGGCCGCTTGCTGTTGAAGTAAGGAGAGGAGTTACTCTTCACTGATATTGTTGGGAAACTCTTCTGGCTAAACATACAGCCTGCAGATCGTTGGAATTGACCGGGGTATGACCTTCATATTGCCCATGCGACTTCTTGGAACAATGTGTGAATGTTGGATGTAATGGTAAATTTATAAACTGAAAAGGAATTGAAAAGGAATTCTTCATTTTTTAGCAATTCACCCTAAATAAGGCGATAATGCAACAAAGAAAATAAGAAGCCTTTAGAATGAAAAATCTACCCCTTTTATGTGATGTGGTATTTGGGTCTTTCTTTTTATTAGACTTGTGACCACACAAGGCTACCGAAACCAGTCTGTCCTGCTATTTTCCCATAGCTGTAGAAAAAGAGTGATTCATAAATTTCCAAAAGTTTTTAGCGCATAAGCGAATATAATAGACTCGACAAAAATTTGAACTCCGCTCTCCGACAACTAAACTAGGAGAAGGATAACTCTAAAGTCAAATCCGGAGCTGGAATCCCTAAGACATTCCCATGTCATATTTCGTTCTGAAAATTCCTGCAACGGCGCCAGGCAAAGTTGTATTGGCCTTTGCCTTCTCTGGAACAAAATCGGTCGCGTGGAGTGGGGAGTTGTGTTTCCTGGGAAAATGCCGATCTATCATAAAATAAATCTTGCCCGGACCTGCGCACTTGAAAGGGTATAAATCTTCGGGCGTAGATCCACGAGGTTTCTTCAGATCAGTGGATGCCATATTATCATAGAGAACCAATGTTAAAGTTTGTTTTTCATATGCATTTGCAGAGTTTCTTGCAAATACATTATCTAACAGATTGTCGAAGCATCTAACAGCGATGATTTGTAACAGTTTTGTGCTTCTGTCAAATATTCTCAAAGGACATAAATGAATCTTCAATTTGTAATTCAAAAAGTCATTCTGTATTTCTACATCCGATTGGTTTATAGCCAAAAATAAAGAGTGTGCGTTTGATTTTGTCCCAAACACAATGTTCTTTCAGGAACCAGTACAAAAGATCGATAGATTTCTATTTTGTTTTTATGCTTACATCAAAGAATGTTAAAGTCTAGTATTTCGCTTCTCATCATCTTTACAATTATGTTTTATTGTAGCCGGCAGAGAAAGAAGTCCTTGAAAAATCAACCCGGATACATTATCACTAGAATAATGTCATCGATAGATTCGTAGCTCTTATTAAATAAAATGTTTAAAAAGAACAAATATAATAAAAGAATAAAGAAAATAAAGGACGAAGGTGAGAAAGAGAAAGGAGAAGGAATAGGAAGAAAAGAGAAGAGGAGAAGCGGACGGAAACAATAGGGTTAGAATAGGGGTGAGAATAGACAAAGAAATAGGAAGTGGAAAGAGGTGTAGGAGGAGTGCAAAGAAAAAAACGAGGTGAACGGAGGAGAAGGAATAAGGAAGAAGATGTAGGAAGTATATCAATAAAAAGCAGTCGAAGAGAAAAGAGGCTAGAAAAGCAAAAGGCGAACAAGAAGAAGAAGAAGAAAAGACGACAGGAATATCGGAATAAGAAAAATAAAGCGGGAGATAAAACAAGAAGACGAAGGAGAAAAAATAAAAGAAGAATATGGAGGATGACAAGAAGAAGAAGAAGAAGAAGTAGAAGAAAGAAGAGCAAGAAGAAGAAGAAAAAGAAGATGATGAAGAAGAAAAAGAAATATAAACAAGAGAAAAGGAAACGAAGATTCTAAGAAGAAGAAGAGAACGAACGAACGAAAAAAAGGAACTGAAGTTGGAATAACAAGGAAAGGAAAGAGAAACGAAGAATGTAAAAAAAGAGTAAGAAGAAGAAAAAGGAAGACAAAGAAGAAATACTAATAAGAAAAGGAAAGAAAACAAGTTAAAATAAGGAATAACAACAAGAGGAAACAAACGAAGAATCAAAGAAGAATCGAAGAAGAAAAAGAACCGAAAAAGAAGAAGAAATACTAATAAGAACATGAAAGAAAACAAAGAATTTAAAAAGCATCTAACAGAAGAATGCGCAAAAGAAAGAATAACAACAAATAGAGGAGAGAAATCGAAGTATGTAAGAAAAGAAAAAAAAGAAGATGCAAATGTTAAAAGAAGAAAAAGAAAAGTAATACCAATAAGAAATTGGAAGTAAACACAAATTTGTAAAGAAGAAGAAAACAAGAAGAAGAAGAAAAAATGAATAACGTTATGACGAGCAAATTAATTCTTAAAGTAAAGTAATCTAACCAGAAGATGAAAAGAAGAAGAAAAATAAGAAATGCTAACAAGAGTAGAAAAGAAAAATGAATTACGGAATATGAAGTAATAACAACGAGAAGAGAAAAGTAAACGAAAAATCTAAGAAGATGATGATGAAGTAGAAAAACAATTAGAAGAGGAAAGAAAAAATATGAGGAGAAGCGTGAAAAAGAAAAAAGAACAGGGAGACGAAAGAAGAGGAAGAAGAAGAATGTAGAGGAGATAGAAGAACAAGCACGCTGAGGGGAAGCAAGAAAAGTGGAAGGAGAACAGAAAGAAGCAGAAAGAAATGTAGAGGAGAAAGAGGAGGAGCAGTAGGTGGAACAATATGGCGAAGTCTGAAAAGGAGTAACAATAAATTAGGATGAAGAGTAGGATCAAGTTACGTAGATGAGAGAGCAAGGGAAAGAATTATTAAGATGTCGGCTCAAAACCAGTTCGAAGAACCAAACAAAATTAGAGAATTTTTAAAAGATCAAAAACACCGACGCGACATCCGGGGCAGTTCTTAAACGAAAAACAAAATCCTTAAAAAGAAAAATCATGCACGTCTTCGATTATCTCATCAATTTACGAAACGGCTCGACAAATCAAAATATGATGTCAGTTGCGCCGAGAAAACCTAATTTATGACGTCATCACCTATGACTGATGAACAGCCTGAAAGCGAATCGTGATCTCACCGTTTCTCTGTTTTTTTTTTGTTTTTTTTTCGGTTTTAGAAATTCTTTGTGCAAGTCTTTCTTTTTCTTTTGCATCGAATCGTGACAACTCCCCCGAAACTGACAAGTTTTGTAAATTAAAATGTAGAGGGCGTGAAATTGATTCGTGACAACATCCAACGATTCGGTTGGTAGTTTCACATATGCGAGTCGGTGGATTGTTCTGTGTGTCAAAGTAAATTCTCGATTGTTATTGTGAGTCTATTTCGACATACAGGATAAATGTATGTTTTGAGACCTGTGAGATTTCATGTTTGTAAGTATATTTACATGTATGAATTCTCGAGGGATCTTGCTTGCATATTCCTCGCTTATCATTTGATTAATATAGATTCATAACAGAATAGGAGACAATCATGTTAGATAAAATGTTCCTCTTCAAGTTTCATATTCAGTTAATTTAGCCTTCTGCCAGGTTAACCGAAATATAGATATTTCCTAGATTTGTTTCTCACAGAATACTACTGATTTTTGCAAGATGCTGTACAGGGTGTATCAAAAGAGCAGTTTCGTCACACAGAAACAAGTTGATATAAACATATGTCGGTAAATCTCTCGCTTTTTAGTTATAAAGTTTAAATTTTACGATAGACGCTGTTCAATGTATAATCCAAAAATATTTTTACAAACTTCAGGGGCGTATTCGTGACGCATAAACAAGATAAAATATCCATATAAATATATGTCCAAAATGCCATCGTTGTACGTACGCAAAGCAACTCCTAACAAATGCTAAAAATGTCCTCCGCTTGCTTTTACCTACGCAGGCACTCGTCGGATCATTGACTGGCGGACCCTTTCAAATAATCCCACACGTTGTCAAATGGTCCTTGTTTTAGTGTGACAAAAAAGCTAATGAATATGTTGGTTATTCTACATTAACATTATCAAGACGGCTCACTCTACACATACAGGATCCTTCGTCCATTTCACAACATCTGCAAAATCACTTCTGTCGATATTTACAGTTTAGAAGGATATTAGTCGATATTACCTGTATGCTTCACCAAGAACGTAATAAGTAAAAACTACAAATTCTTGACGCTATCTTTATTAAAAATTAATACGAACACGTAAGAAAATTAATTATGAATATTGTACAAATTTTCTGAATTGCTTATAGTATATAGTTTTTTGGAAATATCTATGTTAAAAATAAATATTGTTTAAAAAAACACGCAAATTATAATCTAACAAATCTACAATTTTTAACCCAGTTACATCCCTTATATAATTTTTATCCCCAAGTTTGTAAATATATTTTTATTATTATTGTCTTACTTGGAATGGATTGATTTTTAAAAAAACCGGTTATTACTGTTTGTGAAAGTGTAAAAATGGAGCAATTTTCCAAGCGTAGCTTATATGTGGCACAAGGTCGAAAGTACGGGGCAACTCACTACTCATTCGTAACTGTGTTAGCGAGACAAGCTTGCTAGCTATTACACCGCCTCTGGATGCCCACGTGTAAATGTGTTGTATATGGATATGAAGGTGACATTATCGTTATCTACTTGAATACGCAGAGCTGACTGGAAATGTCCGCCGAGGCAAAAGCATTCAGTCCATGATAATGCTTTTAGAATAGTGTGAATCTATTTCGACTCTCCATTCACTTATAGATAAGGACCTTTAAACTTTTCTTTGTAAAATACAAACATGAGGCAAATCCTAAAAGAATCATAATTGGAATCAAATCTCTTGCTGCTGTAGTTCAAAATAGTTCAGAAGCTGGGTGTTCAACAGACGTTGTAAAGGATTAGACGCTGGTTTGAATAAGGAAAAACGTTTATTTCTGTTAATCATTTCACCCCAGGTAAGACAATAACGCCGCTAAGACGCAAGGGGTATAAAGCAAATGTTATTGAAGCCTGAAAAAAAAATAGAAGTATTAGTGTTGCATTCTGTTTTATTCCCAGCATGTGTCTTATATTGTAGCAAACCATCCTCATTCCCTCTGTATTCCACTCGAACAGCTTATTCCCGCGAACCACGGCTGTGTGGAAGCAGCACCCGATCACTACAATCTGAAACTGTTATCTTCCGCTTCAATCTTTCGTAACAGCCTCCTAACGTAATCATCTACTGCTAATGGTCCTTGGGTCTTGTACGAGGCAAATATTACTGAATAAAAAATATCCAAATACCCACTGTTATTATAAGCCGGGATATTTTTCTCATATATATATATATATATATATATATATATATATATATATATATATGTATATATATGTATATATATGTGTGTGTGTGTGTGTGTGTGTGTGTGTGTGTGTTTAGTACAAAATCTAACGATAGGTAGGACGAAGGAAAATTTATATGGCATCTTTAAAAAAGCTTATCAAGTTTATTTTCTGGGATATAAAAAATATATGACCGTAAAAAATTAAATTAATATAACGAATGGAAGGGGAAAAATATGAATTTCAAGAAAAAATATATATGGATGTGTGTGTATGTGTGTGAGAGTATATATATATATATATATATATATATATATATATATATATATATATATATATATGTATGTATGTATGTATGTATGTATGCATGTATGTATGTATAAAGATGTAAGGAAAATTACTCGCAAATCGTAAAATAGATTACAAAAAAAAAAAACAAAAAAAAAAACAGACAAAAGATGATTGAAAAAGAATTTTTTAAAATCTGAAGAGTTTTTGATCCCGACTTGGCATCTCGGCCTTCAGACACTTTCTTACGTCGTAAGGCAGCTTTCATGTCATTTCCTATTAATATTTCCATCGTAATTGTTCTGAAGTGATTTCCTCTTTGCTAGCTCGAATAAAAAAAAAAGAATCTTAGGGGATTTATCTCCTTGCTCGTAGTAAGAGGATTAAAAAGAAAAAAAATCGTATATAATCATTTTAATAGGCGGATTCAGTTCTTTCTCATCTCTTTCAACCATATTATTGTAAATTTGTTTATCGCTCACTTCGTTAGTTCACTCACCTGCCAATACTATATAAATAATAGACAATTTCTTATTGATAGCGTAGAAAGACAAGGTTTCAGTCAGAAATGAATGAATGAAAGAAAGAAAAAAAAAAGAAAGAAAGAAAGAAAATGTTTAACATTTCCTGCACATACTACATAAACAATAGATTATTCTGTCTTGGAAACATAAAACGCATATCAGAGACGCTATTTCGTTTCATTGAAAAGTGAATTTTTGAAAGAAAGAAGGGAAGATCGATGGGTTTAGCTGTTGTTTCAGTGAAATGGGGAAAGGTTTTCACGGCTCTTTCTCACGGGAAATAATCGTCCTTATGCTACGCTAAACCCTAACAGCAGGGGATTTCAGTGTTATGATAATCAAGGGCTTTTTATCAAGATTACAATTATAAAAAAGAAATTAATTGACCTTACTCAGAGGTAGACTTAATTGTAATTCTTAATGAGATTATTTTCTTTTCAAAATGTAAAAAAAAACGTAGAAAGGGAGTATGACAACTCATGTCTTATTAGAATCCCACCCTCTTCTATGAGCTGAGGCCATTTTCTTTACAAATTCCTTATTACTTTGAGGCTCTTGTCAATTTTTATCTTTTTACTTTCTCTCCGACTGCATGACCTGTCACTAGATCAATGGCTGTTTAACTCTGTCCCACTCGTCTCCAATAATTAATATGCGTATCAAATTTTCCTCGCCTTTTTTCCTCATTATTTACTTCATAGATAAGTATACTAGTCACGTGGCATTTTTTGTTGTCTATAACAAATATAAAATAATTTTGGGATTTTTTTTTTGATTTCTATTCATCGTCATCATTTACATTCAAGATTCTGCGAAATTTAACAAACGACCCCCAACACAAAGGCTACTTATAAGGAGGGAGTTCAACTGAGACAGATTCCTGTGAACCTCTACTTTTTGGAATAAATTATCACGTGATTGCATCCTTGAACCTATAATCAAACCGTATATATTTCTGAGATGAGGTATTAAGTACATTATTTACATTATTCGGAATATTCTCCTCATTTTGTCACCATATTTATTACAACGGTGGTTGGAATGTTGAACTGAACACTTTATTTCCCTCTCTGGGGTAGACTGTTCTAGTACCACGTGCCATATTTAATGGATCTCAGTTATCAGTTATCTACTCTCCAAGATTCTCCCCTTCCTTAACTGGGTATTGAAC
>OZ010574.1:25804900-25872400 GCA_963932145.1 Acanthosepion lycidas | reverse complement strand
TATATATATATATATATATATATATATATATATATATATATATATATATTAGTTTGGTGCAAAAATAATGACGTAATAATGTCGTTTTTTGACATCATTACGTCATTATTTTTGCCCCAACTTTATATATATGTGTGTGTGTTTGCGTGTGTGTGTGTGCGCGTGTGTTTGTGTAAGTATGTATGTTTATTGTGTATTTAGGCAGCAATCCTTCATTTATTTATGTTTCATTAAAAACGACAGACAACGTACTATGGTTAAGCATTTTATTTAATTTTTCTTGTGTTCGAACAAGTGCTTTTTTCTTTTGGACATAGAGTGTGTTGAAACTCTCCATGTGTTCTACAATTCCGAGCGCTTTCGGCTATACTTCTTGCCGTTGTTAGCGATAATTTTATTTTTTCAGTATATTTGAGTGTGTGCGTTACCTATGTTTTTAGATGTTTTATTTTCCGAACACGGTTAGCACATTGTGGCCTTGTTCGTAGTTAATATTGTTAAGTGTTGACTTTTTTTTTTAAATATTAAGGCTTCCATTATTTTTAATCTTTTTTACAGGTGGATGAGTTTATTATGTTTGTGTTTTCTACTAGTATGTTTCGAATAGAGTCTGGTAAGTTTGTGTGTCTGTTTAAATATGTTCTAACAGAGCTATGGTCAGATAGGTGTAATGTAAGGGGTTCGAATAGACATATAGTTCATAGAATTATTTATGAATTCATTTTAATCAGGAACACAGTTCTTTAAGAGATATTTGAACAATTAGTTTGCCCAGAAAATACTGACTCACTTAGGAAGTGTAATGAAAACAAATTTTTTTGCAGAAGCACGAACATTTATTCATTTATTCTTCAAAATAATGTCCATCATTCTTGACAATCTTCTGCCAGCGATCAGCCAGCATCCAAATCTGTCCCAGATACCAGTCCGCTGGCTTTGAATCAAAAAACTGCAAGAAGCTTCCTTCACTACATCAAAAGACTTGAATCGCTCCTGGCGGGGGAAGTATACGATTGAGCGGAATACGCCATAGTCAAACGGAGCATCATCGAGACAGAAGGGTGGATGTGGAAGAATCTCAACACCGTTCATCTGTTTGAACTTCTCATTAACTTGGCAATGTGTGGACTCGCATTGTCATGCTGAAACAAGCCCCAGCCTCGATTGACCAGTGCAGGATACTCCATCTTTAGTTTGTTGTACACGCGGACTAGCTGTGGGCAATATAGTTTAATCTTGATGGCGCGACCGTGTGCAACAAGCTTGAAATGCAGCATACCAGAGAAATTCCACCAGACAGAAATCAAGATTAGTTGTTTTCTTTTCGTTTTCTGAGTCACGACATTCTTGCCAACCTAGTACTAAATATGTTACATTTAATTAAAATTTACATAGATGATTTATTTGATATAATATTAGCAATTAATAAGAAAATATATTTGTCAAGCATTTCGGACCTTTTCCCAGGTATGTATTGATTTCAATAATATTCCTGGCGTGTGGAACAGACTCTTTTATATTAGTTTTGAAATAGAAGTAGACTTTTGTCGCCATGGCTAGGAAATGTTAAATTCAAATAATAGTTAAAGTTGGCGTTGATAAGATTCTTTGTAAATAAGGAAAGTCGATGTTCTTCCCCAACAAACCACTGTCAATTACTTGAAATTAATAAAATACAGTGAACTTTTTAAAAGTTACACAATATATAAGATGTAAATAAATTCACTATACAGTTACATATAAATAAATAGCAAAGTATTGAAGCAAGTGGCTTGCAGTTCGAACAGTATCGGTAATTAATCTACTATTGTTTACTATAGCATTTTATTGTTATCAACCAGAATTAACCAGAACTATTTTAATAATACATTTTTGGACTGTTGGTTAATTGTTTTCTTATTGTAAGTCACTGTATAGTGATTTATTTCCACCCTGTATGTAAAATGAATGACTTATTAATGCTAATGTTAAAGCCGTCACAGTTATCCATACAGCAAAGAGATTTCGACAGACTAAGTTCGAATTACAACTAAGGATTGTTTATGAACGCATTTCATATACATTCTTGCATTGTCCCATCAATGGATAAACAATGTGAGATGGGTAAATTGTCGCCACTTTATATTTTTTTAAATTTCGCGCATGTGCGTTACATTTTCTTGTCGACTGGACAATATAGTAGGGTAATTAAGGCATCTTCAGTGATAAAAAAGAGCACCTTGACGCAATTCACTCTGCTTGCCAGAAATTTAGAAACGGCATGACGTACTGCTTCGAAGTTGCGACGGAGGCTTCAATACGAACATTTCACAGTGCTTGGGTGTCAATCTGAGGATTGTGCAGAAGATTTGGAAAGAGTCGAATTAGTCCAATGGTGATTACGAAGGTGTTTGAAGTGATCATTAGTGATTGCAACGTTTGTGGCTCCATTTATAATCTCACAGAGCCTCCCATTCAACACGGAGTCTTAAATAAAGTGATTTGAATAGATAGTGCTGCCCTGGGTCAAAGAATAGTTGCTAGATGATCCTAAATCTGTCAATAAGACTCTGTACCTTACACACTAGCAGGAGAATCCAAGCATGGGTTTCAGACAATTTCTGCAACCCCATCACCTCGTAAATCTGGCCACCTAAGCCTCCATACTACAGCACATTTGATTATTATTTAATTATCCAAATGTTCAGTATTTGCAATCGCATTCGGCTATTCGATTACCTATTATCTAAGATGACTTCTTTTTTTTCCCCCTGAATGTATGGATTTTCTTGCTATTCATTTAGTGTTATGGGAATATTTAAATATTTTTTTTTTATTTTCCAAACACAGTCAGCACATTGTGTTCGTGTACATAGTTGATGTTATTGAGGTTTGGAATTTTTTTTTAATTATTAGTGCTTCCATTATATTAGTCTTTTTTTTTTACATGCGCTTGGAATGATAAAGGAACACGACATAGTAAAAAATTCACTGTAAATACCAGCATAAGAGAAATAAAAAAAAACAGTTGTCGTGATAAATACGGTCCACGAAGTAGAACTTTGTCCTTGTAAACCTAGTTATGGAAGTTAGAAAAGCAAATCATCAACCGTAGCCATAACAACACACAACTACCTGCCTTAGTTCTTCCCGCAGGTAGTTTGACTATAGCAGAAATTGAATAATAATAATAATAATAATAATAATAATAATAATAATAATAATAAAAGGAATGTAACCCAAATGCAGAATGGATACGGCGTGAAGAAGAACGACTGCTGGATACACCACTGCAAGAATGGGTAAATATATCCACAGATGATGTTAGGGAAGCACTAACGAAATCCCAAAAATGGAAATCCCCAGGAAATGACAAGTTGCCCAATTTCTGGCTGTATCATCTCTCATCTACCCATGGCATACTTGCAAAAACATTATCAACGCTTGTAAATAATCGCAATAAAATCCCGGAATGGGTTACTGAAGGTATTACATACCTCATACCAAAAACAACTGAAACAGACGACCCGAAAAATTATAGACCGATAACATGTCTTTCCACAACGTATAAGTTGATCACGTCTGTACTGACGAACCGTACTTACTCCTTCTTCGAAACAAACAGCATTCTCCCGCTGGAACAGAAGGGATGCAGTAGAGGTTCATATGGCTGCAAAGATCAACTTCTGATAAATAAAATGATCCTGGAAAATTGCAGGAGACGACGCAGAAATCTCAGTGCAGCGTGGATTGATTATCGTAAAGCCTTTGATAGTGTTCCACATTCTTGGATCCTTAAGGCTTTGGAAATGTACAAAGTCTCCCCTGTGGTATTAAACTTTCTTAAGCACAGCATGGGGATGTGGAACACAAAACTATACCTTAGGCACACCGGGGGCACTGCCATATCCAACCGTCTGAATATCCGACGCGGAATTTTTCAAGGAGACTCTCTGTCACCCCTTCTGTTTTGTTTATCCTTAACCCCTCTTACACATGAACTGAACAACAGTAGCTATGGTTACAAAATAAATAAGAAAATTTTCAATCACCTACTCTACATGGATGATCTCAAACTCTTTGCCAAAGACGACAATGAGTTGAAAGGACTCCTCAATATTGTAAAATACTTTAGTGACGACATAGGTATGGACTTCGGATTAGATAAATGTGCAAAAGTAACATTCAAGAAGAGTAGAATTACAGAAACACCTTCAATAGATTTAGATTTTGTCACAAAGATTAGGGAATTGGAGCATGAAGAAGCTTATAAGTACCTAGGAATTAGCGAAGGAGATGGCATACAACACCCCCAAATGAAAGAAAAAATAAGAAAAGAGTACTACAGGCGTGTACGTCTGATACTAAATACTGAACTAAACTCAAAAAATAGAATATCAGCTATAAACTCATTGGCTGTCCCAGTGGTGCATTACAGCTTTAATGTCCTTAACTGGATCATAGCTGAAATTAAGCGAATGGACGCCAAAACGAGGAAGCTTCTCACTTGCTATCGCATGCATCATCCCAAAGCTGATGTTGATCGTCTGTATGTGCCCAGATCCGAAGGAGGCAGAGGATTAGTTCAACTAGAACTGTCCTACAAAACTACAACAATTGGCCTCCAAAAATACTTAGAAACTACAGAAGACTGGATGATGGTATGCGTCAAGGAACATGAAAGTAGTAAGCGTCTTTACTCCGTAATGAAAGAAGCCAACAAATTCAAACTGGAGCTTCAAATGGGCGTAGAGATGCAACTACAGCACCATACACCGGCTGAAACTGCAAAATACTTGAAAAAGACAGCAAAGACGAATGCAACCGACCAGATACAGAAGCGATGGCAAGATAAACCGCTACATGGCCAATACTCTGCCCGTATCAAACAAGCTGATGTAGACAAAACCCGTACCCATCAGTGGCTACGCAGTGCAGGGATGAAAGCGGAAACTGAAGTTTTTATCCTTGCTGCGCAGGACCAATGCTTGCTAACTCGGAATTATCAAGCACATATACTAAAATATTGTGGCAGCCCAAAATGTAGATTCTGTGATAAATATCCAGAAACGATTGATCATCTTGTATCAGGTTGCACGATGTTGGCACCCACTGAATATAAAACCCGACATGACAGAGTGGGCCAATATCTGCACTGGAAAATCTGCAACTTCTACGGGAAGGAAACTGAAAGAAACTGGTACCAACACCACCCAGACCCAGTTACGGAGATAGGACCTGTTACAATTCTATGGGACTACACAATTCACACTGACAGAACAATCAAGGCCAACCGCCCAGATATTGTTATTAAAGACCACAAACAAAAACGGTGCCTCCTTATTGATATGGCAGTCCCTGCTGACTGCAATGTATCTTTGAAGATATTCAAAAAGCTGTCAAAATACAAGGACCTTGAAATAGAGGTCTCGAAAATGTGGCATATGGGAGCATCGACGGTCCCTGTTGTAGTTGGAGCCCTAGGACTGGTTGGAAAAGATTGCAGTAGACTAATTGCAGGGTTTCCTGGAAGCCCATGCCTCAAGGAGATACAAAAAATTGTTCTGACAAGTACAGCCCACACTTTACGAAGGGCTCTATCTATGTAATTATTATTTTTTTTTTATTTTTTTTTTTTTGTCAGTGAAAAGTGTCATGATGCCATTTCTAACCTTAGGTCCCTGGGTGGGACCCGGAAAGAAATGTGTAAACGCCAGAAAGCAAAGAAAATAAAAAATAATAATAATAATAAGGTGGCAAGAAAAGGCCTAAAACTATTAGGTTGGTGCAAAAACAATGTCGTTTTTGACTTTCAACTTCAAAAAAAAAAACCACATTATTTTTGCTCCAACCTAATATAATAGATGTCATGAATTGGTAAGAGTCCCATTCAATTTTGTGTATAATATTGGATTCTCATTTCACTTCCTATTGTTTTGCTGATTTTCCTTGTTGTAACTTTGCCCTGGCAACCCTCGAGGGAGAAATAATTCAGGATGAGAAATGCAATTTTATGATCTATGTTCCCCACTCAACAGATGTATGGTCCTGGTTCGTCGAATAACGTGAACAGATCTATATTGATTAGCTCAATTTCGACATCGATTTCTATTTACTTTTCAAATGACATAACTAAAAGCTGATTCAAATGGATTACTCTTCATATAACTTTACAAGTTTCATCAATAAGCTTTGAATTACTCAAGATAGATGCTAACTGAATGGAGTGTGTGGTATGAATATAAGTGGAAGTACAATACGAGGATATGGCAGATAGATAACTATTGACTTTATACTTGGAGATGTGAACGTTGTACTGTTCAGTGCAGTATTTAAGCGACAGGCTCTTGCAAAAAATAGTTGTGCCTTTCTTACCTAAAAGGTAATGAAATTGATTCAAGCCTGTGGATGTGGTGTGAAGAATATTGCATGTAAATATATGTATAGTGTGACACTAAAGAAAGGCGCTGGTCTGAAAATTTACCATGTAAATAATGACAGAGATCGATAGGCTTGAGAGAGAGCGTCCATCGGATAGAGACTATAGGCTGGAAAATAAGCCATCATCCACAAGGCTACGTAAATCTGGAAAAACTGGAAAGTTAAGATTGTGCAATCCCAGCCTAAATATAGCAGTATTATTCCATTTCTGGTTTTGTTTGCGTCTTGAAAAGAGGAAGCATGCAGAAGTCAATGACACTCGAGAGGACAAGTTCGTGAAATCCTTTCCCAATATCTTAATTCTGGATAAATGAGATTTATCTGTATGAGCAGTTATACTAAAACGCCGTATTTTTTTATTCCGTTATATTACTAATCTCTCTTTATATTCGAACGGACGTTTCTCACGCAAAGTTGCTCCATAAGCCAAAATGGTGAATCTGCTAAGCTAATTTTTATACTCAAACATTTATTAACCTACGTTGTTTTAACTAAGACGATAATTTCATCAAACATGAATTCATAATAATGATAATATTACTCAAACGAAATTATTATTATTATTATTATTATTATTATTATTATTATTATTATTATTATTTGTGTATGTTATGGTTCCTGCTTTGTATCTTGTAGAGTCGGGTCCAAACTATGGTCCTTGGGCCATATAGGAGAAATGTCATTTAACTGATAGCACTTTTCTTAGTATATGCGATGTTCCTATTAGGGCGATCTTCTGGGAAACTTGTATGTTGATGTTACCTGGGACACTGTGAGTAATATTGTCCATACCTTTTCACACGAAGCCCAGAGCTCTGATTAATACCGGTAGAGTTCCAGTCTTCATTCCTCACATTCCGTTAATCTCGATTATTATTATTATTATTATTATTATTATTATTATTATTATTAATGTTGTTGTTGTTTGTGTGTCATGTTTCCTGCTTTGTATCCTGTAGAGCTGGGTCCAAACTATGGCCCTTAGGCCCTATAGGAGAATTGCTATTTAATTGATAGCACTTATCTTAGTGTATGGGGTATTCCTAGTACGGCGATCTTCTAGGCAATTTATATGTTGATATTACCAGGGACACTGTTAGGTAAATTCTTCATTGCTTTTCTTATGAGGCCCAGTGCTCCGATTACTATAGGTACAGCCTCAGTCTTCATTCCCTACATCCTGTTATTCTCGATCTCCAGGTCCTTGTATTTGGACAATTTCTCGATAATTTTCATGGAGATGTTTCTCTCAGATTCTACTACTATGTCAATAAGCATACAGCTCTTGAATTTGTTGTCTTTTATGATAGGATAAGGTCCGTTGGTTTTTATTTCCCTGTCAGTTTGAATTGGCACGTCCCAGAGGATAGTTACATCGTTTTTTGTGGCTGACTGTGTATGGATGGTGCTCATATGATTTCCCAGTGGTTTCGTTATTGTGCTTCTTCCATATCTTCCAATGCACATATGTCGCTACCTTATCATGTCTGTGGGTATGGTCATTTTTTGCTCGTTCCGACTATACAGAGATATTATTATTTTTATTTCCTTTGATTTCTGGCGTTTACACATTTCTTTCCGGGCTTCGCCCAGGGACCTAAGGTTAGAAATGGCATCATGACACTTTCCACTGACAATATATATATATATATATATATATATATATATATATATATATATATATATATATATATATATATATATAAATCCCTTTGTAAAGTGTGTGCTGTACTTGTCAAAACAATTTCTTGTACCTCTTTGCGGCATGGACTTCCAGGAATCCCTTTAATTAGTCTACAGTAATCTTTTCCAGACAATCCTAGGAATCCAACTACAACAGTGTTTATTGATGTTCCCATGTGCCATATTTTTGAGATTTCTATTTCATGCTCCTTGTATTTTGACAGCTTTTTGAATATCTTCAAAGATACATTACACTCAGCAGGGACTGCCATATCAATAAGGAGGTACTTTTGTTTTGTTTGTGGTCTTTTAACAATATCTGGGCGGTTGGCTTTGATTGTTCTGTAAGTGTGTATTGTGTAGTCCCATAGAATTTTAACAGGTCCTATCTCCGTAACCGGATCTGGGTGGTGTTTATACCAGTTTATTTCAGTTTCCTTCCAGTGGAAGTTGCATATTTTATAGTGCAGATATTGGCCCACTCTGTCATGCCGGGTTTTATACTCAGTGGGTGCCATTACCGTGCAACTGGATATAAGATGATCAATTGTTTCTGGATATTTATCACAGAATCTGCATTTTGGGCTAACACAATATTTAAGTATATGAGCTTGATAATTTTAAGTTAACAAGCATTGGTCTCCTGTGCAGCAAGGATAAAACCTTCATGTTCACATTTCAACCCTGCACTTCGTAGCCACTGATGGGTAAGGGTTTTGTCTACAGTAGCTTGTTTGGTACGGACAAAGTATTGGCCATGAAGCGGTTTATTTTGCCATTGTTTCTGTATCTGGTCGGTTGCATTTGTCTTTGTTTTCTTTTTTAAGTATTTTGCAGCTTCAGTCGGTGCACTGTGCTTTACTTGTATTTCTGCGCCCATTTGAAACTCCATTTTGAATTTGTTGGCTTCTTTTATTACGAAGTAAAGACGCTAACTTTTTTCATGTTCTTTGACACATACCATTATTCAGTCTTCTGTAGTTTCCAAGTATCTTTGGAGGCCATTTTTTGTAGTTTCGTAGGGAAGTTCTAGTTGAACTAATCCTCTGCCTCCTTCGGATCTGGGCACATACACACGATCTTTGGGATGATGCATATGGTAGCAAGTGAGAAGCTTTCTCGTTTTGGCGTACATTCGCTTAATTTCAGAAAAAAAAATCTGCCTCGTTAATCATGTGTATCACGCATGGTACATAACACACTGACATAACAGATGTGCTTGAATGTCTGCAGAGTTCACCTGAAATGATTTTTTGTCAGGAAACTCTTTTGCCTTGCTGAGAAAGAGATCCGTTTCTAAATAGAAAAAGGGCGATCAACATGGATTTTTTTTATCCAACTCGATGTCATGGACTTTTAACCGGACAACATGGGTTTCAGTCACCTCTCAGTGTACGTATATTCACTTCGCTTTTACAACCGAAAAAGACGCATGAATTGTTGTGTGTCAAGAGAGAAACTCACTTACCGAGAAAAAGGTCACCTGTGTTCCGTACGATCCGCCGAGGACAGGATAACCAAAATAGAACAAGTCAGTCGCAGGTGTTGTTATAAATGCAACACGGATATGCTAATATTATCTGTCCTCTCCCACCTGTTGACCGATGAACAAAAACTGTTCCATCGATATGAGAGTTTTTTATTTATTTTTATTTTCTTTTGTGAAATTGTACCTACTATTCGGGATTTCGACATTTCTTTCTAACTCCTGGATTTTCGGGTTTGGATTTGCAATTTGGTTATTTCGTCTTGAAATTAGACTAACATTTTCACATTGCTTGTAAGGAAAAAAAAAAGTTTAAAGATTTTTTTTTTTACTACGCCCTGCCACCCTGAGCCTGTTTCATGAAAAAATATAATCCGAAATGTATAGAATAATGTTCTTTAAATCTTATATTTCTTCTACTATGTACGGGCTCCCTTCAGTATCTAACGATCATGACTCCCCGCAACATCCTTAATCCCGTGTGGCTCTTAGTTATTTTACTTCCTTTGTTACATCCCTTGTTCCACCACCAATTCACAGAAGCCCGTCAGGTTCGCCTTTTCCCCTGTCTCTCTTGCCTTCAATATGCCCTTTGAGCGTTTAGTTTTCCAAGCCTTCTTTTCTCTTTATATATCCAAGGAATTTCATATCTATCCTTTCTGATTTTGAGTGGAAGCGTTCTTTCTGTTGCCATTTTCGTTAAGAATTCTTTGGTACTTATTCGTTCCATCCATGGAATTTTCAGTATCCTTCTGTAGAACCACAATTCTGCTGTTTTCAATTGTCTTCCTCATCTTTAAGGAAATTGCTCAGCATTTACTGCCATCCAAGAGGATGGATGCCAAATAGCAATAGAACACCTTATTATTCGTTTCTTAGTATATAGTTTAGCTTTTAGAATAATTCTTTCGCTAATCCAATGAGAGTTCGAATCTCGGTGTCGATTTTCTCTTTCCTGTAAAAACACTTCTCAGATATTTGAACTGCTACACCTGTTAGATATCTCCAATTAGCAACCCGTATCTTCACATGTTGCCATTGCTGATGACCTAAATTTTTCTCTTGTCGATGACCATATTTTTTATCTTCTTGGTTAGTCCTTTTTTCTCGCCTTTTTTCAACCACACTAAGATGTCCTGTAGTTTCCTCTTCAAGTCGGAGATCAACACAGTGCCATCTGCGTATATGGTATTGTTAAGATTGCACCCACATGTAACTTATACAATATTTTCAGAAATATACAATATTTTTACCAATCGAAAAAACGTTAGCTCGTATCCATGCCAGACAAACAAGTTGCAAATTAATATTTCCTGTCTATATAATCAATTTGAATTTTTTGTGGGCCGGCGCTGTTTTAGGAGGAATAAAAAGCTAATCTGGTTGTGTTTAATAGTTGCTATAATTATTGTTTATATTAGAAGTGTCATAATACGTAGTGTTAAAAGTGTGGAGTTTCGTTAAAAGTTCAACAAGATGTAAACTGGTTTAAGAGTTGATTATAATTTGAGGAAATAAAACCATCAAGGACAAACGAAATGTAATCGGTAACCTAAAGATCAATACAGTTTTTAAGTTTCTCGTTCACGTTTCCTCTCTCTAAAACAATATAAATGACTTATTGCATTTACGCTACATTCTTTTAATTTTTCTTATTTAGTTTCAATCGCGTATTTATTTTGTCAATATGTTTTAACTTGTCACTTTCGTGTTTGCTTCTCCAAAATGAACATCACTTATTGTGTGGTAACCAAGCTCATCTTTTTTCATCTCATGAAAGCAAATCAGAAGACACGCCCCGTTTCTCACTTTCGAAATTCAGAATTAAAAATATCTCCCAGCCTTAAAAATCAATGCAATTAACACCGTTTTTACTTTCGACTTTTTTCCTGCAGTCATAACCGAGTGTTGTTGAGCGCTAAGACGTTGTGTTAGCAATCATTTCTCGCTAGATCAATTATGACAGTGTAGAAAGAACCATAATTGTAAGTGTTGCGGGTGACATACAACAGACAAAACGAAGACTTGAGTAAAAAAATATATAAAAAAAAATGATGTTAGACTACACTAAACAAAAATAACTCTGCAAGTTCGTGTAGAGGTTGAGAAGAACCATGTCATGTGAAGGAGAGTTATGGTAGATGCTGAAAGGCGTTGTCCGGAAAAGGCGACTTATAATCGTTCAAGAACGTTGTTTTGAAAGAGAAAGTATTGCATATCGTTGCTGCTCGCGAGGATGGCTGGAGCGTGAAGTGTGTTGGAGATAGCAGATGATAGAGACTTGCTGGAGCTGGCTAGAGCGGCAAGAGCCTGTGGCCTGTTGGAGATGGCTGAAGGGACGGCAAGATGTGGATGATGAAGGCTGGGTAGCTGGAACTGCTGCTGCTGTCTGGAGCAGTGTTCTAGCTGTCGACTGCTGCTGGAACATATACTACACTTTGATCCTCGTCAAAGCTCGAGTATTTACCCATGCCTCTCCACTCATACGGGATAAGGCACAAGTTGAGACATCGTGGAGAACCCAACCGCGTACACTCGAGCCAAGTACAAAATTGCGCAAATCTCGCAACCATCGGTTCCCCTGTCCTAGGTGGCGACAACCGATCTCCTCTCCAGTGCAATGAGAGGGTGCAGCCTAAATTATTATTTTTCTCAGCTACATCTCTTTCCGCGGACAAAGCAACAAAGCCGGAAGGTTATTATTTAACCATATCTTCACATTGATACGGGATGCGACCCAAGGTCAGGGTTAACGTAGTCCAGGTACAAAAATTTCCTAAGCAATACCGATCCCGCTCTCCAGTACAATGCGAGGGTGCAGCTTCAGGGACCTGTTCCCAGGGCCGACTATCTCAAAGTATTATTTTTCTTAGCTGCGTCTCTGTCCGAAGACACAGGCCACAACTGAGTCGCACTTTGCCCAATGCCAGAGACGCAACTGAGATATGATATGCATCCCACTCGTTTTTTTGTTTTCTTTGAGGTGTCATTATATATAAAATCAGTGGTTAAACTTTCACTCCCATTTGTTTAAAAAAAATGTTGGCGTGTAGATAGGGTATAAGAGCATAACTATTTAAAAACGCTGGTGTCAATCTACACAGTGATAATGAAACATTAATAGCTTATTTTATTGAGTCATTGAATTCTTCAAGCCTCTTTTGCCCCATTGGTCTGTTAGACCTCGATCAGTTCAGAAATCATCTGCTACATTCAGATTTTCTTTTTTTTGTAGGTGTGTCCATAAACATTGATATAATTTGCATGTAAATTTCCTTTGAATTAAACTGAATTCCTGGGGCACTTTGACATTGTAAAATGGTTAACACATTTGTCTTGCTTCATAAATTACAACTGCATAATGAGTTCGATCCTCACTGGGTGCTTCCTGTATTCGGCCTTGTGCCACAAATAAGCTACTTTTAGTAATGGTACCTCGACATACTGTAATGTTTTGCAGTCTGGTCTCGCTAGATCACTTACTAAGTTCCATACTCACTGTGTGCTCCGTATTTTCGGCCTTGTGCCACCTGGAAGCTACGCTTAGGTAATCATTTTGAATAATTCGACGTGCAATGGCTAGCAAAACTTTTCGCTAGATCAACTATGAATTTCTATCCTCATTGGGTACTCCCTTCTTTCGGTCTTGGCCTACATCTAAGCTATGCTTCAGTCAGTTATGTGCCATCCGTGATACATGCTTAGGCGATCATGTATCTTTCGATACATGACTGACAAGGTAGATTTTTCGTATCAGTATGTTGCCATTTCTTTCTGCGGTAGAGCAGTTGCCATCCAAGTCTATAGAACACGGTCTCTCTTGCTATTTACCCATGGCTGGAGGAGAAGAGGAGGATTCATGCCTTTCCCAAGTTTATTTGAGCGTAAGTGAATATGATTGATGCGACTGGAATTTGAACTCGACTCTCGGATTCTTCAATCGGAACCGCTATCCATTACTCCACCGTGTCTCTTATGCTTAGTAAATCATTTGGGCACTGCGGATTGATGTAATAGTCAGCAAGTTTGTCTTGCTAGAACAATTACGACTGAGTAGTAAGTTCTATCCTCAATGGGTCTTCCCAGGCTTTCGGTCTCCTGCCACATGTAAGATACGCTTAGAAAATTACTATACAGTGTGCTGTATTGTATACGAGGTAAAGCAATGTGGCAACAGAAAAATGATGTAGCGATTCTTTCAATAACCAGAAACAGGTATTCTCCCAATGCACACATTAACCTCATCGGTCATGGCATAGCATCTCGGCTTCAGTCACTTGCCAACAGCCGTAACGGAACTTCACTGTGCTTTTTCTAGAAATGTTCTCATTGTAATTGAACTGATGATCTCTCCGCTTTGATACTTCGGCTTTATGAATTTAAGCTCATAAAAATAGATTGGTAACGAGGTCTTATCATTTAAACGGATGAAATAGCTAGATGTAACCGTAAGTGTATCCTCTCGCACTTGTCGATTATGGAACTATCTTCCGGCCTTGATTCCCAGTCAAATTTGTTCTTCAAAAATTCAAATACAATGCCAATTGTGATCTTCTGCCTTCATTTCTGTTACTTCATTACACCCCGTCTTTAATGATCTTTTTCTTTTTATCTTATTATTTCACACGCAGTAAATCGTTTTTGACTGTATTAGAAAGAAATACTGTGACCTAATGATGTGTCTTTTCACCAATATAATTCAACCTATACAGCGAGGCAATCCTAAAAGAACTAAAAATCCTGTCAGGATTCATTATTGGTGGACACAATCCTAACGACATAAGTTTCGCATATCGCACATTTTTGGTAGCAGACACAGAAACTCTTACGGAACGTACGCAAGGAAAGCGAGAAAGAATGATTAAACATTAACTGCAAGAAAACAGAATGCTGGTTAACAAAAGGATGACCTCAAAGTGCGAATTGCAAATCGGAGCTACCAAAATCAAGCAGATGTGGAAATCGAACTATCTAGACGGAAAGGGTGTCACCAAAATCCAAACTTTGATAACCAAGATAGCATTTCAAAAGATACGCAGAATACTAAGAAATAGGAAAACTTCTTTAGAAACAAGAAAAAGAGTACTAAACCGTTGTGATGATAGATGTCTTCCTATATGATATTGAGAGCTGAACAATCTCCTCAATGATGTGAGAGTAGGCTTGAAGTAACAGAAATGTGGTTCTACAGAAGGATCCTGGGGATACTATGGACCGAACATGTGAGCAACAACGAAGTTTTGAAGAAAATGGAAACCAAAAGAAAACTAATAATTAACATCAGGAAAAGAGAGTTGGTGTTTCTGGAACATATAACGAGAAAGGAGGGTTTGGAAATTCTGGTACTCACGGGACATATAGAGGGCAAGAGGTACAGAGGAAAACAACACATAATATACTTAGTAAGCTTAAGTAAATGGATGGCGGAACAGGGATTAGAAGAAATAACAGAAATACAAAGTTTATAAAGAGCTACAAGAGACAGGAAGTTGTGGAGAGTCATGAGCGTGTACATTCTGAGAAGATAAAGAATAATTAAATTAGGAAACGCCTCATAAAGAAGAAGAAGAAGAAGAAGAAGAAGAAGAAGAAGAAGAAGAAGAAGAAGAAGAAGAAGAAAAATAATTTTTTTTTTTTTTTTAGCTGCTTACCCCTTGGCTCTTCTGCAACTTTACTAGAACACTTTTCCAATGCACATGTGATAACACTCTTTTTTGCTTTTAGGTACATGGCAAATTAAAATCTTGTTTAACAGCAGACGAAAATCCGCGGTTATATTGCTTATCTCCATAAAACCTTGGCCCCTACAGACGTCTGTTGTCTGCTCCGAGTGGCGTTTGGCGGTCCTTTCAAGGGCCGACATTTAGATATAAACATACGTTCGAGCATTTACATTCACGCAGCAAAATGAAATAAAAACGGACGCTGTATTATATATATATATATATATATATATATATATATATATATATATATATATATATATATATTAAAATAAGCATCTTCCTTAATGTGATATGGTTTCTGTCACGAAGATATTATTAAATAAAATAAAAGTGGAAAATTATTACTTGGACCTAATGTCACTCTGCTGCCAATTGCAACCATTTTTTTTCATATCAACCTACTGCTCTATTTTTCCTCATCACCTTTTAGATTTTCAGTAGGCACAGGGGCTCGGTACTGTCCATTGTGGGAATCGTAATTTTAATTCAACCTATACAGTGAGGCGATTCTGAAAGAACTATAAGTCCTACGAGGATTCATTATTGACGGCTACAGTTTTACTGACTATAGTTATGCAAATGGCACAATTAAGGTACACAGACACAGAAATATAGCCACAAACACTCTTACAAGAAAGTAGGGAAAGAAATCTAGAAGAAAATATCAAATGAAAGAAAAAAAATGCTGGTTATTAGTAAAAGGATGAGCTCAGAATGCGAATTAGTAAGTGGAAATACCAAAATCAATCAAATATAGGTCTGATTTAAAACTACATAAAAACTTATATTAATTGAAAGTAAAGTAAATGACATGACTTCATTCCGCCTTTTCTACAAATTTTTTCATGGAAACTGTTCTGATGAGATGTTTCACACACTGATTTCACAAATACATGAATTTAAGTGTGCTACTCGATTGGCATCTAGATCCCTCCCGTTTGCTGTTGAAATAGCTAAATGCAACAGTCATTTCTACTGCAATATTTTCTGTTCTAGCAGTTTCTGCCTGTGGAAACCCCTTGCATTTGTTTGCTACCTTGATAACTACAATCTTCAACAATGTAAATGTAATGACAATCGCCATTTCTTGAATCTCGTTTATCTTTTGTCCTTTCTTCGATCCTCCCGACACTGAGTCTTTTAAACCACTACGTACTAGTAGCATTTACCTCTTGCGTGGGGAGAATCATTAAAAAAAAACAAAAAAAAACAACAAAAAAAAAACAACAAAAAACAAATGAAATAAAATAAAATAATATACTGCGAATTGTATAACGTGACCGAGAAAAAAATTTAGAAATAAAATGATCAGTATCGTCAGTTCCATGGACGGTTGTATTCGTCCTAACGCTGTGTATCTGAGCACATGACCATCTCTCCCACCACCGACATGTCCCGAGAGGTATTCATCCATGCGGAGACTATCCCTATCCAGGTCAGATCTCAGCTGATACACTCTGACTTGAAGGTTCGCTTTGGTCACTGGCGCATGCCATCGATTTTGTCAGGGGAACCTTACACTGACTGCTGACTTCAGCCAAAGGACCCCACGTTCAGTGTCACCACTACACTTGATATACTGACAGTTACTCAGTCCGAAGGGGATATTTAGACTACGGGCCCCCAAAACTCACTGCAGTCAGTCACTGATCTAAACTAATAAATAATGGTGATTAAATTATTTAATTACTTTTCTAACAAAATGGTCTTTCAGCTTTTAAGACGCGACTTATTTTAAGTGAGATTTAGAGACTTTTAACCATTGCGCGTATTTTTTTTAAAATCTCACGCCTTCTGATCAGCGCGCGCGAAACCGCGGGCGTCTGTGTGCGTGTGTGTGTATGTGTGTGTGTATGAGCGTGTTTCAGACAGGTTATTCGATATGATAAATTCGACTTCTTATGTATAGACATTTATTTGTCCAGTGACAATGTTGTCTGGGCTGTTGTGCTGCAGGTATCAATTGAGAATACTTAATTATAGGCCATTTATCAATTTCAAGAGGTGGCAGAAGTCTGCAAAGATGCCACGCTGTCTAGACCTCTTCTTATTCAAGTGGGCAACCGAAAACGGTTATTATTATTATTATTATTATTATTATTATTATTATTATTATTATTACTATTCTTCCGATAACCTAGAATTCTCTGGTGCTTTCTGCTAGAGGCGAGGGGGAGAAGATATCTCTCTTTTCTCAAACATTTGTCAATTACTCTGCATAGCCACACACACTCACGCACACACACTAACAGAGACACGCACACACACTAACAGAGACACGCAAACACACACACACACACATATATATATATAAATGATGGAGGGATGTTATTTCTTCGGGCTTTCTCTCGAAGGACCTCTCGACTGAGTTGAATCTTATATATATATTAAATCTGTCGGATATTTTCTCGACCTTTTAATAACTGACGACTCTGTAGTGAATTTACTTCAATTGGACAGACATGTTGATTATTGACGATTTCGGACAATCTTTCCTTCTTAGCTGGACTGGCTTCTAGCGATCCGAAATAACAAACTGTATTTCATTTATTTTATCACAGCTTCCCGTTTCTTTACCAGTATATTGGCACGATGAATTGGAACGATTATATAGAGTCAATTATTCAGTGTCATGCGATAAACTGTCTCTTATCTGAATCCGTCTTGAAACAGTACGTTGATTTTCGTTTTGGTTTGCTTTTGTTTACGACATATCAACATCTCAATGGATTATTTAATGGTGAAACGGTTTTTATTGCTGGTAATATTTTTTTTCGTTTCTAAAATGATATATTGCTGGTAATAATTTTTCTTAAAAACTTTATTGCTGGTAATATTTTTTTAAAAGTATTTCTGGTATTAAAACCTATTTTTACACATTTATAGTGTTTTGACCCCAGTTTGGGGGTTAACGGTTTACCCATAACTGGGACCCTAACAAGTGCTATCACCCCACGTCAGGGTGGACCTGGGAACACCACTAATTAAGAGGTAGTGCCACGCTCCTCAAAACCTTATGATCTAAGGCCTTGCTGTAGGACAGTTTATCGTCTTACCCAAAACGCGGATATAGATTATCGTCTTACCCAGGACGGGGATGTAGTTTATCATCATACCCAGGACGGCCAGTGCGTTGAAAATAGCTGCCAAATGTGGTATTGTATTTCTGGTTAGTAACTAGAAATTCTTGATTAAAAAATAGCAATGACAAATCTGCAATGTAAAGTGTCTGACCTGACATCTCGGCTTCAAACCTACTGTTTTAATTCAGCTTCCCCGTACATTTTCGATAAATATTTATTATCGTAATTATTCCGAGAAGATGTCCATGAATGCAGATGTCATCGTTTTACTCTTTAATATATAGTTTTTTTTTTCTCTTTAACGTCTCGACTGCGAATATTCTTCCAGCTACAATGACGATCATTAGAAATTTATATGGAACGTCAATCGTTATCTTCTCTTACATTAATGCTGCAGAATCTCGTCAAAGATGAAGAAGAGATTTGAAGCAACATAAATATGTCTCTACAGAAATATGCTGACGATACTATGGTCCAAACATGTGAGCAACATCAAGGTTTCGGAGAGAATGGAACCCTAAAGGAAACTTTCTGGAGTACGTAATGAGGAAGGAGAACGTGGAAAATCTGGTCCTCAAAAAGTGACAGAGGAAAGCAATGCGCGTAATATACTTGGCGGGATTGAGCAAATGGATGGCAGAAGACAAAGACAAGAGTTACAAGGTACAGGAAGATGTGGATGACCATGATCGATTACGTCCTGAAGGGACATGGTACATAAAAGAGGAAGACTGTTTTCACAGATCCCCTCACTCTTAGCAATCACATGTTTTTTTATGGCTTTCTTAGATAAAATGATTTAAAAAAAATCAAATACTAGCGGGAGGTAGTTAAAGTTCTCGGTTCGACCAAGAAGTGAATCCAAATTAAGTGTTGATGGTTGACCAAGAAGAGAATATTTAACAACCACACCTCTTCTCTTATTGCCATATCCTTTTAGGACGTAGGCGATCATAGTCCTCTTCTTCCTCTTCCTCTTCCTCGTAGTCTTCTCATGTCGCTTGTAGCTCTTAATAAATTTTGTCCTTTTGGGTTTTTCTTCCCAGACACTGTTCCATCATCCACTTGCTCAATCCCATTAAGTATGTCACGCTTTGCTTTCCTATATTCCTCTTTCGCTCTATCTGTCCTGTTCGTATCAGATTTTCCAAGCCTTCCTTTCTCATTATGTGTCAAAGAAATTTCAGCTGCCTCTTCCTGGTGTTAAGTATATGTTTCCTTTTTGTTTCGATTCTCTGCAAAAACCTCATCGTTGCTCACATATTCGCCCCATGGTATCCTTAGAATCCTTTTGTAGGACCACATTTCTTTTTCTCCGAGTTTTTTTCATTTCTGAAGAGTTTTTACAGCATTCGCTGTAGCGGAGGACATACATGACGTAGCAGTTCAGTACTCTTTTCAACGAAACTTTTCTGTCTCGTTTTAATCTACTTAGACTTAAGAATGCGTTTTTGGCCCTCCCAATACGACTTCGGATCTCAGTATCGCACTTTCCGTCCTCTCTTAGAACAAATGCCAGATATTTAAATTTATGTGCCTGCTTAGTTTCAGTATTGCTGACCTGTAAATTGAATTTTGCGCACATCTTTTTACTGGTGACCCTGAATTATGTCTTCTTGAACTCCATGCTTAATCTATTCTCTCTCACCTTCGCTACATTCTGTATGAGAATTTCCGATGGAAACCTCCTCAGGAGGGAAGAAAATCTGTAAATATTTAGTCAGGAATACGATTTTTACACAATAGCTCACACCCACCTCTTCATTTAATGTGCCGTGTCCCTTCAGGACGTAGGAGATTATATCTCTTCACATCTTCCTGTCCCTTGTAGCTTTTAATAAGTTTTGTCTTTTTGTTAATTCTCCCAAACTCTGTTCTGTCATCCATTTGCTCAAGCTCATCAAGTATATTACGCGCTGCTTTCTCTGTCTCTTTTCCCTCGATCTGTTCCGTGAGTATCAGATTTTCCGAACTCTCCTTCCTTTGCCGTGAGCTTGGATGTGCGTGTGATGTAATAGATAAGGCTCGTAATTGTTAATCAAAAGGACGGGGTTCTAACTCTGGTTTGGTTCATTATATTAGGTTACACGCAATTTCATGTGTACTTGTATTTTTTTTCATTTATTTCATCCCAAGCAAGGCAATAAAGCTACTAAGATGCACGCAATTACCGTGTGAAAAAATGAGAAAAAGAGAAAACTTATTAAGCAGCGAGAATTATAAAAAAAAAAACAATCGAATTAATATATCGCTCTAAACATCAAAATTAACTTGAAAGCAAGAATACGGAAGAATGTTCCACAAGTGAGAAGTGCGAGAGAAGAGAATGTTAACATAAAACATACGGGTGCTTCTAGCTAGGTCAACTGTAACGTGATGAGATTTTGTTGCAAATCTAGTACTACGCTTAAAATAATAAAGTCAAGGTACCATAGAGCAAAGTTCATCCGATCAATTACTACGAAATATTTATAGAAAAGACACAGGGAAGCTACGTTACTGCACTGAGAAAGTAAGTGAAGCCAAGATGACAGGTCAAAACCAATGAACTTGCGAACTCACCCTTGGATATTATCAAGAATGTCTAAATATATAGCTCGAGCAGAAGAACCTATCCGTTAGCAATATACACAGCATTGACGTATTGTAAAGCTAGCAGAATATGTAGCAATTGATTCAATTTTAATAATTTCACTTCATATCAGCAGAGGATATTATTCTGAGAAAGGAGAATCAGTCAGCATCAGCTATTCTGAAGAAAGGAAGAAAGGGATCTGTCAGAGGACGAATAGAGACACGTTTCGTTTTAGAGACGTTAAAATGAGAAAGCCATTCCTAGCATCAGTTACCAGCGGATTGTAGGTCATTTTTCAGATCATCTGCCAATTTGACCTTATCGGACCGATCAAACTTACTATTAAAAGATAGTATAAAATTAGAGGAAGTTAAATTAGTGTTGCGTAATTAGGAGCATCAATATCAAGCAGGTGCAGAAATTTAACGGTCTGTGTTGTATTGTAACAGATGATTGAAAGTTTGAGGCAGAAATGGCGAAGATCGATACGAAATGCGTGAAGGGGCCATTAAGAAACTGACTAAATGTTATAGTGGAACGCATTTATTTTCTAGTTAATAGACTCTCCCACCTATAATAAGTAGGAGTAGTAGGAGTCGCTCAGTGGGTCAGTCAGTCGATGTCGGTCGATTGGCTGATCGGTTGAACTCTCTGCCCTCGGTCGAGGAAGAACCTGAAAGAGGCTACGCCGAAGGGCGGATTCTCTTTCGTGGAGGTAAACCGACCCTGAACCCGTTTATACGGGTTCAATGGGCATATTTTTGGCCGAGCCCACTCGCTCGGAGATCCCACGTTAAACTGGCCTTGTGCCACATGATGCCCTCGTTGGGGGGGGGTGACTAAATATAGTCGGTCAGTCAGTCGATGCCAGACGACCGTTAGTCGGATACTAAAGTATCATCGACCACAACTAGATTTCTCTACGTCATTACCTATTATATCAAGTTCCTAACGTTTTGTACGTCGAAGCTATTTTAGGACGAACTTAGTTCAAATACAAGCCTCCACTGTGAAATCATTCCATAACAAACTTGGCGACGAGGTATTCGGATTCATAAGGTGGAAGAGAAAAAAAAATCACAATCTATAACACTAAATTATTAAGGTATCAGAAAATTTTAGAGAATTTTATGCATTACCTACTTTCTATATGGCAATGAATGCACACAGTTTCATAAAAGTCGTAAAAAAGACTTGAATCAAAAGAGATTAGACGAAGCATGTGATAAATTAGGAAGTTTAAAGAGGAATAGATATAAGTACAAGTGCTTTTAACAGTAAAGAAAACTGGTGAAATATAGTGAAAGATTGTTTGAAGATTTAAACCTCTACAGGACACAATGCAAACAAGGGGTCGTGGGCAAATAGCTGAGACGAGGCATGTAAGAAAATGGGAAGATTTAAAAGGAATAAAAATAAACACAAGTGCTTTTAACTGTAAAGAAAACTGAGGAAATATAATGAAAGATTGGACATTTAAACATATACAGGCCACATTGGAAACAAAGGACTAGCGGTAAATAGCTGAGAATAACATGGACAGGGCATGTCAGAAAGTAGAACGTTTTAGTTAGAATTGAAAGAAAATCCAATGTTGCTAACGGTAAAAAAAGGTGGAATCTGCGGAAAGAGTACTTGGAGATTTAAACATGTACAGTGCACTCTGAAAACAACGGAATGGGGTAAATAGATCAGAATAACATAGACGAGAGATGTGAGAAATAAGGAAGTTTAAAAGGGAATGAAAAATAAATACAAATTCAGCTAACAGTAAAGAAACAGATGGAAAATGAGGAAAGGATCCTTGGGTGATGTAAACATCTACAGGGCACTGAAAACAAGGGAATGTCGGTAACGAGCAAATTAAATTAATGTCGAATAAAATGATGCAGCTCAACTACATTAAAAAAGTGAGTAATAATTATTTAAAGGAGGTGTAGCCAGTATATGCAGAAAGCCCTTAGCTCACGCCCTGAGGGAAATGGGACATATAATCAGGGATATACTCAGACAAATCTTCCGCCATGTCGACCCAATAATGTAAAAAAGAAATATGATTAAATTGTGATATTATTCATTTTCTTGTCTTCATAATAATCATAAGTTTGATAGGTTAGATAAAATCAAATTAGCAGCTTATATAAAAAATTACTTGGAATCTGTTAACTGGGGCAAGTAATGACTTGGTAAATTTCACAACTCCAAATAGAAACGACTCTCTGTTAATCATCTTAGATATGATTTTGCCTTCCATCAATGTGGCTTAGACTAACATCCAGGAGAACAAGGTTACTGCCCCATCACGTCGAAATACCAGTTACATTATGATCACCAACGTTAAGCAATATCGAGCCTGGTCAGTACCTAGATGGTTGATCGCTTGTGAATACTAGTCACTGTAAGCTTAGATTTACGTGTGATTTAATGGAATTATGACTCGGAATTTTTAAACGAAGAACCAAGTGTCAATTTTCAATTGGTTCTTTATATTCAATTACACGCAGATAACATGGGAAATCTATGAAGACACCTGTTCTCTTCCTTACCTATGGGTTAAATAGTAAGACTTGTATAATTAAACCGTTATTATCTCCAAAAATAGAATAAACTAACTTCCAAAATGTTTAGATTTCGGCGTCAAATAACCCATTAATATCGATATGCCGGCAAACAAAATCAAACAATAAACAAAATGCAGGAGTCCCAACTTCTCGATCTCATTTTTCCGCTTTCATAAGGTGTAATAATTATATATAATCAGTTGCTAAGTCTGCGACTAAGAATGTCGGCTTGCTATGTCGTACTGGACACGTTTTACATTATTCCGACTATTGTCCTCATCTTTGTTGCCATATTTATCACAACGTTTCGGCCGAACCCTTTAATTTGCTCACTGGCGTAGACTGGTCTAGTTCCAAACGGGGGCAGCCTTTTTCCCCTTTATATTTCTAGGAAATTGAGGTACTGTCCGCTGAATGTCGGTGAAGGGGAGATAGGCCGCGCCATTAAGGTATGGCTTCAAGAACACCAGAAAGCTGTAACAGTCCCCAAAAATCTCGTCCTATAAAGGGTTCAGTTCGACATTCCAATCACCTGAAGAAGGCCGGAGCGTACAACGGCAGAAACGTTGTGATAAACATGGCGACAAAGATGAGGACAATAGTCTGACTAATGTAAATAGTGTACATACTACCTCATCTCATAAATATGGACAGTTACTGTAGACACGATTTCATCGCCAGAATCTATCGTGAATATTTACTCTTCGTCCATTTGTCTAATATCATTGACACAAGTCTGATGCATCTGCTATGTATCGATAACTTGTTAACAAAACTTAAAGAAGTATCGGCAAGGTTATCTGTCCTCACCTGGCGTCACTGAACTATTTATTTCGTTCACTGGGGTAGACTGTTCTAGTTCCACGTGTCATGTCTAATGGATCTAAGTTATCTCCTGTTAATTCCCCTCTCAAAGTTCCCTATCCCCTTAACCAGGTATTGAACTCACATTCTCTTGGGTCCTAGCTATGGGTTAAATAGTAAGACTTGTATAATTAAATTGTTATTATCTCCAAAAATAGAATAAACTAACGTCTAAAATGTTTAGATTTCCACTTTAGTCGTTTTCATACCACCGTCCCGTTGCCTCCTTTTGAATCGTCTGTAAATATTTGCTGCGGAATTCTTCCGATGAGCTTTACGCGTAGGTAACTCGAGTTCGCGAACTGAAGCGCATTAAGACATTGCCAGCAATATCTCATAATATCTCAGGTGAAATTGATAGTTGTAACCGTAAGTTCTATGCTGATACTTCCTTCTCTCGCACCTCTCACATGTGAATATCACGCTCTCGCTCTCTCTCTCTCTCTCTCCTTCTCTTGCTGCTTACTGATTTTCTGTACACTAGCGGTTTCAAAAACTTATAATAAATTTGAATCATCACCTGTTTCCTTGAATCCTTCTCTTACATTGTCTCCTTCCATTTCTTTTAATCTCAGAAACCTAGGCCATCGTTGTCTATTTATAGCTTACTTTGGGTGAGATGACTAAAAAGACATTGGTACTAAATTTTCTAATAATTTACTCTGTTTTTCGCATGGTATATTAATAATGATTTTTTTTTTTAAATTGTCAGTAGTAATTATAAATATGATTATCTTCTATATACCGCGTCCTGTCGCGATGTGAGCGATCAAGGCTCTCCATAAGTTCCTTTCCTTTGTTACTCTGAACAGTGTTTGTCTTTTTGCTGTCTCTCCTAATCACTCTACTGCCAAGTATTTTTAAATGCTCGTTAGATAGGTTATTCAGTGTTTTCCTCTCTCACTCTTGTCTTATACATGTCCCAGGAGCGGAAAGGAACATTTCAACAACGCTGAATCAACAGCGACCAACTCGTCTCCGTGACAACTCAACTAAAGTCGATGTCAGAGATGTGCACACGATGAAATCTAACATGGGCACTTGGCCGAGTGGTTGGAATGTTCGCATTCTGACCATGAGACCCGGGTTCGAATCTCACCATAGTCGATTTGTCGGTAAAGAGTATTTCTGATATTATCGGACTGGAAGTGTCAACCCCAGCGTGCGACACCTTTGGAAAGCCTTGTGAGTGAAATTGGACAGACACAACCGTTGGGGGCCAACGATAGCTGCGTTAGCACAAAGTCACAAGACATTGTGGCCGAGAGACTGTAACTAAGGTCTACTCAGCATAATTACAGTATAAACCACATGTGGACTCTGTGCGTGTTGGATAAACACAAAGGCGCCTGAGCAAACATCTACAATAGGGATTGGCTAGCCTCCCTGGTAAACAAGTATCCTCGAATACGAGTGGCCAGCTATGCAATGGCAGCTAACAGCAGTCTGAAACTAGGTATTCAATGCCACCGTTGTGTTGTCCTCGCGCTGAATAGGCTGGTGATACGCTGTCCTGGAGTTAAGTAAATCGGTGGTGTAGAGACGACGAGTTGTGTTTGTTGTGATGAATCAATCTGCATCACTTGTGAATATTAAATTTTTCAAGCCTCTCTAGATACTTTCGGAATCTAAATTGTCTTTTTCAGATTTTAGATATGCGTGTCTTTTTTTGTATATAAACGAGGATTTCTTACAAAGTTCTCAATCTGATCAATAATAATAATAATAATAATGATAATAATAATAATAATAAATATAAAATTTTTTATGATTTTGCTCAAATTATTTTTGCGGAGCACGTCAGGTTGAGGACTTTTTATTACCTTGTATACACGAAATGCATTTCTGAGTATTTTTTTCTATTGAACTCACTGAAAATATTAAAGGGAATAACCAATGGCAAAGAAAGACATAGTTACGGCTTGAATAAAGCCTATTATATGTATAAATAGCAGGTTTCACTATATGAAATCTTTGAAACAAAACTTTTAAATGAGTATTTCATTCATAAATTGATTGTAGACATGAAAGAAATCATTTTTATTTACTTAGATATCTAAACATTAGAATTTTAGTCATTTTTAAATAAATGAAACCAAGTGAAACTGAATAACATTTAACAGGTGTTGGCAGAAATAAAATACATATATTTACATGAATTAAAAACATTATAGTCAAAAAACTGAAATCAAAATGATTTTTTTTCTTAAATGATCTTACTGTAATGCAGCAGGATAGACTACTATTTTTTTTGTTTTTTGGAGCAAGCATAAATAAATTTCTTTCATTTCCAATTCTTGAAGTGGCATCATCTAACTATGAGAAAAGCAAGGTTGCATAAATTGAGGTCCAGTAACTTTCATTGATTGACATTGTGATTTATTAATATTCATTACAAAACATACACTGATGGTAATTTCAATCGTCTAAAATCAAAATGCATAACTGCTGGAATCAATGAAATTATTGGAATCAGTACAGTCTCCCCTTTCCCATGACCAATTATAATAAGAACTTCCAGTAAGGAACATTTTCTTCACAATAAGTCGTGTACCATTCTATAACTTTGGTGGAACAAGATTTCTCGGCAGCATTAATGGTACTCCTTATTTTAATAACAACTTGTGTGATGGCACTCCTGGAAGATCGTAAGAATTAAAAGAAAATCAATAGGGAAGTTAACTGCTTTGTCTTGATCTACAGTTGTATCATTGGATTGGTATGTCCTCTCTTCTGTTGGGATATCTTGCAGAATCTTCTGATTGATTATCTGTACTGTTTCATTTCTGGGGGTCATAATTGCTCTCTTACACAACGAATCTGTATTCTAGAAGTTATCTGCTATAATGTGGTATACTTTAAAAATTAATTACTAAATGCTCTCAACCAGAGTGCTGAAACCTTCAGGAAAGCTTATTTTCATCTTGATCATGTGAAATTTCTACATTTCTAGTATTTCAAAGGTCACTAAATTCCTTTGTTGTCCCATCTACATTGACTTTCATTACCATATTAGTGGTCAAAAAGTGCCTTTCAATATGGTCACACAGATAAGAGCTTTCTCAGGCAGGGGTGAAGTTCATCTGTAAATGTTCGTCGCTTGACAACGACGAGTGTTTGTCTGAAATATACAAATAGTAGAACTGTTATTCCTCCCATGAATCTATCATTATGTCTTTTATCTTTCAGTGTTCTGTCAAGAACCTCAAATGTACCCTTGTACGCCATAGTGCACTCAACTCAGACTATGAAGAATGTCAGCTGAAGTATCTTCGTTAGGTTTTTACCTATATTTATGTTGCACACTGATTATAGACCAAGTCTAATGGCAGTTTAAATGTCCAGTGAGAAGTTCTTCCACCAGTAAGCAAAGTAGCCGCCATTTCAGATGATGCTACAGATAAAGCCATTATTATTTGCATCTTAACTGAAGATAAAAGAAGATTAGTTAGAGACTTTCTTCTATCCTGGAAGTGTTGCATATTTTGCTCCAAATGCGGTCATAGCAAAGCAAATATTGTAGGCCCTAATGTGCTGAAAAAATCTCTTGATCCTTGTGAAATCCCATTCAGGAGAAAGAAGAGTTGGCTCAGGAGGTATTGGAAGTTCTGCTAGTTGAATATTTCCTTTCTTACAACACACATTATCAGATTCATCCTTGAATCATATGGAATTATAGTAATAGCACTGGATTATCTATTGGTCCAAGAGACACGTTTTGATGATTTGCATAATCAGTATTACAATTGTATCGTAATGCTGTTTTGTGGAAGTTAACAAAGGATATATATTGTACATTGTCATATATTGCTGAATATAATGAAGCCTGTTGCTGTCTTGTAATAGAGTTTCAGCAACTCGTATTGTTCTCATCGGGGGATCATGAAGAGGTTTTCTTTTTGGAACTTGCTGAAAACTTTCATCGCTGAGGATTGATAGAAATAATATTTCAATCGTTATCACCAATGCAGTAAATAGAACATGTACTTACCATCAGTACACTGCCATTGTTTTCAATATATTATTTTGTCTAAATAATAAACATTCTATAAATAATGTAATTGTAAACATTGAAAAGGAATAAAATAAAATGTTTGCCGATAGTTTGTTTTATATGGAAAATATAAGAAATTTAAATATATACATACATACATATATATATATATATATATATATATATATATATATATATATATATATATATATATATATTAAGCATTTCGCCCCTAGCAAGGTGGGAAATCACCAGTACGCAAGGGGTTATAGAGGATTTGGAGCGAGAGAAGATAGGAATGATAGAGGAAAGGATGGGGAGAAGTATAGGGGATAGATCAAGGCAACTGGAGATGTCGATTGACATTACACTTGAATAGCTGGAGATTATAGCTCTCAGGGAAACTGGAATAGTGAAGGGAGTTCCACGGGCGAGAGGTGCGAGACATGAAGCTATTGGAGTAGAAGAAGCGACTACATTTAACAGTTTCAACGCTTGAATTCGCTTGGAACCAGCAAAAACAGCACATCGGAGAAATTACCATGAAAGTATTTGTAGAAAAGACAGAGAGAGGCGACGGCACGTCTGCGAGAGAGCGACTGCAGACGAGATGCCAGATCAGGGACAATTATATTGCATATCCGTCTCTGGATCTTATCAAGAACCCCGAGGCAAACAGAAGGGGAAAGTAAAAATAAATGTGTTTATAATTTTCGTTTAAAAAGTCCGAAAAATTATATGTCCAAAATCGCAAGTATCTTGTTAAAAAAAAAAGCAAATATTAATTTGATATCGTAAGATTTTCTAGTAAGTGTTTAATCTCTTTTTATATTTTATTTTAGTTACAAAGTGTCAAAAAGAAAAAAAAGCAAATAAATAAATGTATGTTCTCTTTTTACGACAAACATTTGCGAAAACTTTGCCGGTAGACTATTTTTAAACCAAAGTTGTCGTTTGAATTACAGCTCTTTCAAAGTATTTTCACAGATATAATAATAGCAAACACACCCGAAAATACAAAAAAAAAGTTTTCATTTGAAGTAAGTCCAGCGGAAATTTATATCAACAAGAAAAAAATAGAAAGACATTTAACTGGTAATCGTGAATATATTTCTAATTAAAATTAAAAGACGAGGACAATCATTTACGAGAATATATTTTAGCGGTGTATGCAAATTAGTCATTAGTTTATTTATATTAAGACTGTTGTAAAATAAATAAATTAAAAATGAAGCATTTTATATTTCCTTTCGGGGTGAGGAGGTTAGGTTTTTGTATGAAATATTATTTGCTTATTTTCCTTGTTCGATTTTGATAGAAAGGCCTTTTTGATGCAATGTAATTTGTCGAATTTCTACACTGTAACTTCTGTAAAAAAATCAGCTTATTATGGATGCTAGATATATAAGCTGATAAATGTTTACCTTACAAAAACTGGTAATTTGTTTTGAAAAAAAGTTAGTTGTTTTTCTATGGGATTAATATTCATTATTTATAAAATGTTGAAAAGGTTGTTGACCTTTAGTATATTTGTTCAAAGAATATGGCTGTTGAGACAGAAAAAAAATAATTGGACGGATGCGGGGTTAGGCTTGTTAATATTTAAGGGAATTTTTATAAATAGATGCCAACTTGTTGAAGGTCAAGTCAAATGCAAATTTCAAACATTTTTCCGGATCATATAAGACGATATTCTTAAACAGAACTATTTTTATATGAAAATCAAAACAATTCTCGAATAAAGAAGAGTAATGAAGAACAGTTAATTAATGAAATATACGTATTTAAAATCAATATGCAAATTAATTAAACCTAAAAAACGATTTCGCCTGGAAGAAGATAATATATAATACAGATATTGAGCTTTTATAACGCTATTTACCATAAAGTAGTGTTAGGTTCTTTTTTTTAGCCGCATAAATGATGGGAAAATTTAGCTCTAATATTAGTATTTATTCATATAGATTTATAAATATAACTGAAAGTAGGAAAAAATGTAGTTATTAGTGACGCGTTTCGTCCAATGTGAACTTTCTCAAAGCAAAAAACGAAATGAATTTAATTAAAGAACGTTACTAATAATAACAAAAAACGGAATGTTCTTAGCAACTAGAGGAATGTAGAGAACGCTATTTTCATATTGTTAAATGAAAATAACGTCAGTTATTGTCGCGTGTGGAGAATATTTTCATTATAGCTGTGTTATCGGATTCAACCATTTTCTTTTAATTTTACGATATTGTTGTGTACGTTTGTTTGGGAGAGCAGTAATCTTGTTAAGAAAGGTGAAATAGGAAAAAAACCTGGGCGTAGATTAATATTTGGGTAATATTCTATGGCGGCACTCTCTAGAATTTTCCTTCTGAGTGAGTTATTTCCTTTTTTATGAGTGTAGCATTTTTAAAATCAAAATTATGGTCGAATTTATTTCTATGTATGACTAATGCATTAGCTAAGTTGTTTTTTTGTGAGGTCTCTTTTGTGCTCACAAATGCTTTTTTTAAAAATTTCTACTTGTTTTCCATATATTTGGAGGAACAGTTTTAAAAATTTATTTTATAAATATTTTCAGAAATATCTTTTGCTATTAGTGCTTGAAGATCTTAGTATATCCATAATGGCTTTGGAAGTGTTTGTAACTATTCGAAGATTATTTAGATCGGATAGGTTATTCTGTACAACTTTCTTAACAAAATTACTGCTCTCCCAAACAAACCTACACAACAATATCGTAAAATCAAAAGATATGGTTGAATCCGTCAGTTATAACTACAGTTTTCCTATTGTCATTTATATTTATAAATATTGTCTTTTCTACAGGTTAACTCTGAGAAAGTTTCATATTCATATAGATGTAAACGCATTGCTAATGATTTTGCCATTAAAATGTATCGACATTCAGGAAAATGATTATTCGTAGTCAGGAAGTAATACAGATATTACCGGCAGTATTTGATCATTATATGGAACATGTAAATGAATTGCAAACGATTTTATTATTGGCAAACTTAATAATAAATTTGGAGTCAAATGAAAATTAGCAATAATGTGATTGTCAGATTTTGGGAATATATGTAAGAATTTCTTCGTATATTTTAGATATATTGCTACCGATTTTACCTACAGAAAATTAGAAAGAAATCGATTAACAGAAGCTACAAATCAATGCAGCTATTACTGGTAGAAGAAATTTATTATATGTATAATATAAATGCATTGTTAATGGTTTTAATATGAGCATTCATTGAGTGTTTTGAACAAAAGATATTGCCAATGGTCAAATAATGTAAAAGATTAGCTACATATCTTGAATGAGCAAATTGCGAGAATGTCCATATATTTATTACTTTTGTTTACCTTTGTAGCAAATAAACAAACGCTAAGAGATGACAACTTATCCTTTATTTAATAGCTGAGATTTCTGGCTCCATAAAACATGGCTGGACGAAATTAAATGTAATTAATTTTATTAATGAGATATTTTTCTCCTATTCAAATGGAAATATGGAACCATTTAAAGAAATTAACAGAACTAAATATCACAATAAATATAATGCTTCCGGCTTTCATACCTTTGTGACAGATTGAATCTCGGAAACTTGGACTTTACTAATAAAAATAAATATTCTTCTTCTAGCTGTTCCCAGTTTCCTTAAATACGAGCGCAAGGCTCGTTTTCAGATGACAGAACTCAGTTATTGACCATTTCGGAAGGTTTCAGGTGAGCTCACCAGAATGTGGCACTGGAATGTTGTTGGACACTACTTCTTAGATCGCCAGGTAATATGAAGTTTTATCCTAGATGGAAAAATATCCAGTGAGTTATTGGAAATGAGATTTCATCGTCCAGAGCTTGTGACTTTTTAACTATTTTCAGAAATCTTGAAACGTATAGGTCATCTTTTTAAATCACTCCAAATAAAAGGATCTTTTTTGAAATTCCGAAGAATCCGAAGAAAGCGAGAATACAAAATTATAATATATATATATATATATATATATATATATATATATATATATATATACGAAATAAATTCCAATAACCAACAAGAAAATACTATTCTTAAAAGAGTGCTCAATACAGAGTAGAGCAAATATAATTATTTATTCGAAAATTATAACATAAATATGTTATAAAAACACTACAAAAATACCTATTTTGTTTCAAAACTTCTGGTGTCTTATCAAGTGATGCTGTTGAATGTAGAATAAAGGTTTTTTTTATTTTAAAACCCTTTATTGTATAATAATAATTTATTCTATAATAATAATTTATGTATAATAATAATGTAGAATAAAGGGTTTTTTTAAAAACTTTTCCTTCTACTTTCAACACCATCACGTAATAAGACCCCAGAAGTGTCGAAACAAGATATCTATTTTTGGAGTGATTTTATAGCTTATTTATGCTATAATGTTCGAATAAATAATTACACACACACAAATACACACACACACATATATATATATATATATATATATATATATATATATATATATATATATATATATATAACTGACAATTGTTACACGAAATTTCTGCAATTTTTTTAGTGGTTTCATAAGCAGTGTGCAAAATAATGATGCCTCATACGGTGATGTGCTAACTTGTTCTCGTTATCGAGTTCTGATATTGCTATCGAAAATGTTTCGTATATATAATATACCACATACATCTTCAAGAATGCTTACTTAATTTTTAAACTTTAAAAATTATAATAAAAAAGGCGTGGAATAAATCTTGTAATAAGTCATCGAAAGAAGAAGAAGAAGAAGAAGAAGAAGAAGAAGAAGAAGAAGAAGAAGAAGAAGAAATGTCAACCATCAATTTTCTTTTCCTACCAATGACGCAACACTCGTTGTAATCTAGTGATAGGCCTGGGATTAGGGACAATTTGGATTTAAGAACATAAATTTAATACAATATGAATATACCCAGTGGACTTGAAAATTCAAAATCAATTTAACCGATTTCATCTTCCATGCTAATAACTCCACCTGGTACCGGGATAAGAAGCTTTCAGTAAACATCAATTAAACTATAACTATCTTGAGACATAATCTTGTACACTTTTGTTCTTCATGTACAAAGATCATATTTAAGCAAGTATTTTTTCCTAACATTAATTTGGAGGTAATTACATTTCACACCTGTTTTTTTAATTCAGAACTGTACTGATTCTAGAACACTAAATTCTTTAACATTGGTTTGTAACCCGTATAGGAGAGACACAAGAGTTTGGTATGGTTTTGTTTGGTTTGTTTTACGGTATATCAACCTCAATGGATTATTTAATGCCGACAATTTTTTTTTATTGCTGGTAATATTTTATCTTGTCAAAAATCTATTTCTGGTTATATTTTTTTCTCAAAAATGTATCGCTGATAATATTATTTAAAAAAATGTTTTGCTCGTAATTTTTTTTCCAAAATGTATTGCTGGTAATATATATATATATATATATATATATATATATATATATATATATATATATATATATATATTTGTAAATATATTGTTGATAATAGTTTTTTATCCTTCAAAATTTTATCTCTGGAAATAATTTTTACAAAGTCGTTCTGGTATCAAAACCTATTTTTCCCTTTCATAATGCTTTTTACCTCAGTTCCAACGTCAACTATTTGCCCATAGCTAGGACACTAACAAGTGCTACCACCCCAGGTCAGAGTAGACCTGGGAACGCCAGCAATGAAGAGGTGTTTCACGCTCCTCAAAACCTCCTGATCAGAAGTCTTGCTGTTGGACGCATTTTATTGTCTTGCCCTGGACGCCGATGTAGTTTATCGTCATACCCAGGACGGGACACAAGAGTAAATTGGAAACCGTTTGGGCGTGCTATTAGTAGCCTATCTCCTAATGACCTTTTTACCAAGGAAAGTTCAACAGCAATACATTTGAGGCATGGTTCGAAAATAAGTCTATAAGTCGTAGGGGAGTTTATGCAGTTAACATGGCTACAGGCTTCTCTTTCAAGTTGCATTCAAAGCCTAAAAATATTTTTAGATTGTAAGGATTTTTTTTTAAATAATGATATAATGACACAAGTCTTACTGATTAATCCATAGCTGGAGATGGACAGTTGATTCATAGCTTTCCCTGCTGTAGTTGTCTGTAATTGAATATAACGAACCCGGCTCTCCAAGCGGTCACCCATCGATGTACAGACCAAGCTCGAAATTGTTTAACTTCAATAATAGGTCGGAAACTGTTATTTCAACGAGATTTGGCCGTATGCCTGCTTTTCTCGAACCTAAATGGTGTAGAAAAAGCCTTTCATACTCTTCACTTCTGCGAAAAGAAGAGAGGGATTTTTGCTTTTCTTAAAGTTAAGCGAACACAAAGTACTTCAATCGAAATTTGAACTGCATTCGCTAATTCAATTTTGAGGGCTGTTTACCGTTATGCCTTCGCCAACGACTTACGATTTCCGGCAATTTAATTACCGAAGCGATCGTAGCTTTTACGTGGAGTAATGAATCAGGCAAACATTTGTATTCTGACAAGTCCAGTCACATTTCACCTTCCACTTTCTTTAGACGCAAACTAAAGGTTTCATTCGTTGCCAAACAATAGAGGAAGTATAATGTGTTCATGTTAAACAGTTAACGGTCATAAGTGAAAATAATCTGGTGCAGTAGATTAACATCAATATTTCTGTAAAGATTCTTGCGAAATTGCCAAGGAAATATTGACCCAATTAAAAATGTCTAATGACAAACAAGTAGGTGTTTTGATTGAACATGCCGTTCAAGAAATGATGGTGATTGATAAACTCTGAAGGAAGCAGTGGACAGTCAAATTCATAAATAATAAATATAGTTCTGGACAGAGATGAACTTGAAATATTAAGTGGCTGATAACAGAAAGACGCAATATTACCTGGGAAACAATGGGGCAGATTCGAATGCAAAAGGAAAAATATATGTTAGGAGTTCAAGACTTACTGGGTAATATATCCTTTATAAAAATTGATTTTGCATTTTATTTACAAGACTTACGCCTCTGGGATTTCTGGAGATTTCCAAAATTGAAAATATTCTAAAAAGAGGAAGATTTGTTGACGCCATAAACGGAAAAAAAACATTAAAAAAAATGTTTCCCTCAAATGTACCCTCACCTCGGGATGTTAACAGATTCAAAAGGGGAATAAAGTGATGACAGACGATAGAGACAAGGCAAGTATATTTGCTTTCGCAGATTAATTCCAGGAATTAGATTTTCATACCTCGTATTCAAAAAGGTAAAATTTTTAAAATAGTACATCGGTACAGGACATAATAATTTCAGGCCTTACTTATTTTGAATTGGAACAAAATGCCTTGGTTATGGCGTCGAAGCAAATTGCTGCAGATTTTTTCGTAAAAGGCTATTGGACAAAACAATGTTTTCTTGGATATTTTCCTTTAATTTACACCAAAAAATTCAAAGTTACTTATCGCAAATATTAATTCACCTCAAGAAATTATAAATTTTAAATCAAAAAATTGTTTTTTCTTTATTTCTGGTACTGTTTTGAAATTATAAATTGTATATCAAAATTTGTGTAGCCTGCCATGTAGTTAGCTGGTAGTACAGCCTCTTTATTAAGGAACACAATCCGAAGCTGGACTACCATTATGTCGGATTGTTGGGACGGTTATACAACTTTATATTCATCTGACTGTAAGTCACAGTATGACTTTCGATGACCCAGAAACATCAATTCACACTCAAAAAATTAAAAGCACATGGTTGAGTTGCAAAATGAAGAATAAGTCCATGTTCAGGATTCATCACAGCATGATAGACTATTATTAGTGTGAGTTCTTTTGGAGAGATATAAGGCAAAAAATAACACTGAATGCAACAAAAATTTTAAAGGACATTTCTCAATTTTGGTATAAATTTTATCAAATATAAATTCTTTTTTCTTTGGGGTGGTATTATCTGTTAGGGGGCCAGCTAGGAGCAAATAATTAACTCTCAAAGTGGGGTCAAAACTATATGAAAGCATTAAAAATGTATTTCTTATGTTAAATAGATCATCAATTCATTTTTAAAAAAAATATTACCAGCAAAACATTTAAAAAAAATTACCATAAATATATTTCTAAAAAATATTACCAGCTATATATTTTGGAATAAATAAAAATTACCTATAATACATTTTTGAAAACGAATATATATTAGCAGCAATTCATTTAAAATATTCTTACAATCAATACATTTTAATCCCAACAAAAAACATTTTTTTCAAAAAAACGTCAATGAGATCTGATCTACAAACTGATTTCTTACAAAGAATACATATTCTATTCACACGAACCTATTCTGAAAATCTTGTCGGCATTAAATAACCCATTGAGGTGTTGATATGCCATAAAACAAAATATACCAATAAACGAGAAATATCTGCTGTTCATTGCTATGTGAAAGAAATCTCTTCAGACATTCACTACGCCAATATTCTATTCGACCTCATCAACGTCATGGTCTGTATCCAATCAATTCTTCTTAGCTTCTCCTTACAGTTGATCGTGTTATTTCGAAAAGAAAAACGAAAGGGAAAGTTTGACAGTTCCTTAGAATGTGGGAAAGATGTTTGAAAAAGGTCTGTTTAATGTGAGTTATCTATTTTTTCTCTCTCCAAACCAGTTGATATGTAAGTTGGCGCGCAAATATATGTTTGATTTTTTTTATAAAAGTGAACAAAAAATCCAATGAAATATTCTACTGTAATCGAGCACAAAACCTGAAAGAAGAAAAATAATTTAAATAATAGATTAGGACATGACGTTTTAAAAAAAAAAGGAATATCTAATATCACGAGACTCGTTGAATTATCTGCCTCCCGTCTTTTTTTTAAGTCGCTTCTTATGTCTTTTTTTTGACTTTTGTCTATAGAGATAAATAATTTAATCAAAATTAAAACAAAACAAAACATAGAACATTTCGTTTTTGTAGGGAAAAAAAGAGGATTTTTCTTTTGTTTTTAATAATTAATCGTCTGCCCTGAAATGTAAAAATATATGTCTAGACACTGACTAAAAAGTTCTCATCCAGTTCTGCAATTTCTTTTATTGTCTGTTTTATTCATTTTTCATCACGTGATTAAATTGTTTTCTTTTCTTTTCTTGACAGATATGACCGAAAATTCATGTGTTAATCGTGACAGCAGAAATTGCAGCTGCAACCTGAGACGAGCAGCCAAACGATCTATACAAAGAGAAACATTCATCATTTGCAAAACTCATTTTTTACTGGTTCGCTCAAGAAAAATTACTTCTTGTTTAATTTATAACAAACATTAATATGATATGGAAACAAAAGCATTCAGTTTTTTTTTTTCAAGAACTGTAATAATCCATCGAAAATGATGTGTTTTAACAAAGCTTAACTTTGAAAGACACAAACTCCAAATGTCGTCATACCAAGTAAAATACCTAACGTTTCCTAGCTTGCTAATCATTACCCCAAAGCAAGGCGAATTTTACCTTAATTTTTCACAAGGCCTCAACATCGATGTACCCAGATAGGATTGAAATCTCGTAGCTGTCATATAGAATACTTCTATAAATTATCTCACTCTAAGACAACTAATTTAAATTTATCTTGGCGATAAGCCAAAATTAAGACATACTCAATGAGGATTGAATTCACTATGCTATAAGTGTTAAAATATAAGGTACCTTTATAATACGAGATGCCCTATTAACGATGGAACCAACTATGTAGATATAAGCTGAGGCGCACAGTGTTATTCACTGTAGCATGCGATTAATTACAGGAAGCGTTGATCTGTGGATATCCCAAAAATTACTGAACCCATCCTTACAGGTATTAATGTAAATCTTTTTACTGGGTCAAAAAGTCAGATAAACGTGATATCAGCAAGGGTTGTCCACGAAGCGACCACAAACCACCAAGTGCAGAATCTGGCATCGAATTTGTAGATGAAAGCACCAAAACCAATAAATCTTATGATCAACAGATGCAAGATACCCGAAATAGAAATAGATCTCTGAAACCCTTGTATCGAAAAAAGAACGAATATTCGATAAAAACTTGAAATCATCAACCCTTGATTTGGTCGATGTAAATTTGGCGGTGTGCAGAAATGTGTAAACAATTATTATACCTATGAAATAATTAAGTGTGTAATTATCAGACCTGCTTATATACTTATTAAGCTTAACTTAGTTTGTTGATAAGCCGTGACCATTAGTGAGGGTCGAACTCAACATGTAGTTATAATTACCAACTATCTTTGATCTACTACCGCCACACGTACACAGCCGGCCGCGCCGCAGCCCGGCCTTCGGGCTGGGTTACGAGCGTGGCAAAGTCTAGTTTGGACCATATCAGGACCTGCTAAGACAAGCTAAGACCAATTTGGACTAAAACTTGACTAAGCTTTGACCAGCTTGGACATGTTATGACCAATATTTGACCAGTGACCCTATGCGGAAACGCTCGGGTTTCCCACGAAAAACGACCTTGTGTCACATCTTGACCTCGTGGGAGTCAAGTAAATACCACCGTCACACGTACACAAACCGGCGGTTTGGAATAAAGAGTCACTGAAAAATAAACGATGATTTCATTAACTGCATAGTATGTGCTTCGCCAGGGCTACGTACGGTTTTTGTATTCATAGTTAGCCTTCTACTAGACTGGGCAACACACAAGATTGACGATTCCAGTCATCCATACTATTTACCTATTTACTATAGTTGGAGATTTTGAATTGAGAATTATCAATCTCCTAGAATGTCGACAGCCAATGCTGGCTGTCCTTGTATTTACCCATAGCTGCTGGGAGGAAGGATAGAGTCATACCTTTCCAAAGGTTATCTGAACCTAAGTGAATTTAACGAACTCGAAAGGAATATGTTCTCGGTTTTTCCGATTCCTCCACCGAAGCCGCTATGCATGACTACACTGTGCCTCCGACCATAACGATTAACCCTAAGAGAGACACACAATTTTGGCTACTTTAATGAGCTCAGTTTTACATATAGTCACAACAAGCTGCGTGGCCCAGCGTTGCCCGTGCTTGATTGAAAAATCGTACGTCTCATACAGCAATCGCTATCACTTGACTTAAAATATTTTTGCCCTTCCTTGTCTTTAAAGGAGTGCCCTTTGCCGTGTTGATGTTGCTACATGCCTTACCTCTTGCCTATCTCACACTGCGAATTTTTTCTAAGCTCTATACTAAACATTAAATCTCTTACGAAAAAAGAACTAAACAAAATGAACACAAAACGATCAGCTTTAAAAAAAAGGAATCGTAACTAGAAAAACCGAATGAAAAAAGAATGTTAACAACAAATACTTTTTTTCACCCAAACCAGTTCTGCCGAATAAGAATCAACGTTGAGTTTAAGCAAGCGAATGAGTCAATTTGAGTAAGGTGCCATGCAGGTTTAAATTTTTTCCACTTGTGACGAAGGCAGCTATCGATTTTTTTGCATGCTAGTTAACATTCGTGTCAGTCAGCTGTTGGCTCTCACGCTGGCCAATAGAATCTTCCTGCCTATTCGTGGCAGCCAGCTATAGGTATAGCTCACTCTGGCCAGTAGAAAATGGCCGCAAACTACATGAAAACTGCCGTGGAAGCATGAAAAAATCGATTATTTCCACTATCGATGGGAATTAGGAAATGCAACGTCGGTCTTGGCCTTTTTGCTAACTTGAAGCATGTGCATGTAAATTTTGTGCAAATCCGTCAAAAATTGCGGCCGTGCATTCCTTACACACACACACACACACATATCCTGCCTTTTATAGATAGAGATGACGAGGAATTAAGTGCGGATAGATGTCACTACTTAGTAGTAATGTTGATCAAGAGTAATAATTATTCTGATCTTCAATATTATTGTGGGATTCCACATTTTCAGCAAAAGAATTTACTTCATATACCCTAGATGGTGTAGTAATTAGCGGTATAAAAATTACAGATATTCTCTATTGAATACGCGATGAGGTTTCTGTTATTTGGTATATTTCTTGATGATTGTGCAGCGCCAGTCCGTGAGATTTAAAGAAGGATGGACATCGCTTATAGTTTCATTCCCTCGAAGACATTTATAATATGAGAAAGAGTTTGCATACAGCAGATAAATTAGATATTTCTGTATGAGTTTGGCGCCTGCATGTAATACATCTGAAAGTTTCGATCTGACCAGTCTATTTATGATCACGAATCGAGTTCTTAGAAAAGAAGAGAAATAGACAGAAATAGGAAAATAACATTTGACACAAAACAAGGAATACTGAAATTCTATGCATTTAAACTCGAATAAAAGAAAATCAATGGCGAATTAGTAAATACAAAACATTTCAAATAATGATCCTTTCACTTACTTGTCGGCTCGAGTCATCTTATTTGATCTATCTATCTATCTGTCTATCTATCTATCTATCTATCTATCTCAGTTTGTTAATATCTATCAAGATATCTATCTACTTTAATCTGTATATATGCATGTATCACACTGTCTCAGTTTGTTCATATCTATCTATCTATCTATCTATCTTGGTCCATTGATATTTGTCTATCGTGCCAGCAAGCTTTTTCAAAGTTATCTATCTATCTATCTATCTATCTATCTATCTATCTATCTCAGTTTGTTAATATCTATCTAGATATCTATCTACTTTAATCTGTATATATGCATGTATCACACTGTCTCAGTTTGTTCATATCTATCTATCTATCTATCTATCTATATTGATCCATTGATATTTGTCTATCGTGCCAGCAAGCTTTTTCAAAGTTATCTATCTATCTATCTATCTATCTATCTATCTATCTATCTATCTATCTATCTATCTATCTATATATCTCTGTTTGTTAATATCTATCTAGATATCTATCTACTTTAATCTGTATATATGCATGTATCACACTGTCTCAGTTTGTTCATACCTATCTATCTATCTATCTATGTTCATGTTTATCAATCTTTCTATTAAACCTGTTCAAATTTATCTCATTTAGGTCGTATGTATGTATGTATCTCTTTTTCTTATCCCTACTTATCTGAACCACCACCGATGGGTTGGCCACTACATCCCTGTCCTCCTCCAGTATCTCCTCCTTTATGATTGACTCTGCCCAACGTCACTGACTGTGAGTTGTTGTGCTCTCTTTGATGAAAGACATCATTTATATTGTCAAAATTAATTACGAGAGCTAATCAGTCAAAGGGATGTACTTGTATCTTTCTAGAAGGCACTTTGCTTCGTCCAATCAAGAGAATGTCCTGCCTTGACCCCAATTTGTTGCTCAGACCAAAATTAAACCCCCTGACCTAATATATTCGTAACAACGTGCTTATGATTTCACTACTATTACTGTCACCATGGATCGTATTTTCAACTCTCTACCATTCGTCAAAATATTCCTTTGGGGACAAATCCAACTTGATCACTTCGCTAATGCATGATTCTCTCTAGTGATTTACTCTACTGTTATATATTAATTTATCTGTAATGTGTGATAGCATAAGAAATAAATCAGGCAAAATATTATAAATTTAACATTTCTCCGTTTTATTTAAGTTTCATCGGAGATCTTTCTTGGAAAGTAATTATGGAAGAAACCGTTTTATTACACTGAATTCTGTGCTATTATTGTTTTTCATTACTTCAAGTATCTTTGTTTTGCGGTGTTAATGTGCATGTATCTTTGTATCTGAATTATCGTGGGTATGTTTATGTCTGTCTCTTTCATTACAGAAGATGTTAGATATGCCTGCGTATGTATTAAATTTATAGTTCGTTTTACAGGAGTTGGGGATGTCGTTACGTGTGTTGACTGATGGTTAGATGTACGTTGTCAGTGTTGGAGTAAAGTCTATGGATGATGAAGAATCCAACGTATCGGAAAATTTCATGGTATATGTGTGTTTTGGTTTAATTCTATTGTTATTATTTATAATATTGTGTGTTAGGAAATGTTGGGTATATTGGTATTACTATTGTTATTTTTATAATATACTAGTGCGGACTTTTAAAGTAGCTTCTTCGGAGAGCAATTTGGGCATCTGGTCCAAGTCTAAAAAGGTCTCTTGTCCAACGTAAAAACAGCAATGATAATTTTGAACAAATAACTTTGAATTCCTCAATTTACTCCATGGAAGTTTAAATCTTCACTTTAACTCTAATTCCGGTTATAAGTCTGATTGCTGTCAAATTTGATTTCAGCCGAAAGTTCGATTTCAGCCGAAAGTTCGATTTCGGACGAAAGTTTGATTTCAGCCGAAAGTACAATTTAGGACGAAAGTTTGATTTCAGCCGAAAGTTCGATTTCGGACGAAAGTTTGATTTCGGCCGAAAGTCCAATTTAGGACGAAAGTTTGATTTCAGCCGAAAGTTCGATTTCGGACGAAAGTTTGATTTCAGCCGAAAGTCCAATTTAGGACGAAAGTTTGATTTCAGCCGAAAGTTCGATTTCGGACGAAAGTTTGATTTCAGCCGAAAGTCCAATTTAGGACGAAAGTTTGATTTCAGCCGAAAGTTCGATTTCGGACGAAAGTTTGATTTCAGCCGAAAGTTCGATTTCAGCCGAAAGTTTGATTTCGGCCGAAAGTTTGATTTCAGCCGAAAGTCCAATTTAGGACGAAAGTTTGATTTCAGCCGAAATTCCAATTCAGGCCGAAAACTGATTTCTGCACCATAGAACGTATCTGTGTTGAATTCATCAAATCACAAACGTTGCGGAACTTCAAAACCTCACGTCATTAAACCTTTCACTCTAACTTTGATTCCTTGGCGTATTAGAAAATAAAATTGATTTCCTCTATTCACAATGTTTTGGACATAATTTAAAATCAATTTAAAAACATTTTTTTTTAATTCACTAAGTTTTATGTTACTTTAAACTCAATATATTAGGTTGGTGAAAAAATAATATCGTTTTTTGACGTTAAAAATACGTCAAAAACGATATTATTTTTGCACCAACCTAATAACTTACAACATTTAAATTCACTATTTTTTTTTTCTCTTATTTCAAAATTTTAATTTGTAACTTTTCCCACCTCATCCGGACACAAATCACAATGCTCGGTGTTCAAGCTCCAGATAAAAGGCAAGTTTCAATCCCAGGACCATCCTGATTCTAAAAAGAACAAGCGTAGCCGGAGTTAGAGGGGTTTCAGACACACGGATTGTGCCGTATATTTATATAGATCACATTTGTGTATATCGGTAGATGTTTGGTATCTTAGGGTAAAAGAAAAGGGTTACATTGTTTGCAGGTTCCTATATCTGACATTTCTCCAAATATGACATTTATGAGTATTAGTGTTATGAAAAATACGCCCGGCGTGAGTTTATCGATGGAAATATATTAATTAGTATTCCTTTTAGATATTTCCTCGTAATGTACCATTTCATGAGAGTGGTATTTTATAAATCAGTGTTAAGACTTGTTTGGATTTTGCGTGTTTAGTGATTTTTGCCGGCAGTCTCTCTTGTGTTCGTAGATTCGGTCTCTTTTATAATGTTAGGAAAATTAATTTTTCGTGAGATACGTTTCGTCCTATAAAAATTTAGCGGACTAAACTGATTTTTTATAATATACTAGTGCGGACTTTTAAAGTAGCTTCTTCGGAGAGCAATTTGGGCATCTGGTCCAAGACGAAAAAGGTCTCTTGTCCAGCGAAAAAAAAAAACAGCAATGATAATTTTGAAGAAATATCTTTGAATTCCTCAATTTACTCCATGGAAGTTTAAATATTCTCTTTAAGTTAGATTCCTGCTAAATATAAGAAGGTGATGCTGGAATATTAAACTTATGTTTTTAAAATCTTTATTTTCATATGCGTTTCGGTATCTCGTCTATCTGATTTCAGCCGAAAGTTCGATTTCAGCCGAAAGTTTGATTTCGGCCGAAAGTTTGATTTCGGTATCTCGTCTATCGAATTTCATTTAGGTTCTTTTCTATTGAGTCTGTCTATATTTCTGAGATGAGGTATTATGTACATTATTTACATTATTCATACACAGATGTCCTCAATGACACATGGCACAGTGGATAAAGGCATTGTTTAGATCCAGTGACAGGAGCCAAAGAGTGTGAGTTCAATACCCGGATAAGACAGTGGAGAACATTCCGAGGGAAATTAACACGAAATAACTGATATCCATGAAACGTGGCACGTGGATCTAGAACAGTCTATGCCAGTGAGAGAAATAAAGTTCGACATTCCAACTGCCTGAAGAAGGCCGGAGCGTACAACGGTCGAAACGTTGTAATAAAAAATATGGCGACAAAGATGAGGAAAATAGTCCGAATAATATAAATAATGTTCTTTTCTTTTTGTTTTTATCGCTTTTTTATTAAGTATCCTACATTGTAATAATTAATGTTTTGCCAAGAAAGGTGAAATGTTTTAAGATCCTGGATGTATATTTGTTATTAATTTTTCTAACATTGTTCTTTCATATAAATTTGTATATATCCTTTTCTCCCATATATACCAAGTGGAATGAGGTAATAAATCTAGTTTAAAACGGGCTTGTTTAACGGTTGTAACAAGAATGGCAATATAGTTCTTGCTAAAAGATTTTTAGTAAAGTTTTATGCTTCTCTTCTAAGAGGTCGCTTGCATCATTCAATTTCTGAATTAAGTTTTAACTGTATCATCTTTCATATATTAGGTGTCATTATATGAAAAAAAATGTCATGGTAAAATAATCCTGCTTGTCAGTAGGATAACGATCTTTAAAATCAGTGAGCTTATAAACCTTTAATAATACATATTGAGGGGAAAAAATGACGCACAGGAATGTGAGGAGATTACAAGCTTTTATTCAATAACCTTGAATAAAAGGTTGCAATATGCCAACTAAAGGCATAGACCTATTTTATAATATTCAGGAGTTGCTAGAAGATATTACAATCGTACAGGGCATCCGATTATATTAAATAATAAGAAATATTTGTGAAGAAAATCTCATTACATCTAATAGTTCATCCAACAGAAATCAGCAGAAATGTAAAAGTGATTAAATATATATTAGGTTGGTGCAAAAATAATGTCGTTTTCTCACATATGTTACTATGTGAGAAAACGACATTATTTTTGCACCAACCTAATATATATATATATTTTTTTATATATATATTTATATATATATACATATATATATACACACATATATATATATATATATTTATATATAGATATATTATATATATATATATACATATATATATATATATATATATATATATATATATATATATATATATATATATATATATATACATATATATACATATATATATATATATACATATATATTATATATATATTATATATATATATATATATATATACACACATATATATATATTTGTATATATATATATTTGTATATGTATATATATATATAAACAAACGTGTGTGTGTTTGCATACATATATACACACACACTCACACACACACATATATATATAGATAGAATGATAGATATAATACAGGTACTTTTGTAAGGATGCAGTAGACATTAATAAGAAAGGTGACAGCCTATTTTTTCATCAAGTAATGCAAAAAAATATACCGACTTCTTCCCGGATCCTCCAAGGAATTAGAAAACATAAAATATTTTTTGTATTTCCATCGTTAATCAATTTTAACGCAGTCATTTTTTTTACAGTGCCAAATACGTTTTTTCTACATTCTCAAATCCTTCATCTTTGTTCTTTATTCCGAAATCCTTTCTACGATATTCCAAAATCCTTTTTACTTTTCTGTGAAAAGAGTTGTCAATTCACAGGTAACTGCAAGTTTATGGACGCAGCAAGCCCTTGGGAAACGAATGGGAATGTCATGCGCTGAGACTCTGCTAAATAAACATCAAGAATCATGATGTTTGCTTGGACAATGCGAACATATAATCTCTGAGCTTTAGATAATACTAGAAACATTAATAAACACTTCAGAAACCATGTGATCGGAACAATAATATAGAGATTCGCGATAACATCCAAAGTAGGATCTGCAATGTTATCGGCCCTGACCTGTCATCTCGGCTTCAGTTGATTTCTCACAGCCATAACTTACTCCCTGTCCCTTTCCTATAAATATTTCATTATAATTTTCTTCTGATGAGCTTTCCTCTTTTCTACCATGAATTTAGAAAGTTATGGGCAGTATTAGATTGGCAGGTAGATTTCATCATTTTACATTTTAACTTAGCATAGAACCTGCGGTTACATCTAATAACTTTTTTTATTTTATTGTTCTTAAAAACGAAATGAAATATCAATCATTATCTTCTGTATTTTCCCATTGTTTTCTTTGTTTAATAACGTTTTCCTTTTTCAATTTTCTTCCACATTGAATGTCCACTTCCGTGTTAATGGCTTTCTTGCCTTGCTGAGAATGAATTTATTAAGAGAAAATTAAAATATAAATAATTATCTGAATATTACTTGAAATAATTGCAATTCCTTTCATCACAATACAGAATAATTATTCAATTCATTTTTTATTGTAGTCAAAATTGAAAAGCTTAAACTCTATTTTTTTTCACACGGTATCTGTAATGTATCTTTCACAATATTTCAAAGGCAATTCATCGTTTTTATTAACAGTAAGGTTTACTCTCTCCAAAGCCCAAGAGCAACTGGAGGTAGGGTTTTACTTTAAGCGGCAGTTTATAAGGATATGTTGAATATATAACTAGTAATCTTAGATATGAACATATTAAGATTGTAGTGATCAGGTAAAGAAAGGACTGCTTCAGGGAAAGAAACTGCTCGAGTTGAAGTGACTTATTGATGGAATATCGGTGGATTGCTACGGTATAAATCGCACGGCTGATCCCAGCCGTGAAGGTTAGACCTAAAGTAAACGAGGAATGCAGTTCGCCCCAACACTTTCCATGGAAGTAACGATAGAGCAGCGTGAAGCTTGGAATATTGGAGGTTAAAGGGTGGAAAATAATTCATCGTCCACAAAATCTATGAGACGCTTTTGGACACTATCGGGACTGGAAAATGAGAACGAGGCAGCTCCTGACCAAATATGAGAAAAATATTTCATTTTTGGCTTGATCTAACTCTTCTAAAGTTAAATAACAGCAAGAGGTGTCAGGTAAATACGGTAACAGTAGAGAGAGCCAAGCATTTTACCTGCATCTTAAGCGATGTACCGTACGTATCGTACATTTGAAGTCAGGCGTGAGTTTCAGGCCCAGTAGTCTATCAAGGCACGGTGTCTCCCCGAGGAGATATCCGTTAATCGTGACTGGCGGCAGTTCGGAGTTCGATCGGCGTTAGTGGAATGAAACTAGTTCAGTTTTTGAGGAATTGATTATAACTAGGAATTTTTCCCCCACTGTGTACTTAGAATGGATGTTCTTTCGAGCAAACTAAGATGGCTTTTAAGGTAGAACACCTGAATATGACAGATACATTTACACACTTGTGAAAATTAATTGAAACAACAGCTTTAGTTTCCTTTATTTCAAAATACCGCTCGTTTTAGAACCACTGGAGTGACACGGTGTAATCAATTTCTATTTTTCCTCAGATTAGGTCATTTTCTATTTATATGAATCTATTTTCGGGGTGAGTGATGAAATTTGCCTTTCCTTGAAAAATATTGCGTCATCTGTGATTGTAACAAATTTTTATCACGCCCATACATCATTGTCTCGACTGTCGATTAGTTGTCATTCGGCCATTGTCTGCGATGGATGTTAGTTACTCCAAGGATTCGTACGAAAATTGTAACGCTGCACGAACACACTGGTAAGCCTTAGCAGAGAGCAAAACGAAGTACTATAGACTGGCCAGAAAACTCTCCAGATTATAGATCCATTCGAGAATCTGTGTTCAATCTGCAAGGCACGATATCATGGAATAGACATACGAAGTATTAACATGTGCACTAGGTCATTTTTCATTGATAAAATACGAAAAGAAGTAAATAACGGAATTATTGGCTATGTTTCAATTAATCTGCACATAGAGTGCACAGTCAAGCATGTATTCACCAATGAATAGATATAATGAAATAAGTACAAAATGAAACTGATGAATTTTTCTTTACAAAAGAAATTATGTGTAAACACTAGAACAGCGTTTCTTAACCTCGGCTATATCGCCCAGTGGTTGATGATTCCAACTGCTGGTTGGGCGATGGACAACTGAATAGAAAATGGGCGACATAGAATTTTAATTATTAGTTATCAAAAGACTCCAACTAGTGCACAGGATCGCCTCGTCAGTGATATTATGACTTGGAGTCATGATAAGTTTCGGGTCTTGCAACATCATTTTTGTTCGCCCAAGAGACGCTACCTAAATAGTATTATTCTGGCAGGCAATCCTGTAACAAAAAACAAAATCTGCAACGCACGGACTCATTAAACAACTGCCACTGATGATCTTGAAATTACATGCGACTAATCAATAACGACTTACGTCACTTCCTCCGCAGCTAAGACGATACAAATAAAGAATAGGTAGGATGCTTGTCTTTTTTCAATCTTAGGTCCAACACGCGGAAAGATCCACATTCTCAACGAACAGTTTGAAATAACAGGTAAGTAATGGCAAAAAATGTTTCCTTTCATAAGAAGGGTTAATTTAGTAAAAATAAATAAATAAACAAAATATCGAACACATTAAAAAATGTATTTCAACATATGCTAGACGGAATAATATTCATAGTAGATATGAAAAGAACTCGTATTAAAAAACAAAAAAACAGCAAAACAGGTGTCACATTCCTATATAAGATATAAATATTGCCGCAAATAAGGAATATTTTGGTATTCTCTATCGTTTTGAAAAGGGTCATTCACATTCAAATATATCTTCAAATGAATTATTTTTTTCGGATATAAAGCAGATAAAGTAATACCAAGAATAAGTTTACCAGTAAAATGGAAAATTCACCCAGAGACAACTTTTATTTAATGTAAAATTGATTTTACCTTTTTTTATCACATCGGCAATCTCGAATTTATCAAGGCGGGAAAAGTGGCAGTAAAAAGGTAATTTAACCATATTTTTTTTTCCTTTTTATGTACCATGTCATTTAAGGAAATAGGCAAACATAGCTCTCCATGTACTTTTATCCCTCGCGGCTCGCAATACGTTCCTTCCCTCTGCTTCCTCCCCCAAACAACGTTCTGTCATCAACTTGATCAAGCCGGCCAGGTATGTCACTGTTGTTTTCTCTTGTCTCTCTTTCCCTCCATTCGACCAGTGAGTGTCATATTCTACAGGCCCTCCTTCCTCATTATGTTTCCCAGAAACTTCAGTTGCCTCTTCATGATGTTAATTATAAGTCTCCTCCTTGCTTGCATCATCTCTAAGATTTCATCGTTGCTCACACGCTCTGTACATGATATCATTGGCATCGTTCTGAAGAACCACATCTCTGTCGCCTCTAGTCTTTTCTTGATTTTTGAGAAAGAGTCCATCGTTCGCTGCCGTAAAGAAGGGCTATTGACTATAAAAACTGTGCAAAAATTTCCACTCATTTGTATCGTCTAAGAATAGGATATTTAAGAACATACGAAGTCTGACCGTTTAATTCCAGGAATGATCGCAGGCAAATATTTGTACCGTACACGTCTGGATATTATCCAACTCCAGGTTTCTGTAGACGCAGTTCAGATGAGTCAGTCGTCGTTGCCGATTACAAAAGATGACAGATTGATATAAGGAAATTATTTACGCTTTCATCCTTCAGACAAAATGTGTTGGATGCTAAACATCAACAGAGCTATATTTAAGATGCTTTCTCTTTAATTCATGTCTTAATAATAATAATAATAATAATAATAATAATAATTATTATTATTATTATTATTATTATTATTATTATTATTATGAGATGATGATGAAGAAGAAGAAGAAGAATAACTTTCTATAGAATAATTTTCTAATAAATCTTAAATCTTAAGTTAATTATCAAAAAGTTTCGTTGCGAGTCCCACAACTATAAAATACGCGCTTAACAATAATGCAATAATAATTAAACATATATACAATTAAATATATATATATATATATATATATATATATATATATATATATATATATATATGTGTGTGTGTGTGTGTGTGTGCGTGTGTGTGTGTGTGTGTGCGTGTGTACGTCTGTGTGCGTGTATTGGTCATTATCTAAAAAAGTAAAAGGAAACAAATGAAAAGCTCTTGAATTGACAAGATTTTGCATTTCAGTAAAGCAGACGATAAACACACGACAGTGTTAACGCCTTCTCTATCGGCTTTCTTTATTTATCTACCTGAAACCAAACAGCATTTCTGAGACGTCTTCCCTTGCAATCAAAGTAATTTATGAGGTATTGGCTGGGCGTAACGTACATGTTTTCTAACTCAAGAACCAAGGATAAAGAATAAAAACAACAACAATAATAATAATATTAGTAATACGACTACTATTATTATTATTGCTACTATTTATTATGATGAAGATGACCATATTTGCGTAAATAATATTAAATAATGACAGTGATATGTTGTCAAATGTTCTCAAATTATTAAGCATAATTTGTTTACTCTCTTCACGCAAGGGGTTAAGAGAGTGATAAGCAAGAGTAAATAGGTGTGTTTGAGGAAAGGTTAAAGAGAACGACGGGATCAAAATCAAGGCATCAGATGATGTCGATTGACATTACACTTAAATTTTTGAAGATTATAGTTCTCAGGGAAGCAAGTAAGAGGAAGGGAGTTTCACTGTCGAGAAGTGATAGAGAATCTTTTGTAGTAGAAGATAATGTTACATTTAACTGTTTCGTCAGTAAAAGAGTGAGACCGAGATGCCTGGTTATATATATATATATATATATATATATATATATATATATATATATATATATATATATATATATATATATGTATGTATGTGTGTTTGTGTGTGTGTGTGTGAGAGAGTGTGTGTGTGTATTTGTGGGGCTGTTTGTGTAATTTAAGCAGCAACTATTCCTCAAAAGAAGGTTTATTTAAATTCAACGGACAAGGTCTTTATGTTGAAGTTGTATTGCATTGGTGCTGTTTTCAAATAACATACGGCATATTAGGATCGAAATGGTTGGATTGACTGTGGTAACTTTATATTTGTTCTACTGCTTGTGTTTTAGTAATTTCGATCCACCCAGTCATTTCTAAAAAACGATTAGCTCTCAGTGTCGGAAGCTATATACATTCCGCTACATCTTGGCATTTTTAAGAAGCTGAGAATTTTGAATCAATTTCTTTCACCTCCTCTCTCTCACTCTCTCTGTCTGTCTGTCTGTCTCTCTCTCTCTCTCTCTCTATATATATATATATATATATATATATATATATTGTGTCTGTGTCTGTGTGTTTTTTGAACAATAAAAAATAATAAAAAATTAAAACCTTCAGACTCACTGGGTTGGATTTTAATATTATTTCGTTTTTATTATTTCACTTAGATTCCTCGACTAGTTTCGGCCAGCCTGGCTAGCATCAGGAGAAAAAAATTCTACTTATTTTCATTTCCTTCTAAAATCTGTCTAATGCTATCTGCTCTGAAGTTTTCTATTTTCTCAATTATAGTGAATTTGGCATGGGTTTTAAAATCCTGTTTGTGTAGGTGAAAGTTTTGTTCTACGGGTAAAAATCTATCATGGGGAGCCGACTTAATTCGTTTGCGATAATTATTAATTTTGTAATGAAGATTTTCCTACACAGTCTCCCTGGCATAATGTGCATTCTAGGAAGTAAATTATGCTATACCTTCTCCAGTTAGATTCGTGGTAGATTTTGAAAGTAGATTTTGTGACTGGGCTAGTGAATGAATTCGTGTGTCTAATGTGGTTACAGCATAAGCACATTTTCTTGACACATGGTTGGGAAATTTTTGTTGTTAGTTTATTACGGATTACCTTGTCCCCTAAAATGTGGTTACTTCCTATGATTTCCTTTAAGTTCTTAGGTCTACGATATGCTAGAAGGCCGGGTTCCTCAAACAATTTTTTTAGTCAGGTTTGAGATGTAGTATTTCCCAGCGACTTTTGATTATTTGGGATAGTGAAGGTAGAGTTGGGTTGAAAGTGGTTACTAGAGGAATGCAGCTGGGTTTACTTTAATCTTGTACATTAGAGTGTCTTCTCTAGGTGTTGAAATAGCTTTATTTTTGTTCCCTGATTAGGTGTTGTTTATAGCCACGTGTTGGTAATTGAATGTCCACATTTTGGGTTTTTATTTAGTTCTTCATTGTTAGACCATATCCTTTTGAGTCTAAGTAGTCTCCTGAGTCTCCTCTGCTCGGGAGGTTTTGAGGAGCGTAGAACCAGTTCTTAATTGCTCTTGTTCCATGGTCTGCCCTGACCCTGGGTGGAAGGGTCCCAGATATAGGCAAATAATTAACCATCCAAACTGCGGTCAACGCAACAAAAATATTAAAAAAATTATAATAAGAATATCACCAATAGATTTTAGAAGAAAAATATTACAAGCAATACATTTGACTCTCTTAAAAAAGAAAAAAAAAGAAAGAAAAATTCTTTATAAAAACCCGTAAATGACACCTGATCCTTCTGATTATAATGAATAGTGAAGGTTCTCCTTGAGGTGTTTAAGGCGAGGAGAATTAAAATGTAGATTGTTATGGGTGCCGGTGATTTTAGTGTGTAGTGTCGTTTGTAGTTTTCTGTTTTCATCCATGTAAATGTGGGTGTCTAAAAATTTTACCGATCTTGTGGAATTTTCATAGTGAAAATTGAGTTGTGTACTGTGTTTAAGCTTATGAAGAATTGGATAAGTTTATCGACACTGCCCGTATATATAAAGAATATGATATCGATATACTTAACTATAAAATATTATCATACAACAGCATCATATTTTGTTTCCATCAATAAAACCACCATATGCCTTAATTATTGCTTTACAAATTCTTGGCATTATTCCCAACAATTGTCAGAAATGTAGATGTAAGATATATTCCCAAGCCATCTTCAATCACTTGAAAATCAGTATTTGGGTATTGTCTTTGAACTCTTATCATAGCTCATCCAATACTGGTGTAATGTCTAACAAGCTTGTCTCGTTAAAACAGTTACGACTGAATAGTGAGTTAGATCTTCACGTGGTACCCCATTATTTCGGCCATGTGCCGCCTCTAAGTTACGCTTAGAAGATCAATATACAACCTGTGATGATCCCGTGCATGTACAGCACGTTTTGGTACAGACTCATCTCTCCAAGACAAAACACTATGTTGGCGGCCTCAACATTTCCGGCCTCATTGTGGAGACATTGTGGCCTCATTTCTACAGACCCCACCGACAGAATGGGAATTTTAGAAATTCTTTAGCATTTTTCTATCGTGTTTGCAGATTAAGGCCAGAAAAATTATAAATTTCCAAAAAACTAAATTGCGTCGCTGATATTAGTTACAACAGCAAGTATAGAGGGAAAAAATAAAAGCAAATTACAAAGCAAATAAAAAAATAACATTAAAAAAAGAAGGGAATATGTTATAATAACATAATGCTCACCGAATTCCGGAACCCTTTGGTGTTGTGAAATCCCAGTAAATCAAATGTACTTAACTATAAAATATTATCATACAACAGCATCATATTTTGTTTTCATCAATAAAACCACCATCTGCCTTAATTATTGCTTTACAAATTCTTGGCATTCTTCCGAACAATTATTAGAAATGTATATGAAAGATATATTCCCTTGCCATCTTCAATCACTTGAAAATCAGTATTTGGGTATTGTCTTGGAACTCTTCTATCCAGCTCATCCATTACTGATTCATTGGGATTGGGCCGGCCAAGTTGTAATGTAGAAAATATTATTTTTTGAACTTTAGGTAATTTTGACATAATTTGGAGGAGTTTGCGGGGTGCAGCCTCCAACTTTCCTTCAAACGATGAGATTCCACTGCTTGGACTAGTCGAGGAATTGCGCGCTGAGATTCCACTGCTTGGATTAGTCGAGGAATTTCGCGCGGGGGCATCAGTCCCCTGGTCGGTATTGTTTTTTTTCTCCGAGTACGACTCGGCCGAATCTGGAGTAGCGAGCGTCCTAGGACCCGAAAGATGGCTATCTATAGCCGGTCGGGATGAAGCCAGAGGAAATTCTGGTGGAAGTCCGAAGCTGAATCTGCGTCCTACGTATGACGATAAACTACTTTCGACAGCAAGGCCTCTGCTCGGGAGGTTTTGAGGAGCGTAGAACCAGCTCTTAATTGCTCTTGTTCCATGTTCTGCCCTGATCCTGGGTGGGAGCACATGTTAGGGTCCCAGATATAGGCAAATAATTAACTATCCAAACTGCAGTCAACGCAACAAAAGTATTAAAAAAATTATAATAAAAATATCACCAATAGATTTTAGAAGAAAAATATTACAAGCAATACATTTGACTCTCTTTAAAAAAAAAAAAACTTTATAAAAACCCGTCAATGAAACCTGATCCTTCTGATTATTGTGAATTTGGCATGGGTTTTAAAATTGTGTTTGTGTAGGCGGAAATTTTGTCTACAGGTAAAAATGTTTCATGGGGAACCGACTCTGATTTATTACTTTTTCGTACGAACCTATCCTAAAAATCTTCTTGTCTTTGATTAACTTATTGAGGTTCATACGTCATACAACGAAATAAACCAAATCAAACATCCGAGTTTCCCTGATCTAAGTAGATGTTTCACATTTGAGAGCGACACTGGTTGTTGTCGAGAGGAATTAAATTCAGCTGTCAACTCTGGAGCAGTCTTCAATCTGTTTCATTTGCTCGCAATAATAAAGTGTTTATTGTCAGTAGAAGGAGTTGTCACTTTTAGCGCTCCAATTCATTTTCTGTTAACATCTCTCAGCGCCATTTTTTAATTGTCTTTGTACCAAATATTACAGTCCATGTTTCGAAATTTTCGACTTCTTACCTATTTATCTGTGAGAGAAGCCGTCTCTGAATAAAAATTCAATTTTCGCTCTCACCACAAAAGATTTATTTCTTTTTTTTTCCAAAGAGAAACGAGTAACCTCAGAGGTTTTTGCTTATGATGTAGATTTTTTTTTTTTTTAATATATGTTATACTTTCTTCTCCATGATTTTGCTACAGGCGTTTCGGGTTTTGCGAGCTTGGTCAGGCGAAGAATGTTTATTTCCACTTATTATTTATATTATTTTTTTCTATTTTTTTCTTATGTTTAAACATTGGTATTTGTCTAGTAGTAATCCAAATTCTGTTTGGGTTGGTAGAAAAAATCTTCCTTTGCTTAAGGGGTAATAAAAATTAGAATTGGTCAGAGAAAGTAGAAGGAATGAGGTCTTTGATCTGATCCTTGTATGTCTTCTGTATAGTTTTAAACTTTTCTCAATTTTGTGGTATTGTGTGTCGGTGTGTGTTAGTATGTGCATATATATATATTGATAAGTTCCGGAAAGGGATATATTTGAACGAAGTAGCTAAATGGTTTTGGCTACAATAACCAAGTAGAATATGGTAGCAGTAATCGATTGGTACGCGTCGTAGTCGCAGGTACGAAGTGTAGATCAATGGCGTAGTCCAATAGGGGTCGTTATAGGATTAGCTGTCAAACTGACACTGACTCTCCTACACGTCCGTCGGTATTTATTCCAGTGATGGGGAACACAGGTGTATGTATGCATATTCCATTATATATATATATATATATATATATATATATATATATATATATATATATATATATATATATATATTCCTATTACAAGTATTTACTAAACAGATCAAAAGCTACATTAGAGACGAAATCTACTTTCTTAGTTCCATAACACAAATCGAAAAGGGACACTCATGTCAATGTTAGACCTTAGTAGACTATATAGAAAGGTATTTCATGAGTTAGGCAAATAGGAAATCGCATTCTGGATTAGAAAACACCCAGGAATACTACATCCCAGATTAACCAAGAAATTCATTATTGATAGTATAGAACTAATCGTGAATGACAACACTTTTGAATCTGACAACAAAAACTATATCCAAACATATGGTACCAAGATTGGAACAAAAATGGCATCAATATATGCCATTATAACCTTAACTTACCTAGAGGAAAACCTCTATGAAACGGAAGATCTATGTTGGAAATATAAAAGCCCACTTCACTAAAACTTGGAACAGATACTTAGATGTTCCGTAAATACTTATGTAGCGAAATTAACCAATTACATAATCTACTCCAAAACTTACACCCGAAGATCAACTTAACACTATCTATCTATCTATCTATCTATCTATCTATCTATCTATCTCTCTCTCTCTCTCTCTATATATATATATATATATATATATATATATATATATATATATATATACATATATGTATATATATATATATATTTTAAATTGTATAACTATCTATCTACACACACACACACATATATATATATATATATATATATATATATATATATATATATATATATATATGAAAAATGAAAGAATTCTATTTTGATGTAAAATTTATATGTAAGTACATATAAATCTCATTTTTCATTCAAAATAGTCATATTTAGGAATACGTTTTCACAGCGTCGCCCACGTGACGACAACGTGACCATGCTTAAAACGGAACGCTGATCATATAAAACTTTCAGTTATCTGTTTGGATAAGTCTTGTTCTTGTGTCCATCGTCTTTTCACGTTCAATTGATAATGTTAATTATATTTTATGAATATGTCCTGAAGATGGTTTATTAGACCTAAAACGTCCGAGGTTGACATATTAACATTAAAACAGCATAATTGCATATAAGGATTTTTGTTTGATTTTTCCGTATATTTTTCTTCATATGTATATATATATATATATATATATATATATATATATATATATATATATATTATTTTAAATTGTATATCTATCTATCTAAATATATGCATATATATATATTTTTTTGTACACATATATATGTATTTTAAATTATATATCTATCTATCTATCTATCTATCTATCTATCTATCTATCTATATATATATATATATATATATATATATATATATATATGTCTGTGTGTGTGTGTGTGTGTGTGTGTGTGTGTATTGTTGTGAGCAAGCAATTAGTTAAATATTAACAAAACAAGAGGTTGCGGATAAAGGGTGTATTGAACAGTAAATGAAACAGAAGTGTGTCACACGACTTGGGAGTATGTGTCGGTTGACCAGCGTTTAGTTAGGTCACTGTTATAATTAACAGCGACCCCCATCCACCACGAGGGTTATATGTGACAAAAGGCCTAGTTTAATGTAGGTCATCATAACCATAGGCTCGGTCAAAAAATCACCGTAGAACCCGCATCAACGAGTTCAGTACTGTCTAGCTTCATGGACGAAATTCTGTTCTTCGGCACAGCCTCGTCCGGGTTCCTCTCTGCCAAAATTAGAATGTTCGACGGTTGCTGCGAACAGTCATAGTCTCGGAAGAATAGCCCATCACTGTTCCCCCGAGGCTTAATATTCCTACTACTTAATAGTAAATGGAAGAGCACACAACAGTCTCATTAGAGGGAATATACTTCAACATATATATATATATATATATATATATATATATATATATATATATAGATAGATAGATAGATAGATAGATAGATAGATAGATAGATAGATCAAGTAACAGTTCTTAATTGCTGTTATCTCCAAGTTCACCCTGACACGGGTGGTATCAGCTGGTAGGGTCCTAGATACTGGCAAATAGTGAACTCTCAAACAAAAATATATGAAAGTATAAAATTACCAGCAATACATTCTTATATAAAGAAAATTACCAGAAATACATATAGCAAAAATACCATGAATATATTTTATAACAAAGTAATTAAAAATACATTTTATCTTGAAGGCATAAATTGCATTCAAAATGTATTTAGTTGAAGCCATAAAATAATGTACAAACTAGTTAGATTTTGGCACTGAATAATGCAACGCTGCTAAACAAATGCAACCAACAAATGTGAACACTTTCATGATATTAATCCATATAATATCCTACAATTTATTTAACTAAATCAAACTGTATTCCAGAATATAAATTTAGCAACAGAACGATATAAAACACACATCACGTCTTGTCATCATATTCGCACAAATATGCATATGCAAAAAAGCTGAGTATTATCTATCATGTATTCTGTTTTGAAAGCAGAATAGCATGTATAATATGCTTATTACTTCAAAGCTGCCAAGAAAATTAAATTTCGACATAAATGTCCCATAAGGTGTTGATATGCCGTTAAACAAAAATATCAATTAATCTATCATGACCATACTAAGAATCATAAAAAATCGGGATCAATCACAGTACATCAGAAAAAGGCACGAATGACAAATTAGCGTTATGGCCAAGGAGTTAATATTAGGTTGGTTCAAAAATAATGTCGTTTTCTCACATATGTTACTTTTATATATGATTTCTGAATTAATTCATTGATATATATAGCCCTGTTATATATCATTTTGAAGCGCGTTTTTTGCGCACTATCGAATCGTGTTATTCGTTACCGTTCTCAATCTCTTCATTCATTTTTGCAGGCTTTTCTACAGCATAGACAAAATTCAAATCCGCACGATTTTCTTGTTCCGGTTCAAACGAGGCCGAAAAGCTGCCGAGACAGCTCGTGATATCAATGATGCGTTTGGCCCAGGAACCACTAACGAACGTGTGGCACAACGGTGGTTCAAGAAATTTCGCAATGGTGACGAGAGCCTCGAAGATGAAGACGGTCGCGTCCGACCGACTGCGGTTGATAACGAACATTTAAAAGCCTTAATTGAAGCCGATCCTCGGAAAAACCACACGAGAAGCAAATAGGGAAGTCAAAAAAGTTGGATAAATGGGTGAACGATAATCAAAAAATCGTCAAAAACCGACATTATTTTTGCACCAACCTAATATTTTGGCTAGTTAATTAAATTCGGCTCTCATTGCATGCCTTATTATTTTTAAATGGGAGAAAATAATATATTATATTAACAATAAACCTAAGAACATTTTTAAAGTATTAGTAAATATCTATGCAGATGACTAATAGTATATTGATGCACCTCCAAAAATCAAGATCACCAGCGCCTGGAAGCTGTTCTCTTTCCTGATCGAGGTCTAACAGCTTAATGAAGTCAAATCTATCTTTTAAGATTCAATATCCACATAAAGAAAGATGACATCTTTCCTTATCATAAAACAGACATCGAATTTTATACTGACATAATTAACGGTTACTGTTTGTTTTGAACGTCTATTTCGAATCAAGATCTTCCCAGTGGAACTTATATATAGGAGCCATCACTAAAGATACTGGAAAAATGTTTAGTTACTTTTATCTGTTTCCATTCTCTATATTTGCAAGAGTCAAATCAGATCAATAATGTTGTTTTGGTGACAGAATTCAAAAGCATCTACGTGACATGTGTGATTAAGCCTATTCCATTACAAATCATTTCTCGCTGTCAAACAGTTCAAAACTTTCGCTATTCAAATACTATTTCCATGATGCATTCATCCGATCTGCTATATTCCCGAGTTCCACCAGTTCAGACATTTACAGATCAAAATTCCCTAGACCATTGATACAGGGTCGAATCGTCGAGCCCTTTGTATTTTATTGGTAAGAAGAAATTTGCATTCGGATAATTTCTTGCCAAGGATTTTTACTTCGTGTAACAAACTCCCGCGGTGATACTTCCCCGAAAAGTCCAATATTAAACTCTTCAATTTTACTACCAAGCGTTATCTTCTTTCAACAACCCAATTCACCAATCCTCTACATTGAGTGATTCTTGCACTTTGTATCGGATGAACAACTGTAAATCGAGTTAATCCTCGATTAACTTGATTAATTGGAAAATGGATGCACTTATCCTGTGGTACGTTTTGACGTCGGTTGTAGTGGATTCTTTGGATGGTCAATCATTTCCTTCATTATGGAGGTGGGCCTCAATGGCGGAAACGTAAAACATGCTTCAAATAATCTCCAGACCACAGCTCAACATGCATCGAGTTGATTCTGGTAAACACAGCGCTACTTCCAACATGAAACACATCTGTTCACTTCCATTCTACATCATTGATATCGGTCGCAACGAGTGCGTTGTTTATGTTAACACAACGTTTTAAAAAGAAAACGCAAGAGACTGACACGTCTACAAGAACAATACCCTGTCCGATGTCCAAAGTTGTTGGTGGCGCTTCGGTTGGCAGTACCGCCTTAGTCACCGAAGGTGTGTTGCCACTCCTGGTTGGCGACTGACGAAGGCAGTGTATCGCCCGTACTTTTACACGTATATAAAGAATTCGTTGTTTTAAAAACTATAATGTAACTGAAGCGATTATTTCTCGCAAGGAATATAAGCAGTTGGCATTTGCAAGTAAATCTTCGTAAAATGGACACTCTGAATGCTTATAATGCCCTATTCAGTTGAGGTAGAATTGCAGTAGTTCCTTTGAACGTAGATGACGTCTTATCTGCAAGGTTTATTAACAAAATAATACTTGCTGTTCCATTTTCTTTTGAAAGGTGGGCATTAATAGTTTATAGGTTATCTTCATCTTCGACGTTCTGTGCCCCTTGAGAATGTGGGCGAACTAGCTCTCTACAACGTCCTATTCATTATCTGCTTTCCATCTCCCGCTTTTCGCTATCCATTCAGAGAAACGAATCAAACTGTCTCTGCTAAAATTTGAAAACCTCATGTCAGTGCCCCTTCCCGCGCCGACGGCCGCCCGCTATAACCTAATTTATCTTACATATATGAACAATATTAAGATAAGGAAAGCCGAATTGAAGTTTAATTTAGCAAAGATGATTAATAATCTCTTTGTCTGCGTGTAAGATTATATATGAATGTATGGCAAAAATTGTAGACTCCCTTTTTAGTGGTTTTGTCTTTGTAATTAGACATTTTGAAAACCATATCAAGCAAACCAGATTAGAGGACAACAAAGATATTTAAGGTATAATTTCGATGATATATCGATTAATCCAGTCAGAGACCAGAAATTCATTATCATCGTTGAATTTCGAAGGCTTCGTTACATTTTTTAAAGATTTCTTAGGATACGGTTTCTCAGGTGCGGTGGTTCTTGTCTGAATTTGAAAAGAGTTTATTGAAATTATTGCGGGTGTTTTTTTTTTCAACATATATCATCTTGTTTCAATTTTAACACGCTGTTCTTAGAAATCTTTGAATTTACGCAATGTTCTTTTCTATTTATAAATACGAGCCTGATAATGAATGAGGTAGTCACACAAATAGGATAATATTTTATCAGAATGCAAGCCAATACTTACGATTCATTTTTTTAATCTTTCAAATTAAATATATTTGATAGTATATCAATAGTAGGGTGATGATTTTGGCGCAGCAAATGGAAACGGCAAGTGAAAATTCCTGAGTTGAAATTGGTGAAGTTAGATATTTGAGGTGTCATCATGCGTACACTGAAATCCATTAGTTGCCATATGTAAACCCAGACCCCTTAAGTGCCATGTGTATACTCAAATCCCTTAGGTGCATTGAGTAAACTCAAATCCCTTAGATGCTATTGCTGAACTTCGATACCTTATGTGCATTGCGTAAACTTAAATCCCTTAGGTACCAAGTGTGAACTCAAATCCCAAATGTGCCATGCGTGATCTCAAATCCTTTATGTTAGGTGTATTGTGTAAACTCAAATCCCTTGGGTGTCAGATCCCGAAAGTGCCATGCGTGAACTCAAATCCCTTAGGTGTCAAGGGTGACCTCAGATAATGAAAGTGCCATGCATGAACTCAAACCCCTTAGGTGCCAAGGTGAACTCAGATGCCTTATGTACATTGCGTAACCTTAAATCCCTTAGGTGCCAAGAGTGAACTAAGATGTCTTCGTATTGCGTAAACTGAAATCCCTTATGTGCCAAGGGTGAACTTAGATCCCCAAATTGCCATGCGTATACTCAAATCCTTTAGGTGCCATGACTGTTAGGTTAATGCATAAGCTCAAATCCCTTAGGTGCCGAAGTTGAACTCAAATGCCTTATATGCTATGCGTAAACTCAAATCCCTTAGTTGCCATGATTGAACTCAGATCTCTTAGTTCCAGTGCATAAACTCAAATCCCTTAGGTGTCAAGTGTAAAATCAGATGCTTTATGGCTAAACTCATATGTCTTTGGTACCAAGGGTGAACGTAGCTCCCATAGGTTCCATGGGTAAACCCAAATCCCTAAGGTTTTATAGCTTGACTCAGATTTCGAAATTCGAATTTCTGTCGAGTTTGTTATATTCATTTATGTCAAAATACCCTTCGAAAGGTATGAATCTATCTTTTATGGCCCTTCCTGGTTAAATAGATGAACAGACGGGGTCCTATATCTTGATTCACAACCAGTCTATCGCAGGCTGGTGTGGGAATTCTGCTGCCAAGTCCGACTTTCATCGAAAAAGACATGAAAACACAAGCGGGAATTACGCATGGCACCTAAGAAAAAGGATAGAATAAGTTAGGACAGACTAGGATAGTAGGCCTTGTGAGGCACCACGCTAGATGTAAAATCTTGAATTCCAAGCCTAAGAAAAGGTAATAAGAAAATATTTTGGTCTCTTTGACAGCATTGTATCGGTCTCGGCTCTTTAGGTAATTTATTTTACCTACTTATGATTTTACAGGTAATATTGATAAGAAAGAGTGGTTTGCTCAGTTTTTAACTCGCTTCTTCATAGATTATGACATGCTGACGACATGAAATATTCTCAAAGTTATTGTAGATTTAAAAATGGATTCAAAATTTATAATTTACTCAGCACTGACCGTTTGGTTCAACATACTCTCTCTCTCTCTCTCTCTCTTGATATATATATATATATATATATATATATATATATATATATATATATTATGAAATGGACAAAGTTCAACAATTATTTTAAGACATATAAAAAGAATGTATAGACATAAAAATGTCTTAAAATAATAGTCGGGCCTTGTCCATTTCATAACTTGTGACGTCATTTGTTTACATTTGATATGGCATGAGCAGAAATAATATACGAGAGCAATTCATAGAAGATTGAAGTTCAAATACAGTAAACCCGACCTTGCTAACCGAATGCTCCTCTGTGGCCAAATCGGTAAAGGCACGTCAAGCTAAATTATGGTTCTGTATAGGATACAGGTTCGAATCCTGTCGGAGGACGAATATTCTCTGTGAAAATACCTCGTACATCCAGGCCGGTAAATGTTGTTTAATACTGTTTATTATAAACAGAGTATTTACTTAAATATTTGTGTCTATAAAAAGAATGTATAAACATAAAACGTCTTATATATATATATATATATATATATATATATATATATATATATATATATATATATATATATATATATATATATATATATATATATATATATCAGATTTATTGAATAAGTGAACTGAAACTCTTTACATATAACCTTCTTCAGAATTGTTCAACTGAATATATATATATATAAATAATGTTATACTATCCTGTCTCTAATCTTTTCTGTTGATATTCAGTTTCAAGTTACAGCACATCTTTCTCATGACCAACTTAATAAACGCCGCGTTCAAGAGCGGACAGAAAGCCAAAGGTTAGGCTTTTCATCACAGCAATAAACAATTACAAGCAGGACTAAATTTTACCTTGAACTTGTCCCAGTCGTTTCCCATGTGTCGCAGTTATACACCTACCAGTGTGCATCTTGCTGGGATTATCAAACCCAACCTTTTCAATTTCTCTATTTGCCCGGAAAGGAAATCGAATCAATCTCGAAGACTCGGCTTGGAAAGTAATTATCGAATCAAGCACTATTGGTAGAGAGTTAGAAATTTGGCACTGGTAATGGTTGGCGTGCAGGAAGACTAAGACACGCTTGAGCGGAAAACTCTTTTTTTTTTAGGTTATTCGATGATGTTCAGTGAAGCGAGACTCGTTCATTTATCTATCATTCGTGGTATATTTCCCGCTTCTTTTTTTTGTTCGCTGTCGCTGCTTTGAAAATACATGTTTTTTTTTATTATTTTAATAAAAAATGTCATTCGCTTTTATTCACAATAATTTCCTTTCTCATTTTTGCCAATTCTATCTTCTCTCAGTTTAGCTTTGAGTTCATTATTTTCATTCCGCATAAAATTCTTATTGCACCACGCCAGAATAATTGAAAATATAGAGACACAGTTCTATAGATGTATAGTATAGGTCCTCTAAGCAAGGTTCGCTTACCACTTACATCTTGATAGTCTCCGTTCAGAACGTAGGCGAACTTTGATCTTCAAAACTGTTTCTACTTTGTAACTATTAGTAAACTCTGTTTTTTGATACCCCTTCTGTTATGATGTTGATTTGGGGTTAGTAGAGACAAACGCCAAATAACACGTAACAATAAAAGGGTTTTAATAGGTTGGTAAAAAGGTACAGAAATCACCTGAGTAGTCAATAACTAGCTCAGCTAAGAACTTCTCTGTCTCACTCTCGGTATTTATCTATCCACTCACGAGGATAAAATGTGGCACAACGCCGGTTTAATGTGGGTATCTCCGAGCCCGTAGGCTCGGCCAAAAATATAGCCTTTTTGAACCCGCCTAGACGGGTTCAAGGCCTGTCTAACTCCCCGGACGAAATCTTGCCCTTCGGCAAAGCCTCGTCCGGGTTCCTCTCTGCTAAAGCAGAGAGTTCGACAGACGTCGAGATCTCTGTCTCACTGTCTCCCTCATGTCAACTGACATGCCACTATCTAAAGTCTTTGTTCACTGACGTAGACAAGTTCATGTTCAAGAGGGGGGGTAGGTTTCCGACACAGCACCTTCTAATCCTTGTTTTGCCAACAATTTACACAAACTTTTCAGGCCATTCACTGCTTTCATCTGGTCTTTAATATATCCTGAGAGTGTTTTGTTCACCAAGCCCTGTTTCATCATGATAAGTCTTATAAATATCAGTCGTCTAATTCTGATTAGAAATGACGTTTTCGTTCCATTTTCCATAAAAATTAATATTTACTAATATGTTACGTCTATGTTCTTCTCAGCACCTTTCTGTTTAACCCCATTTCTGTTCCGTCATCACTAAGGACACCGAAGATAAATTCAAATGTTACGCGATGTTACCAGTAGGCCTCTCCCAGATTATACAACTCACACACTATGCCTCACCCAGATTAGCCCCGTCTAAAATTATCCCTCTCCCAGGTTATGCTTCTCCCAGATTATACCACTCCCACATTATGCCTCTCCCAGATTAGCCCTATCCCAAATTATGCCTCTCCCAGATTATACCACTACCACATTATGCCTCTCCGAGATTAGCCCTGTCCAAAATTACCCCACTCCCAGGTTATGCCTCTCCCAGATTATGCCTCTTCCAGATTAGCAATCTTCCAGATTAGACCTCTCCCAGGTGGCCTCTCCCATAGTATACCATTCCCACATTATGCATCTCCCAGATTAGCCCCGTCCAAAATTGTCACACTCCCAGATTATGCCTCTCCCAGATAATCCCTCTCCCAGATTGGCAATCTTCCAGATTAGGCTTCTCCCAGTTGGCCTCTCATAGAGTATACCACTCTCACATTATGCCTCACCCAGATTAAATCTCTACCACATTATACCTTTGTCAGATTAGGCTTTTCCCACATTATGACTCTCCCAGATAAGGCATCTCCTACATTATGCCTCATCCGGATTGTCTCTCTAAGATTAGACCTCGCCCAGATTACCTCCCAGATATTTTTTTTCAATTTTGTATGATTCAGTTGTGACGAATCTTTTTAATTTCTCTTTCCTACAAAAATTTTCGTGTTCCATTTTGAAATAACCATCTGTGTCTAAAAATGAGACGAAAATATTTTGCTGTTTCCCTGCACATAACGCCCCGAACAAAGTTTACTTTTAACAATGTGTGTTATCAAAAGCAAAATTCGGTCAATAACTCTCTCTCTCATTTTCTCTTTCTCTCTTTAAAACAGTTCGCTGTAATGGTTGTCTTTTTGAAGAGTTAAAATCATCGATCGAATTAAATGCGTAACAGTAGCTTGATTGATTAGTTTTTACGACTTATTTGCAGGTTATTTAAAGACATGAAATATTTTTAGATTATAAAAATGTTTTTGGAGATAATGATTTAGTGATAAAAATCCTACTAGGTAGCCCATAGCTTAAGAGGTGAATTCATACCATTCCGAAGAGTATCTACGTTTAAGTGAATATAACGAATCCAACTGGAATTGGAACTCGGCTCTCCAATTAACAATACCATGCCATTATACATTACACCAACTGACCATCGATGCCTACAACACTTGGTATTCCCAAGTGGTCATCCATCTAGGTAATGAAAATTTCTTAACTTCGGTCATCGTAAGGGAACTAGTAACGATAGATTGAATAACATTCAATATATTTTGATCGATACAGCTGTGTATAAGAAACGTTAAAATAAACTGTCGTTTAGAATTTTAATATAGTCTAACGAATCATGCAACAATTCGGATATATATATATATATATATATATATATATATATATATATATATATATATATATATATATATATATATAATCTTTTCATCAGATATCATCCATTATGTTCACAGTTAGGTTGCCACTAATCTTATCCGTAACGAAAATATCTCCGTGTCACTTCAGGTAGATGATACAAGTTCTTTATTTATTTGACGTGTGTCTTAAGGTCATTACTCTCTTCATTTATCCACAGATCTTTAAACAATGATTGTACCGCTTTTACCCCACCCAGGTCAGTTTCGACATCCATTTATTAAACTATCTTGATGTTTACAACTATAGGATGCAACGGGTAAATTGTCGGCATTTTATATATTTTTAATTTCGCGCATGCGTATTACTATCTGAGTTTGTCAACTGCACAGTAGGGTGTGCTGGGCACCCTCTGTGAGAAAAAGTACACCATGATGCAATTCCCTCCGCCCGCCAGAAATTTGGAACGCACATACTGTACTGCTTGTCATTCAGAGTGACTGGGTGTAAATTTGAGGACAGTGCAGATGATACAGAAATAGTTTGATGAGTCTAATGGTGATTACGAGGGTACGAAGCT
>OZ010574.1:25767400-25799900 GCA_963932145.1 Acanthosepion lycidas | reverse complement strand
AGGCTGAATACAAGAACTTATGTCTTACATAACACAAGAGTTTCTCTTATATCAGGGTTTCTCTTATATCAGGGTTATACTGTATTTTAAAATGGAGGAGTTACTTTACAACCTGCATATTGAAAATATTTTTAAACCCGAAACAAAAAAAGATCACGTCTTTTTGAAACAATAGTATAGGTCCGATATTAAATGACGAAGCACAAAAGCATGACTCTGCTAGAGAGATGAGAAAACCAGGAAGAATTAGAGAGATATTGCTATTATAGTGCGCTCAAAAAATGCCTCGAAGATTCATGTAAAATTTTAGCGATTTTGGAAAGTTACAATTATGGAAAATGTGTTGAGAAATTAACGCGGATGAAATTCAACATTTTCTATTATCACACATTTTTAACGTATAAATATAATAATTCGCTTAGAAAAATAAAACTCTAAAAGCAGATATAATCAATTAACGACTAATCAATTGGCAACTAAGCAAAGAATTAGGATTAAGGGATATAAATTGCTTTTATTTTAATGCCACATATTCCTATTATTAATTATATTTGAATTGCCAAGCATTCTTGCCTAAGATGTTGAAGTGTTTTTGCGTTTCCTTCTCTATTATTAGGATATCAATCAGTTTTTCTTCTGTCACACTAATGCTTGAGTATTCTATTCTATCTTGTGATTTAAGGCGTATCTGGGAAGGGAAAAGAAAAATTCATACATTTCCGAGGAGGATTTGAGCAGAAATTGAACTTGGAACGCCGTTTAACATTTTAGCGCCGATATCCGTTAAATTACCCACACGTTTCTACCCAAATATAAATCAAAAGCAATTATTGTATTTAATGTTATCATCTAATACAAATAAAAGAATCATTTCAATTTAATCCGGAACAATGAGAGACACTTTTATGGGATTTGATTTTGTCAGACTTATTTAAGCGCTGTGACTCCTAGAAAGTTTTTGAGCATTCTTTTAAGTCCTTCTTCTAACAATAATTATTTCTATTGGGTGTCTTTATAATTATATAAAATCTCTTATTTATCCATAATGTTCAAAACTGCAGCTTAAAAAGAAGAAAAAAATACTGTTGTTGTCCTATTATCAATAATACGACACAGATAGTTGGATAGATAGATAGATAGATAGATGTGAACATAGATAGATAGATAGATAGATAGATATAGCAATTAATATTTTGTGATAGATATAGCAATTAATATTTTGTGATAGATAGATAGATATAGTAATTAATATTTTGTGATAGATAGATAGATATAGTAATTAATATTTTGTGATAGATAGATAGATATAGTAATTAATATTTTGTGATAGATAGATGTGAACATAGATAGATAGATAGATAGATAGATAGATAGATAAATAGACATAGATAGATATAGCAATTAATAGTTAGTGATAGATGTGAACATAGATATATATATATATATATATATATATATATATATATATATATATATATATATATATATAGATAGATAGATATAAAGATTGATTGATTAATTGATTTTGTTTTAACTGTTTATCAATCTTTTGCATGTTATCTAAAGGTTTAACATGTTTTTGAGATTTAAGAGTAATTTTTTTTATATAAATAATAAAGTATTACTGATGCAAGTCGGATTATTTAACCCATAGCTAGGAGACGAGAAGGGGATCCATAACGCTCCAGAGGGTATCTGGAATTGGAACTCGGATCTCCTATTTCCCATTCTGATCCGTCATGTATTAATGAACAGCACATCCAAAATTACAGTACTTGGTATTCCCAAGCAGTCACCCATCTAGGTAGGGATCAGAATCGAACGTTGCTTAAACTTCGCTGGGATCGATAGATAGATAGATAGATAGATAGATAGATAGATAGATTGATAGATAGATAGATAGAACAGACGGAGATATAATGATAGATAGATACACAGAGAGTGAGAGAAAGATTTTGTGATTTATTAATTTTAGTTACATAACTTTTTCTATAAGACTAATGAAGAATTTTGTCGGTGATATTTTTTGCAATAAAAAATTATGGATTGTGAAAAAAAAAATTATAACACTCCGTAAATTATCAAATACATTAATAATAAAAAAAAGAATTGAATGCATCTTAAATTCCGTTATTGTGTTTCCTTTCCGTGATCCAAAATGAATATCTCATTATATAAAATGAGATAATCTTTATGCGTGACCAACACATACAAACGCATATATATATATATATATATATATATATATATATATATATATATATATATATAATTATTTGTTTAAAAATATGATTCCAGCACGCTACATAAGAGTTCTCATGTTTCAAAACAAGAGCCGGACACTTTTGTATCGAACACTATTTTTAAAAAATAATAACAAAAATACTAAAGAACTTTGGATTATTTACCGAACCAGTTCTTTCTTATTTTCTATACATTTTCTCATATATATATATATATATATATATATATATATATATATATATATATATATATATATATATATATATATATATATATATATATATGTGTGTGTGTGTGTGTGTGTGTGTGTGTGTGTGTGTGTGGGTGGGTGTACGTGCATGTGTGTCTGTGTAAACTATTTTCTGTGAACGAACGAAATGAATAAAAAAAGAAGTGGAAAAACATTTCTTAGCCAACGTGTTTCGTCTTCGGATGGACTTTATCAAAGCAAAAATAAGGATTTATTTTGTGACTCCGTTTTTTTTGTTTTTGTTTTTTTTTTGCAATTGTACTTTTCCTGATGGAATTACTAAATTCCAAACTCAACATACAGACCGCAAATATATTGTAAAATCAATATATATATATATATATATATATATATATATATATATATATATATATATATATATATATATATATATATATATATATATATATATATATATATATATATATATATATATATATATATTGGTTCTTACTGGTTTACTTTCGGCTCAGCAGACTTTGACTTGTGGCACGTTGTGTCGTCCATGCGTTTCGACTGACATTTCAACCGCCTTAGGAACATTCATGACCATTCTCAAATGTAAGTATCTTAATAAACCAACGACAACCTTGCTTTTGTATATAAACACGTGTAAGAAAGTAAATCCTATATTTGCAATGATAAAGTCATTCAGAACGAAACGTGTCGGAAAGGAATCGTTTTTTACTCATGTCTTTCTCTCTCTCTCTCTCTCTCTATATATATATATATATATATATATATATTCGACTTATAGTGGTGAAGTTTTTTTGCGGAACCATTCACGATTTTTGAAGGACCGATACAGAGACCTGGTGCGCTACATGCCACAAGGTCCCTAAACGACCCTACGCAGGTTTTTGAATATTTTGTCCTTCTCCTAAACCAGTTGCCATCGAATGCTCTAGAACCCAGTCTGTCCTGCTATTTATCCATTATTGGTGGGAGAAGAAGACGAGTCATACCTTTCCAACGGGTATTAGCATGTAAATGAATGTAATGGATTCGACTAGAATTCGAACTCGGCTCTCCGAGCCGCTATCCATTACACCACCGTGCCTACATAAAGCCATATTGCGTTAAATATTCCCTGCCTTATAACTTCTTTCTACAGCCGAAATATTTCAAGGCATTTGCTACTCTGTCGCTATTAGATATCAAATATTATTGAGAAGTAAGCAATTTGTCTGTCCGATATATATATATATATATATATATATATATATATATATATATATATATATATATATATATATATATATATAATGTCATCCACAGACAGACTGTTTGGCTGTATCACAGCTCATCAGTGCGGCTAGACATCGAAACCCGACTGAATTGGTATCAGGCGGATATTCTACCAGTAAGCTGTCGGCGTACGGTCGGGATGAAGGTGGATTTTTACCGTATTTATTTTTGGAAACACGCTAGTGACCGACAGTGACTCAATTCGGATGAAATAATTACTAGTTTCCCTTTTCCTACACGACCGCAATTATGTTGAAAAATCAAAAGAAAACGGTTAAATCCATCACGTCATGTTTTTGAAGATGTACTGGATATCCTCTTGACTTTATATATATATATATGTATATATATATATATATATATATATATGTGTGTGTGTTTGTGTGTGAGTGTGTGTGTTGATGTTGAAATAATTGCTTTAGCCGTTTCCATAGTAATTAATTTTACGAATGAATATGCTTTAAAAGCTGCATAAATATCAATATTAGTTATTCCAAAAAATTCGCTTGAGGATGAAACAGAGCTTGATACTTTAATTTTTAGTTTTTTCTTTTAATGAATGGTGATTTGGACGACGCGAAAGGAGGGAGTCTTGCGGGGCAACCGTCTTTCTCATCAGGACCTGATCCGATTCTTTGAGCATCAGCTCAAGATGAACATTAGAACTGATAGAAAACGATTGCATTCAGTCTTCAGCGAAAGGTCGGTAAAAGGGGATTGCCTTCTCTTCTAGGTCAACCTACGTCACATCGTGGTGGTTTCCTGTAGAGCCCTCCCCGTGGTTAGGTTAGACAAACTTTTTTGTACCTAGTTAATGTCAGTAAAAGTTGTTCCTTGCTTGTTCCCGGCTGCTTCTTTGGTTATGATCCAAAGTGAGTTTCGCAACCTCCCCAGTTTGTTTCGACCCTTTTTTATCTCGACTATGTCAACTTTTTTATTTCCCATGTCCGTATATTTTTCTCCATTCTCACTCTCTTAGCGAGGGAGCGTCTTGATTTTGTCCAAGGAGCAGATTACAGCGGCATCTCTTTTTGAGGATTGGGCGGGCTATACTAACATCAGTTTTGTTTAGTTCACTTTGTGTTTATATTTAGTTTGTTTTGGGGTTCATTCCCTCCCCTCTCATTCTATTCACTCATAAATGTTTAAGTATATATTTTATAATCATTTGAATTTTATGGCATGGAGAGCGTTTTGTAGGTTCCCTTGGGAGGATGCGGTATTATGGTGGATGGAGGATTGAATGGCGACAGACGAGTGAATGCGGGAATTGTAATGTATGAATGCGTCGTGAATCATATTAGCTAGGTATAAGATAGTTAGTGATGACCAGCCTCAATCCCTCCCCATTTTGGCCTTGTGCCGCAATTGTATTTTAAATACAATAAGTAATAATTATAATATATATATATATATATATATATATATATATATATATATATATATATATATATATATATATATATATATATTGCATAAACGTTATTTTTAATCGATACCCATATTTGAGCAGATGCCCGATTTATTTATTAAACATAATATTTATTTATTTCCTTCTACCGGTCTGAATATTCGAGAAATCTTATTAGAAAAATACGCATTCTGCGGCAAGAAAAAGGGGGACTACACAATAAATCATTACTGATGTCATCAAAAGATACAAACTTTCTCGACTTGTCGATTGTTAATTCGTGCCAATGCTACATTATTGCAAGTTTCAATTTATCTCTGGTGTTCTTAACCGTTTGATAAGGAAGAAAATGGCCGGCGTCTACGTCTTTAGCTTGAAAACATGCCAATTAATTAGTCATAACAGACTTTTCTATCCTTTTTGTTTTCTCCAGAGGGACCCTCGCCTTACACGCAATACATATTTGCAAGTCTCTTTTTTTTTTCTTTTAAAGGAGTTCCTATAATTATTTGAAAATAGGCCTCATGGGACATTGTCTGATGAACGCTACCCAAAGCAAAGTGGAATTATACCAGATCTCTCTATCGAATTGCTGAGAAAAGAAACTACTGTTTTCCTGTGATAATCATATTATTTTACACATCATTGATGTTTTCAACAACAAGTTCCTGTACAAAGTGTCTACGACATTCCTCACTCACTGAAATTCTTAGAGGGTTTATTGATATTTGCACAGTTAAAGAAAGTATGGAGAATCAAACACACCATGTGAGAAGTAGTGGAATGTCTCCTGTAACCGTAGTTAAGAACTCTCAGAGAGTCGATCACAGAAAACGTGTCCAAAAATGAGGTCAGCTGCTAAGAAAGTTGGTCCACCGAGACAATTTTTCTCTCCAGAATCTATCTTACGTATCTATAAGTCTAACATACATCCATGATTAGAATATTGCTGTCACATATGGTCCAGGGCTCCTGCTATTTACCTTGAGCTCCTTGAAAAAGTAGCAATATTATTAGTCCTGATCTGACGGTTCGGCTTCATTCATTTTCCCACCTCCGTGAGGTTGCCTCTCTGTACCTTTTATATAAATACTTTCATGGTAATTTTTCGGGCGAGTTGTTTTGGTATTAGGAATAATAAATATTAGGGTAAGTGTTTGTGGCGAGCTAAGTTTAATGTTTAGACAGATGAAGACGATCAATTTCCCCATTCCCCTGTGTCACATTTTCAGTACAGAGCTGATATAAATATCGCCGTTCGCTATGGTACGTAGACATTTTTTGAGTTTGATCGCAGTACTAGACTGGCGTGGAAATCTCATCAATTTACATTTGATCCGACTAGAAATAACCGTAAGTTCAATGCTAACAGTTTCTCGATTGTGGAACTCCCTTCCTGTTCCATGCTTTCAATCCAACATTAATCTGCAAAAATTTAAGTCTAATGTCAATCGCTATCTTCTGTTCTCCTGATAACTCTTTTCTCTTCTCGTTCATTAGTAATATATAATTCCACACCCTGTAACCCTTTGTGTCCGAGTGGCTTTACTGTCTTGCATGGGTGATACTGATTAAAAAAAAATAGAGGTGAAAAAAACGAAATGTGAAATTATTGAAAATTATGAAGATACATAGGATTTTTCTTAAATGCACTAAGTTTCACTCAATAAAAAGACAAGAATTTAATCAAGGTAGGGCATTATCGTGTGTGTGTGTGTGTTTTTGTTTTTTAAAACATTTCACCTGAAGCAAAGTGGGAGTGTGACTGGCATGCAAGGGGTAACAGAGAGTGAGAGGAAGAATAAAGAGTCGTGTCTGAGGAAAGGATAAAGAGAAGGACAGGTAACAATATCAAGGCATCAGACGGCGATTGACATTACACTTGAATATTTAAAGATTATAGTTATCAGGGAAGCAAGTAAGAGGAAAAGATTTCCACAGATAGGAAGTGCACGAGAAAAAGCTGTTGGGGTAGAAAAGACCGACATTTAGCCGTTACGACTGTGAAAGTGTGGGACCGAGATGCCAATCTAGTAGCACGCTCAAATTCATCGTCGGGGCAGTTGCCGTGGAAATACTTATAGAGGAGACAGAGAGAAGCCATGGCAGGGTAGTGAGAAATTGAGTGTAGACGATATGACAGATCAGGACCTAACACATTGCATACCAGTCTCTTAATTTTGTGGGGGACCTCAAGACGTACAGCGGGGTACCAAACCATATATGACAGCAGTATTTCATGCAAGAAAGGATGGTTGATAGATAGATTTGAAAGATGGTCTCAGACGATAAAAAACTTTCTGGCACGAAACAGAGAACCAACTTTCCTTGCAGTAGTGTGGTTTTTTATTGTGTGAAGCGATCAAATTCTGTAGATGATTAATAATGTGTAGTGCGTTCGATTCTCACGATGCTCTAGATCTGTGGCCATGGGCTAAAACTAAGCTCAGTAAATCATTATAATGGCCTGTCATTGTAGCAGTTTTCTTCACTAAATAATTAAATCCGAAACACAAAAATATCCAATTGTCAAATTGAATAAACTGGCTTCTAATTCCGCTGGTAGACGCTATGTTTCAGTTAATGAAAGCTGGTGTATAAACAAAGCGTCTGAACGGAATACATGTTTCTTTCTTTCTTTTTTTTTCTTCTCCACCCGGCTCCGTCTAAGTAAAACAACATTGAGAAAACTGGCATGAGACGCTATTAATCATTCAAGGGAGATAACTGACACTTCTACTTTTTGCTAGTTCTGATTTAATTAATGTCACAGTCTTAATAGAAATATTTTACGAGCCTAAGAAAAGGCAATAACTGGAGTTCGTGAAGTTTTAGAGAAAAGATAACGCTTACAAAACAGAATATATACGCATTACTTTTTTCATGTTAGTAAAATTTGAAAAGTTTAAATCGTAACTAGTTTCCTCACACAATATCTGTAAATGTATCTCGCACACTATTCCAAATGTAATTTAATTATTTTGTTTTTGTACAATAAGGTTCACCCTGTGCAAGTTCCGGGTTCCACTTGCGGTAGAGAGTTACGTTAAGAGGCAATTTATACAGAGAGGTAGCGGAGATATCGGTTAACTCTAGACAGGTTAAGATTGTCATGATTAGGAAAACATCCTTCCGGGAGTTTTTTCGGCGAAGCTGCATTTATGGCGATGAAGCTGTCTGAATGGAAATTCCTACTTACTGATGGAATCCGAGGGGAAAGAGGAGGATTCCTCCTTGTGCACGTGGCATGGTGGGTCCCAGTTGTAAAGGTCAGGGGTGTTAGGACTAAGGAATGGAGCTTAGTCAGAATAAATGACAAGTAAATAGAGCAGCAAAGTTTCTTCCGTGAAAAAGGCGTTGTAGCGTAGAAAATAATTCATCACCAACAAGAGCCTTAGAACTTTTTTTTAAATTTTTTATGAAGACAGGCACGTCAGGACTGGGCGGCTCTACCTTTGTTTTGGTCTGGCTCTTGTAAAGAGTAGGAGAGTCTACCAAGAGGAGTCAGATACTTACTGGAGCGGTACAATAAACATTGGCAATAGATAAGATATATGAGTTCCACTTGAAGACTGGGGATTGTTTAAGTCCCGATAGAGGGTTCAAATACGGCACCTACCTCAGCGAACATCCATACGTCTTGATATGTCAATGTTCAGGGCCGAGAGAGGAAGAGATTGAAATTCTTTTTTTTATTTTTTTTATATTTAATTAAATTATTTATTTTTACGTTGATCAACTGTTAATAGATTATTTAAAGGTGACATTATTTGGACTATAAGAATATTTCTTTTTTTAGTGAATGAATTCGCATTAACAGTTTTTTGAAAATAACAATTTTTCAGCTAAACTTAAACATAATGGCACATCTGTAATTGAATAAATATATCTACAGGTATCTATTAATTTTGAAATTCACTTAAAAACTCTCCAAAATTTCTTCCCAGTAAATATATTTAAGATGAAGATAAACAGTTCATTAATAAGCTATTCATACTGGAAACTATTAATGATGACGATCATTAATCATAAGTATTTTATCTTTATTCTGTTATTTACCGAAAAAAATATACATCGGTTATTTTCAGAAATATTTCAAACACTTGTGGTTTAACTTGTGCAATGAGTTTTGAACGGACTTTAAAGTTCATCTACACCAATTCCCCATGTGTAATACTCAATTTTTCTAAAAAATAATAAGCTAAATTAGGGGTGCATATTATGCACAACTACAAAAAAATTTAACAATTGCCGTTTCAAAGGTCGATTTCAGTTGCGAAATTACTACTCACTAGGAATATACGACAATTTGACACTAACATTCGGCGACTGCGACCCCATAAGAAAGTCAAATATAATTTGTACCTAACAAGATTTAAAAATGTAAAATAAAATAAGAATTATGATGAAACTAAATTAGAATAATATTCTATGTTTAAAACCATTTTTAATATGAGTAGGAAACGCTGGCACAATGAAATTGGAGAGGTACAATTTATATGGTCTGATTACCAAACAGGGGGTGCGTATTATACCTGGGTAGAAGCATTTTCTCACATTTTCAGCACAATTTTGGGGTGCGTATTATCTTTGAAGTCGTATTATATATGGGGAATTACGGTAATATATTTCCAGTGGGAAGCTCACACGATGCTCATTGTATACAACACCTTAATTATTTTGGAAAGTAAGTCTGAAGTAGGTTTGTTTAAATATACATTATTTGATGCACATGTTTATTAAATGAGTTTCGTTTTGAGCTCTTTGTAACCTAATACAATTCAAACATTTAAGACGAATGCATCTTAGGCTATCAGCCAAAATAGTTTCTTATAAACTATTAATATCATATTTAACTTGAATATAAATATATTGTGAGCATTCTGTCCTACAACGAAAATTCTCAGTAAAAATCCGTAGTCAGCGCGTGCGGTTTTGTCTGTTATTCCGTAGAATATCATTACATGTGCAATAAATATCAATAACTAAGTTCTCTCCGAATAAAGAAAATTCGAAATTTGATAAAAAAGTTGCTCAACTAGGAACTGGCAGGTAAACGGTTGAATAAATGTAAATATATGAATATTCTCGGTGAAATTCACTTTAAAACGTTACGTACATTTGATTCGACTCAATATTTTAGAGTATTCTGGTTGCAGTAATTAAGTTGATCTCGCAGACCATTGATACCGAAGTGAATACAAATTCCGCTTATAGACAAACAATGAAACCTAGTACTAAAATAAGTTTAGTTTATGGTGAGTTAATCCTAGTCAGTTTTAATTGATATAGCCTGACAAACTTACTATTAGACCACATCGAAGTGCTCAGTGATTTACTAAGTACATCTGACATATGACACAAGGCAGACATTAAGGAGCGCCCCAAGAGGATCGAACTAACTACTCAGTCTTAACCGTTTAATCAAGTAGATACTTGGACATTATTGTTATTACATTTTATGAAATATTTGATTTCCTCTATCACAATTAGATGAACTTTTGCTCATAAAGAAGAAGGGTTTAATTCAATTAAAAAAAAAAAAATGTACCTCTACACTGAATTTCTAAAATCGTGTATAAGTATAGTAGTACTATGGCTTTCTGGAGCCTAATAGAACTTCATGGACATTTTAGAACTTGTTTTTTTGTTTGTATATTAGGAAATAACTATAGACTGTTAAATGTGTTAAAAATACATAAGTACTATCAAATTACATCATTAGCAAATTAAAAAATAAAGCTTTTGCAAGTTTGCAATCTTTGTTTATTTGTAAGTTTGTATGTTATGCTATAACTAAAAACAGTTAAATGCGTTAAAAATAGATAATATCTACTGAATTACTAGCAAATTGAAAAGTAATGTTTTTGAAATATTTTGGCTATTTTACTTTTATTGCGTATATGGATGACCTTTTTCAAGAACTAAAACAAATTAATGCCTTTTCATTAATTTTGAACAAAACTTAATTGATTTATGATACACGAACATAATAACACTAAATACAGGTGTGTCCCTAATGTCTAGACACACAGGCAAAATGCATATTTTCAAGAAATGAAAGTTTCAGCAATTTATTGAAATGGAATGTTAATTAATAACATCTTCAATATGATTTCCATCATTTGTGATGCAAAGTTTGATGCGCTTTGCAAGATTCACGTGAACGCGATGCACTAACTCCACATTGCCGTCAATTCTGCATTCAGTGAAATGCGTTGCATCTGCGATATTCATTGTGTGCTACTTCTCCTTTAGCAGAACCAAAAAAAATAATTCAGTTCTTTCTTCTTTCGAATAAATAATGTTTAATCTATGAAGGTAAAAAATATAGTTAATGAGATTTCTTATTTTTCCAGACTTTAGGGACACGCAAACACACACACAATCTCTCTCTCTCTCTCTGTCTCTGTCTCTCTCTCTCTCTCTATATATATATATATATATATATATATATATACACTCTCTCTTGCTCTCTCTCTCCCTCTCTCTCTCTCTCTCTATATATATATATATATATATATATATATATATATATATATATATATATATATATTTAGTTTATGCAAAACTAGGTAATCCGTATGGGTAGGACCAAGGAGGATGATATCCAGAGAGCTCAATGTAAATTCAGAGCAAATAAATTTGTATAAAAACAGACCACTTTAAGGTTCCATGCTATTTTTCATTTCAACCTTTGGAAGTAAAGTCTGGTGATCCAGAGCCCTTAAAAGGCTTGTGGTGAAATAATTTATTACATGGAACCTTAAAGTGGTCTGTTATTATTCAAACAAATATATATATATATATATATATATATATATATATATATATATATATATATATATATATATATAAGAAAAACAGACCACTTTAAGGTATCATTATAATAATTTATTTCACCAGAGCCCTTGTAAAGGACGCCGGATCATCAGATAGCACTTCCAAAAATGAAATGAAACGAAAAATGAAATTAAAATTGATGGGGTAAGTAGTGTAAGTTTTTTGTAATTTAACAGAGTGTGTAAAAAGGATAGTTAAAGAGATATGGGAGAGTGTAGAGACAGATTAATTTCATATCTCTCTCAAGCATACTTTTAATTGGGGGAGGAGGAGTGACCAGACCTTGACCTATTTAGATGGTTAACTTAACGGAAGTGATATATTGAAATGGGAGGGGAGAAAAGAAAAAAGAAAAAGGTAAAAGGAAAAAGAAAGATGAGAGAGGGGGAGTAAAGAGAAAGAGGCTGTAACTGGGTTTTAGCAAATTAATGTAAAGAATAGATTTTAATGTTTCATATTAATTTAGATGTTTAAAAAAAACGAATAAATTAATTTGATGTTTGCTATCAATTGAAATATTTGATTTTTTTAAACAAATAGTTTAGGGATTTAATATAAGTTAAATACTATATTTATTAACACATTTATAGAGAACATATTAAAATAATATTTTAAATTATAACAGTTTGTTTACACGACCGATCTTACTTTTTTAATATTGTAAAAAATAGTTTTTATGTTTAACGTTCCTTTTATAGATACAAGTATTTAAGTAAATGCTCTGTTTATAATAAACAGTATTAAACAACATTTACCGGCCTGAATGTCCGAGAAATTTTCATAGAAAATATTCGTCCTTTGACAGGAATCGAACCTGCATCCTATACGGAACAGTCATTTACGTTAGGCTACAAAGAAGCGTTCGGTAAGGAATGTCGAATTTACTGCTTATAAACTTCAATCTTCCATGAATCTCGAATATTCATAACTGCTCATGGCGTATCAAATGTAAACAAATGACGTCATATATTACGAAATGGACAAAGTCCGACAATTTATTTTCTATGAAAATTTCTCGGAGATTCAGGCCGGTAAATGTTATTTAATACTGTTTATTATAAACAGAGCATTTACTTAAATACTTGTATCTATAAAAAGAACGTTAAACATAAAAATGTCTTTAATAAATAAATTGTTTCTTTGTAGCCTAACGGTAAGGCACGTCAGCGTAAATGACGGTTCCGTATAGGATGCTGGTTCGATTCCTGTCAAAGAACGAATATTTTCTATGAAAATTTCTCGGGCATTCAAGCCGGTAAATGTTATTTAATACTGCTTATTATAAACAAAGCATTTACTTAAATACTTGTATCTATAAAAAGAACGTTAAACATAAAAATGTCTTTAATAAATATATATATATATATGTGTGTGTGTGTGTGAGTCTTCTGCAGCCTGTCATATAGTAATTGATTTAATATAATATTTCCACTTCATGTATGTATATGTGCGTTTGCATGTGTTATGACTCTTTGTAAAATATCGATTTCCTACTTCAAGAAACTTTTATTAAAAATAATGAAGAAGGGTATAATTCATTTTATGTTACCCCAACATGAAATTTCCAAAATCTTATATAAATATAGTAGCACTTCGATTTTCTGGAGCCTTTAAGAACTTTATGTCATTTGCTTCCAGTACCTTCCACAATCTTGGCCACAGCTCCTCCCAGAATTTTGTATCTTTCTGGGTGATAAACTAGCGTAAGTACTTTTTAAAGATTTCCAGTTAATCGAAATTCTTCCAATTACGAACAATTTGAAATTGTCGAAATAAGCGGTAATCCAAAGATGCAAGGCCGGGGAAATACAGTGGGTTTAGTGGGACATACTAATCAAGATTTACCAATGGCTGGGAGACGTGGGGTCTGCCGTTGTGTTCATGTAAGATGACAACCTTTCGACTGAAGAAATGTTGACAATTTTTCTGTCCAGACTCTATCTTACATATCTATCAGTCTACCACTCGTTCAAGCTTAGAATATTGCTGGCATATATGGTCCGCTCCTTCATAAAATACAAAGTAGAATCAGCAATATTTTTGGTCCGGACCTGGTATCTCGGCTTCAGCTACATTCCTACAGTCGTAAAGTTGCTTCCCTGTGCCGTTTCTATAAATACTTTCATGATATTTTTCCGGGTGAGATTTTTGCTTTAAAACCTTGAATTTCTGAATTTCAGTATACTCCTGGATTAGCAACAATGTCTCATCAATTTACAATTGACTTGGCAAGATATAACCATAAGTTCTATAATAATAGTTTCTCTTTTCGTATTCTCGCTTCTCGCTTCTAGAAATCGATGCTTCACATTTAACTTCGATCTTCAAAAATTAAAATGCAATGACTTCGTGATTACTCTTCTATTGTTCTCTCTACTTAGTAATGTTTCTGTTTTTTCTAATTCTTCCGCATACAGTTACCCCTTGTATCATAGTGATTTCACTATCGCGCTAGGAGTAAATACGATTAAAAAATGTTATGTCTCGTGTAATGTGACAAGGATTCATTTAAATCTGCCTTTTGATCTGCTCTTTATTACCAACTATAAGACTGCTTGAATGTTTTGGGATTTCTAGATGAAAATAATTAATCACTTTCTTACTTAGTGTTCTCAATTACGACATTATCTTTATAGACGCCGTATATTTGTTGGCTGTTTGTACAATTAGTACAACTTTTTTTCGCATTTCCCTCAACAAAAGCCAATTAACTACTTCACCCGCAATTATACAGGGAAAAACTTTTCATTTTCAAACGATATTTTTTATTTGTGTTTAATCGAGTAACGAAAATACCGAGGCGCTTTGAATTACCTGGGGTGGCTAACCTCGACCAGACGTAAGAGTTGACAATTGGATTCGTTTCAAGCTCAGAAGGGCATAAAAATAATCATGATCTACGTATAAACACGGTTTTTGAAAGTTATGTATTGGTAATAATGCATTTCACTCCACTGCATTTTCTCCATTAACTTAAAAATGCTTTAATTCTACCATCCAGAAACGAATCGTAATGTAATATATTAGGTTAGTGCAAAAATAATTACGTAATAATGTCGTTTTTTGACGTATTTTTAACGTCAAAAAACGACATTATTACGTCATTATTTTTGCACTAACCTAATACGTTGAAATATCATGTTGAAATATATGCATATTTGTCACATTTTAGTGACATATTTATATGAATTTTGCCTAGGAGCAATATGGATTTGATAAGTTTAGCCTCATCGGGTACAAAGTTACAGGCATTATTATTCCTCTGTCTCTCTGTCTCTCTGTCTCTCTGTCTCTCCCTCTCAAACAAACACACACACACACTCTCTCAAACAAACACACACACAGAAACACACACTCTCTCTCTCTCTCTCTCAGGTCGTGCTTCCTGAGCATTAGCAAATTTCCTATAACTGTTGAATGTACGTTTTGTAAAGATGATTTACATTGCTGCGTTCTTGCTTTGAGGAATCAAAGGGTCATTTAAACGATCTCCTCATCCTTCTTTATCCAGGAATAGCCTGCAAACTGTGTTCTTTTTCTCTCTCGAATGATCTGCTAAATTGCAAATTGATGTCTATAGAGCTCTGTCTTTCGGCTACTGTCCTTAGGATAGATCTAATTAGCACCTAATTCCTTTTCAGGTGCTTTTTATTAATGTCCATGACTTATTTTCATATAATATATTGTTGCGACAGTGGCTTGGTAGACGTCTCTTTTGTTCAATGATGAGCAATCTGGTTTCAAGATAGTTGATAGCCTCTTTATGGCAACCCATGTCCAGCCCATATAGATACACTTTCTGGTGAGTCTATATCACTTCCAAGATAAATGAACTGGCCGCTCCTTTTTAACTGATTAATAGACAGAACGATTATGGAGCCATGGTTGCTATAAGTTACGCATTCAGTCTTGTCTGCAGTCAGATATAGCCCAATATAAGATTCAACTGTCTTCCCGCATGAAATAAATGTTCTACATTTGAAACTGTAATCTGATATGAAGGATTATCAGTCTTCATCAGGGATGGTCTCAACAGGATATCTTCTGCTTCTAATTCGTGTGCCCGGCCATCCTCTTTTATTTTATCAACATATACGTATTATTTTTAATTTATTTTAATATACAGCAGTTAAGAGAAGAGTGTTATTTAAGAAAAGAAGAAAAGCGCAGTGTTTTACAATGCTAAGCATTGTTTCAGCAGAATGTCTTTTCCAAGTTATGTGATTTTTCTTTTAAATATTTCATGTATAAATCTACAAAAATGATAAGTCTTTGTACAGTTGTTGCTAGTCTAAGATTTATTACTGATAGAGTAATTGTGGCATAAGGCCGAAAAAACGGGGAGACTGTTCACGGTTGTTTATCACAAGATTTCATATACCTAGATAATCGGATGTAAGACCCACTCATTCTTTACAATATACTCATTCACCATAAGAATTTATCCGTCACCATTCGCTCATTCATACACCAAAATAACTCAAACACACTTGACAAGTACTGGTGAATATATATATATATATATATATATATATATATATATATATATATATATATATATATATATATATATATATATATATATAAAGAAAAAAGCAGCATTTTATTTTGCATAAAATAAGCTTATGAAGAATTCCGAAAAGATTAATGAGTTAACACGAAAACCGATATATTTCGTCGCTTTACAAAAAGTCCAAGCAAATAAAAGGCCTACTGTAAGGAAGGATCGTTGTATCTAAACTACTTGCTATTATCATGTGTCATGCGACTTGTCTCAATCAATATTTGGTACCTTTTTTTACTTCCATTTTATTGCAGATTCAGTTGACTTTAACTAATATATATATTATATATATATATATATATATATATATATATATATATATATATATATATATATATATATATATATTATTATCAATGGATTGATGTAGAGGGATGATGATCCCTAAAAGAAGGGATGATGTTAAGACACGTCCACCCAACAAAAATGAGTGTGGCCGCTGCATTCTGTCTTCCAACAAAATCAAGAGACTCTCTAGCTAAGGGAGAGGAGAAAGATAAAAAAATTGATGCTTGTCTGTATTAATAATGAACGCATTTCAAACGAATGAAACACCGCACTCGTGAAATCATGCAAATGAAACATGCTTAAAAGGATGGCTGCCATCTTCATCGTGGAATTTCCCGATAGTTAATTAGTTACCAAGTAGAATCAATAAAATAGCTTAGTATAAATCTTATGGAACTCTTCTGTCATTCTGTTCATTCAATCGAACAGGGAAGTTAATAATTTTCCTTCCATAAACATCCTCATGCGTTTTAAGAGTCGACAAGTCGGTATAGTCAGAAAATTTTTTTTCAGAATGTGCACCATAAGACATTTGTCGAAATTACGGTCGTTAGTAATAAAGTGTTCTTCAAGCTCCGTTGTTGTCCCATTATTGTTCCTTATATCAGACCTGATATATATATATATATATATATATATAGAGAGAGAGAGAGAAATTTAACGGTAAATAGCTATAGTAAAATTGTTAACAATATATTTAATTATTCAAATTGTTTTCTTGTATACACAGATTGCAAGTCCTGCAAGTCCTTGGGGGTTTGAGACCGATAGATAATTTTCAATTTGCTTAGTGGGGTGAAACCACTATCATTAATCTTCCAACAATACAGCCGTTTGGTGTCTCAAGAAAGCTTTAGGAACGGAATATCGGTGACTGTATAATCTTTGTTTCCCCTTTCCAGAGGATATCCCTATCTATGATTTCTGTCTTGTAACTCTAAAACCAGGAACAATTGCCCAGTCGCAGGTACCTGTAATTTGAAAAATGTGGTATACGAAGCTACCGTTTCCCGAAAGAAAACAACAACAACAAAAAATACATATATAGGGATATCCGCTGGAAATTGGAAACAAAGATTATGCAGTCACCGGAATATAGTCTTACATTATAGTCATATGTATATATGCATATAATACGTTGGACGGAAACAGGTTTAGCAGAGATTAGTAAAGTGGTCCTATAAGTGATTTCTTTGTTTTCCGTCCAGTCTACGCTAGATCCTCTAGATTTGTGGCCTTGTAGCACACTAAGGTATGGTTAATAAAAGGAGCTGGACATTTTGATAGCAAGAAAAAGTCATTTAAAGAATGAATTCTCCACAATGAAGTTCACACAATCTCACACAGTAAAATAGAATCTTTTCTCTGCATCACAGAAAGTCTAGCCCACGGAATAATTTCCTCAAGTACAGTTGAACGGTTTCATCGCAGACGGGAGCGGTCATTGGCTACTCCCGAAGCGATAGCGGACATTTTGTGATGGCGGTGTGGTGGGCAGGGTGAATCGTGGCGTCGTTGTTGGAGGCCAGAGGAAAGGCCAGGGAGACGACAATTTTCGTCCTTATCGATTGAGTTGCGTTAGGAATGTATTGATTATTCGAGAAGTCTCTTACTGGATAACATTCTTGTTCCCAAATAGAGTTTCGCGTCTTTCGCCTGACTGTTTGTTCGTTTTTCTTCCTTATTTTCGATTTATTTCTTAAAGTTTGGCATTTTATTTTTATTTTTTCGTTCTTGCCTCGTTTTTTTCCTTCACTCTTTTTTTAGTATACGTCTATTTTTCATTCTAGTAATTTTCTTCATTTCTTTTCCTCTCATTATTTCTATTATTAGAGACTCTAGTATTTGGTGTTTTCTTTACTTATTTTCTTTACCAATGTCTAAAACTTTTAGACGGAGCATTGTCAACATTTCATGAATTGTAAGGAAGTGTATCAACATCTTTTAGGTTATGTTAACTTCGTTTTCGTTCAATCAGGAAAGTTTTTACTAGATGTATTTAATATTTCGATAATATTGTTATCCAGATACAACAGACCAAATCTTGACATAATCCACAAATATTGTGTATTCCAAATTTTGAAAGTAGCTTAATACGATGTTTCAAGTAGTAGATAAATTAATGCCTTTATGGAAATAATTTTATACAAAATTTGACAATGAATGAATATGATGCTTGAAGAAATATATAAATCAGTGCTTATTAAAGAAATTATTTTACGCAAGACTTGATAATGAATGAAGTTAATGATTCGAAAATCAAATAAGTCAATGTTTGTAAAGCGAGAATCGAAATACAAATTTTAACAAAGAATTATGTTTAAAGAAACAAATAAATCAACGATTTTTACGGAATTAACTTTATGTAAAATTTTCAAAACGAATGAAGTCTCTAAGAAATCACTGCTTTTACGCAAAAGATTTTCATGCAAGAACTGATGATGATTGAAGATGATGTTCCCCCTAAAAAAACAAAGTGTTTTAAGACAGTGTCTGGTTAATTTGTTTGAAGTGAGCCTGTTTCTCTCTCCTTATACATACGCATAGACACACACAAAAACACACACACGCAGACACACACACACATATATATTTATATATATATTATTATAAAAGTGAACATAGATGTCAACACTTAGAGGCGACAGTCTGTTTCAAGCTATATGTAATCATGAGTCTATAGCATATTGCATGAAACAGACTGTCGCCTGTAAGTGTTGACTTCTATGTTCACTTTTATATTTACACACGCTCTATCTCTTATATTGAGCACATTATTCCATAAATATAGAACACCTTAAGACTATATTTCTTTATATATATATATATATATATATATATATATATATATATATATATATATATATATATATATATATATATATATAAGCAAATGGATAAATATTTATTTGTTTGCTTGCATTCTATATTTGTTCTATTTATTTAGATATGTATATGCTTCTATTTTATTTTATAAATATAGAACACCTTAAGACTATATTTCTTTATATATATATATATATATATATATATATATATATATATATATATATATATATATATATATATATAAGCAAATGGATAAATATTTATTTGTTTGCTTGCATTCTATATTTGTTCTATTTATTTAGATATGTATATGCTTCTATTTTATTTTATAAATATAGAACACCTTAAGACTATATTTCTTTATATATATATATATATATATATATATATATATATATATATATATATATATATATAAGCAAATGGATAAATATTTATTTGTTTGCTTGCATTCTATATTTGTTCTATTTATTTAGATATGTATATGCTTCTATTTTATTTTATAAATATAGAACACCTTAAGACTATATTTCTTATATATATATATATATATATATATATATATATATATATATATATATATATATATATATATATATATATATATATATATAAGCAAATGGATAAATATTTGTTTGTTTGCTTGCATTCTATATTTGTTCTATTTATTTAGATATTTATATGCTTCTATTTTATTTTATATTGTTTTATGTTCATGAATATGTATTAATTTTATTAGAACTTTAATTTTAATTTATCATGGCATATTTTATCATTATTTATATCACTACTGTTATTTAGTTTATTAATATTGATATTACTATTAATAATATTATTAATTACGTTATTGCCTTTCATGGAGAAATCGAGTTGTCTCCCTTGATTTTCAAACGATTTTGTTTCTTATTCATTCCTTTCGATTAAAATAGCGTCTCTTTATATTCGAATTTATAATTCTTATTTCGAACTTTATTTCCTATCTTAAATGCTAAATTCAAATCCAAAATGAACCTGCAATTCATTTAAATATTTTAACAACAATAATAATCCACCCCTACAATAAAATATCTCGTAATAAAGAGAAATATAATAGAAGGGTATCAACAGAAAAAATTACACCTGAAGAATGCAGAAAGTATGAAACACGGAGGTACAATAGCGATGTAAGATATCATATATGTTTCTTTATATATATACATATATATATATATGTAAAATTTCAGATATATTTAAAATTTATATATATTCCTCCTATGATGGAATTTAAGGATCTTATTTTCCAGCAAATATTTATAGGTATATGATTATTAGTTTCATGCAATCATTTAATTTGGTAACACATATTTATAAATAAAAGTAAAAATGCGTTCAGTTTTTTAAAACTCTCCTAGTGTCGTATAAATATAGGAGTAAGAATGTATCAACTATTTTATAAAACAGTTTATATATATATGTATATGATTTAAAACAGATTTGATAATGCAAGGATTCATTAGATCCCCCAAAACGAAAGAAAGAAACATGTGTGTTTGTGTGCTTAAATAATGAATCATATTACTTTTTTAGCCCTAAGATAGCGTTTCTCCTGATTAAAAAAGTAAAAATATGAGTAACTTTTAAAAAAAAATCATTAATATTTATTTTGGTATCTTTTTTATACAATTTTATACAATTCTTTTTTATTTATCGAATGCAATGTAAATTCTATTCTCATTATAAGAATACCTCGAAAGCAAGAAATTTATTTAGCCTTTTCTGAAATGAATCCAAGACATATCCTCGCACAATCCTTCAGAATGGATTGAACGTAAAAGATCATCATCATACCCATGATCCATGCGTTTTCTGGGCCAATTGTGTATGTTTTACATTAGAATATAGAAATCCCGACAAAGTTTTTAAATTCTGACAAATGCAACATTTTCATAAAAACAGATTTGATTGAAAATAGATTTCCTAAATGATTTCGAAATTCAAGGCATCATCAGATCCCCAATGACGTTCAATTGGTTGTTGACTTGGGCAGGGCATGGCTGGTTACCTTTAATGCTTAAAAAAAACAAAAAAAAAACTGCTCTCAAGTACCCGCCACAAGAATCTTTCCTACTTCCTATCAGAATGTATGATGCTCTACTCCACGAGAGAACCTCTCTGCGACTGCTTGGTCTGACACTGTCCGCTGACCTGAGATGGAACAATTATATTGAATCATTAGCTTCATCTACAACAAAGAAATTTGGTTCTCTTTGTCGTCCCAGTTATTTTTTCTCGCCCGCGTCCATCCTTCAAATATATAGATCAACCATTCGACCTTGCATGGAATACTGCCGTCATATATAGTCTGGAGCCCCCGCTATACGTCTTAAAGTGCTCGACAAAATCCAGAGACGGATATGGAATGTTGTTGCCCCTGTCTGGCATCTCGTTTACAGTCGCTCTCTCACAGACGTGACATCGCCTCCCATTGTCTTTTCTACAGATACTTTCACGGTAGATTCTCCGACAAGCTATTTGCGCTAGTTCCCAAACTGCATGTATTTCAACGCGCCGCTAGGTCGGCAGCACAGTCTCACCGTTTCACTGTCAAAACGGTTAAATGTAGACGTTTCTTCTACTCCAATAGCTTCATGTCTCGCACTTGCCTTCTGTGGAACACCCTTCCTCTTACTTGCTTCCCTGATAGCTATAATCTCCAAATATTCAAATGCATTGTCAATCGATATTTCCAGATACCTTGATCCATTCCCCGTCCTTCTCTTCATAATTTCCTCTTTCACGCCTCTTTACTCTTGCCCCCACCCTCTGTAACCCCTTGCGTTGTAGTGACACTCCCGTCTTGCTTGGAGTGAAAAGTTTAAAAAACAAAAGATCCGAAAACAAACGAAAGAAATGTGTATTTATATTTGTGAGTATGTTTAAAGAATGAATAATTGTATGAGGATTTGCCTTGGACTCGCTTAAATATCAAATGACTTTTTTAAAAATTTATATTGAAACTATCAGGAACTAAATAAAAGGACCTAATCAATAAAGACGCACATGTCCTAGTAATATTTAGTCTTGTTTTCTAGGCTTAAACGGCAGCATCTCTTGAAGAGTTGCAACGACCTCATAAAAGGTCACCATCACGCTCGATACTTGCAGACTTGATGACATAGACAAGAATTTTTTTTTTTTCATTTTGAATCACAAGAAATCCAGTAAATCTTTACCTTCTTTTACGATTATTTTTCTTACGCAGTATTTTGGTCTTTCAACCGGCGATCTTTTATGGTTGTTTCTCAAGCCGTACAACCTCAAATAAATTGAACTTTTATCAAAATATTTGCAGTGTCACGCAATGCAGATTCTGAAGCGACGGGATACATTTTTTTCTTTTTTCATAATGTCGACAATAAAGTTTGGTGGTAGCGGTGAATGAGATAAGAGTGGCTCGAACGTCACATATACTGGCAGCTTTAACCTCAATGCGTTTCCGAAGCGTTTCAGTTTCTTTGACCATCAGAAACAGTCACATTCTTAAAAGAATAAGGTAAGGTAGCTTCAATGACGTGGTTTGTGTAAAATCTCAAAAGGTATTGACTCGTTTGTCCGAATCAAGTACAATTCACTAGCATAGAATTCAAATTAAAGTGGACGCTGTTTCATATATCAATTTTTGTTATACAGCGTGTGATGTTTAAATAGATTCCATTTTATATATTTCATTTTTAATTTCGCGCGTGACAGTTGTTTGTTTTTGATTTTGTCAACTGCATAATAGGGTCAGTTGGGCGCCGTCCGAGAAAAAAAAAGAGCACTATAACGCAATTTATTCAGAGACAAATTTGGAAACGGCATGCTGTAATTCTTAGCATTCGCACCGGAAGCACAAATATACATATTTCAGAGGATTTGGATGTCAATTCGAGGACGGTGGTCAGGTTTCGGAAAGAGTTGGACGACTCTAATGGAGATTATGAATGAAAGCTCACTCTGATAGTGAAAAGAAAATAAGAAAAGATCCCTCGGATTTGTTGGTGATGGCTGCAGACTCAACATGAAAGCCTGCATCATGTGGCTTGAGAAGGTAGGCCTGCCCTTGGTCAAGAGGGTGGCTGCTGGAAGACCCTGTGTTTGGCAACAGTACTCTGCACCATTTAACACAAAGAGGAGAAACCAGTTATGGATTTAAGACAATTTCTGCGACATCACCTCTTACAACTGACCATCTAACTCCTCAGACTACCCCCTGCTGGATTACTACGTGCGGGGTGCAGTTGAGCGAGGGTTTAAGGACATTCCTTGTAATACCAAAGATGAACTGAAGGCAATGATTATGGACGCATTTACCACATTAATTAAGGAGATCGTCCAGAAGAGCTGCAGGAGATTCTGAAGTCGCCTTGAGACCGTGTTTGAAGCCAATGTCGATTTTTATTGAATACATTTACTCTTTAGTATTTCAAAATATTTTTGTCTAATTTTGATAAATATATCTGTTAAAAAGATGAATATATTTGTTAAAATGAGATGTCAGTGATATTTTCATTTCTGCGTCGTTTAGACCACAAAATTATCAATCGCACCCCGTATAAAGCAATATGTATATATAAATGATTAGTTTTTCATGATGTTGCGATATGAATGGGTTCGGAATTAAGAAGGAAGCACACCAAGCAGGGCGATAAAGCCACTATGACGCAAGGGGATTACATAATGTGAGAGACCATTATTAAGTAGATAGAATAATAAAAGAACAGAAATAAGAATTCGTCTGGAGGCCATAATTGAAGCCAATTGTAAATATGTATGTTAAAATGAGATATTAGTATCATTTTAATTTTAGCGTCATTTAGATGACAATTTATTCATCGCACCCTGTATATGTACTGACAGAAGAAAGCTTGGGAAATATATTGGAAAGTATTACTGAACATTGCACAACGATTCAAATCGTATGAAATTACGATCGTCATAGGGAACTTTAAGAATAAATTAAGAAATGGTAATCAAGTTGAAATAGTTGGCAAATTCTAACTTGCACCTGTAATAAATACGGAGGAAAAACTGTTCCAATGAGGCTCGGTTAGCAAACAGGTTGTAGTCAGTAGCTAGTCTGAAGACCAATAAAAGCCTCAAGGCGTTTATGAATGTATAGGGAAAGAAAACTAAAACGGCCTGGATACATAACTATCGGTAAGAGATTCAGGATTGAAGTTTTACACTGCATTAATATCCAAGTCACGAATATAGGAGATGCCACCAATAATGTATATTCAGAGAATAAACTAAGTCGAAACAACACGCTGTCGGCACATCACTGAGTCGCAGATTAGAGAGTTAAAAAATTTAACAATTCCATCAAAGGTAAGTACCAACTGCAGCGATGTAACCTTCAGGTGAAACTGCTCACGTTTTAGAGGGCGAAAACTATACGCATATTGCAATGCGACAGACTCCTGAACGTCCATTGTCTGCGATGAAAATAACTCCAACGAAGCGTAGGAAGATTTTAACGCTGCTCGAAAACACTGGCAAACCTTACCAGTGAGCAATAAGAGTAATAGAGATTGGCCAGGAAACTCTCCTGATTTAAATCAAATCGAGAAGCGGTGATCAATCTGCAAGGAACCATTTCGTGAAATGGATATACGAAGTACTAACATGGGCATTGGGTCATATTTCATTCGAAAAACACGGAAAAAAATAACAGAATTATTCGTTTTGTTTCAATTAATTTGCACAAGGGTATATATATATATATATATATATATATATATATATATATATATATATATATATATATATATACTGTTAAGGTGTGCTATATGAAATTCCTGAGAAAAAAACTACTAAGACATATCACTATATTAATTGAACTATATACTTAGTTCATGTCATTTCAACTGAAAAACACTTGTAAAAAAGAATTTGTGGATTTACCATATTACAAAATTCATATAAAAATTCTCACTTGGAATTTTGAACTTTAGCGTTGCGACTCGTACGTCTCGAGATTGTACAAGCGTCAATAAATAGCACATTCTTAAAAAAACATCTTTCGGACTACAAACAATTATTTCGTCTTCAAAGTTTTAACTTTAAAGGAAAAAAGTACATCCTGAAGATGGAGATATGGTCTTCGAAAGTACTCGCTTAAATTAAAAAATATACACAAGAAACATCTGACAACAGTTTTATAAATGAGGATCACCTCATTCAATGGATTAACAGTATTTTAATGCATACATTATGTTCTACTAGCGTAGTGATTTCGCCATTAATCGCATTAATATTGCTGATTGATTCTATGTATGATTATTTCTTTATATATATATATATATATATATATATATATATATATATATGTGTGTGTATGTGTCTGTGTGTGTGTGTGTGTGTGTGTGTCATTGTCACTTTCGTTATGCTCGTTTTAGCAGACATTGTAATCGCAGATACAACTATATCTATACCGTAAAACAAAAGCCTTCGAATGTCATCGCTCTAATAGAACTTGATAAATAATACTTTCTCGAATAGTAATCACCACATAGTGATCTGAATAGAGAAAGTGTACAGTGAATAGAGGAGAAAATAGCGGTCCTTATAGTAATAGAGAAGGAATGTAGATGTGAACAGTAATAGAGGATAGACTAGAAATGCGAATAAATCTAGACGTCACGCGACTTCATGTATATGAGTTTCCTCGAGATACACTTAATTCAATAATGGGATCGCCTGTGTTTGCTAACACTTATTGCTATATAAGAATATATAGATATATATACATATACATATATATTGTCATAAACAGACAGACAGCTTCGCTGTATCACAGCTCATCAGTGTGGTAGACGTCCGTTTGTCTCCAGCTAGGATCGAAACTCGACTGAATTGGCATCAGTCGGCGATTCTACCACTAAGACACGGCAGGGATGAAGGTGAAGAGTAAGAGTATTTATCTTTAGATAAACACAATGACTGAGAGATCTCGATTCGATTTAATTAAGTGTCTTACATTATTAGCCGTAATAATGACTGTTTACAAACCCACACTTCCTCTCCAGAGAGCTTCTAGCGAAATAACATATGGTTTGATTATAATGGTGAAGGTTTTGTGCAGAACCAACCACACAAAGGCTGAATAAAGAGACATAGTATAGTACGTGGCACAAGGTCCCCAAACTACCCTTCGCAAGTTTTGAATTCAGACTTGTGCCTCTCCTAGACCAGCTGACATCCAAGGCTATAGAATTCAGTCTGTTCTGCTATTTACCAATACATGGATGGAGAAGAAGAGGATTAATACCTTTCCCAAGGGTTTTAGCCCGTAAGTGAATGGAAAGGATTCGACTGAAATTCGAACTCGGCTCTCCGATTCCTCAATCCGAGCCGCTTATATATATATATATATATATATATATATATATATATATATATATATATATATATATATATATATATAATATAAAATGCAATGTTAAATACAAAATATTAATGTCTCGTTTTATTCTTGTGTCAGTACATTTTTCAGTTAGTGGGCACAAACAGTTCATTTTGCAATGATATTTTTTTTCTTGTACATTGATTTAAATGGTACAACCAGATAATTCTTGAAGAATTAGAAGACCAAGTAGGATTTTTTATCATTTGGCTTAATCTTACTCCTCTATCTGTTACGATGCTAGTTGAAGAATTGTCTTCAAAAGAATTTAGAGACGATGAAAAATAGGTGACATCAGCAAAAGTGTAGCTACTGAATGCATGGTTTTCGATAAAGAAAACAATGTATCATGCACGTTACCTATTGGCGAAGACAAAAACAAACAGTTGCTGGGTTGCATTGTAATAGAGGAAGAAGTGACTAAGAATGCCGAAGATGTGAATGTATAACTAAATATAAATTCGAGTAGCATAGTTGCTGGTATTGCTATAAATATGTTTTAATAATTAACCTGTTAACACACGCTTAAAAAAATCATTGCATTATCATTTTTTTTACAGATCCATTATTTATGGATTTTAAGAACTTGTGAAATTTTCGACAACAAGCCATTTAACCCCTGTTAGGAAATGCACTATACCTGTTGTAATTTTCACCATCACAATGTTACAAATATATAACAAGCATTCATTGGTTAATCACCTTCAATCTAGTTTGCTGATTGGTCAGTTCCGACCAATCAAACCGCCTACACGCGACAAATATGTTTTACTGCGTTTCCCATTTGAGCCTATCACGTGGTACAACCAAATTATAAAAACAGAACACGTGTAGTTCCTTGTTGTTTTCTTTTCATTCATCTCTATAGTGTCTCATTCCTTGCTGCCAAGAAGTAATCTACAAGAGCTCCCGTCTTAACTAATGCAGTCAGACGTTAAAGACCATTACCAACATTCAGGCAAGTACGAAGTCTGAAATCTGAACTTTTACCAACTTGTACAATACACAATTCCAAACATGCTAAAAAAATTTTATTCTTCTAAAGTACAGTTTAATAATTACTTTCACTTTATGAGCTGACACAACTCTGTCTAACCTTTTCACTCAGTATTCATGCATGTATATAAAATATTAATAAATTCAATTGTTACGCTTTGAAACAAGATGTTTATGAATCTTTATTCTCTATCTTGCATTAATTGTTGTGGATGGAGATTATTGAACACACACAATTTTAAGCCTTCTGATAATTCAAACCTGCTATTCCGTACCAACACACATCACACATCAGAAACAAAATTATCTCTTTCTAATACATAAAAAGCAATGAAGATATATGCAAAATACTCACGAGATATGCTTTAATGAAAAATCAAACCAAAACAATTTTTTTGAAAAAATCCTGCTTCGTCTCATTAACTTTTACACACTTTAGCTCTCAGAATGTTTCTCACACATATTTGAGTATTATCTGTTACATCTTTACACGTGACTCGTGAGAAATAACCAATGAGAAATAACTAAATATTTGATCTTCTAATCATTCCTATATATATATATATATATATATATATATATATATATATATATATATATATATATATATATATATATATATTTGGTTGGATTGATGTGAGTTTATGACTTTGGGCTTCACGTTTTTGCGATCGTCAGACAAACTGATTAATTTTTTAAAAATTTTGGGTTCATGTAGATTGCTCGTATTGGTGTTATTATTTGAGTGGGGGAATCGTCGTCGTGATGTCACTCATGCGAACGCAAACAGATGCATGTCCGTACATCCGATGAGGTACGCAGACACACATACACACTCGCTCGGCCGCGGGGACTCATACAGATATAAACATATGTGGACAGTATGAGATTTGACATATGTATGTATATGGGTGGTGTTGTGTCTATACATACGAATTTGTATGTTGAAATTCAAAGATCGGAAGTGTAGCGAAAATTTCTCGTGAATGTCTTGTGAATGTATACATGTCAGCAATCAGAGCATTTTTCTATTTTTTCGTGGAATAATATTTCCTCGCATTCACGTATATACGTGTGGTGGGGTCTGTGTAAAATTATGATAGGTAAAAAATGCTATTATTTTGATTTTTGATTTTTTTAAAAGTTTATTTGTTATTATTTTCAAACTAGTTATTTGCTTGTTTTTGATGACTGTGTATATGTAACTTACAAATGCGTATATATATAGACACAACACCACCCATATATATACATATGTCAAATCTCATAATGTCCACATATGTTTATATCTGTATGAGCCCCGGCGGACGAGCAGGTGTATATGTGTGTCTGCGGACTCATCGGGTTTACAGACATGCATCTATGTTTGCGTAAGCATGAGTGACATCACGACGACCATTTCCCCCCCACTTCCATAATAACCCCAATATACGCAAACTAAATAAATCCAACAGTTTTAAAAAATTAATCAGTTTTTTCTGACAATCGCAAAAGCGTGAAACCCAGGGTCACAAACTCACACATCAATCCAAGCAAATATGTTAGCGCTATCTCTGATATGGAGCGCTTTCTAATAAGTACCCCACATATAATATATATATATATATATATATATATATATATATATATATATATATATATATATATATATATATATATATATTACCCAGAAGACATCTACGCTGACGACACTACAAATTACTCCTGCCTCAAAAGAAATCTAGTGTCGCTGACAAAACTAACCCGGCCGTTCTTCTTGAAAAAGACCTCCAATCGGTTGTGAACTGGGACAAGAATTGGGTAGTTAACTTTAACGCCTCTAAAACAAAACTGCTCTCTATTAACCACCACAGAGATCTTTATCTGACCCTCCCCACACACCATTAGAATATCTGACGCTCAACTTCTCGAGAGCACCTCTCTGCGGCTACTCGGTCTCACATTGTCTACTGATGGAACAAATACAATGAGTCAATTATTTCGTCTATCGCAAGGAAAGTTGACTCCCTGTGCCGCGCCAGGAATTTTTTCTCGCCGGAATCGATGCTTAAAATCTACAAATCCACCATTCGCCCTTTCATGGAGTATTGCTGCCATATATGGTCTAGAGCTCTTTTTGTTTGCCTTTGGGTTCTTGATAAAATCGAAAGACGGATATGCAAAGCAATTGGCCCTGATCTGGCATTTCGCCTGCAGTCGCTCTCTCACAGGCATGCCACCGCCTCTCTCTGTCTTTTTTATAAATACTTTCGTGGAAATTTCTCCGATAAGCTGCTTTTGCTGGTCCCCAGACTTCATGAATTCAAGCGTCCTACGAGGCTGTCATCCCGCTCTCACTGAGAAACTGTTAAATGTAGCCGTCTCTTCTACTCCAATAGCTTCATATTTCACACCTCTCGCCTGTGTAACTCCCTTCCCTTTACCTGTTTCCCTGATAGCTATAATCTCGAAATATTCAAATGTAATGTCAATCGACATCACCAATTGGCTTGATCTATACACTATCCTTCTGCTCATCATTTTCTCACTCACTCCTATCTGCTCTCGCTCCAAATCCTCTGTAACGCCTTGCGTCCTAGTGGCTTCCAGCCTTGGTTGAGGTGAAATGCTTTAAAATAAATATATATAGTAAAGTAACAAATCCGTTGGTATATAACCCAAGTGGATTCTATTAATGTAAAATATTAAATCTAATCCACAAAAAGAGCTCAATGTATTTATTATTACAGAGCAAATAATTAATACACAATAAAATCACAAATCACCTCATGTGGGGAATAGTCTATTTCGGTAGGCGAAAACACTGGTTATAATCTCATCAGCCACGACGTGGACTAAATTAGTGTTAGAAATAAAATTTAACTATGAAACCTAAGAGGAAAATCAGCCTGCTGAAAAACTAATATAGAATTGATCCATTTTGATGTTTCAGTCAGACGAAAAGCACGAGTCAGGGGTCAGGTGACGGTGGATGTTATTTGTCTGATACAAATGTAAAAAATTAAACCCGGATTTTAAACGTATGACATTAATTTGTGGTTATATGAAGAATGAAATATTAATTTAAAATTAAAAGAGGAATTAAAAAGAGGTTTAAAAATAACTTTAAAATAAATAGATAAAAGGATGTAAGAGATGAATGCAAAGAGAGTTGGGAAGATCTAAGTGGAGAAAGTTTATAAATTATAATTAATATATATATATATATATATATATATATATATATATATATATATATATATATATATATATAAAGAAATATGGTCTTAAGGTGTGCTATATTTATGGAATAAAGTGCTCAATATCAGAGATAGAGCGTGTGTAAATATAAAAGTGAACATAGAAGTCAACACTTAAAGGCGACAGTCTGTTTCATGCTATATGCAATCGTCAGGCCACGTGTGCTGTTATTTTTCTCGGCTATTTATATATATACGGGTTAGTGGTGCATTGTGGGTATTCACTAAAACTAAAAGCAGATATAACTAAAATAAACAATACAGCAAGTGTATTTATCGCTGCTGACAAAACGAGAAATTTATACAAAATAAGTCCTCCTACACACAATAAATTACTCAAGAACAACATAGCCAAAACATACAAAAAGGCACCCCAAACAACAGAACACGATATCAATAAGGAAGCTAAAACAATCGCCCAAAAATTAGACCTGGATGACCGAATAAGTTGTATTAGCAAAGCAGGAGCCTTTATCACACTAAAAGACCATAAAGAAAATTTCAAAACCAATCCTGCATGTAGACTCATAAACCCAGCCAAAAGTGAACTAGGTAAAATAAGTAAAACAATATTAGAAAGAATTAATTCTGAACTTAGGAAGAAATTAGGAGTAAACCAGTGGAAAAATACGGAAACAACTATTGACTGGTTCCACAGCATAAATAACAAACAAAACTGCCAATTCTTACAATTAGACTTAAAAGAATTTTACCCATCCATAACAGAACGTATGCTAGATAAGGCCATCAACTTAGCTCAGGAACAAGTAATAATACAACCAAGCGAATTCAACATCATTAAGCACTCCCGTAAATCACTATTATTCCACAATGAAGAAGCATGGATAAAGAGAGACGGAATATTTGACACTACAATGGGAAGCTTTGACGGTGCAGAAGCATGCGAAATCATAGGCATTTACTTACTAAACGAACTGAGCAAAATAATAGATAGAAATGACACAGGACTCTACAGGGACGATGGTCTCATAATCTTAAGAAACTGTAACAAACAAAACACAGACAAAACTAGAAAAGCAATAATAAAGATTTTTAAAAATAACGGATTCGACATAGATATAAAAACTAACCTAAACGAAGTAGATTTTCTAGATGTTACCTTCAACCTAAGAGAAGGCACACATAAGCCATATAGAAAACC
>OZ010574.1:25724900-25762400 GCA_963932145.1 Acanthosepion lycidas | reverse complement strand
ATATATATATATATATATATATATATATATATATATATATATATATACAGAAATCATTCGGTTAAGCGTTTTATTTCATTTTTTGTGTTCTAACAAGAGCTTTCTGGACAAAGATTCCTTAAAAACTGTCCAAATATTTTATATTTCCGAGCCCTTTCGGCTATACCTTTAGCCATTATCAAGGATGATTCGATTTTTTCAGCTTAACTGAGTGTGTGCAGTATGTCTTAGTGTGTGGTAGGGATGTTTTTAATTTCGGAATACGGTTAGCACATAGTAGCTTTGTTCGTAGTTAATATTGTTTCGAGTTGGCCTTTTCTTTTTATTATTAAAGCTTCCATTAGTTTTAATCTTTTTGTACAGGTGGATGCAGTTAATATATTTGTGTTTTCTACTAGTATACTTCTAATGGAGTCTGGTATACATACATACATACATACATACATACATACATATATATATATATATATATATATATATATATATATATATATATATATATATGCCGTATTTATATCTATAAAAGTCAGGATGTGTGTGTGTGTGTCTGTGTCTGTGTGTAACAGATGCACGGCCGCAATTTTCCACGGATTTACACCAAAATTTACATGCATATGCTCCAAGTTACCGGGAAGGCCAAGACCGACTTTGCATTTCCCAACTCTCATCGATAGTGGAAATAATCGATTTTTCCATGCTTCTACGTGAGTTTTCATGTAGTTTGCAGCCATTTCTTACTGGTCAGAATGAAAGCCAATAGCTGGCTGCTACGATTAGGCAGGAAGATTATATTGTCCAGCGTGAGAGGCAACAGCTGACTGACACGAATGTTAAATATCATGCTAGCATAGTCACAAGTGGGAAAATTTAAATCTACATGGCACTTTACTCCAGTTGGCTCATTCGCTTGCTTAAACACAACGTTGATTCTGATTCCGCAGAACTGGGTTGGTTGTGAAAAAGTATTTGTTGTTAAAATTCTTTTTTCATTCAGTTTTTCCAGTTAGTCCTTTTTTTTTAAGCTGATCGTTTTGTGTTCATTTTGTTTAGTTCTTTTTTCGTAACAGGTTTAATGTTTAGTATAGAGCTTAGAAAAAATTCGCAGTGTGAGATAGGTAAGAAGTATGGCATGTAGCAACATCAGCACGGCAAAGGGCACTCCTTTAAAGGCGAGGAAGTGCAAAAATATTTTGAGTCAAGTGATAGCGATATCTGTATGAGTCGTACTATTTTTTAATCAAGCATGGGCAACGCCGGTCCATGCTGCTTGTGATTATATAAATGAAATGTTAGCTGTTTTTATTGGTTTTGTTTATATTTTTACGCAAATCCATCATCATAAATTAAATATATTAAACTCCAAAACATGATCTTAGTTATTCTTATTAAAATCATTTCACCCCAAGCAAGGTGCCAAAGCCACTAGGATACAAGGAACGTACTAAGAGGGAAAAAACGATGGAGGCCAATAACAGTCCAGGTTTAAACAAGACAGGGTATGATGCATTTAATTTTTTTTAAGATCGTATTTTATAGGAATTCAGGAAAACTGGTAGAGAGTTCCACAAGCGAAAAGAACGAAAGATTCTATTGGCATATAACTTACGGCAACAACTACCTATTTCAATGTTTACATTAAATAAACCCTAAAAATTCTCTAGTGTAGCTTTGCGAACGAGAAATGATTGGGTTATTACTAACAAATACAAAAGATTGCAGAAATGGTGATTAATTGTTTATTCTATTTACAAGATAACAGAGAATTTGACATTTGTTTAGAACATTTTTTATTTCTTTTTATCTCCACTGAACCAGATTGTCTTCTTTCCTTCTAAGACATAAAAATGGAATTTCGAATTGCGAGGTAACATATAATCCTAAAAAAAATTACACGTTATTTTTTTTTTTTAGTTATATACGCTTGGCTAGAAAAATAGTATTACGTGTTTCATCTGCGTAGAACGTAAAATATATTTAACAATTTCTTTTTTTTATTTAATCTCTAAGAAATCAGAGGAAGACTTATAAGATATAAAATATCAGAAATAAATTTTTAATGGCAGCACACAGCAACGTTCTCAATATTAATATAACAATGTTTATAAAAATGAATACATTATTTTTCCAAACCAAAGAATGTAAAGAAAAATAAGAGTAAAAAGTGAGAAGTGTAAAAGAAATATTCTTGTCCGAGTTTATCAAGGTAATGGACGATCTGTTCTGTTGCACGTGCTTATATAGAAAAGCGAGGATGTCATTCGTTTATGAAGTTTTGTGAATTTGAAAAAAAGTTCATGTCGTTTAACATCCACACACACAAATATATATATATATATATATATATATATATATATATATATATATATATATATATATATATATATATATATATATATATATATATATATATATATTTAACGGGCATCTTTGGGAGGTTAAAGTTTTTTTCTGTATCTAAATGTTTAAACAATCTACGAAGAAATTAATTTAAAATTCGGTGGAGTTTTTTGTTATTTTCTATGAAACAGTCGATTAGAAAAATTCACAGATAGTACATTGAAAGAGTAATCTATTTTATATTTAGTAATCTTATAAATTAATTTATTTTATCTTTTAATAATTAGTAAAAAAAAAAAAAAACCTATGTATATTCCCATATTTACACATATACATCTGCATAAATTGAACTGCACCTATAATCGAAATATATATATATATATATATATATATATATATATATATATATGATTTTATTTAAATTAATCGATATGTTCTTCCTATTTAATTTTTATTGTATTTTCCAATTTTTGAATATGATGTAAGTTAGGATCAATAGGATCAAATTTATAGATAAACTCACAGAAGTTATTCTGTTTTTTTTTTGTTTTTGTTTTTTTCAAATCCTTTCAACAATCTCCTTCATTTTCAAGAGCTTTTATCTGTTAGTGTGGTAGCCTTCCAAGGATTTTTCGATCGTTTCGTTTCATTTGTTTGTTTTATGACATATCAATACCAGTGGGGTATTCAAAGACAACAAGAGTTTTATTGCTTTCATTTTTTTTTTAAATTTACTGCGGATAATATTTTTTTTTCACAAATTTATTGCTGATAATATTTTCTTTTTTTGTCTTTTTAAAAATGTATTACCGGTAATTCTTTTGTCCAAAAATATATTGTCGGTATGAATACATACTTTCACACTTTCATGGTGTTTTGACGTCAGTTTGTGGTCAACTATTTGCCTGTAAGTGGGATCCTAACAAGTGCTACGTCCCGTATCCGGATGGATCTGTTAACACCAGCAATTTGGAGGTGGTTTAACTCTCTTCAAAACCTGCTGATCAGAGACCTTGCTATTGGATGTAATGTATCGTCATATCACAGGACACATCATTGGGTGAGGAATCTTTCCCCTCTGCCGAAGTGCAGTATTTGTAGTCTAATGCCCCTGTTTGACAGGGCATAGCTTTTTTAGATAAATTTTTAAAACTACAAAGGTGACGTCATATGCACTGGTCAAATGGAGAGTGACTGCACCAAAATGAAATCAGTTTTTGTCATTCTTTTACTGTCACATCAGGACACTGATTCCTGTGTTGAACGCTATTTTATTTGATGTGGTAGTTTATTTATTTTTAACGGTTACACATACACTGCTATAGAGTGTTCTAATCTTTCACACCCGAATCCAAGGAGGATATTAAAAGATGACATCTACATGATAGACGGCAATATTGAGATACGAATACGGGTGTAATGTATGGGAGAATCACGACCTAACAACTTTGTCTAGTGATTTTTAGTCCTTGGTATGACGATAAACTACATCCAGCAGCAAGGCCACGAATCGGGAGATTGTAGGTTTTGAGGAGTGTGACACCATCTCTTAATTATTGTTGTTACCACTCAACCCTGACTCGGGTTGCCAGTACCTGTTAGCGTCTCACCTATTTTTAAATAGTGAAGACCCCCGAAAAAAATTATATGAAAGAATAAAAATACTAATAATACATTATTCTGCAAATAATTACCAATAATAAACATTTATAGTAAAATGACCAACATTACCGTTTATACCAAAATAACTAACAATACATTTTATCTTTAATTGAAGGCATGCAATTGCTTTCAAAATATTTAATTATAAATAACCCATAGGTGTTCATGTGCAGCTAAACGAAATCAAACAAACAACCGAATGGTAGATTTGTTTTTACCTGAATTTGAACCTATTGAATATTGCCCTGCGTGTTTAACTATTTCGAAGTGACAACAGGATATCTTCAATGGAGATCCAGCCCCAGAGGAATGTCATTCTCTCAGGTGGTATGTGTTTTATACTATTTTTCAACAGCTACAAGGCCCAAGAGCCATTGAAGGTAGGGGGTCACTAAATGATGCGCTAAAAAATAAAATAACGGTTGACCAGTGTTTGAAGAGTTAAAAATTGTACTTACCAGGGAAATATCCTCTCTGAATTCTGTTCCTGAAAGTTGCGCTCCTTGGAAAGAAGCAATCCGAATAAAACTTCCTCCTTACCAATGGAATACGAACGGGAGTAAAATGATTCGTCTCCGTATACGTGGAACGGCGGCTTTTGAAAATAACACAATAATCTGTAAGGTTATTGGTACTGATCTGGCATCTCGGCTTTTAATCATTTTTGAACTGCAGTAATGTAGATATTCGATGCTTTTTGGATAAATATTTTTATGGTAATTGTTCAGATCAGCTTTGCACTTTCTTTTTTGTCATCAAGACTTTATGAACTTAAGTGCACTACAAGATAGGTGGAAGATCTCATCATTTTACATTTAAAATGGCTTGATGTAACTGTAAGTTCTATGCTATCATCTTCTTCTTTCGCACTTCTCCCTTTTTGAACTCTCTTCTGTCTACTTGCTTTCAAGTCAATTTTGATCAGCAAAAATTATAATGGAAAATCAATCGTTATCTTCTGTCTTCTAATTTTTGTTCTTGTATTGATATCACTGTTAAAAATGTTTCCCCATGTTCTTTCACACTCAGTAACCACATGAATCTTAGTAGCTTTATTATTTTGCTTGGTGTGAAATAATTTAAAAATCTCAGAACTTTTGGAACTAGGGAATATATCTCATCACGACATTTTCCATGGAAACAGTGCTATATAATCGAGAGCCTTATGTTTCGTATGTGGGAAAATGTTCACCTACAAGGCCACTGAGACTCTTTTGAAATCTGGAAAGTTCAAGAGTTGGCTATGTGTAACTTCCGAGGTCTAAGGTCTCCTCAAATGACGATATACTTAAAAGATTAAACAGCTTTAGCTTCTGGTCACTTATACTCATGTTTTCTAGTTTAGACTCGACGTTGTGCAACATTCCGTTTGAATAGGTTTTCAGAGAAATACATATCAGATAATAACCCTTGACTCGGATGTAGTTTCGGGTCTGAAAGATCATAACTAGTAACACTACTCATTTTGATGATTTTCCAACGGAAAAAAAATGGAATAAAATATAAATCTTCACCTGGACCTTAGATCTGAAAATATATGTCATTTTACAGATGTAGATATTTAAAGATAATTCCGTATTGCACAATTGAGCCGGCTAAAATATTTTCAATAAAATCAAACAGACTTCTTTGTACATCCACTGCAAGACAGCGATTTGTAGATCCATCAACCAACATTGATAATGATTTTCTTTTTTCTGATTTATGTATTTTTTGGAGTCAGTATTCCATTGGCCGTTTCTAAACCTCTTGAGTAACCTCGGCAAGGACATCAACCGCCAGACTGTGTCTGCTTGTACACAGACGTTCTGAGATTATTCTCAAACAGATGTGATGTGAGTGAGCCTATTAATCATTCCATACGAATTGCCTAGCTCAGATCTTATCGATTTCCCTAATCTGAGGGTGTTTGGTTTTTGTTTTGATGTTATATACGATCTTTCTGTGTAAACAATGTAAAACGTTCGTTGTTTGATGCTTTCCGACTTGGTCGATAGTAATTGTTTTCAATGTTATAACGAAACGACTGCTCTTATCAATATGGCGAATGTCTTCTGTCACTGTGTCTATTCATTTCCTTCTAGGCTCTGAGCCATTAAAACTTTGGATGATTACAAACACACGTTCGGCCTTCTACATCAGCAGTAATCACTTCCTTCGTTCTAGCGGGGTCGATTCTGTATTCGCTAAAGACAATCTACATTAGGGCTGATTAAAATAAACTTTATCAAATAGCACAAATATAACCAAATAGTCAAAAAATCATTTCTTATTTATTTAGGAGTCCCTTACTCGGCGGCCATAAAGCATCTCAGCACCACCACCCAATCTTATTTTTTGAATTTTGTGTTACATAAGTAAAATGTTTATATATATATATATATATATATATATATATATATAACTTTTGTTGATGCTTATATATATATGTGTATATATATGTATATATATGTATATATATATATATATATATATATATATATATATATATATATATATATATTAGAGAACGGCTAATAAAATTTATATATATATATATATATATATATATATATATATATATGCTTGACATTACATTTGAATTTTTAGGCATTTAGACATTACATTTGAATTTTTAGGCATTTAAAACAACATCCCTTTCCGGATACACAATTCCGTAACATACTTGTCGAAAACACAATTATACTTCGACATAAAAACAACAGACAAAAACTAAAAATCCTTGAAGCATTATCCATCAAACAGTTGAAACCCAACCTAAACAAAATCAATTATGGCATCTCTAAAAATATTCTTAATGTCTATAATTGGTAACAGAAGCCATTGGTTTATACCATTGGCTTCCCATACTTCATACTTCTCCAATTCACTCTCGTGTGGTCATGTGTGACGACATGAGATGTGGTGCGATTTTCACTTCTTGCGTCTTATATGCACGTGTTTATCGTTGCTTAGAAATCATCTGTATAAACATTGCCAGACTATCAACACTGTCTTGTACGTATATCGCTTAATATGTTGTAATTGACATCTTTGATAATGGCTTAAGTAAGCCGAAAGCTTAGATTCTATTAAAAAAATATGGATCAATATTGTGAATTTCTTTCTTCGTTCAACGATAATGTTATTAAACTTATCAGACGTTACGAAAAAAAATTACATAAAATAAATAGACAACAGTTGTCTATATTATTTAATGAAACGTGTGTGTATATATATATATATATATATATATATATATATATATATATATATATATATATATATATATATATGTGTGTGGGTGTGTGTGTGTGTGTGTGTGTAAGAATGGTTACTTTGTGGTACAGTTTAGTAAGATGCTTCCACGATCATTACAATTTTTACTTCATCGTTACCTACATACTACAAACTGATTTTGTAATGCTGTAATTTAAGTGTCTCTTGACTATCTCATATATATGTTTAGAAACAAAACTAAATAGCATTCTATGAACACCTCTGTAGAATCATACGTCTGACACATTGATCTTCTTCTTAATCTGTTAATCCTAATCCTGTTTAATCATCTTCATAATCTTCTTCTTAATCATCTTCTGAATGTTCTTCATAATCTAGCCAACCTATCCACTTAGAACTGATTATATGCTCAGTGATATACATATAATCCATGCTATATTTTCTGTTATCATCTCTAACCTTGATCCCAACAAAGCATGCGGACCTGATCTGGCAGCTCGGCTTTTCTTACTTGTTCGCCGCCGTAATGTTGCCCCTTGTGCCTTTTTTTAATAAATGCATTTGTGTGCTAGTGCCATAAATACCTTGTTTGCGGTGATACTGATTTAAAAAAAAAGATCCATATGATATAGAAGTTCAGCACAACAATTGTGATATTCATATGCAAATTTCCACCTTAAAAATAGCAGTTGATTCAACTGGAGGTTAAACCAATCCTAACCTTTTGGCTGGAATTCGTATACTTTGAATATTAGCCAAATCTCCAGTAGCTTCTCCCGTCAAGCAGTACTTCTGACTCGAGCGGAGCTTATTGTCGAGTGTCCGAGGTGTCCCCAAAAGTGAATATACCGTGGGCGGTCGAGTATTTCTGAGTGATGTGGCCGTTTAACCCACTTTAAACCTCGACCTTGTGACATATATTGTTGCAATATGCGTGCCCTGATAAATATTAAAAATCTTAAATTTTGGCTGGGATTTTAATTCTTTGAATATTAGCCCATTTCCCGGGGTGGGGGTCCCCATGCAGTATCGCTCCCTCGGGTGCGGGCTGTTTTTTTTTTTTTAAAAAAAGTGCTGAGTGGACTTACGGCCGTTAAACCCATTTGAAACTTTGACCTTGTTTCGTAACTTTTTGCGACATGGGTACCCTGGTCAATACCACAAATCCAAACCTTGAAGACGAAACTACTAGAGAAGCAGTAGTGAATGGAATATCGTAAACTATAATTAGTTAAACCTATTTACTACTATTTCTCTAGTAGTTTCGTCTTAAATCTTTTGTTTAGCCTCCAGCTGTATCGACTTCTATTCATAAAATGGAGATTTTCATCTGAACACCACAATGTGTCTTTGTTTTTAACGGCATTTTCCGATGTTTCATACATTGCTTATTTACTAAAAGGCATATTTCTGGATTACGCTGAGCGTTCCGTTTTCGAACTTTCACCTATCTGCTAACGTGTTGTAATTATCTACCTGACGCTTTCCGAGGTTTCCATTTTAAAGTTCGCATCTCTGGTCGCCGTTCTCTTCCTGATAAATAGTCAGTTTGTCTTATTCGCATTAATAGTTCGTCCTTTCTTCTTGCTTAGCTTTGTTAACTCATCTACGAATTATTGTTCAGTATCTTACTTGGCTAGTTTTTGCTGTATAGATTGAATCAATTCGTTCATGAAACGCATTCTTTCTTTCTTTATACCCCTTTCAGAAATTGTGTAACTTCTTAACTGATTTGTCATCTGTAGGCAGGCCGATATGTTGTCTCGTAAATATTGCCCATAATTCTAATATATTTCCCATTCGAACTTACCAAGCAGTTCAAATAAGTTATTATATCGGATCTGAGTGAATAATTTTGCTGATTCGATAGAACAATTTAAAAAAAGAGCGATAAGAAGAGAGGATGGCCTATGACCCTTAAATAAAATATTTGAATTGCAAACAGAAGAAACTGAACGAATAATAGAAGACAAAATGAATTTGATTAAATTATATCAGTTGTCAATGGATGTTACATTTATTTATTAATTTTAGATTTCCACGTGGATTCATATGACTTATAATTAGATCGCTTTGGGCATTTTTAACTTGATTCAATTTTGTATAATTTAAATCATAAATATCAATATTAAAACATACTGTGCGTAAAATTTTATTGACAATTTATTCCTCTCTCTCTCTCTCTGGCAGACACACAGACACACACTCATATATATATATATATATATATATATATATATATATATATATATATATATATATATATATATATTTGCTGATTATACTTTTTATATATGTATCTCCCTTAGGAATTATATATTAATGGATACATTCTAAATGTGAATATATATATATATATATATATATATATATATATATATATGTGTGTGTGTGTGTGTGTGTGTGTGTGTGTGTGTGTGTCTTTTGTGTGTGCTTATACATATATATATATATATATATATATATATATATATATATATTCAGTTTTTATTCAATTTTTTTTACTTACCTTATTTATAACTAAAATGTTGCGCATATGTATCATCTGCTTAAGATCCTCTGTAATTTGCACAAATTTAAAATGTTGAAAATCTAACAATTCTTTTTACTTTAGTTTATAAATACTTTATTGAAAAATAAAATTCTATCTTTGCCTATCAGAAGACGAAACGCATTTCCCTTTTTGTTTTAATTCACACACACACACACACACACACACACACACACACACATATATATATATATATATATATATATATATATATATATATATATATATATATATATATATATATATTCCCACAAGATTTGATAAAGACACCTTGGCAAAGGACTTGAAAACCTTCTTCAGAAGAATACGGTTAAAAGCCCGCTACGGGGAAAATGATCACACACCTTCCGTACTTGATACATTAAAAGAGAAGGACACTAACTACACCCCACAAGACACAGACATTACTGTAGAGACATTTGAACTATCCGTAGCAAAGGCCATATAGAAGACAATAGCACGTAATCTGCCACGTGGCAATATTACTGAAGGGGAACGTATAGCCCTTGATACGCTGACACATAGAGATGACCTAATCATAACACAGGCTGACAAAGTTGGTGCGACAGTGATTAAAGAGGCCAACAAACAGCTAGCCGACAAAGAAACCTATAAAAGCATACCTAGAGATCCCCTTCCCGAATACCAAAAAGAATTAACTAGCTCACTAAACCTAATGCTTCGCAACAATCTAATCGACAAGGAAACATGCACATCACTAACACCTACAAACATTACACCTGCTTGTTTCTATCTCCTTCCTAGAATACACAAAAGCAACAACCCAGGAAGGCCGGTTATTTCATCGTTCAACTGCCACTCGACAAAAATTTCCAAATACATAGACCATTACATACAACCGCTAGCTAAGGACGTAAAATCCTACATCAGAGACACAACAGATCTACTGAACAAAATTAATCACATACAAACAGTTCCAGAGAATGCTATTCTAGTGACTATGGACATTAGGTCACTCTATTCAAACATTAAACACATTGAAGGTCTAACTACCCTTCAGGAAGTACTTACTAAAAGAAGAAAACAAGACACCCCAACAAAACTTATCATAAAACTCGTGGAGCATCTCCTTACATTGAATACTTTCAAATTAAATGGAGCACACTACCTTCAAATAAGAGGTTGTGCTATGGGCACCATAGCAGCTCTATCATATGCTACAATATTCATGGGAAAATTTGAGGAGACCCATATCTATCCAATCATTGGTAGCGACTGCGTATTCTATGCAAGATATATCGATGATATATTCTTTGCATACACGGGTAGTGATAACAAATTTACCCAATTCCTTATGACCCTAAACACAGTGCACGACTCAATTAAGTTTGACTATGAAAAATCGACAACATGAGTACCATTTTTAGACACCCGCATTTACATAGAGGAAAACAGGAAACTACAAACAACCCTACACACTAAAATCACGCACACCAACAACTATCTACACTTTAAGGCTTCAGACACTAAACACCTCAAAGAGAACCTTCCCTATTCACAAGCACTTAGACTCAGAAGGATATGTTCCAACAACGAAGAATTAAATAAACACATTGAAAATCTGGAGCATCAATTCACAACACGTGGCTATAAACAACACCTAATCAGGGAACAAATAAATAAAGCAATTTCCACACCTAGAGAAGACACCCTAATGTACAAGATTAAAAATAAATCTAGCCGCATTCCTCTAGTAACAACTTTCAACCCCACTCTGCCTCCACTATCCCAAATAATCAAACGTCGCTGGGAAATACGACATCTCAAAGCAGACCTAAAAAATTGTTTAAGGAACCCGGCCTTCTAGCAGATCGTAGACCTAAGAACCTAAAAGAAATCATAGGTAGTAACCAGATTTCAGTGGACAAGGTAATCCATAATAAACTAAGAACAAAAACAACAGGGTTTTCCCAACCATGTAACAACAAAAGAAGTTTATGTTGCAACCATATTAAAAACACGAATTCATTCACTAGCTCAGCCACTAAATCTACTTTCAAAATCTACCACGATTCTAACTGTTGAAGTCATAACATAATTTTCCTCCTAGAATGCACACTATGCCAGAAACAATATGTAGGAAAATCTGAATGGCCCTTTCACTAGAGAATTAATAATTATCGCAATCGAATTAAGTCGACTCCCCATAAAAAAATTATTACCTGTAGATCAACATTTCCGCCTGGAAAACACGATTTCAAAACCGATGCCAAATTCACTATAATTAAGAGAATAGAAAAGTTCAGAGCAGATAACATTAGAAAGATTTTAGAGTTCCATGAAAATAAGTGGATACAACGCCCAAAAACACAATATCCAGCCGGGCTAAACCATAAACTTATTAATATAGGTAGGATTAGGATGGTGCAAAAATAATGTTGTTTTCTCACATATGTTACTATGTGAGAAAACAACGTTATTTTTGCACCAACCTAATATTAATATATAACTCACAAATCAAAACCTACACATATTTCTCACCCACACAAGACAGACATGATTTCAGAGGTGTTGAGGCCTCACATTTATACACACACCCACTCGAATATACACACTTACACACTTCATACTCACTCACTCCCTAATGAGCCAAATGATAACACACACCCACAGCAATACTCACGCTTACACATATCATACTGACTCACTCCCTAAGAACCAAATAACACACACACAAACACTAAACAGACACACATCCCTTCTCCAGCAAACAGAAATATTTCTTCTCCGGATGATGGCCATTTTGGCCGAAACTAGTCGAGGAATGTAAATGAAATAATAATAAAAAGACAAAAGAATATTAATCTACAACCCAGTGTGTCTGAAGATTTTAATTTTTAAATATTTTTTTATTGTTCAATATATATATATATATATATATATATCAGAAAATAATTTACTCAGAAGGAAAATTCTCGAAATAAAGCTGTCGAGTCGTACCAAGCTACAATTTATAGTCCCCGATTCTTTTCCTCAAAGAATTCCTACTTTCTTAAGTCAGCATACACCAACACAAATATGTTATAAAATCCAAAGAAAACGGTTATATCCATCAACTCAGTTTTTTGGAATATGTACAGTACATACGTCCATCCACCATGTCGCATTTTTATATAGAAACGCATGCAGCAAAATAAACCCTACATTGCCTTGATAAATTCACTCAGAGCACGAAACACGTTGGTTAAAATACTTTTTTCTCGTCTTTTTTATTCATTTTGTTTCTTTACAGATACACTACCTTATTTTACAGATTTTCTAACTGACAATATTTTATCCCCAACTCGCATGTAAAGCTTTTCCATTAATTGTGCTTTCTCGGGTATTGGTGAGTTTATTCGAAGAATAGATACATAAAAATTCGACTTCCTCTCTAACAGACGCTAATAGCTCAGAAGTAAAAAGTCTGACAGAAGCCAAATCAATCGGGATTCGATCCCAGCTTGAAAGAATCGGATGTCTATCCACACTCATGAACTGAAACTGAGCGAAACAGTTTGTCTGTGGATGACGATATATATATATATATATATATATATATATATATATATATATATATATATATATATATATATTGTGTTTATCAAAAATACATTTCCAAAATTTGGGGCCCGCTTACACATACTAAAACAGGGACAAAAATTCATATAAACTTATGTTCACCGATCCTTCGGTTTTGAGTTAAGCTTAAAGAAGGTTTACTGTAGATGGCACTGTGTTGTGATGTAGACTAGTTTATATTTGTCATTCGTGTACATTTGTGGCTAGTCCGTTTTCAACGTTTAACGCGTGTAGTAAGTAGTTAACTGAGAAGTGTACCGTTTATCAATGGCAGGATATTCATATTGTGAGCTGGTAGATATGATTTTTACACACAACCGCGCGAATGGCAATGGACGCAAGTCTGCACGGTGGTATCAGATTGCTTTTTCAGACCGAACGCAGCCGTGTCATCCAAACATTGGTGTTGTTTATCGTCACGTTACTGAGACAGGATTCGTGGCACCACATACTATGGATCCTGGAAGACCGTGACGCGCAAATAGATCAGGTCACGAAGAACACGTACTACAAGCTGTCAGAGACGGTTCAAGTATCAGCATATGTAAAGTCGCTCTATCAGGTATTGGCACATGTCAAGTGACCCTAGCATATTGTACATCTCATAGTGTACTCCATAGAGTGTACTTCAAGAGCAGTTCCTGTATCTGTATCATTTGTAACGTGTGCATTCTCTTTTGCTGTGTTGCGGTACAACGATGGCTTTTTGGACATATGTTTATATGGACATATCTTAAAATACTAAAGAGTAAATTCATTCAATAAAATCGCCATTGGCTTCAACTACGGCTTCCAGACGACTTCGGAATCTCCTGCAACTCTTCTGGGTGGTCTCCTTTTTTAAGTTGATGGATCCTACTATAATATTTCACCTTTGGTGTCACAAGGAGTTTTGCTGGTATCTCGCTCCACTACGCTCCACACAAAATAATCAAGGGCGTTGCAAGTCTGGGGAATTAGGTAGGTAAATGTGAGAAGTGATTTGGTCGTAGAAATTCTCTGATAGACACGATAGCTTTGGCTTCATGGCTACGCAGTCAGAAGAATATATTTAAAGGTATTAGGTTGGTGCAAAAATAATGACGTAATAATGTCGTTTTTGATGTATTTTTAACGTCAAAAAACGACATTATTACGTCATTATTTTTGCACCAACCTAATAATATTCAACTTTGCTTTATCAATCGGAAAAATTTTCATAAATACATATACGTCATTCAATATTTACACAGCTGTCTAAATACTTGGACGTTTATACATACTCAACGGTTCTCTTCGTATATGCAATAATTATTTATGTCTTAAATCAAATTATTATTCTATCCTTCTATATATAATTCTAATGTCAGTGTGTCACACTTTTTTTTCAATTAAAGGAAAACAACTCTCTAACTTTCAATAGCTCATATTACAGGAATTTTGGATTCACAGATGTTTATTACTGTGATTGTTCTCGCCGATTTTATTAAGTGACGTTTCTGCGAGCAAAAGTTTTTGCTACGATAAGAATTTTTATACGTTGTACATAAATTTTGGAATGGTAGAATTCAACTGCGAAATACTGCAAAAATCACTTATGAAAGAAAAACAATTGTTTGTATGTAAAGTAAAGATCTACGCACATCAAACTGTCTATAAATTAAGCAGCGGAAGAGGAATTACCGTTCAACTTTTACAAGGTGAACTTAAATATTAATGCAGTACTTAAATGCAGCGATCAGATTTGAGTTTATACGTCAGCAGTATGCCTTTCAAAAATAAATCAAGACCAACAGTCGACCAGATTGCAATCAAAAGAGATAAGGCTGCAGAGAGGAAAAGAAAGTCCTGTGCAAATGAAAATCCGAACAAATGGCAGCCAGGAGAATTTTCAATGTTGAGAATACGCAAAGACTTAGGGACTCCTAAAATGCTGAACAAACCGAAGGCCTAATCAAGATCCCTCCGCAGGAGCTAGCTAGTATATATATATATATATATATATATATATATATATATATATATATATATATATATATAGATAGATACATATATATATATATATAGATACATATATATATATATATATATATATATAGATAGATAGATACATATATATATATATATATATATAGATACATATATATATATATATGTAGATACATATATATATATAGATACATATATATATATATATATATAGATACATATATATATATATAGATACATATATATATATATAGATACATATATATATATATATAGATACATATATATATAGATACATATATATATATAGATACATATATATGTATAGATACATATATATATATAGATGCATATATATATAGATACATATATATATATATATATATAGATACATATATTTATATATAGATACACACATATATATATAGATACATATATATATATATAGATACATATATATATATATATAGATACATATATATATAGATACATATATATATATATAGATACATATATATATATAGTTACATATATATATATATATAGATACATACATATATATATATATATAAATACATACATATATATAGATATATAGATACATACATATAAATACATACATATATATAGATATATAGATACATACATATATATATATATATATATATACATATATATATATATATATATATATATACATATAGATACATATATATATATACACACACACACACACACACACACACACACACACATATATATATATATATATATATATATATATATATATATATATATATATATATATATATATTGGTAGATTTATTAGGCCGGTTAAGGAAATTTGAGGTATAAAACAACAAATTGATAAAAATAATGGCATTAGTATTAGTATATTTATTAAATATCAGGCTTTTAGCTAAACTGAAGGACGAAATGAATGTATATTGTTGTTGTTGGTTAGAAGTCTTTCTGTAGAAACTATATTCTCTGTGTGAACCTAAATCCCTTTTTAATACTTTAGGATATGACTTTATTTTGGAAATATATTTTCATTCTGAACTTCGTCTTTCTTGTCGCCACTTCAATGAAGACATTAAGAAGAGGCATTTGATGTCATCAATGCTATGGAAAGGTTGTTTGAAGTATGACAGGTAATGCTATTGTGTCTTTGGTAGTTTCTTTGTGGTTTTTGAACCGAAGACATAATTCAGTGCCTGTTTCTCACGGATTCATTTTGCTTCTTCTTGTTGATATCGATGCAGGTGATTCTACGTTATCGCTTTCTAGATGATCAGTGTTTGCCGGCAGTAACAACTCAATGGAAACTAGCCGATCACACTCAATATCTTAAAACATTTTAGTAATGTTCCTTAATCATCTAAAAAACCATTACTTCTTTTTATCGCGATGAAAGGGTGTTGTCTCAAGGATGCTTCTTGCTTTTACCTTCTATTGGTATTATGAGCCCTGCTAGACTCGCATATATGATACATTGCAAAATATGCTGGAAAACAGCGGCTACGCTGCCTTGTGTGCGATAAATTATTTTCCCCCCTAGAACTCATTTCATACAAACGCAACATTACGCACATCTCGCTATTCTATCACTATTTCCTTAGAAGATATTCAGACAAGTTACATTACTTTGTGTCACTAACTTTAAACCTCACAGCTAAAATCCTCCATACCGCATACACTGAGGCGAACAAGCCACATTCACTTCGTATTCCATTAGTAAAAAAGTTTTACTCGAACAGCATTTTTCTACCGACTGCTGCTTTGTAGAGCCTACTTCAAAGAGGATGATCTCCTGACTTATACAAACCTAACACCTTCTCTAATCTAGGGTTAATCGTTCTCACATTAGACCCAGATAAATATTTCCCAAATATCCTCATAAACTGCGCTTATTACCTCTTAATCTTACTGTATACACAACTACATTCTTCAGTAAACCAGTCAGTGGCGGTTGGGAATTTTTAAAGATGGACATTAGTAAAATAGAAAATATATTAACTTTCTCTTAATCTTCTTTCAAATTTTACTCAAATTTATTTAGATATAGACGACTTTACCCTAACACAATGATATTCAACCGCCGTGCCGCGATACACTAGGATGCCGCGGTACACTAGTGAACCGCGGTACGCTAGTGTGCCGCGGTACACTCCTGTGCTACGCGATCCTGTTAGAGTAGCGATAAATATTGTCACGGCCTATTGAAGAAATCGCGCGTGTACAAAAAAAAAAAAAAAATAAAATAAAATAAAATACCAGGCACAAATAGTTGAATAGAAACATGGTGATTATATTTTTTTTTAAATCTACTTCCCATTTCATAGCATTTAAATGTATACTATTTAAAATTGTTTTTTAATTTAATTGTATTTTTAAAGAAATTTGATATTAATATTTGAAACTGATTTTGGTTATATGTACAGTTTTCCTTGTCTATATCTTGTCTAAAGTCCCGATGTGTCATTGAAAATCTCTGAATGGACTTTCGATAAATATTCAACGTTAATATGTTTATTAGATAATTCGGAAAATAATATCCGATTTTAGAATAAGCATTTTTAATTGCATTCTAACATATTATTATATTAGTTCCATGAAAATATCTTACTCATTCTTAATGAGTAAAGTCTCCTCTTTGTTTATTTTATGCCAATCGTTCCTCCTTCATCACAGAAAAATTGAGGACAAAATGTAGGGACTAATAGTATATAACACGAGAAAAATGTTACATGCAAAATAGTATTTGCATTAAAGGCTAAACAACTTAAGCTTACAAAAAGAAAGATGGCAGGTAGGACTTAATATAAACTGATTACTAATTTTCAAGTTATAATCCGAATCAGCCCTTCTTAACATCGAGAACATTTCCATGCTATATATAGGCTTTAATCTCATATGTTCTTTCATATAACATGCTTTGGGGCTGTATATATTTTTTAAATCCTGTATCATTTTTCTTCCATCGTTGCTCTGATTAAAGAGGACCAATACAACAGTTTATTTTTTTATATGTCTCTATTACCATTTTATGGTAATACACACACACACACACACACTCACACACATACACATATGTATATATATATATATCAGGTCATCCCATAAGTTCTGTCCGAATTTTCAATAAAGAAGACCAAAATGTTACATTTAATTACAGATTCAATCAACAATGTATTTTCCCTGATTATCTATGACTTCCTTCCATCTATTAACAAGATGACTAATTCCATTACTGTAAAATTCTTTTGGCTTTGATTCGAAGAACTCACAAATGTCAGTTTTAACCACTTCCTCTGTTACAAAAGCTGTTTATTCCAAATGATTCTGTAAGCTACGAAACAAATGGTAGTCTGAAGGAGCAAGATCAGGAGAATAAGGTGAATGAGGAATTTTCTCCCAACCAAGTTCTTCGATCTTTTGTGACGTGATTCTTGCTGTGTGGGGTTGCGCATTGTCCTGATGAAACATCACCTCTTTTCGATTCATTAGAGCAGGTCTTTTTTTTCCTCAAAGCTTGGTTCAAACGCTCTAATTGCTGACAGTATATTTGAGCATTAATTGTTGTATTAGGTGGTAGAAATTCAAAGTGGATTATTCCTTAGCGATCCCACCAACTTGAAAGAAGAAACTTTTGCACATGACGTTCTCTTCTCGGCTGTGGCTGGGGTCCTTCCACTTTATCAAGCCACTGTCTACGACGCTTAACATTTCGATAACAGATCCCTTTTTCGGAGCCAGTCACAAGTCTATCCAAAAATGGTGAAACATTTTGGCGAGAATGGAGAGAAGAACAGATGTCAACACGGGATTTAAGGTTGTTTTCAGACAATTCATGAGGCACCCATTTTCCAAGTTTAGGAACTTTTCCAAGTTGTTGAAGATGATGATGAACAGTTGTATGGTATGAACTGAGAACCACTGCCAATTCCTCAACTGATGAAGCAGGATTTTCTTCAAGGGCTGCTTCAAGAAGCTTTTCATCAAACTCAACTGGACGTCCGGTTCGATCTTCATCTTCAAGGGTGAAATCTCCACCTCTGAATTTTGCAAACCATCTTCTGCAAATTCTTTCATTCACACATTCCTCTCCATAAACTGAGTGAATGTTTCTATCCGCTTCGGCTGCTGAGTTTCCTTTCTTGCACTCATAAAGCATTATATGCCTCAAATGATTCTTGGGTACTTCCATGTTAGCAGGGTTTTAATCAAACAAAATTTAATTTTATTGTTCTCTGAAATAAAATTTGATCAGTTTAAATGCACATAAACATACAAATAATGTTCAGCTCCATTAGACATTATAAATTACTCTTTAAATTTCGTTCATTTTAACAAAAAAGTTAAAGTTCGGACAGACCTGGGATGACCTTATATATATATATATATATATATATATATATTTGTTATTTTTTTATTAATTATTTCTTATTCGTTATAAATTAATATATCTGCTTTTATCGCGCTAATAATATTTTAGTTAAAGATTTTATTATGCGGTTCACACATACACGGAGAAAATTATTAAAGATAATATATCACTTATACAACTATTTTTAGACAGGAAATGCAGCGTTGAAAAAGATCCAGGATAGAGTTAGGAAACAGAACAAATCATTCTTTTCAACCAGCGTCATAAAAAAACGATATCATGTCAGCTGAATCTGTACAAGTGAGACGGATTTACATTCATCATTAGAACACTTGATATTTTCAGCTTAATTTTATTGGTTTTATAAATAAGATTGCATGAATTACAACTGAGTTTTTTGTTTATATATTCAGCTCTTTTAAGGTTTTTAAGAATTGTTTCAATACCAGATTAATTAGGACAGGGGAAACAGGAAGGAAACATATTCGTATATCACATGAAGGAACATATTCGTATATAACATGAAGGAACCTATTTGTATAAAACATGAAGGAACCTATTTCTATAAAACATGAAGGAACATATTCGTATAAAACATGAAGGAACATATTCATATATAATATGAAGGAACATATTCTTATATAACATGAAAGTACCTATTCATATATAACATGAAGGAACTTATTCGCATATAACATAAAGCAACATATTCCTATAAAACACGAAGGAACATATTCGTATAAAAAATGAAGGAACATATTCGTATAAAAAATGAAGGAACCTATTCGTATAAATCATGATGAAATCTATTCGTATATAACATGAAGGACCCTATTTTATATAATATAATGGAATCTATTCGTTTATAAAATAATGGAATCTCTTTGTATAATAATCATAAGCTGTTCTTAGATCATTTTCAATGCATCTACGTATGAAAAAATATTTCCTTTTTTCAATGAAACGAATATATAATTTCTTTTGTATTGGAATGGCCAAAAAACACCATCGTTTATTAGTTAGGAAATTTACTTAATAAACCAAAGGAAGATTTGGCCAAATAAATACGTATACACGATAAAAGTTTGATTTATGTTTGTGATACAAAATGATGCAAAATATAATTACAATTCCGCCAGCAAAATTTAAATCAAATTAAATTATACAAATCAAATCAAATTACGCCCACACATATATATATATCTATGTATGTATATATATATATATATATATATATATATATATATATATATATATATATATATATATATATATATATATATGCAGAGTAAAATATTTGTTAAAATCGTACGCATGAAAAGTGGTCAATATCAATTTGACAGACCAGCACTTGCAGAGCTGTTTAATGTTTAGAAAAATGAATGCTGACTAGAACATTAGTGCTGTTTCGACAACTACGATCTCTTCAAGTGGTTTGTTCAACAAATTTATGACTTACGACATATATATATATATATATATATATATATATATATATATATATATATGTGTGTGTGTGTGTGTGTGTGTATTTACATATCTATCTATCTATATATCTATCTATCTATTTTTTTCATATATATATATATTTACATATCTATCTATCTATCTATATATATATATTTTTCATATATATATATATATATATATATATATATATATATATATATATGAAGAGAAAAGGAAACGTTATCTGATATATTTTATCAACGCAAATGTACTCTGTGATTTGCTTTCATAAGAACCCTCAGGGAACGAAACGCGTCGACTCAGAAAAGCTTTCCTTTTGTAGATATAATCTATCAGACATTTTTACACACGCTCACAGACATACACACACACACACACACTTATACATGCATACATACACACACACACACGTACACACACACACACGCACACACAAACACACACATATATATATATATATATATATATATATATATATATATATATATATATATATATATATATATAAAATAAGGGTGTGTGTAACTAAATTGTTCATGCAGGTGTGGGATATGAAGGCTGGCAGAGCATGCTGGAGTCAGCCATGGAAAAGTTTAATGTTTCACCTGGAATTTCCCAGAAAGAATTAAAGCATATATATATATATATATATATATATATATATATATATATATATATATATATATATATATATATAACAACCTGAAGAACCCGGTGCGTATAATGGCCGAACAATTATGATAAATATGGCAAAAAGGATGAGGACGACAGTCCGAAAAATGTAAGTAATGATAATTACGATACTTTGATACATTCTCCAGTCTAGAAATATTAAATAAATCTATAATCTTCAATAAAAAATTTTAAAGATTTATCTAGTCTTGTGTGTCAAAACTCTCGTTACGGCCATATTGTTCATAATTATACTGAAATTTTATCATATTTTAACCTTAGGTCAAACATGAGCGTTTCGATACAAACCTCTTGAGGCAATTAACAAGGTAAATTATTTCAACGTTTCACGATTTAGAGATTAAAAATAATAATAATAATAATAATAATAATAATAATAATAATAATAATAATAATAATAATTTAGATTTTGTCATAAAGATTAGGGAATTGGAGCATGAAGAAGCTTATAAGTACCTAGGAATTAGCGAAGGAGATGGCATACAACACACCCAAATGAAAGAAAAAATAAGAAAAGAGTACTACAGGCGTGTACGTCTGATACTAAATACTGAACTAAACTCAAAAAATAGAATATCAGCTATAAACACATTGGCTGTCCCAGTGGTGCATTACAGCTTTAATGTCCTTAACTGGACCATAGCTGAAATTAAGCGAATGGACGCCAAAACGAGAAAGCTTCTCACTTGCTATCGCATGCATCATCCCAAAGCTGATGTTGATCGTCTGTATGTGCCCAGATCCGAAGGAGGCAGAGGATTAGTTCAACTAGAACTGTCCTACAAAACTACAACAATTGGCCTCCAAAAATACTTGGAAACTACAGAAGACTGGATGATGGTATGCGTCAAGGAACATGAAAGTAGTAAGCGTCTTTACTCCGTAATGAAAGAAGCCAACAAATTCAAACTGGAGCTTCAAATGGGCGTAGAGATGCAACTACAGCACAATACACCGGCTGAAACTGCAAAATACTTGAAAAAGACAGCAAAGACGAATGCAACCGACCAGATACAGAAGCGATGGCAAGATAAACCGCTTCATGGCCAATACTCTGCCCGTATCAACCAAGCTGATGTAGACAAAACCCGTACCCATCAGTGGCTACGCAGTGCAGGGTTGAAAGCGGAAACTGAAGGTTTTATCCTTGCTGCGCAGGACCAATGCTTGCTAACTAGGAATTATCAAGCACATATACTAAAATATTGTGTCAGCCCCAAATGCAGATTCTGTGATAAATATCCAGAAACGATTGATCATCTTGTATCAGGTTGCACGATGTTGGCACCCACTGAATATAAAACCCGACATGACAGAGTGGGCCAATATCTGCACTGGAAAATCTGCAACTTCTACGGGAAGGAAACTGAAAGAAACTGGTACCAACACCACCCAGACCCAGTTACGGAGATAGGACCTGTTACAATTCTATGGGACTACACAATCCACACTGACAGAACAATCAAGGCCAACCGACCAGATATTGTTATTAAAGACCACAAACAAAAACGGTGCATCCTTATTGATATGGCAGTCCCTGCTGACTGCAATGTATCTTTGAAGATATTCAAAAAGCTGTCAAAATACAAGGACCTTGAAATAGAGGTCTCGAAAATGTGGCATATGGGAACATCAACAATCCCTGTTGTAGTTGGAGCCCTAGGACTGGTTGGAAAAGATTGCAGTAGACTAATTGCAGGGATTCCTGGAAGCCCATGCCTCAAGGAGATACAAAAAATTGTTCTGACAAGTACAGCCCACACTTTACGAAGGGCTCTATCTATGTAACTTTTTTTTTTTTTTTTTTTTTTTTTGTCAGTGAAAAGTGTCATGATGCCATTTCTAACCTTAGGTCCCTGGGTGGGACCCGGAAAGAAATGTGTAAACGCCAGAAAGCAAAGAAAATAAAAATAATAATAATAATAATAATAATTCCAGTTGTTGTTAGACCCCCCGGATTGATTGTACAATTTCCAATTGACTCATTGAAGGAATCGCTGGTATTCCATGCCTTAAATAAATACAAAAGAATTGTGCTCGCAAGTACAGCCCACACCTTACGAAAGGCTTCATCTGCGCAACATATGAGCAATTTATTTTTTTAAATGCTCAGAGGAAAATATCATGATGTCAATTCTGACTTTGAAATGAGTATACACCAGAAAAACAAAAGAAATAATAATAATAACAATAATAATAATAATAATAAATATAATAATAATAATGGTAATAATAATCTGCTCGTACCAAACAAGCTGATTTAGACATACCGCACACCCATCAGAGTTTACCTACTGCAGGGTTAAAAGCAGAAATTGAAGGTTTTATTCTTACAGCACATGAACAATATTTGCTAACCAGAAATTACGGACCACATATACTGAAACAATGTATTGGCCCGAAATGCAGATTCCGTGATAAATATTCAGAAACAATTGACCATCTTTTATCAAGTTGCAGAGTGTTAAAATCCACTGAATATATATCGAGGTATGATAGAGTGGGCTTATATCTGCACTGGAAAATATATCTCTTTTACGAGAAGGAAACTGCAAGAAACTGGTATGTTCATCACCCAGCCCCGGTTAGAGAGATAGAACCTGTAACAATTTTATGGGACTTTACAATAGACACAGGCAGAACAATCAAAACCAATCGCCCAGACATCTTAATCGAAAACCACAAAAACAGAAAGTGCTTTCTTATTGACATGACAGGCCCTGTAGGTTGTCATGTATCACTGAAGATCATTACAAAGACTATCAAAATACAAACATCTTTAAAGGAATTAATGCAAGTTGTACACTGAATTGATTGGAAAAGCTTCTGATAAACTCTTTGAAGGGATTCCTTGCAGCACATGCCTTAAAGAAATACCAAAAACTGTATGCACAACTCCAGCTCACACATTACGAAGAAGCTTCAGCTGTGTAAAATGTCAATGATCTTAGATTTGTTTTTCGGATTTCTACAAATATGATTGGTGGAAAAATGTCATGAATCCATTTCTTATCTTAGGTCTCTGGGCGAAATCCGGAAAGAATGTGTATAGAATAGGAATACAGGGACATAATAATAATAATAATAATAATAATAATAATAATAATAATAATAATAATAATAATAATAATAATGATAATAATAATAATAATGATAATAATAATAATAATAATAATAATAATGATTTCTTATAAACTTTTTGTATTTCTATATCAGTTAATTTGAATACTTGATTTCTCATCAGAAAATGGTACAGGCTTTGTCATGTAATTACAAACCATAAACAATCGAATAATTCATGTGTCTTGCGTGTAATCAAAGACAATGTTGGTTGGATATTCGAGGAAGCGTTATTGCTCGAAGTGTTGTTCGAATGGAAGCCTCCGTGTGGCTGCTATGAAGCCTATAAATTACGTTGAATTACAGAAAAAAAAGTGTGCTTCCTTTCATATCTAACTCATGCGTATTATGCTTTGTAATTATATTTAGCTTCGAGAAGCAAACTTTCTTTGTACAAGAAAAAAGTTGATGAATGCGTTTTGGCTTCGTCGGGAATGTACAAGTCATGAGGCTTCCAATTATTGAAAGTGCCAAACGTCACGCCTTTATTAATGACTGAGACGTAGATCCTCAATAATATATATCTCAGTCGGCATTCAGAGATGCATATATATATATATATATATATATATATATATATATATATATATATATATATATATATATATATATATGTCTGTGTGTGTGCGTGTGTGTGTTTTTGCGTATGCATATCCAGTTATATATGTTAGTTGTATTCTGGCGGGAATAATTTATACAAACAACTCTAGTTAAGCTCAACAGCCTGTTTTTCTTCTTATTTTTCACAACTGATCTAATGCATTGTATATCAGAATGAAAACTCACGATAACCCGTCTAAAGTTTATCTTTTGTTCTGTTTACTTCAAATACACTCGACCATCTCAATCAGTATGAAGAACTGTGGAATACAATATTTTACTGGCGACATCTTGACAATTTTTTAATTCGCTAGGTTTCAAATTAATCCAAAATGACATCATATGCAAAATAGTCTAACGTATCTCTATCTATAAAAAGCAGAGTGTATGTGTGTGTGTGTATGTGTGTGTGTGTGTGTGTGTGTGTGTGTGTGTGACGAATGCACGGCCACAATTTTCGACAGATTTGCACCAAAATTTTCCTGCACATGTTCCAAGTTAGGGGGAAGGCCGAGACTGATGTTGCATTTCCCAACTCCCATCGGTTGTGGAAATAATCGATTTTTCCATGCTTCTACGGCAGTTTTCATGTGGTTTGCGGCCATTTTCTACTGGCCAGAGTGAGAGACTATAGCTGGCTTCCACAAGTAAGCAGGAAGATTCTGTTGGCCAGCGTGAGGGCCAACAGCTGACTGAAACGAATCTTAACTAGCATGCTAGCATGCAAAAAAATCGATAGCTGCATTCGACACTAGTGGAAAATTGTTTAATCTGCATAGCACTTTACTCCAATTGGCTCAATCGCTTGCTTAAACTCAACGTTGATTCTGATTCCGGAGAACTGGGTTGGGTGTGAAAAAGTATTTGATGTTAACATTCTTATTTCATTCGGTTTTTCCAGTTACGACTCCTTTTTTTTTTAAATCTGATTGTTTTGTGTTCATTTTGTTTAGTTCTTTTTTCGTAACAGGTTTAATGTTTAGTATATAGCTTAGAAAAATTCGCAGTGTGAGATAGGCAAGAAGTAAGGCATTAGCCACATCAGCACGGCAAAGGGCACTCCTTTAAAGGCAAGGAAGGGCAAAATAATATTTAGAATACGAGCATGAATAAGAAAGGGGTTTGACAACGTTCAATAGTAATTCAGCAGAATATTTTTCTTCTTCAATCATATCTTTTAAAAAATGTGGCACCATTTAACGAGGCATAAAGAGAAAAGGAAAGAGAGGAAGAAAAGAAGAGGCTAAGAACCGAATCGTGAGTGTTAAGCAAGAACACACACACACACAGCTAAGTGACAATGGATAAAAGGATATTTTGATAAGTAAGAAATGGCGAAGGAGTGTCATTACAATGACAGGGAACTTCTGAGTAAAAAGAAAGGGAAAGAAGGAAAGAATCATATGTTTTGGCATCGGCTGTGTTATCTAAAGATATGAAAACAAACTATTGGTACGGAAGACATCTTATTATCAGCTACAGGCCGGCTGGCCAGAGAAAGAGAAAGAAAAATTCAAATGAAAATGTTATTTCGTTAAGTGACGAAAACCATACAACTAAAAAGACTTAGACAGATATGAAAAATTAAAAAAAAACACCCACGAGCATCCTTGGCCTGCGATAATAAAATTTTGTTATCAGGAATTGTGCCGAAAGAAAATAAATGTTTTTTTTTTTTTTTTCTTCGAGGCGACAGACTGACTGGGGCTTTGTAGATGTCCTTTTTTGAGACCATGTCGAGAAGCCCACACATTCTGATAATTAGCGATAAAATACTTGAAGTAAACCACGTGTAGAACAAGAGTTATGACCGCCATTGTCATATTGTCCCGTTCGCGGCTGGAGAAATCATAAACCATTAAGGGGAAGAAAAAGGAAAGAAAAGGGAGATAATTTTTTTTTTTTAAGCAAGATATTTTTTTTTCTGAAACAAGCCGCAGATTTGTCCACGCCCGACTGAGACATCATTGGTCGAGTGGTGATCACGTGATGTACGAGGGAGGCTGTTGCCGCCCATCTGGGGATGAGTAAGAGAGGTTGCCACGAAGATGTGGGGAGGGCAGTTCACGCCCCTCTGAAGTATAATGAGAAGGTGGGAGTGAGGAAAGGTTCCCAAAAATAGAAAAAGGGGGAAATTCCTAACCAGAGAGATGGATATGTATTTAGAATTATCGAGGAACCCCCTGCGCCGACAAACCCACCCCGGTTTTGGTCGGCGCCCATATAAACGAAGCCACAACGAGCAGAAGAGAGTCGAGTTCTAGCAGTCTTCGGTTAAGGCAAGCCTCGCAGATAACTGACCAGATTCCCGCACATTTTCCGGACAACATCTTCAAACCAAGAACAATTATTTTGAAGAGCGACTTAGATCCAGCTCACCAAAATAAGTTTTTCTTTTGACTTTCGTCCAAAGACCCACCGAAACACCAACTTCTTAGAGAGCAGACGACTTGAAGTGTTAAAACTTGCCTAGCGGAAAACGACGTGTCACAATCCATAGAACGGGTCGGGAGATAGATGCAGTCCTATGTATCGAACAACTAGACATAAAGTTTGTTACCTTTTTCTTTGATACTTTGAACTTTTGAGTTTTCATTTTGTTGCCTTTTACGCGTATTTTTGTGGTATCACCCCCGTTGGACTCGGTTTGCAGTACGGCCCCGATGACTGATTGATTTCCTCTGCCTAGATCAAATCACAACGTGGGTAGGCAGACTGGGAATCAAAGTAGGACGTCACAGTTGGTGCCGTGGTAGACTGGGATACAACGTCACGGTTGGCGCTACGACCAGGGGACGACGTCACAAAAAATCCTTTAATTATAAAAATATATAAATCTACAAAAAAAGTATTATCTATGTTTATACAAACGTTTATTGTCTTGTAATGAAAAACGTCCATACTTGTAATGAATACGCCAAAAGAAATAAAACCTCGTCAGTGTCAAGGCATGCAACTGAAATATACTTCTATGATCTGCATTTTGGAATTTTCAGCTGATACTGTTTTTTCATTTCAAGGCAAGAAACTTGAATTGTTTAAAAAAATAAATTTTCTATTGGATTCAAATCCGGCAATGGACTGGGCCATTGTAAGATGTTAACTTTGTTATTAGCAAGCCAATTTTTGGGATCATTGTCCTGCTGGATCAATCAGGAACAAGCCCAAGTTTCTCTAGAGAAAGAGACAAATTTTCGCTTAGGATTTGTTGTTTTTTTTTACATTCATTCTACCGTCTATAATTGCTAGTTTGCCAACACCTCTCACCGAAAATCAGCCGCAAACCATGATACTAACCCCACCAAATTTGACAGTTGGTATAGTGTTCTTGGGTGCGTATGATTCGCCGTCTTTGTTCTATACATGATTCAGGGAATTGCGACCGAACAACTCAATTTTACTGTCATCTGTTCAAAGAACGCTTTTCCAATAAGAAGTTTCCTTATCTTTATGCTCTGTCGCAACTTTTCAACCTGGCATCTCTATGCCGTTTCAGAAGGAGTGGTGTCTTTCTTGGGGAGCGCACTTTATGCCGTCTCTGCTAATCGTTTGCTTAATTACGTTAACTCCTGACAAACTCAGATCATTATGAAGGTCTTGTCTGGTGGCCATTGTGTTATTTTGGACCTGTCGCATCAACTTTCTTCGTTATCTGGGAGAGATCTTACTGGGAGCACCGGGTCTGCATTTGTTCTCAGCAGTATTACGTCTTTTAAATCTTGCAATAAAAGAACCAATTGTTGAAAAAGGTATGATCGTGTCACTGGAGATGTTTCTGTAACTTTTTCCATTGTTCCATTGCTTAATAATTAGCTCTTTTTGAGCGCAAGTCTTCTCCTTACGTCGAGCCAATATTAGAACCGTTATCAGTGTACAGTGACTGAAGAATGTTCCAATTTTGAGCTAAATGTTGCAACAGAGTTAGCGAGAATATTCTAGAACAGATTAGAATCTTCTACTTTGAAGTACAACTAAAATCTACCGTATTATAATGTAAAAATAGATACTGTACGACACCTTTTTCACTATTCGTTATATAAAAATTTGCATCACTATAACTTATTGATGAATTTCTAATTTTAAATTGCAGTTTCTGATTCTGTTCCAGGAAATACATATATAATATGTATATATAATAATTATTCGAGGTTTTCATTCGCTATCAATAATAATAACAAATATTTGTTTGCAGTAAGAGCTTTCTTTACTGGACAAATGGTGTGTCAGAACTGTCTTAATGTTTCATATTTCCGAGCGCTTTTGGCTATACCTTTCATCAAGGATGATTCAATTTTTCAGAGTGTGTGCGTTCTGCGTATGTTTTAGTGTGTGGTAGGGATGTTTTTACTTTCCAAATACGGTTAGCGCATTTTAATAACTATAGCGAACACACAGCCAAAAATCACATACACATTTATTATAAAAACCAAATGCATATTAATTACAAACAAGACGAATCTTCTCTAAGTCATATTATAAAGAAATATACTACTCCAATTGACCCGAATAAAAAAATCAAATTTATTATCTATTATGAAAAATTTAAGACAGCCAACCTTATCCTCAAAAATAACAACACACGAGTTAAGTCAAAATTACAAAGAACGAACATTATCTATGGGTTCTCTTCCTGATTAAACCGGACCCATAAATAATTACATCGGTTACACAACCACATGCTTATCCAGACGTCCTACGTTGCACCCATCTGATCACAGCTCCATTAGAACCCATTTAAACACACACACAGAAATTTACCAGACTCCATTAGGAACATACTAGTAGAAAACACAAATATATTAACTGCATCAACCTGCAAAAATAAGACTAAAAAAATGGAATCTTAACAATATTAACTACGAACGAAGCCACAATGTGCTAAACTTATTCGGAAATTAAAAACATCCTTACCACACATTAACACATACACAGAACGCACACACTCATTTAAGCTGAAATATCGAATTATCCTTGATAATGGCTAAAGGTATAGCCGAAAGCGCTCGGAAATATAAAACACTTGGACACACCCTTTTCTCCAGAAAAGAAAGCTCTTGTTAGAACACCGGAAAATTAAATAAAAAGCATAACCGTAGTACCGTGTGTGTCGTTTTTAAAGAAACATGCATAAAAGAAGGATTGCTGCCTAAATATACAACTATATATATATATATATAGTGAGGCGAATAAGTGATCGTACAGCAAACAAATGCTTGTTATTCTCACTTATAGAGAATGAAAATCCCGATGTACGAGGGAGTGTAATGATTTATTTGCTCTCTTGTCTAAAGGTATATTATGGCTAAAATGCGGATAAGTTTTACTTACACTAGTATATACATATATATATATATGTATGTGTGCGTGCGTGTACGTGTGTGTGCGCGCGTGTGTGTGTATCACGATATCATATACTCTTCACATACGCACACACATATTTTACAGTGATGTTCACCCTGTACAAGGCCTAATAACCGTTCGATGTAGATATTTACAAAGATACAGAGTTTATCCAGATATATGAGGGAGTTAGCCCAGGACATGTAATGATTAGAAAAACATCCTCGTATTGGGAGTTGGTTCAACAAAACAAAGCAGCATTACGTACTGTGATCCAACCATTTTTTCATCATCTTCGACGATGTATAGTATGTACAAGTTGCACTTGTGGGCTTGGGTAATTTTAAGTCACAACAGGTTCTCAAGTCATTGATCGCGATTCTTGAAAGTTCTGGCTCCGATAACCGTTGACTGAATGTCCCTTGTTTGGTTTTCGAGGCATTGAATGCGACCCCATCCATACAAGCGCACACACTTCGCTGTTAGTGCTAGGTCAGAGGAAAGATCAACTGATATTAAACTCTGATCATCTGGATTTTGAGAGGCACACCTGTATACTGTTGTATTAACAGCATAGATATTCACAGATTTAATGTAAAATAGATGGTGGAACATTCTGACCTCGGAGGACTGGCCTTTAAAAACTACCTTCAGGGAAAGAATTTTTAAATATAAAGACTCTTCGAGCGATCTCATAGCTGGAGATCATGTGTGGTAGCCGTTTATGCCACACCTTGATAAAGGCCTTGGAAATGTATAATCCGGTTATCTTTGAGTAATGACAGATAGTTTATAAGCAGTGGACCGGCTGTATCAAAATACGTACTGTTTGTCGATGAAGACGATATTCCCACTGAGGTGCTCTCACCCGCCTTTTTTTTAAAACAAGGCATACACTTGAAAGCTTTTGCAGACTTGGCATGGATTTCTTCTTTAAGCAGCGGTTAAATAATTTCGATAAGATCGGGGATAACACCGGGTTAAATTCTCTTAAGGACAACCACTGGGATTTTATCTGTACAATAATCAATACTTTTGATAAATCTTGAGACATGCTGTGTTGTAATAAAAATATTATTGAGATATTGCTCAGTGAGATAGGAGAAGTCGGGATAGGGCTGGCCGTTTTCATCTAACGTCGAGTTAGAGGCAAATATCGAAGCGAAATCCTCCGTATTATCAAATGAGGTTAGGATGACCTCGGAGTTATTTATAATATCAGGCGCTGAAATTTTGCTCCTATTCGCAAATTGGTTGGAGATCTTACAGAAATTTACGATATATATATATATATATATATATATATATATATATATATATATATATATATATATATATATATTAGAGAGAGAGACAGAGAGACAGAGAGGTATGTGATGGGAAAATTGTCTAAATCATGCAAAAATGAAACTCTGACATCTCATTTTAACAGATATATTTACCAAAATTACACAAAATATCTTAAGATACGAAAGGGTAAATTTATTCAAGAAAATCGCGATTGACTTCAAGCACGGCTTCTAGACGACTTCAGAATATCCTGCAACTCTTCTGGACGGTTTTCTTGTTTAATTTGGTGTATGCTGCTAAAATATTTGCCTTCTGTTCACATTTCGTGTTACAAGATTTGTTGCTCAACTGTGCCCCACACATAATAAAAATAGTGTTGCTGTCTGTAGAGCTGGCCAAATGTAAGGGGTGATGCGGTTGCAGAAATTGTCTGACATATATGACTGGGTTATTCTGATTTTGTTGTATGGTAGACTGTTATGTTCCCAGATACAGGATTTTCCAACAGGCACCCTCTTGTCCCAAAACTGCACTAACTCATCAAGGCACTTGATCTAGGCATCCATGTTGAGTCTAATGACTCACCAACTAATTCGGATTTCTTTTCTTATCAGAAAGATCAGAGGGAGTTTTCCGAGTTCCCTACCTTCGTAATCACCATTAGGCTCATCCAAATCAAGGAAGGGATTGGGTGCGTGGCCGATTGATTAAAACTTTCGCTTTTGGCCATTAATTATCACAATGGTCGATTGGTCATTGAGTTGACTTCTTTATTATATCGACGAGGAAGACGTCCCAGCGCCCAGCAAGTTTAGAATGTGTCTGAAAATCATATCTCAAAATTGTGAGCGAAATTAGGCAGACGTGTCCGTCCGAAAGTGTTTAATAGTTATGCTAGCACATAGACACATATCCTCGTTATCGCTGGTTTGTTAATAATGGCCTTGTTAAAATAGTTAAAAATAGCTCAAAAGACCCCCCACCCACCTTTGTCGGGCGGTATTTCAGCTAACTCTTGCGTAGGGCACTTGATTAGGCCTTCAACAATGGCATTTCATGCACTGAGTACATATTAAATTTTATTAAACTTGAACAATATTTTTCAAACAATTTTCATCAAAACAATGATAAAATCTATCTGTTTGGAACTTATTGCAAAGCAGCATGATAAACAGCATTTTGCTATTTTTTTCCATTCGTTGTCCGTACAAATAGTTTGTTCTCATTCTCAACCCTTGTGCAACCAACACAGAGGTGGCTGTAAGAAGAGCAGGGTTACATCAGATGAAATATTAGGTTGGTGCAAAAATAATGTCGTTTTCTCACATATGTTACTATGTGAGAAAACGACATTATTTTTGCACCAACCTAATACAATTAATTTCACTGAGTGTCGTTCGGATGTGTTGATTGACATTGCATAGTTGTCTCTCATTGGAAACTGGAAACTTTTGAAATCAAAAGGAAGATCTGGGTGAAATAAGGGCATACTTGGGATTAAAACTATTTCCTCCTTTCCTGTACCTGTACGGATCTCTGCTTCCAAGAAATGGGGAAGCATTTTCTTGACAACCTTATTCTATTACAAAGATTTGGAGGATCCAGATTTCTCAATAGCATAACTGACACATTTCATTGTAGTTCCAGATTGTGTGATGGCAAGCCAGGAGGATTCAATGAGTTCAGGAACTCTATTTGATTATTCACAGACTTCTCTTGTTCATCCAGAGTGTCATTGGAAAAATACTTTATACTTATTTTTGGAATTTCTTGGAGATGTTTCCAGTTGATGCTATCCATAGTTTGGTTCTTGGGAGCTAATATGGTGATCACACAAAGCCAGTTTTAATCGATGAAATGATGTTTAATGTTTGGATAATCATGGTTAATCAAGTCTTGGATACTTGAGACTGAAACCCCACAACAATTTGGGAGTGAAATATTTTCTAATTTAGTCCATTTTGATGATTCCATTGACAAGCTCTAACAGCAAAGCAGTAAATCTTCCGGCTTCAAATGATGTGATTCAAACTCTCATGTTTGTTTTCAGGCTGGATCTTTGAACGTGGCTGCAAGTTTAAGAAGAGTTCAAAGAGTTGTGTCCCTTGAATTGAAAAATTGTGACACAGATATTTTTGCGTATATTGATTTTTTAATGTAACAGTGACAGTCATGTCTGTTTTGCACTAGTCTCTTTCTATGCTATGAAAACTTGCGAAATCCATCGCCGAAACATTTTATATCAAGCAAAAATTAAGTCTATATTCAGACAATGTGGCAGCTTACGGATGTGTTGCAACAAGTGACTAAAAATAGTTCATTACAAATTGAAGTACAAATCACTAACAGTTTCTTTTATTTAGTTTTTATGGCGATCCTTCCATGGGCATGTGGCCGAGTGGTTAGAAAGTTCGCATTCTGGCAATAAGTCCCGGGTTCGAATTTCACCATGGTCGATATGTCAGAAAGGTGATTCCTGATGTTATCGAATCCCAGCGTGCCGCACATTTGGAAAGTGCCTGAAGACTTTAGCACAGTTTGACCCAGACGTTGTGAGTAAAAATTGGTGAGACAGAATCCTTGGGGGGCGTTGATAGCTGTGCTAGCACGAACTCAGTGGGATTCAGTGTACTGGCCTTATTCAAAGTGTTGATCACGCTAGATAACACGTTCTTTCCTTTCCCGGAAACTATACCTAAGGTCCGCTCAGCATTGTTGCCTAATAAACCACAGGCAGACTCTGTTGGTGTTGAATAAACACACATGCACCTGAATAAGCTTCTGCAACAGGGATTGGCTAGCCGCCATAGTAGACGGCTATCCTCGAATATGTGTGGCCAGCTCTATATACATGCATGTAGACATTCCTTCCACTTTTATCGATAACTAACCCATGTTTGCAGTGTGTGTCGAAAGGTAATTTAGTGAGTTCTTTAACATGATGAATTGGAATTACCACTGGCAAGACGATGATAAATGAAGCACATGGAAGTTAGATATGTGTTTATGTAACCACTTTCATATCAGTGTTTGGAGATTGAATATTCGCAGTCTTCATGTAACTTTCATCGGGAGGCACAAGCGTATAGAGGTTTCAAAGATCTATTACAATTTTATTAATTATGTGGTATTAGCAAGACGTTAAATACTTCTATCTTCCCGTTTTTTACTTTCTTTCTTTTTGTAATAGAAAACAAGTAGTGTCTTTTCCCGTCATTCCAAGCGATCCAAAAAGAATAGTCCATTATTTATTTGGTGCTTGCAGGAGATGTTAAACACTCCTATCTCCTCTTCTTTCGTTTTCGCTTCCTTTCTTTTTTTCTGGCTGAAACAAAGGGTCTTTGCCTCTTTCCACGCGATAAAAACGGAATAGTCATTATATATGATGTGTTCACGGAGCGTGACTCTCTTGCGAACAAACGAGAACACGGACAATATGGTAGGATATTTTCCATCTATCAAAAACGATATATTGGCTGTTGTAAATGGAGTGTACTTTCTGAAAGTATGTACACTTTATTTAAAAATAGATTAAATTTTTAAGAACTCCTTTTAAAACATTCACTTTCTTTTACTTTACCCTCCATAGATTATGCGGTCACTTTCACATAGGTTCTGCACCACTCTGTGACATCAGCCGATCCAGGGTCTTGTCCTGGTCACGGTGCCAATTGTTACGTCGGCCACTCCCGTTCGTTCGTTCGTTCGGGTGGGTGTCGCTCCAAACGTGATGCCCGCCTGTCTGCGTCAGTCGTGTTATCCCTTCCTGTGACGACCATCTGGCTTGGTATTGGTCGCGGCACCCAAGTGTGACGTTCTAACTATTTGGTGATTCGGATAGGAATCGGGTTAGATCCAATAACAGCCTCGTCGCTCCCAACTCGCCTCCAACGCCTGTTTACCGAAGTAACTACTTTGATTTCCAGTCTGCCTACCCACGTTGTGAATTGATCTTAGGCAGACGAAATCAATCAGTCATCGGGGCCGTAATGCAAGTCGGGTTCGAATAAGGGTGGTATCGCACAAATAGATGTAAGAGAAAATAAAATAACAACTCGAAACGATCAAGTTATTAAAAAAAAGGATAACAATATTTTATATCTGGTTGCTGAATACAGGGCCACGTCTATCTCCCAACCCGCTATGTGGATTCGTGACACGTTGTTTTTGTTAGGCGATTCTTAACATCTAAGTTGTCTGTTCTTTAAGGAACTGGTTCTTGGTGAGTCTTCAGGCGAAATCCGCAAAACTTATTTTGGTGGTATGAGTCTAAGTCGTTCTTCAAAAATAAATTGTTCTTGGCTAGAAGTTGAGGTCGTGATGCCTGGAACCTTTCAAGTCAGCTATCTGCGAGGCTATTAACTCTGTAACTGTCTCTTCTAATTGCCAACTCCAACTGAACTCAACTAAACTGATTTTCGCTCACTGCAACTTTGCTTATATGGACGCCGACCCAAACCGGGGTGGGCTCGTCGGGGTTTGAGGTTCCTTGATAATTCTAAATCCATAGTCCACTTCTATATTTTCGGTCAGGAATTTTCCACTCCTTTCCATTTTTGGAAGTCTTCTCTTACCCCCACCTTCTCCTGTTCTCATATGGATATCTCACCATACTTCAGAGGGGCGTCAACGGTTTTCCCACTTCTCCGCAGTAACTTCTCATACCTATCCTCTCAATGGGTGGTGACAGGCCTCCCCCCTCCTGCGCCACATGAACACCTCCACCTGGCTCTCGTTAACATGCGGCCAATGGGCGTCCAACAGTGTGGGTGTGACCAGGCTAGCCTTGTTTTAAGAAAAAATATATCTTGCTCAAAAAAAAAAAATCTTTTTCTTTTCCTTTTCTTTCCTTAATCGCAGCTCTTATCCTCAATGTCACCTGGGATCTATCAATGATATTTTCGCCAATTATCAACTGGGTGGTCGTCTAGCGAAACACAGCCAACTTTTCGTCCCGATAAAGCAGTTTCACTATCCTTGCCGTATTTTCATTTTTGGTGCCAATTTCTGATGACATAGTTTTATTATCATAGCCGAATTTCAACACAACACAGATGTCTTGTCCAAACGACATCTTCCCATCGACAAAGACTTAACCCAGGTCTGGGCTTTGTGTGTAAATCATTTCCCGATAATATAAGTTCGCCTTCACGACACAGTTTTTTTTTTATCTATTTAAAATTCTGTAACCACCTAGGGTTCGTCAATTAGCTTTATGACAATGGCCATAAGAATTTTCATCATTCTTCATTTATCAAAATAACATCGCCAAATGTCC
>OZ010574.1:25622400-25719900 GCA_963932145.1 Acanthosepion lycidas | reverse complement strand
CAATTCGTTGTTGGAATTTTTACCTGATGATCATAAATCCTTAAAAAAGGATTTGGGGTGAAATAAATTATCGTAATGGTACATTAAAGTGGTTTGTTTTTCATTACATATTAGCTCTGTCCTCACATTGAGCTCTCAGGATTTCATCCTCTTTGGATTTACCAATTCGGTTTACCAAGTTCCTTATAACTTAACTATATATATATATATATATATATATATATATATATATATATATATATATATTGAAACAGAGACCTAATAGCACGGAACAGGAATATTGATTTAAATAAACATAATTTTATGTTCATTTTTTTCTTCTTCATTAACGTATTTTAATCGTTAATTTTTTCTTAATTTTACGTATTTCGTAATTGTAAGCGTGCCCCAGTTCTCTCTCTTATCAATTCAAATGAGTTAAAAGTTGCCAAAGATTGGTCCCTAATGATGCGTTGGCCGAAAGGCAGCCTAGGTCCGGATATTTAAAAAGAAAAAAAAAGAAGAAAAATGAACATAAAATGAAAGAAAGAACAGTAAGATATGTAATCCGGTGTTCTTATTGATAATGTCTTATTTTTTTACAAAATAGTGCTCAATGTAAATTTACAGAGTATTACTATTTTAAATCAGTTAATTTATTAATATATATATATATATATATATATATATATATATATATATATATATATATATATATATATATATGTACACACACACACACACACACACACACACACACACATATATATATATATATATATATATATATATATATATATATATATATAATCTCGGGTGTGACAAAAGACAGATACACACACACACCACACACACATATATATGTATAAGTGTGTGTTAATGCAAACTAAATTACGAACATAATCATAAGTAGACATGCTGAAAAATTCTCGGCTTGTAATATGTTAGCAAAAGCTGAACAGGAAAGGATTTTTTTCAAGTTGTGTCTCAGTGTGACAGACAGCTGTTTAGCATCTCATATTAATATAATTCTCATCTCATACAGTTCTTCAAGAGATTAAGCACAAATATAATACAAAGGTTTAGAGTCATAAAAAAAAAGATGTTTTAACCGACGTAGATTTTCGGTAAAGCACACATAGATTAATGATAGGAACTACGTCAGACTTCAAAATAAAATCTCACATAAGTTTTGAACAGAACTTTAGCATTTTAGAAAATGTAAATTATAAAAAAAAAAGTTACATCATATTTGCTTTGTCAAGATTTACCAGCATTATCTCTGTGCAAACGGAAACAGAATTTGCACGAGAAGACACTCCTGTCTAAAAATTAAACAAGCCAGATACTTACAACAGTATGAATATACGAAGCTCTTTGCAACAAAATTATTTTAATTTCTTTTTCTTACTAAAAGTTCAACCAGTGTCTTTACAAACCTGTAGATATTTGAACATTCTGTTGAAACACTTGCACTTGCAACACCAATATTCGTTCGATCACAGAAGTTAAGCAATGTCGTACCCTGTTATTATGATTAAAGCCATGATATATACGTATATATCTCTTAGATGTGGTATTGTGACTATTTTCATTATTTATATTTTGAAATGTCAGTGAATGCTTGTAGCCACTATTGTAATTTCAATAAATTCTCGTTGTCAGTTTCGTAATGCTCATTGTAGTAGAGACTTAGTAATCGCCAATACAACTATAGTAACGCCGTTGAACAGTACTGGTGTCAGACGCCTTCGAATAGCACTCGCACTAATAGTACTTGCTCGATAATACTCGCTCGGAAAATAACTACCGTATAATGATCTGTATATAGAAAAGAACAGCAGTTTTTTTTATAGTAATAGAGGGCAGAATAGAAATGACGATCAATTAGACGGCAAATTACTACCTACTATGCGTTTCTCACATGTCACGGGATCCACTTAATTCAATATTGGGACCACCTGTGTTTGCTGACTGGCCATCTATGTTCTAATTCAAGTGTCGCCAGCGACAATTTATTTCTATATAACAACAATATTCGGACTGTTATACTCATCTTCATTGCCATATTCACAACGTTACGGCCGTTATACGACCCGACAAAGCATAGAAATGAATACAATATTGGAACCAGTAATAAGGAATGATAGAGAAAAGAAATGATTAACAACAAAAAATAAAATATAAGCTCTGCAAATATATGCAATAACAATAACGAAAAATTGCAATATGAGCACTGGTTAAAACGTTTGCTAAGATAAGTTTATAAGTCCCAGAAAGGAGACATTGCCAAGTGGATAGAAGCGTTGCTTAGATCCAGTAACTAGGCCCAAAGAGTTGGGATTTCAATACCAGGCCATAGCGGTGGTGAACCAAAAAACTTGGAGAGTTGAGTTAAAGGGAAATAACTGAGACATCCGGAAGAGGTATAGCACGTGGAACTGGAACCCCGGTAGACGAAATAAAGGTTTTGGTTCGATATTCCAATCAGCTGAGCAAGGCTGGAGCGTAGAACGGACGAAACGTTGTGAATATGGAAATGAAGATGAGTCCGAATAATGTAAATAATAATTTAATTGCCATTTTTCATAGAGGTAACGGAACAGCTGACAAAAAAAGGTAAATGACAAATATGCTTCACTCTCAGAGAGTGTTTTATACCGCAAAATCATACACAAAATGATATATACGTATATAAATCTGAGCCACACAAAATTATAAAATGTATGCAACAACAAGTAGTGTGCAATCATAAAAGAGTTCCTTACTTGTATTATTTACAGAGGGGTCAGCTGGACTTATAGTGGTTTCTCTTTGAAACTGGTGAGGTCGCGTGTTTTTTCCTGTAAGACGTACCCCTGTGGCATGGTGACATCCATCTTCTTTAGACTGTACATCGCAACCGCCTTTCGCCCCTTTATCCCCTGATGTCACTCAACAGCCATCACGTGGCCCTCGTGAATTCACCTCAACGCCTTTTGTATCCTTACACGGGATTGATGGAGCATATCCTGTATTGCAATCAACTTCCAACAATCCGAAAGATGTTTCGGTCTGAAACAACTCAAAACGGTTGATAAACCGTAAAAATCAATCTATCAACATGGTAAAAACAAGTACATTTGAATTGAATTATAAATTTAGATGCACTTTCTTTATTACATTACATATAATTAATATTGTAATGAGTTTTATTAGAAACATCTGAAATATCTAAAATATACATTGAGTAAAGAAGGTTTATGAAACTCAACACGCACAAAGGCATATTGGAGGTAAGAGTTACAGCGACTAACATACCTAACGAGCTTGTGTAAATAGATTGTCGAACAGCGTTTGGGAAGGATAGTCACTAGAAAACCTTTGCTAAGTGATACAAAGGATAGGATAATGTGGAAACCAATGGTTGCTCATGTTCTTAAATGTTTGCTCTATTTTCATTAATTGCTTTATATTTATAGCTGTGATCTTGAGCAAGAATTTTAGGTGGGATGCTCACAAAGAAGAAATTTTAAATCTGGAGATATGAATTCTAGTCCGAGGATGAATTTTAGACAGAGAAGGAATTCGAGAGAAAATGCCATCATTGGTATTTGTTACAAATTTTGGCGAAGGAGAAAATGTATTGGTATTCTAAATTGAAAGTTAAAGTATCTGTCTATATTTCTGAGATGAGGTATTATGTACACTATTTATATTATTTGGACCATGAACCTCATCTTTGTTGCCATATTTATTACAACGTTTCGGCCGTTGTATGCTCCTTTTGTGAGCGAAATAAAGGGTTCAGTTCGACATTCCAACAGCTTGAAGAATATCGGAGCGTACAACGGTCGAAACGTTGTAATAAATACGGCGACAAAGATGAGGACAATAGTCCGACTAATGCAAATAATCAAAGTTAAATCTTTAATACCTCCTACCACACCTCAAAAACAAGGTCTAGAGACGAAGTTATTAATCTCGCCTTGCAAATATTTAATAGTCTGTTCGACTTTCCATTAACCAATGGTATTGACAGGAGTATATCTTTAGTAACAAAGAAAAGAAAAGAATACTGAACAGTTACGTGACATCTGTCCTTCTTTACAGCAGCGAATGTTGGACGATTTCATCAAAGATGGAGAAGATACTCAAGGCAACATAGATGCGGTTATACAGAAAGAAGCTAAGGATATCATCGACTGAGCGTGTGAGCAGCGTGGAGATCTTAGAGATGTTGCAAACAAGGAAGAGACAGCTGAAGTTTCTTGAACACATAATGAGGAAGGAGGGCCCGGAGAATCTGATACTCACGTGTCGAATAGAGGGAAAAAAGATAAAGAAAAACAATGCGTGACATACATGGCGGCCTTAAGCAAATGGATGACAGAACATGGTCTGGGGGGAGGAAGCAGAAGGAAGGAAATTGTTGAGAGCTGCAAGGGATGGGTGGAGGTGGAGAGCCATGATCACCAACGTCCTGAAGGGACATGACACATAAAAGAAACAATGATATCGATGTGAGGAAATTGCAGAATTTCTCTGCGCGGAGAATGAGATCGATGTCTTTAGGTTCAAATTCTGCCGGATACTGTTGCGTTCACATACGCAGAATTATCATTGAAAATGGAACGAATACACACCTTCACTTTAAGCCTTGTGTAGGCCGGTTTGAGCATTACCAGGTTTATTTAGGCTTTGTTGGAAATAAGTCGATGAATAAGACAACACTTTTAAAAAAATCAATTCACCCCAAGCAAGACGATAATGCCACTAAGACGCAATGAGCTACTGGGAGTTAACGAAAATAAAAAGACATAGAAGGAACTGGAAGTATAATACTAGACAGGTAACATGTGATAAACCTCTATACCATTTCAAAAGACCGGAGGAAAATTAGAAACCGGATGATAGGCGAACATATCTACTCATATTAAGGAAAAAAATATATATAAAAATTCTGAGTTAGAGCTGAGACGTTGAATAAGACTTCAGATGGAACTAAAAAATTCAATCCTAAAACGGAAATAAGGGATAAAACTGTACACCTGTTCTAAAAAACGGAGAAGAGTGTGAGCCGGGCGATAGGCAAACCTACTGAGTAGAAGAAAAATAACATAAAATAAAAATTAATATTAATAAATAATTAGTAAATATAATTTCAGAGTTCAGCTGACGACGTTAAAAGTATCAAGTTAGAAGGAAACGGAAACAGTATTAGACAAGAAAGACGTGGTGTATCTTTACTCGTTCAAAACATGGTGGGTGTGAGGTTAGAATGATTGGGTGGCTAGCTTTCTTTTGACAGGTCATGGACTGTATACAGGTCATATTTTTAGATTGTAAGACGTTTTGGAGATAATACTGATTAAGCTAATTAACCCAAAGCCGGAGGGGAGAAGAAGTGGATTCCTACTTTCACAAAGTTATTTGCGTGTAAGTGAATATAATTTAAACGCGGCTCTCCTATTTTCTATTCCGAGCCAGCACTTACAGCACCTGATATTCCCAAGTGGTCACCCATCTAGATACAGACCATGCTCGATGTTGCTTAACTTTGTTGATCGTACAACAAACGATGTTTCAACGTAATATGGCCGTTAGCTATGCGTTGTTAGAAACTCTATCCGTGAAAATGCACAATCTATTGAAATTTGATTGCAAGTAAAATAGGTAATTGTCAGATAACGAAAATCGAAAGACTTGACCACTTCAAAGTAACTGTCGGGAACATGGTAGGATAATCTGGTATTAGAAAAGATTAGTTTAAGAACTTCAAAAGGAATCCAATAAAATTCAGGTTGTGGAATTAATAAATATTAAACACTTCAGATACCGTATTGTATAGATCGTTTGTAAATAAAAATTTAGTATAAGAGATAGCGAAATTGAATTTAGAATTAACTGCTCTATATGTTGCCTCCCGCAACACTGCAAATTCACAAAACAAACTATCAAATTGAAAATTCTATTTGTGTTCTTAAATAGCCTCGTCAGATCGAGACTTTAGTATGGATGTCATATATGGTGACAAACCCGAAAAGAAACATCTAAACTATATATATATATATATATATATATATATATATATATATATATATATATATATATATATATATATATATATATACGTGTTGTGTGTGCGTGTGTTAAAAGAAATCACATCAAGATAGCCAGTAAAGTGACAAAGGCCCAAGGGTTTACTGTGTGTAGAAGAATTAGAAAACAGAAACATTACTTAGGAGCTAGAATAAGAGAACAACAATCAGAAAGACTGTAGATAACGATTGACATACACACACAATATATATATATATATATATATATATATATATATATATATATATATATATATATATATATATATATTATGTTTGATTAGACAATTTAGATATGGTGAGTCTGTTTATTTTTAATAAAGCAACATCTCATATCAATTTTAATGTCGCTTAGGAGATTGCATCTCAGACAAAAAAAAGCTAGCATATGTGCTGGTCATTCTACAATGACGTTATCAAGACATCTCACTCTAGACATTCATGATTCATTGCTCATTGCACAACATCTACAAAAACATTCCTGTTCACATTAAAAATTTAATAAATTTAAAATTTTAAAATTTTGGAGAATATTAGTCCATAAGACCCGTATATTTCACGAAGAAGGTAATAACCAGAAACTTCAAATTCTAGGAGCCATCTTTATTAAAAATTTACAATCAACACTTAAAAAAATGAAATATGAATATAGTACAAACATTCTGAAATGCTGAAATGTTTATAGTGTATAGTTCTTTAGAAACATCTACGTTAAAACTAAGCAGTTAAAAAAAAACAAATAAAAAAACAAACAAACTAGGAAACTATAACTGTCTAACGAATTCAATTCTTATATAAGTTACCTCCCCTAAATTAAAATGTTTTCAACGTGGAAATTAAAAAAAATTATACGGTTTGTGACTTTCCAAATGACCGAACTGCTGAAGGTTTAACCAGAAAAACAAAAATTTACTTCGGTCACACACAGCTATTTGTTTTAGCCGACATAACCGTGAAGATGATATTGAAGGAATATATCGAAAATACACGGGAAAAAAAATGAATAAGAACAATTTCCCTTGGACTATTACATCATGAAAGAACAAAAAATATACGGGATTCGGAAGCATATTGTTTAAAATAATAAAAAAATGTTTAACCAGACATGCGTAAATGGAAATATGCTGCCAAAATATACCCAATATATATATGTATGTATGTATATATATATATATATATATATATATATATATATATATATATATATATATATATATATATATATATGTATATATATGGTGGGGGGGGCGTTTGTGTGTGTGTGTACCGCCAATGAATAGCAATGTATAAATTTTAAAATGCATTTTTAAAAATGATAAATAGTTCTTAAACTTTTTATTTATGTTTAATTTCAATCTAATTCATTAAATTTGATATTACCACGAAGCGAAAGTCTTTGCTGTACTGCAAAAATAATTTAAATTTCAATTGGAATGATTTTTAGTGAAAATTAATCAATACGATAGAATTATCGATATTGACCAATCTGTCAACACAATGCAATTTTCTTTATTCCAATGATTTTGCAAAAATAAAATATAAAACATTATCTAATGAATATTGTATCAATGAAAGTTTAATTAATCTAATTTGTAACTAATATTAATTTTAGTTTAAAATATTGCAGAAAGACATTTTTTTTAACGTTGAAAACGCTCTCGATAGAATTATGTTTGGGATTTTTCTAAGGCATGATTAAATGTAACAATTACTTGACAAATATAACTTGAACGCCCTTTTTATACATTTTTTAAACTTCCCAATAATCTTAAAAACTTAAGAATACATTCTAAGCATTCTAATATTTTTTATTGGATTTTAGGTTCATTAGCTTTCTAGTCTTACTTGCAAAGTCGCTTTTTTAGAAAATATCAGAAAATTGTCAAAAAGTTTAACTTAAATATAGTTACAGCTCTTATTTTCTGATAGTGTTGGACATGAAAATCCTTCCTGCGTCCCAGTTTGCCTGCGTCCTCGCTTGCATGGTGGTTTACTATACTACTTTCCCTACTCATGTTTTCATTGTATTTCCTTCGCAAGTGTTTTATTGTACTTAATGAAGGTTTTCTTGTGCCGTTTTTGCTCGGGGTTAAATTGTTTCAATGTTTTAGATATTCAGTAAATTTCCTATGGCCGTATTAACTTTCAAATAGCATGGTATTTTTCACGAATAAAATAATCAAACAAAAACAGGAATGAAGCGCCAGATCTTGATTCATCTTCAACTGAAAAAGCATGAACGCCCACACCATTTTCGTGCGTTTACTGTAAACCTGGGTTAAATAAAAGGTTCTTCGATTTTTTTTCCTTTTAAAGTTTCAATAATCCTTCTTAAACAATCTTTGTATCAAAGTTTGATCGAATGCCAGTTTATAATGTAATCGTATAAATAAAGAATTGGCTAAATGGCAAAGCCTGATATTGGAACTAATTTGTAGCGGATTGCGTCCACTTAACCGAAATAATGTAAACCAAACATTCATGCAAGACAATTTGTGTTATATGTAATTTACATGGCAAATCTGGAAAGCATCAGATAAAAAACCATCGGGTAATTGCCGAACAAATTTTTCGTAGTTTTTCGTTATACGCAGGGTAGTCAGCTGTATAAAACCACACTAATTTATTGCTTGTCAAACTTTTGGCGACAAGTTTGAAGAACAAAGGATGAAAAATAAGGAAGTTATTTAAGCTTTATGAGTATTAAAAACCCGATTTTTTCACAATTATATTTTTTTGTGTGTAGCTAATGTCACAGGAAGACTATCAAGCTCTCTACATAAACCGCGTCACATGAGCTATGTTTTGCATTAAGTACAAAGAACGTCTACTCATCCAATAAAAAAAGATTTGTACGCGTAGAATTTGCCTTGGTTTTTGCAAAAAGTCGAACATGCCTTCAGTATTTAGCGATTTTTCTGCCAAATCCGGGGAGCCTGGAGATCGAAACATTGGTTTAACCAATTCTTGTATAACTGCAATATGGGTGTACAATAAATATTATTAAAAAGGACCAATAAGGACTGTTTGTTTAATAATATTATATTGCTTCTTTTTCATTGGATCTTGGAAATAGCTGAGGTGGTCAAAGGCAGTTGAGACAAAACAATAACAGAATGTAAACTTCGAATAATTAATGCAAAACTTAGAGCTAAATATAAAATACAAAAAAACACACCTTATCCGAAACTTTGAAAAATACAGTAACAGATTAAACAGACAGACCTTGTCGGTTCGATTTAATCAAATTTGTTTCTGTGAATATTTGCTACCTAAATATACCTTATTCACACAGACATATATACACACCCTCATATATATATATATATATATATATATATATATATATATATATATATATATATATATATATATATATATAAATTTATATATATATCAGTGTGACGATCCCCGGTGTCGCTGCGCCAAATGTGACGTCTTCCTGGCTGCGTTTGTCGTGCTATCCTGTCCTGTGACGTCCAACTGGCTTGGTATTGGTCGCGGCACCAAATGTGACGTTCTAACCTTTTGGTGATTCGGATGGGAATCTGGTTAGATTCGGTATCAGCCTTGTCGTTCCCAGCTCGTTTCCAACGTCTGGTTACCGAAGTAACTGTTTTGATTTCTAGTCTAACCTACCCACGTTGTGATTTGATCTTAGGCAGACGATATCAATCAGTCGCTGGGCGGTAATGCAACCCGAGTTCCATCAAGGGTAACACCGCACAAGTATATGTAAAAGAAAAGAAAATAATAACTCGAAAACTTCAAATGTGTTAAAAAAGAATAACAATATTTTATATCTGGTTGCTGAATACAGGACTGCGTCTTTCTCCCAAACTCGCTATATGGATTCGTGTCATTTTGTGTTTGTTAGGCGAGTCTTAACATCTTAAGTTGTTTGTTCTTTAAGAAACTGGTTCTTGATATATCTTCAGGCGATATTCGTAAAACTTGTTTTAGTGGTATGAGTCTAAGTCGTTTTTTCAAAAATAAATTGTTCTTGGCTAGATGTTGAGGTCGTGATGCCTGGAATCTTTCAAGTCAGCTATCTGCGAGGGCGGTGCAACTCCAACTGCGAACTTCACTCAACTGCCTCTCAACTGGAACTCGAACTGGTACTTAACTGCTTTTCACTCGCTGCGACTCTGTTTATATGGACGCCGACCAAAACCGTGGTGGGCTTGTCGGGGTTTGAGGTTCCTCGATAATTATAAAAACACAATCCACTTCTTTTTTTTCGGTCAGGAAAATTTATTATTTTACATTTTTGGAAGTCTTTCGTCTTCCCAGCTTCTTCTGTTCTCATATTGGTATCTCACTTTACCCTCAGAGGGTGTCAACTGGTTTCCCCTCTCTCTCACAGTGGCATCTCACCCTATCCCTTCAGGGGGGCGCAACAGGCCTCCCCTCCTTCTTCACGTGATTACCTCCGTCTAACGCTCATGCCACCATCCAGCCAATGGGCGGTCAGCGGCGTGAGTGTGGCCAGACTAGCCTCGGTTTAAAATATCTTGCTCAAAGAAAAAAAAAATCTTCCTTTTTCTTTTTTTTTTCCTTTTCTTATCTTTCTCTTTCTTTCCTTCTGCCCGACAACAGACCTTATACTCTTATCTTAGTCAAATGTCACTAGGACTTTATCACCCGGGGCCTTCACCAAACAAGTGGGTGGTCAATTTGACGTATTTGCATTCTGTTGCTAATTAACTGTTCTGATAAAATAATTTCGCTATCATAGCCAGCCCTGACAATAAACAGGTGTTTTTCGCAAATGACAGGGAGGTGGTTCCACGGACATTTTGGTTTCAGTCAAGCTTGACTTAATTAATTTATATCTCCCAGCACCCTGCGGGAGGTTGCACGGGCATTTTGTTTTCGGTCAGTGCTGGCTTAATTAATTTTTATCTCGTTAGAATTCTGTCTCGCAGGTCATTTGACCAACCTGGAATTTTCACCATTGCCATGGGCAGATTGGATATATCTTATTCTCCGCCCCGTAACATAAATCAGATTAAATCCAGTATCTTACTTTCTCGACAATGAAAATAAAGTTTTACCACTTTTCTTTGTTAGAAAAATAATATCGCTTAGTGTCCTGTTCGTGATGGCTTCTTATCACCTAAATTTAATTCTCGCATTTTCTTTTTCTTCTTTCTTTCTAGCAACCCTAAATGGTGTCACATCAGTGTGTGCATGTATGTTTATGTGTGTCCACGTACAATTGGCATGATAAATATAGTTTATTAACTGTGAATATTTTCAGTAAATCATTGTAATAATAATTTGCTGGAATAGAATACAGGTACATTCTTTAACAGACACACACACAGATACACAAACACACCAACGTATATATATATATATTTATATATATATATATATATATATATATATATATATATATATATATATATATATATATATATATATATTATGGTATGAAAAGCAAGAAATTTTATATTAGAGGCCATGATAGATTGAAAATAAAACACACACACACACACACACACCAGTCGACCGGTTTCGTCCCCTCTCATCAGAACTGTTAACGGGGAACAAAAATTATGAAAAGAAAAAAAAAGAAAGTCTGTCATGGATGACGTGAATTAAATGGACAGGGAGAAGAAAAAAATATAATTATAAAAATTATACCAACTATGATGCTAGAAACGCAGCGCAGCAAGTCCAAGCCCAACAATCTCTTTGAAATCGAATTTCAGAAATCAGGGTAGAATGATAGGTGCCAATGGAACCAAGACGTTGAAACTTGGAAGGATCATTCAATATACTTAACATTTTGTTAATTTCAGAAACGTCTTGTCAAATGGGTAAAAAGTGGTGTTCTTTCTTCTGAAATAGCGGAGCAATTGAGACCGTCTGGCTCTATTCGTCCAAGTCTTTATGGATTACCCAAGATTCATAAGAAGGGTGTCCCGTTGAGACCCATATTATCGATGATTGGGTTTTCACAGCATAAAGTCGCAAAGTGGCTTGCTATAATGTTGCAACCACTGTTGCAGCATTATAGTTCGTTTTGTATTAAAGGTTCGTTTTCTTTTTCCAAATTCATTCGGAATTGTGATGCCACTGATGGATTTATGTGTTCCTTTGACATCTGTAGCCTCTTCACTTGTGTTCCTTGATCGGAGACTATTGATATTTGCAGAGATATGTTATATCGCAGTGATTTAACTCCTCCGAATATACCTGACGATGTTTTTATTGAACTCGTGGAATTTGCCACAATGTTGTCGATTTTAGTTTCGATAATATCATGTATCGTCAGATCGATGGTGTAGCGATGGGTTCCCCTTTGGGTGCCGTGTTGGCAAATATTTTTGTGGGTTTTTATGCGGATAGCCTTATATTAAGTTCTGCCCGACCCAAGGTTTACTTTCGGTATGTGGATGACACTTTTTGTGTGTTCAGCCATGAATCGAATGTAGATCAATTTTTTCCCTACTCAACGGTGTTCATCATGCCCTTAAATTTACTGTAGATAAGGAGGTCAATGGTTCATTGCCCTTCTTAGATGTTCTTGTTCAAAGAACTCCTTCCTCTTTTATTACCTCTGTTTATAGGAAGTCTACTTTTACAGGTCTTTATACTCGATGTGACTCTTTTGTCCTAAACGACAAAAGATCAAATTGATTAGGACCTTAACTCATAGGGCGTTAATGATTTGTTCTAAGAACACCTTGAAAGATTAAATCAGTTGTTTAACTGAAATCTTTGTGAACAATGGTTATCCGTTGAACATTGTTCAATCGGTTATTCGAGATAAGTTTGTCAGGTTCAACAAAATTAAACCTGCTTCAGTGGGTAAATGCCCGGTCTATCTTCGTTTACCGTGGTTGGGTAGGATTAGTGAATCCTTCGCCAAGCGTATTTCATGCAGTTCACGTGAGTGTAATTTGCAGCCAACGTTCGTGTTGTCTTTCAAACTAAGTCCGTACTTTCATCTCTGTGTAAAGATGTTCTACCCCCTCATCCCATATTAATTCTGTTATTTACCATTTCAAATGTAATTGTGGATGCGATTACATAGGTAGAACGACACAGCGGTTGGACGTTAGAATTAAACAACACGTACCTGCTATAATACTGAATAAAAAAATTTTCGTTGGGCGATACCATTCGTAACACGTATGGTTCTTCGATTGCGGATCACTTTATAAAAAATCCCACTTGTGCGATGGATTTCAATGTTAACTGGTTTTCAGTTTTGGCCAGAGCACACTTATTATTCCATCTTAAGGTGTTGGAGACGTTGTAAATCAGGGCCAAGCGACCTGCTCTTTCTAAACAAAGAGATTGTTTGTTTGGACTTGCTGCGCTGCGTTTCTAGCATCTTTGTTGGTATAATTTTTATAATTATATTTTTTCTTCTCCCTGTCCATTTAATTCACGTCATCCATGACAGACTTTCTTTTTTTTTCTCTTCATAATTTGTGTTCCCCGTTATCAGTTTTGATGAGAGCGGGCGTAACCGGTCGACTGGTGTGTGTGTTTTTGTTTTTTATTTTAAATTTATCATGGCCTATAATATAAAATTTCTTGCTTTTTATGCCATAATACGTTTCTGTACTGTTTCAAACACACACACACACACACACACACACACATATATATATATATATATATATATATAAAGAAATATAGTCTTAAGGTGTGCTATATTTATGGAATAAAGTGCTCAAAATCACAGATAGAGCGTGTGTAAATATAAAAGTGAACATAGAAGTCAACACTTAGAGGCTCTAAGTGTTGACTTCTATGTTCACTTTTATATATATATATATATATATATATATATATATATATATATATATATATATATATATATAGTTAAACCCAGAGAGCCAGACAAACCTATGACGGTTTAATCTAAGCGAATCGTGGTAGGTTTGCCTGGTTATCTAGGTTTAACTTTGTCTGCTCTACTTACTGTATTGAGCAATATATTTAGTTATTTTGCGTACTCACATAGGGTTTTTTTGTTTGGGCCTTGGACTTGCATGTTGGACGATTATTTTCGGCTAACGTACAGATTCTTGGTCCTTTCGTTTTTTATACCTTTTTTATTCTTTGTTATTTGTTTCATTATTTGCAAATGAAGACACCTTTGGTTTTACGAACGAGTATAGCGTCTTATAATTATACTATTTCTATTATTATTATTATTAATAATAATAATAATAATAATAATAATAATAATAATATATATATATATATATATATATATATATATATATATATATATATATATATAGCTAATATTAGTGGTAAATATACACATACATATCTCTCTCCTAAAATTCTCTTTGTTAAGGTTTAATCTCCCTCCTTCTCTCGTCTTTTACTCCTATCTTTAGCTCTAACATTCGTCCCACACTCTCATACTTACACTCTCTAAATTCTATTTTTTATTTCCGGGGTTGTTTTTCTGTTTTCTTTTTGAATTTGTAGGTCTGTTGAATTGGATCGTATTTACGATTCCAATGGAAGAAATTATGACCATGGAATAATAGTGTTTAAGCCTTTTTATTATATCCTTACTCTGTCCCGGACATTGAGTTCTAACTGGATTCTATCCGCTTGGATTTTTTTTTCAATAAATATATATGTATGTGTATGCACCTATGTATATATATATTTATATATTTTGAATATGTATGTGTATATTTACCATTAATATTAGCTATATATATATATATATATATATATATATATATATATATATATATATATATATATATGTATATATATATTGGGGTGTATATGTGGAAGTGTGTGTGTATTGGTGTGTATATGTTGAAGTGTGTGTGTGTGTATTGGTGTGTATATGTGGAAGTGTGTGTGTATTTGTGTGTATATGTGGAAATGTGTGTGTGTGTGTGTATTGGTGTGTATATGTGGAAATATGTATATGTCTGTACATGGGTATATGTATGTGTGTATGTGGGTACTCGCCTATATGTATGTATATGCGTGTATATGTTATTGTGTATATGTGTATTCGCATGCGTTTTTGAACAAAAAATATAAGTCCTTGCTAGATTAGATAATCGTTATATTTATTTTTTATATGTTTATATTTGATTTTTAACCTGTAGTCGATATTAATTTTGTCAAATTTTCTTAATTACACTGCGGTCCTTTCAGTAAATGGCCTTCAGTTTTAGTTTTCCCCGCCCTATCTCTCTCCCTCACCATTCTTCGTTCCTTTCCTCTCCCTCCCTCTTATTCTGATCTTTAACGTTAGATCGTCTATGGTGTGTGTATGTGACCACGAAATGTATCTTTAATGTATTAGACATCCGACAACATTCATATTTCTCTCACTAAAAACTCTTCCACTCACCTCTCCTAAACTTCTCTCTGTTAAGGTTTATTCTCCCTCCTTCTCTCGTCTGTTACCCCTCTCTATAGCTCCAACATTCGTCCCACACTCTCATACTTACAATCTCTCTAAATTCTATTCTTATATCCGGAGTTGTTTTTTCTGCTTTCTTTTTGAATTTGTAGGTCTGTTGAATTGGATCGTATTTACGATTCCAATGGAATAAATTATGACCGTGGAATATTAGTGTTTAAGCCTTTTTATTATATATATATACATATATATATATATATATATATATATATATATATATATATATATATATATATATATATATATTATCAGATAGTTTGACATTAGAAGGCATAATCAATTGAGGAAACAATATATATACATATATATACATATATATATATATATATATATATATATATATATATATATATATATATATGTATATATATATATATATATATATACAACATTATGGTAAATAGCAATCCGTATCACTGCTTACGCGAATGTTATGTTATGCGTAAAAATGTATGAGCTGTTTTGTGAGTGTGTGTCGATGATTGATTTCGACATTCACATAGACAATTTCTTAAAAATGCATAAACGCATAAATACATACACACAAACACACTCATACATAAATATATAAGTATATATATTTCATATAAATATATCTATATATATACATACAGTATACACACACATATATATATATACATACACATATGCACCAACACACTCAGTGTCTTAAATGCATGCTCATGCATACACACACACACACACACACACACACACATATATATATATATATATATATATATATATATATATATATATATATGTGTGTGTGTGTCTGTGTGTGTTAAAAAGAGAAAGAAAATTTTGGCACAGAAAACGTTCTTTGTAGCCTTTGTTCGTATGTATGTTCTTTTAGGTTCTAATTAATGTCTTTCAACAAAACCTTTGTCGCTGCTCGCCAAAGATAATGAGGGTAAATTTTCTGTAATTTGACCTCTTATTATTTGCATACTTTCTGTGTTGAAATCTTTTACTCGAAGACTCTATGCACCATTCTCTACATGAGATACAACAAAAGAAAGTCATGAGAGAAATTGTCTCCTTTGCTGATTCCGTTAAAGTAGTTTCAATTTTGTGAAGTCTTACAGAACTGACACTATTTTCACGCAAACTACCGTCACACTGTTTCTGCATATACATACATATATATATATATATATATATATATATATATATATATATATAATGTGTGTGTGTGTGTGTGTATGTATATATATATATATATATATATATATATATATATATATATATATATATATATATATGTATGTATGTATATGGATGTATGCATGTATTGTGTGAGATTAACAACACATCGTTGTAAGCAGAAATTAGCTTCTAGTTCATGGAGATAATAACATCCTTGACAGAAATTAAAACGCTCAGACATAGCAGGAAAAACATTGGAAATTGTATGTTCATTTCGTACGATTTATTGATATTATTCTATGTATTAGCGTGTGCATTTTTTAGGTTTTATAGTAGAATTTACAAGCCATGCCACAGAGTGAAGTCTGGCATATGTTGTCCAAATCAAAGTTCGCTTTGAAAAGATTGAATTTAGTGTCTTTTGGCGGGACGTCAGTTTGTACGGCAGGAAAAGTGTTTGTTGCACGGTGGGCGTATTTTTTATTATTTAAAATTTTGATTAAATTTATTTCATTTGTAATTTTCGTGTTATTATTTTCTTATATATTTTTGACATTCCCTTCTATGCATATATATATATAGATATATAGATAGATAGATAGATAGATAGATAAGAGGGAAAGTCAAAAATTATCCGCAGTTTCGTTTGAAAATATGTAATGTCGAAATTGAGGATAAATTTTGACTTTTGCCTTACCCTTATGTATACCATCCCATATATATATATATATATATATATATATATATATATATATATATATATATATTGAGAGAGACATAGCACTTGGCAAACACCTGACTGATGTTTTCTTCAACGAATCGTGTTATATCACATCGAGCGCTATTTTATTAACATTAGTTCAATAATGCGACACACACACACACACACACATATATATATACATATATATATATATATATATATATATATATATATATATATATATATATATATATATATGTATGTTTGTGTATGTGTATATATAGAGATCGAACTGGTTTCATATCTGCCAGTCTTGTCATATCTAATTATCCTAACTATATTTAAGTGAGTATATATATATATATATATATATATATATATATATATATATAATCGGTTTATACGGAATGTATTCCAATAACCAACAGTTATTATTCTTAAAAGAATGCTGAATACAAAGTAGACCAGATATAATTATTTATTTCAAAAATAATAACATAAATATGTTAGAAAATCACTACAAAAATACCCATTTTGTTTCAACCCCTCTGGTGTCTTATCAAGTGATGATGTTGAATGTAAAATAAAGCGTTTAAAAATTTCAAATTAATTAACGATCCTTCGCATTGAGTGTGTGTGTGTGTGTGTATCTGCTCATGCGTGTTTCTGTATGTCGCATTATGTATTTCTTTCATATTGTTTACAAGCCTTTGAGAGGTTATATTCTTTCAATAACCTAATTTTTATTAATTTTATACATAAAAATGGCGAGTCCATTGCTGCCAAATAAGTTGCGCCATTTTCGTATTTGCTTTACATTGAATAAGTTAAGTCAGACCTTTCCTTTCCTCATAAAAAGGACGCATCAAAAGTACACTCCGTGTCCGAACATATTGTACATTTTATATTACTTTAAAATTAAAAAGCGGCTGTTTTTGACTAACTTGAAATCTTTTACTGACGTTCCAAATACCGAGTAATTTGCATAGTATATAAATAATTTAAAATGAAGAGTGTTGTACGCCAAATCCTCGCACACACACATATACTCATATTACGTTTCTCTCTGCGATATTTTCTTTTAGATATGTGGGTGATATCGGTTTTCCACATCTTCTCTTTTTGATCTGAACAAATCTATTTTATGAATTAATATTGTTTATGTGCTCGTCTACCATTTTCTGATAATCAATTAGTACAAAGCACTTTCGGCTTTTTAAATCAATTCCCCTCAAGCAAGTTGATAATGCCACTAAGATGCAAAAAGCTACTAGGTGTTAAAAGCAATGAAAAATCTTTAGCTGGAAAGTTATACCAAATCCTAAACAGGGGATAAACCTCTACTCCTTTCCAAAAGACTGGGGAGGATTGTGAACCGGGTATTAGTCGACCCTACCAACTCGTATTGAGAAGAAAAATAAATCATAAATATATAATAATTAAATAAATTTTCAGAGTTCAGGCGGAGACTTTTGAAATATGGTGTTGTAGTAGATGTAATAAGGAAACAGAAATTGAAATTCAAACAGGAAACAAGTAATAACCCTCTAGTCCTGTACAAAAAAACAGAAGCAGTATGCAAACCGGGCGATATGCAGACCTATCTTCTCCTACTGATGGCTTCGTGCGTTCAGTGGGTATTACTCTAATTTTCGTTCCTTGTTATCCATCCCAAAATGTAGGCTCTTTATATCATATATTTCGGAGATATTTAGTTGTTGCTATTTTCCTTTACGAAGGATGTATCACATGTTTTTGGTATGCTATTCTCAACATTTTTCAGTAGAGCAATATCGCTATCAAATCTTTTAAATTTATCGTGATGAAAATTACCTGTATTTGCTGCCATTTACGAAGGCATTGTTTTATTCAAACCAACTGTAATAGATTCATTCTAAAGGAGAAAGAAAATGAGTTTGCCGAACATACTGTTCTGTAGCTGTTCTGAATTTCACATTTAAAATTATTGGCCCCCAAAACATTTTCTTTCGCGATTATTGATTCATGATAAAAGCCCTGAAATAAAATATACAATTTTCTGATCTTGCTAAAGCATGATAAAAAGTATAGATCCCAAAAGTTTGTAAATAAAATGGATACACACGATCTACTCATTGCGCTAACAGGAAACTAAATAATAAAAAATGAATTTCTTGCAAGCATTCTTAAATCCTTCTCTCTCTCTCTCTCCCTCTCTCTCTCTCTCTCTCTCTCTCTCTCTCTCTCTCTTTAAAACGATTCATCAAGTGGGGAATCAAGATGTTACTACAAAAGGGTTTTCCTTTTTTACATTGAAACAAAAATGTATAATTTTGTAGTGGATATGTGCATGTTCTAATGTAACACTGCATAATATAAATATATATATATATATATATATATATATATATATATATATATATTGAGACATTTTTATGTTTATACATTCTTTTTATAGATGCAAATATTTAAGAAAATGCTCTGTTTATTCACTATTTACCGGCCTGAATATCCGAGAAATTATCATAGAAAATATTCGTCCGCCGACGAATAGTTGCAGTATAAACCAGAGATGAGCACTATAGGTACTGAGACAACAGAAACGTGGCTGAGTGAGCGTCTGCATATATGGATTGCCTAGCCGCCCTATTATACGGCTACCTCGAATGCGAGTGGTCAGCTATCATATATATATATATATATATATATATATATATATATATATATATATATATATCAGAGTGTAGAAGAACGAACAGTAAGATCCCCGCATTCAGAACATCAATAATTTACAAACAGTGCTCAATACAAAAAACCGTAATATTATTTATTTATTTCTTATGCAGTGTTACATTAGAACATGCACATATCCACTAAAAACTGTACATTTTTTTTAATTCAAAAAAGGAAAGCCTTTTTAGAACTCTCACCTGATTTCCCACCTGATGAGGCGTCTAAAAAAGATTTTTTTCTTTTTTTGACGTTGAAACAAAAATGTACAATTTATAGTGGATATGTGCATGTACTAATGTAACACTGCATCGTCTTTTGAACATTTAATACTGATTTTGGTACAGTATACAGTATTTTTGTCAAGCCCCTCACTAGCAGCAGTGATTAGGTAAAAGCACCTAAGGCTATATGACGGTTCTATTATAGGATAACGGAACCGTCATATAGCCTTATGTGCTGCAACTATGCTGAGCTGACCTTAGACATTGATAGAGAAAGACAGACTTAATAAAATTTATATATATATATATATATATATATATATATATATATATATATATATATATAAAATGTGCCACTTAGTTGATATCCTATTAAGCAGCTCGACTCGTAGAAAAAAATTTGTGTAAATGTTTGGACCAGTCGTCATGGGAAAATATCAATTTTCAAGTTTTCCTTATTTTTATATAACGCTAAAAAAATAATTCGCATACTTTCATATTATCTATATTTTGTTTGCATCTGTTTAGTTTTGTTTAGCTTGGTATGTTTTACGGCATATCAACGTCAATGTGTTATGTAATGCCAACAAAATTTTCATTGATGGTAATATTTTTTTTCAAAAATCTATTTCTGGTAATATTTCCCCTTCAAAAATCTATTACTGGTCAGAATTTTCCTTCAAAAAATATATTGCTGGTAATATTTGTTTTTCATAAATGTATTATTGTTGGTAATAATTTTTTTAATTATTATTTCTGATATTAAAACCTATTTTTACACTTTCATAGAGTTTTGACCCAGTTTGGGGGTTAACTATTTGCCCATAGCTGGGACCATAACAGGTGCTAATAACCCGGGTCAGTGTGGACCTGGGAAGACCAGCAATTAAGAGGTGGCTCCACGCTCCTCAAAACCTCCTGATCAGGGGCCTTGCTGATGGACGTAGTTTATCTTCTTACCCAGGATACGGATTTAGTTTATCGTCATACCCAGGACGGTGTGTGCATCTGTGTGGATGTGTGTGTGTGCATTTGTGTATGGCTGTTCACGTGAGCGTATGTTTACATGCGTTGCATGTCGTGGTAATTACTCCTTTTCATAATATTTCTGTCACGTTATACTGTTTGCTTTAGCTCGTCCCTTTACCAATTCTTGTTGCCATCATTACCATTATTCTTAACCTGCAATCGATTTACTCGGATTTATAAAGTCGGTTAATCGCAGTTTCTCCTTGCTTCTTTTGACTTAAGTACTTCCTGAAAATTTTACAATCTCCAAGTCTTCTTCCCTGATTCATTTGTCGCAAATATCTCATATATCTCTTTCTGGTTGTTAACTGCATTACGTTTTCCGTTGTCTGTAACTAAGTTAACCGAATACTGACGTCCCCAATTTGTAGCTCACAAATTAAGGGGTCTCTTTTGCTTACAACTATGTTTTCTTACAGATGATGACTACACATAAATATATATATATATATATTTCCTCACTATTCCGAACCGCATATATCAAATTACAGGGATGGGTTTTAGTCTTATATTTTTATTTTAAATTATTTTCTTGAAAATATCGTCTACATTTCCTTCGATGATTCTTTTAATAATATTCGACACATTTTCCTAGATTCTATCTTGACACCTATAACGTACATGTCTATTCCGAATCCTACTTCTCTCCTAACGCTAATTACTCTGATCAACCAGGAAAAGAACTTTCTCCTGTCGACACCTGATCGCTTATCGCATATACGTACACACACACACACACACACACACATATATATATATATATATATATATATATATATATGTCGCTACAAGACATGATCTCCTCGTTAGGCCTTCTAATTCAATAGTTTTCAAGGTTGTACACACCCTTCTTTACAATCACAATTATCTTAGATATAATCGATCCTAATGGATGATGGATCTCTCCGGTGATGGTAATTGTAAACACTGTTAATAAATTCATGAAGCTTACTATGAATTAGTGGCAACGTGTGGGTCTCAGTTAATCATAGCCAGAGACTGACAGCTGATCTCTCGCTACTGACCTTTTTCGCACTGTTAAAGTGTGTATGCGTGGAGGTGTGTGAATATCTAGTTTGCGTCGTTCAATAACTCCCAAATCAAGCTAGAGATGCTTAATCATTACAAAGCAGAAGACAGGGTTTTCTCAAGCCATTATGAACGGTTGTACTCATAATGAGATTCCTTGCCTGAACGTCTCTTATGATTCACGTTCAAACCAGACGTCAATTTGAACTTGTATAGTTGTAACGCCACGAAAGATACTAGCACAATGGTTCGTCCCTTGTACCATTCTTAAAAGTACCTAACTCTTTTTGACATGTTCTCTCTGTAAAAGAGTCAGATCAGATGAGAACTGAAGCATTACTGGCATATACCTGGGTATTACTGCTATATTTAAGAAAGCGTTATAAGGACTCCCTCAAGAAGTCCCTCGGTATCTACCACTTTGACCATCACCAGTGCTCGACACTTGCTGTTGACAGTCAAGCCTGGCTCCGTACCGTCCACCAGACCGTCTCCACCTAAGAGGACTATCGTAGGGCCAACATGAAGGAGAAACATCGCGGGAGGAAGGACGGGGAAGCTTCAGTAGCTATTCCAGTCCAAACTTTTAATTGCATTCGCTGCGGTCGGACTTGCCTGCCTCGCATCGGACTGATTGGCCATCAGAGTGTCTGCAGTCGATATGAACAGCCCACTTCATAAATATTCGTTCATGAAGCCAAGCTAAGATGACTGCTATATTTAGGATGGTATTGTCCAATCATCCCGGTCCATCCTTGAAAGAATTCAATGGATTTTTGTGTGCCTTTGTGGGTGATATATTATATTCCAGCCAACCTATTAACCTTCTGCTCAACACAAACTTCAAGTGGATCTTGAATAATCAAAACTGTTGCATTACGGAAAAGATTCCTGATATTTCCCTGTTCACTAGTATATTTACGAAAACTATTCAAGTCGAATGTCTAATGTTATCTATACTTCATATTATAATACGCAATTCCTTCTCCCCTACTGTAATGTAAGCCGTTCCAACAAATATAGTATCTCTTCGTCTTGAATGGCTATTGGGGATCGTATTTGATGAATATTATCTACCTAAAACTCTAGAAATAGAAAAGTATATATAGTGTGAGAGTGCTTTTGAATTATCTTCTAAGAAACGTTCAATCGCTTGCCTCATTTGCATATGAATGGTATTCTATTATTTGCGACCAACTATTAGACATTAAATGCAACAAGATAAAAAAAATAAATGTACAAATATTAAAGTTGAAAGCATAGATGAAGACTACAAACATGACTAATAATTTAACTGTACGCCACCTGTCACGTGTTAGGTTTTAGAATCTTTCATCGTGTCAACAAAAGAATTCTTCCGAAAACCAGACAGCGAAATAAGAGACATGAAAATTTCGTTAGAAACAAAGAAAAGAATACTGAACTGATCTGTAGTATCATTCCTCTTGTAGGTCAGTGATTGCTTGTCATTTCCTTACAGATGAAGAGGAAACTTGAGAAATCGGAAATGTTATTCTCATAGAATGATACCGAGAATACAATGAACGGATCACATAAGCAACGAGAAAGTTTGAAGTGAATATGGAACAGAAGAAGAATGACGGGCGGAGATGACATACTCTGCTTCAAATTTTATGGCTTTCTGATTCGTGTTACCCGGCAGCCCGATGTGAACACCAAAAAGGCAAAAATAAAAATAAGAAGTTGGCCATTGCACAGGAACTCAGGGCATCATATACGGCTGACAAAAAAAACGAATCCCCTTAAAAATAAATAAATACAAAGAGAGCTAACGACAAACGTTGCCACCAAACAAGAAACATGAAAAAGAGATGATGATGAGTAATGATCCTCCACTTTTGCTTTTAAGAACGCCGCGCATAACATTGTAACAAAATTGTCAAAACTGTCAAGACTAACGTGACCACGAATAACCTCGGTCAACCACTCCAACATATGTATCGACTCCAGGCTCTACCAACGCTACCTTTTAACCAAGTCGTATCGATTGCACACAGGGAGACGATCAGTTCCCAACCCTTGTCTCGGCATTACAAAGAATGTTATATTAAAAATAATTGTCTTCTTTTCATTTCGCATCACAGGCTATATTGTTTTGTTTTTTGTTTCGTTTTTTTCAGGTTATCATAAGCGTGTTTATGATAGAGGGTATCAGCGATTAACATATCTAAATAGCTTTTGTTAATGATGTCAAAACAGGGACTTAGAGGGAACATAAACAGAAAACCTATTCTTAAAGGCTTCAAGGATAAGGGATCGTGAAAATTTATGATCGATCATATCCTGATAGAACACAGCATACATAATGTTGTTCCATATTTATTTACTTATATACGTCTGCTTCATACGCATCTATCTATCTATCTATCTATTTCAGTCCCTATCTAACTTTAAATTTATCTATCATATATCAGTCTCTTCATATCTGTCTATCAGACGTTGTTCAGATGTGTTTCAATTTGGTCAGATGTATCTATCTAACTCTCTCTCTCTTTCTCTCTCTCTCTCTCTCCCTATATATATATATATATATATATATATATATATATATATATATATATATATAACAAAAACAGTTAGTGGGACCAACCGATTGCTTGACAAAACATAATCTCTAACCCAGATACATTCTTGAATAAAGAAGACAATATTGAAAAAATCAAGAGAAAAAAGGCCAGAAAGTAAAATTATCTACTCTGTAATATGCTCGAAGCCTAGATTGCCTAGACCAAGTAAAAAAAAAACACTTATCACCATTAAAACTTATGAAAGGGTGGCCCTAGTCCTGACTCGAGTTGCACGCAACGGGATCTTCAGCAGACATGAACGCAAATGAAAGAAGGGCGGCGGCTTTATATAACCTGCTATCACTCTAAAACCTCATGATAAAAAATAATAATTTCATAAAAATAATTTCATTAAAAAATTTCGTTAAAAAAAACAAAAAAAAAACACGTTAATAATCAGAGCTACACAGACGTAAAAAAAAAACAGGCAATAAAAAAACCTCCTGTGTGTGGGCTAAATTACTAATAGTTGTACATCCGGATCAGATTCAGTAGAAAAGGAAAAAAATCACCAATAGACCATTAAGCTAGACCTGTGGTAAAGGACATAAAAAGTGTCCTATATATTTCAATCTCTTCATAATTATCTTTCTATTTATCTATCAATCTATCTATCTATTTAGTTCTCTATGCATCTATTATAGTTTGTTAAGATTTACTTCAATTTTGTCAGGTCTGTCTATCAGTCTATTTAGCTCAGCTTCTTGAATATATATTTAAGCATCTATCTTTGTGTTTCATTCTATTCAATATCTATCTAGCTATCTCGGCTTCTAAAATATATATATATATTTACCTATATGTTTATTTCAGTCTGTTCAATATCTATCTATCCATCTATCTATCTATCTATCACAATTTGTTCAGATGTATTTCAATTTGATCAGATCTATCTATATATCTATTTATCAATCTATCTATTTATCTGTCTGTTTGTCTGTCTGTCTATCTATCTATCTATCTATCTCAACCTGTTCATTATCTATCTGTCTGTCTATCTCAACCTGTTTATTATCTATCTATCTATCTATCTATCTATCTATCTATCTATCTCAACCTGTTCATTATCTATCTGTCTGTCTATATCAACCTGTTTATTATCTATCTATCTATCTATCTATCTATCTATCTATCTATCTATCTCAGTCTGTCCATTATCTATCAGTCTTAACATATCCACTTTTCTCACTTCATGTCCTTTGTATAATTTTTAGCGGAAATGTCTCTAAAGTAGTTGTATGAGTATTTGATTTTTAATTGAGCCCATTTGTCGGCTTTCGAGAAAGGTTTAAAAATGAAAATCCATTAACCTTTCTTTTCTTCCATTTGCTTTTTGTTCGTTTACCCTTCTTCACTTTAAGTCTATATTACAGTCTCGATTTTCGGTGTGCATTGAAAAACAAATTCTGCGTCTATTTTTATTAACGCCTTTGTATTGAACACCATCTCATTTCATCGTTGGAAAAAAAAAGATTAAATAATTAATCAACAATATGTAACAGTCACAGCTGAGATAAAATAAAGAACACCTGTCTCGTTTCTCAAGTGTTATTCTAAAATTTACAGATCGATTTTTGATATATATATATATATGAAAGAATTCTAGCGAGGTAGTTATCAACTTTGGATAATTCTTGATGAAAAATACCAGGTGACTAAAAGTTGTTTGAAGACAGGAATTGATTAAGTTCCAAGTTGCAACCTATTATGAAGAATTCATTTTAAATGTTTACAGACGGTAGAACCTTGTGTGGAAATGACTAATAAGTTGCGTCACAATATATATGTCCAATTTACACCATGTGTGTATATTCAATGAAGTCCCTCTAGAAAATTAATGTTTACATCTTGGCACACTCACACACACACACACACATATATATATATATATATATATATATATATATATATATATATATATATATATATAATAGATAGAAAATACAAAATTTATGAGGCATTTTTAAAAAAAAGCTAAAAAGAACGGTTTCTCAGGTTATTTTTTTTTTTTTACTTTTTTTAGCTTATTCTTTCAAAAGATGCCTTAAAAATTTTGTCTTTTACTATCTGTTATTAAATTTTGTACCACAAAAATTTTTTTTAAATATATATATATATATATATATATATATATATATATATATATATATATATATATATATATTATTTACATTATTCGGACTATTGTCCTCATCTTTGTCGCCATATGAGGACAATAGTCCGAATAATGTAAATGATGTACATAATACCTCCTCTCAGAAATATAGACATATCTATCTATCTATTTCTATATACACACACACACACACACACACACACACACATATATATATATATATATATATATATATATATATATATATATATATATATATATATATATATGTATGTATATTAATAAAAAGAAAGAAGAAAGAACAGTAAGATATATAATCCGGTGTTCTTATAGATATTTTTATTTTTACAAAATAGTGCTCAATGTAAATTTACAGAGCATTAATATTATATATATGTGGTGGGGAGCGCCTATCTAAGTATAGATTAATTTTCTAGACTTATCCTTGATGTTGCACAAAGCCGAAAGTATGAGACATCCTGTGAGGATCGATTTCAATATTCATTCGTAATTATTCTGGCAAGACACGCTTTCTAACCGTTACCCCACGTTGAGGTACCGAGTGCCTATATAAGTATATATATACTGGACTCATTTGTAGAGAAAGCAACTCAGTTGACCGTAGAAGCAAAACTGTCCAAATCGCGTAACAGCATAGGATAAATGTCCATCTCATAAAATGTTTAATATCTAAAAATCATTAAATTATTTGAGATTCTTTTTTTCAGGTTTTCAAATAAGACATTTAACCATGTTGACATCATTTATCGGAAGAATCACTGAAAATCCCTTCCAGATATTCAGTTAGAATGAGAACAATTTAAAATCATTTTGTATCACTATGTCTTTCCAAGTGAGCAATGGTGAGAGGAAAAAAGATAATTCAAGCCTTCAGTAATGGTACCAACATTCATACTTTGGCTTCCATCTTCAAAATCCATTCAAGAACCGTTATGAGAACGGTGAATAAGTTTAAAAACGAGGGAACAGCTGAGAGGAAATCCTGATCAGGAGGTCACAGCAGGAAGTAAGATAATCACTTCAGCTTAGAGCTAAAGAGATCAATTAGAAAAGATCCAGCTCAATCCATGAGATGTTTTGGCAGGTGTGAGAGGAGTTTCAGCTATGACAGTCCAAGCAGCAGTGAAAAACGACTTGGATATGAAATCGTACGTGAAACGTGTGAGGCAACTTCTTACTCCAGGAAATAAAATTAGAAGATTAGAGAGGGCAAAGATAATCGTGAATAAGTTGGAAAATGATCCTGGAATATATATATATATATATATATATATATATATATATATATATATATATATATATATATAAGATTAAATAATTAATCAACAATATTTAACAGTTACAGCTGAGATAAAATAAAGAACACCTGTCTCGTTTCTCAAGTGTTATTTTAAAATTTACAGATCGATTTTTGATATATATATATATATAAGAATTCTAGCGAGGTAGTTATCAACTTTGGATAATTCTTTAGGAAAAATACCAGGTGACTAAAAGTTCTTTCAATTCTTCATGAGCTTCTGATCCTTAGCTATGACTAATTAATGATGGCTATGTTATTTTCGTTTATGATTGATTTCATCACGATATTTCCGTTTAGTCTGGAGAGTAATTATACATTCTTATGGCTCAAAGTAGAAACCAATGGTGTTATAAAAACGTCGGAGAATTTTTTTGTGGCATTTTAAGTAACAGAGTATATATAAAAGCAAGCACTCCGCACGGATTCCGATCCAGTTCGTAAATCCGCATATCCCTGCTATGAGATTGTCAGAGGATAAGATGGGGTTTTGTCGACTTACGGTCACATTTTTTACGATTTAAATCGACTATACTTAAATTCGAACCCAGGTCTCATGATCAGAATTCGAACTGTGTAACCACCCAAATACGTAAATTTATTCGTCGAGTTCATAAAGATAACGATGATGATTCCAGAATATCAATGAGGGCATTCGCCAAAAACAAAAAAATCAAAAATCAAAAAAAAATCAGATCTGACTTCGAAAACCGCGGTGTGCAGAAAAAGGTGTATGTACTGAGCAGAGGCCGATTCATTTTTTGCATAGACGCAGAGAAATCTTTTGATTCGAGTTATGCTAAAATTAAAAAAAAAAAAAACTCTCACAAATGGCATGTTTCGACTCATCTCTCAAGTAAAAAACTACGACCTTGACCTTGTCTAACACGAGAAATAACAGATGCTTATAGGCAGATTCTGCTGAGGTTCCAGTAACTGAGATAATTTTAGGAGTGATGAGCAAAAAAAAAAAAAAAAAAAAAAGGTCATGCCATGATATATTTCCACAGAGTCTTAGAACTAATGCTGATAGACATTTCGGATCGCTGGAGAGAATTCTTAATCTCTGGATAAATGAATTACGCAGGGGACGCTCCTACGTTTTCAGTGATATTCCACAACCTTACCAATTCCGCATAATTCAAGATGAATATGAGACGAAGTTTGCGATGAGGTAACACCAAATCTGTTGCCTCTAAAACTTTTCAGAATTAAATCTTATACACTACACTGTTTGAAGCGTTATGGAAAGGGTAACTAACTATCATCATCGCAATACCATAGCTTCAGTGAAGGTTGTCTGAGTGAGGGCCGAAATAAAGAAAATTTAGTGCAGGCATGTGAAAGATTCTAGTCCAATGTTGAAGTTCCATAGAAGCTGAAAGCTGATTCATAGACGAATCTCATAAGACATCTTAAAAGAAAATGTACCTAATTTTCGATTAAATTGCATCTGTTTTTAACTAAATTAGAGTTCTGTGTGAGAATAAAACTTAAGGCTACACCATGAACTGACACCGGATGTAACGCAGACCAAGTATAATTTTCCGTGTCCGACTGCGCTATGCAATCATCATTTTCGGAAGATGCGTATGTCGAAAAATATATCACCGAAAGTATTGCAATTAAAAAGGTTCCGTATGGTAACGTTAACTAGCTGTCTCCTTATAAGGAAACATTTGCTATTTATTATGATATTATTTTATGTCGAAATTTATAAAATCCTTCTCTCAGATTAAATCTTTCAAGAAAATAAGTTTCCCTCTTTGCATAACTGATATTTTATTGAACCCTTGTTATGGGATTTCCTGGTAACAATGTCAGCTTCATAATAAAGATATGTTCCTCTCTTTCTTGTCTCATCTTTTCCCGGCCGCTGATGGCTGGTTGCTTTTGTTCTGAGATAGATGAGACATCAACCAAAGGGAACTTTAAATGTTAATTATTTTTATTCAACACATGCACCTTTCTAAGTAGCCACTAAGGTTGTTCTCTCAACCCCACTAGGGAGCAATGTCTCAGAAACGAAATAATAAGTCTACATTTTCGACCTTTAAAACTTAACTCACTAAAATTCCTTACTACATACAACATTCCCACGCTAGTTTTAGCCAATCAAAAACAACATGCGTGTTTTCATGTCTGTGACCTCAAAGATCAAATTGAGGAAGTTTTAGGAGAAATACAGTTCTTCAAAAAAATATTAGCCTATTAAACTATTATTTAATACGGAGAAATATCGCTCTTTTTTACTATTTATGTGCGCTTCTTTCCTGACGTTTTGTCCGATATAGTGTGGAACATCAATATCTTGATAATGTCATTTTTTTTCAAGCTTTCTATCCATTTTAGCTGTTGCTGCTCTTGAAAATCCTCAAATGATGCGTTTTCATTCAACTGGCATATATATATATATATATATATATATATATATATATATATATATATATATATATATATGTGTGTGTGTGTGTGTGTGTGTGTGTGTGTGTGTAAAAGTGAACATAGAAGTCAACACTTAGAGGCGACAGTCTGTTTCATGCTATATGCAATCGTCAGGCCACATGTGCTGTTATTTTTCTCGCCTATTTTTATATATATACGGGTCAGTGGTGCATTGTGGGTAGTCTATTATGGCGGTTATTTTACCGGAAGTCATTTATTTATTTATTTGCGTTAAATTATTTTGGTTGTTTTTATTTATTTTTTGTTTCTTATTTTATTTATTTATTTATTTAATCGGTGTTTTTTATTAACGTGTAAAAAAAAAAAAATATATATCACTTATTTAATAGTTTTGTTTTCGTTTGAGAATTTAATTAAAACTATTTTTTATTCGATTTTGGGGTTGATTATTGTAGTTTGTTCTAACTATTATTTTGGCAGGAACAGATTTTAATTTGTGTTTATTTGGTTTGATTATCTTTATTTGTTTTTGACAATTTATTTTATAATTTCTCTTTTCGGTTTTCGATTTTTAAGTAACGTAGTATTTATTTATTTATTTATTATTATTATTATTATTATTATTATTATTATTATTATTTTATTTTTATTTTTATTTATTTATTTTTTTATCGTTATATAATAGTTATAGGTATTTTTTTCGTCCGATTTTTTGGTTCGATTTTTTAGTCTAACTAATATTTTGTTCATAATGGTTTGCTAATTTGTTTATTATTTACTTTATTTATTTGGGTTCTTTTTTGATTTTTTTTGTTATTATTATTTTTCTATTTCGTCTATTCTAACAGGTGTGATTTGGTAATTTGTTTGGATTATTTAATTTTGATTATTTTCTTGTTATTTTGTTTATTTATTTGTTTTTATTTTATTTTTCCCGTTTTCAATTTTTAAGTAACGTAGTAAAAAATTGTTTTCATGTATGCATTATGAGATGAGCTCGGATCTTTTATTTAATAATTTATTTTGTTCTGGGAAAGTAATGATAGCTATTTTTTCCTCCAAGTAAAGTTAGCAAGTTTTTGATTGATTGTTGCAGGCTGATGATCTTTTCCTTATTTTCCAAGATATTTTTAGTCTGATGTGCGTTTTGTTTTTAATTTCCCAGATATACTTAGAAAGCATTGTACCTTCGCATATTTACTATTTGTGAAAAATGTTTTGTGTGTATAATTTCTTTGTTCCAGGGTCCTTCAGTTACTCCTATGTATAATTTTTCTTCATTATCTGGTGATTTTATCGTGGTTTGGTATATTACGTTGTTTTGTAACTAATTTCCGTTTAAGGGACATTCGTTCATTATTCTGCTGTTGCACGTTGGTTTAATTTGTTAGTGTGTTTGTTGATAATTTTCCTGTTGTAATTTTTTATTATTTGTGCCATGTTCTCGGTGCATCTGTAGCTGATTTTTACTGTGTTTTTGTTGAATATTTTGTGTAGGGCGCTTGATTCCGGGAAGTGTTTGCGTAAGAGTTTGAGGAATATATATTTCTTCATATATATATATATATATATATATATATATATATATATATATATATATATATATATATATATATAGACTTGAAACGCATGTATCTACGTTAACGTTTGAAGTAATAAAAATTATGGTATTAAAAATAAATTCATTAAATCTTTAGAAATCGCTTTCGAATAAGTCTGAAAGAGCATATCTCAAACGGGGAAAATGGAAACAGACTCACCTGTGATGTTACCTGTAGCCGAGCGGTGTGAAGCAAACAGGACCAAATGGTGATTTCTCCTATAAAGGTGGGAACAGCTTCGAAACTGGCCGGAGATCAAATTTATTTTAATTAGTTTTATCCAGTGCGCTGGGCTTTAGACGTAATAAACACTGTTTAAAAAAAAAACAAAACAAGGTGTCTATTTCAAACACGGTTATCCCCTAAAATGCCCTTTGAAGTTATATTAATATCTGTAATGCTATATTTTTAAATTAAAGATGTGGTGTATGTGTTCATACTTTGTATACAATTAATATAGGCCTAATCATCGTGGGAGTCCATCTATGTTCACACATACACACACTGACACACACACACATGTGTGTGTTTGTGGCGTGCTGTCTTCATTATCCTTTTTTTTTATTTTTTTTATTTTTTATTTTATGTTTTGGTATGTATCAATTTGTTTCTTCATTTTCTGCGAAAAAATTACAAAGATATTCATCAGAGTGAAGTCTTTCCACTTGAACGAATCGAAAATGACCTTCTATTCCACTTTCTCTCTAATCTGAATCTATCATCAATAACATTGATCAGGGTAACGAAGTTAGTCATTTTTCCATTAATTCCTGTTTTCGCCGAGACTTGATCAATTTTCCGCAAAATTAGATGACATAGATTAGAATTATTTCTGTAAGGAAAAACACTTATAGCCCGTATCATCGTTGTTACACAACGTCCATTGTCTTAATTACATCCCGACGAATCGTAATGAAAATTTCTTCGATGTACGCCCACAATCAATCAAAAACATCCCTGAACACACATACACATACACATACACATAGCACGGTGGAGTAGTGGATAGCAGCTCGGTTTGAGGAATCGGAGAACCGAGTTCGAATTCCAGTCGAATCCATTACATGCTAATAGCCTTCGCGAAGGCATTAATCCTATTCCAGCTATGGGTAAATATATGGAGAGACTGATGGCAACTGGTCTAGAAGGATATATATATATATATATATATATATATATATATATATATATATATATATATATATATATATATATATATATATATATATATAATATATAAATATATAAATATAAATAAAAAGAGAGTGAGAAATCTAAGGGCCGCCGAGAGCTCTTCTAGCACAGATTCAAGGATTTGAGTAGGCTAGTGCTGTTCAGATTGTTGATCATTCTAGGTAGCACTCTCTCTCTCCCAGTAACTCTAAGGTCTGCTCAGCCTAGTTGCTGTATAAACCACAGCTTGGCTCTGTGGGTGTTAAACAAACACAAATGTGCCTGAGCGAGAGTCTGCAATAGGGATTGTCTAGCCGCAACAGTAGTTGGGTATCCTCGAATATAAAAAAATAAAAATATGAATCCTTCGCTACATAAGTGTTCTCATGTTTTAAATTCGAGAGCCGAAACCATCAAAATAATTATTAAAATTAAGTTGTATTGAGGTCTTTAATCCCGTTTCATCTTCAAGCGAAACTTTAGGAATAAGCTATCTCTTGGTTTACGTTTGTTTTTAGGCATAGTCCGTTATAACATTCGTTATTGTGGGAGTGACTAGGCTAGTTTTCTTCGTTAAGTGGTCAGAGAGTTAATTCTTATCTATAGATTCATCATCTCGTTTTTGAAACATGAGAACTCTTATGTAGCGAAGGAATCATATTTTTAAACAAAAAATATTATAATAAAGCTCTACTTTTGTATGGAGCACTGTCTTCTTAAAAATAAAAACAAAAATACTAAGGAACTCCGGATTATGCACCCAACGTGTTCTTTTCTATTTTCTGCGTACCTGCGTACTTACATATATATATATATATATATATATATATATATATATATATATATATATTCACGAATGAATATGTTTGTGTGCGTGTGAGCAGCAAATTCCAATTGAATGTTTAATGTAATAAAATACATTATGATTCATTACATAAATGATTTTGTTTGGAATATAATCTGATACATTATTATTGTTTATACCGACTTATAATCATAATATTCCGGCAGCTATACACTCCGGCCTTCTACAGACCCTGCACAAATATATTTTGGAAAAAAAGCAAATCTGGAAGAACATTGAAAAGCAATAGCAATAGATGTGAGAAGATGGAATCCGGCATGGCTGATCTTGTATGGAGGAAAACGGGAAGTCATCAACCCCCGTGGAATGACGTGAAAATACTGTACTAAAAAGAACACTTGTCGGTTAGACCCCTGAAAGAATTAGCGCATATGCTAGACTGCAAGGACCTCCTTCATGGAACTGGCATTTAAATAAATACGATATCCGTGCTAAATCGTAACAAGTCTTCAACGGCAGCAGAAGCTTTAACAAAGAAGAAAAAGCTTCAATGATTTCAGTCAAACATGACAGGCACCAACAACACTCATTAGCATGACGATCAAGTTTAAGGGTCCAAGTTCTCCATAAAAGAATTGTCCCCCAGGACAATAGACTATAGTGAAGCTTTTTTCAACCATGTTGACCTTGCATAACCCTTAAAATAAATTACATGTCTCAATGAACCCGTGGGCAAAAACAAAATGATATAACATATCTTTCTCATTTTATTTTCATCGTAGTCCACGTGGTAAATATCATTGTATATATTTTTCAATAACTGATTTAAGGAAAAAATTAATACTTATTTGTCAAAAATTTTTGGTAATACTAAATAAAATACATACAGTTCGTTTATAATCCGGGAGTTTTCATTCACATAAAAAAATTCTAAACTCAAACGTAAAAACTAACCATAAGTAAACAATATCATATACCTATAATATAAATGTACGGTGGAGTAATGGATAGCGGCTAGGGATGTGAAATGAAATTCCAGTCGAATCCATTACATTCACTTACGTACTAATACCCTTGGAAAAAAGTGTGAATCCTCTTCTTCTCCCTCCGGCTATGTGTAAATAGCAGGACAAATTGGATTCTATAGCCTTGTATGGCAACCGGTCTAGGAGAAGGACAACTCTTTGATACACGGAGTGGAACCCCTTTGTGCTACCTTCCGGCAACTCCCGCAGCTATTGGTTTATTCTCTCCTTTGGACCCTGCTAGCAAGTCCGAGAGGGGGAACGAGACGTCCGGGCAGCCCTAGTTCTCCATATATCCCGCCATATATCACCGCGCTACTCCATCGTTTCTCGAGACGGACGGATGACGACGATAATATACATGTAAACAGAAAGAAAACAGATAGATGCTGCATCAGTTTTTTTTTTTTTTTTTGTATTCTTTACTGGCAATGTTAAAAAGACATTAGGCAAATCAATCAAAATGTCCTGTAAACCAAGAAATATGCTTCTCTAATATGAAGCTTCTGCTTGTCCTTTACTACACAAATACTTAATTTGAGTTCGAACTTTAGAGAAACACACATAGATTTCATTCTCAATTGAGATGAGACGATTTCTGCCTTTGCTCTTTATACTTGTTAAATAAAATGAAGGTGGTTTCACACTGCCGCCGTACAGACATCACTAAATATATTCCCAATGATTGTTATTTTTTTTATATCGTTTTATTACGTATATGAAATTGCATTAGCTTATCTCACCTGTTCTAACGGCACCCTTGAGAACATTTTGCAGATATTTAGTGTTCCGGGGTACCCCGGTTGAGAAACGCTGGCCTAGTGGATTAAACCGTTGGTTCGTGAATTTGATAACATAGTAATTGTGAATTCAGTCCCTGGGCCGGAAGGAAAACAGAGCAAGGAATAACTGGGCAGTACAAAAATTGAAAGAGATAAATCTAGATATAACCAATGGAACGAGATTCCGGCGGAAACGGGTCCAGTTCGGAGTTCCTTGATCGACATACAACTGAGGAAGACCGTTGGAACCAGAAAACGAAATATTGTGCTAACAAAACCAAAGCTGAAGACAATAGTCCGCATGAAAGACGTGTAAATAAACTTTTATATAGACTTTTTTTTTCCTTTGGGATATTCGGATAAGAATCCTTTCGGATTTTGTTGCATAGAGAAGTAATTGGATAGGACTTCCGTCTTACAATGGAATAAGAAGAATTAAATGTGATTCACACTACGGACGGGGCATGCTGGGATTTTGCTGGAAAAATCTGAAATTGTGCTACTAAAGATATACAGAAACATAGTTATTGGTATTTCTTTTATTTCCACAAAATAAATAATACCCATTGATCAGAAGAACCACGTCAGGCCGAAAATCGAGGACTGTAGCTGCTCAATCTACGCATTTCACTATCGATAGTGTTCAAAAGCTTGGCAAATTATTTTCCACACGACAACGCCTTTCTCACACCCGAGACGTTGCAATCCTCTCGATTTTGTATCGTTATTTTCATGCAAAGTGTTGAGAATACCTACGTTCTTTAGTTGCTGCTGTTCTAGCTTCGCAGCTAAGACCAGCCATGCCACACCCATTGAAGCGAACAACCCTCATTTACTTTGCATTCTTTTGCTGAAATGTAAGAACAACTTCCCATGAACCACTGCCTTGTGGAACCGTCTTCCAAGACAATGCGTCACCTATCGCTATAATCTTATCCTGTTCAAGTATCAGGTTAGCCGTTACGTCCCACACCTATCCACATGAGCTGTGTCACTTTTTCTGTAACCCTCTACCTCAGGCGGCACTCGGGCCTTGTCCTCATCATAAAACTTCGTCCTCCCTGTAGTTGGTCGGACCACCATTAACACTCCTTTTCCACACTGTTCGGCCCTGCTTTTCCAAATTGCTTGGTCGGTCCCTATATCCTCCATGTCCATTGTCCAGCCATGGTGTTTGCGAAAGTCAAACTGGTGAGAAGACAACTCAAGAAGGATGCCATAGAAGTAAAGATGTGATGACCTCCCGGCCTGAGTGGACAGCAAACTGCAATCCCTTTTGTTTGAGCTTAAGAGAAATTCGTCTCAGTTCTCTGTAAATTGTGTTAAGAGGGCCTTCTACAGGGTGACTTTGTTTGGTTTGCATGTGTTTTACGACATATCAACCTCTATGGCTTATTTAATGCTGACAAAATTTATATTGTTCGTAATATTTTTTTTTCAAAAATCTATTTCTGGTAATAGCTTCCCTTCAAAATATCTATTTCTGGAAATGTTCTTTTTTCAAAAAAAAAATATATATAGCTGGTAACATTTTTTTTTTTTTTAATGTATGGCTGGTAATATATATTTTTTTCCAGAAATATATTGCTGGTAATAATTTTTTTGCAAAAATGTTTTGCTGGTATTAAAACCTATTTTTACCCATTTTGACACTCGTTTGGCGGGTTATCTATTTGCCCATAACTGGGACCGTAACAGGCTCCACCACCCCGGGTCAGGGTGCACCTGGGAGCACCAGCAATTAAGAGGCGGTTCCACGCTCCTTAGAACTTGATCAGAGGCCTTGCTGTCAGATGGAGTTTACCATCTTACCCAGGACGTGGATGTAGTTAAGCGTCATACCCAGGACAGTGTACAGGTTGAACATTATTGAAAAAATAATGTAGGGCGATATAACATGAAAAAAGAAAAAAGATTGTAAACCACCGGCTGATACAGTTTACAATTTGAAAAAAAGTATAGTTATGAGATTATAGTAAAACATTGAATAACGTGAAAAACTTGGCAAGTGATCAACAGGAAGAAAAATTTCTTTTGAGATTGTCATAAAAAGAGACAAAAAGTGTAAAATTAGAATAGTCCCAAGCAAAAAAAGGCGGATTAACCATAAAGAATGTTTTTACTGCGAAAGTATACAGAAGAAATACAAGCATGAAAGAAACAAAACTATTTTCTTCATATGGAGGACACCAAGAGAAGCGTCAGATAGGTTAATAAGTCCATAATTTTTATTTAACTTTAAAGGTTAATAGGTCCATAATTTTTATTTAACTTTAAAGGTTAATAAGTCCATAATTTTTTTTTACTTTAAAGGTTAATACTTAATATAAAGCTCTATTAGTGGGGACATGAAATATGGCACAAGTTTGTATGAATTATCGAAAATACTCAACGAACAGGACTTAGAAGACACACTTTTGGATGGTAAAACCCTAAATTAGCTGAATTACACGTAACTGCCTAGCTGTGTCACTGAGCAAGTTCAGACATTTTTATAAAGGTAAGTAAAATTCAGGCGCTTTTCAAAGCGGATGGTGATTGCTGTTTCTTTGATGATATTTAATACAGAGCTAGATTATATAAATGCCTCTGTTTGTTCCAACGAGTGAACTCAGATCTCCCGGTGAAATCAACACTTGTTTAAGCAGCGTCTATATCCTCTATGTGGCATTTTCGAAGAAGACAAGGTGTGTATTATTGGAGAGTTTTCAATTCATTATCAGATAGTTTCGTAATTTGATTATCACGGCTGATCCATACATCTTTTTTTTTTGTTTTTGTTTTTGATAATTTTGTTTGATTTACCCTAAATAGCTAACGTAATGGGGGTCTGAAGATGGCCACAGGGTACTTAGCCGAAACGTTGTCCGTATAATGACATCTATAACACTAAAAGGTGAGATTAATAGATTGAACAAATCCAATAACTGATTTTCAATCTGACCCCAAGCGAAAAAAGTAATTATTGCAGCCAGAAAGCAGCCAGGCTGTCAGGATGTCATTAATTTTAGTGTAAATGATTATTATTAGGTTGGTACAAAAATAATGTCGTTTTTCTTTTGAAGTTGAACGTTAAAAAAACGACTTTTGCACCAACCTAATAACTAAGAGAAAATCGGCGTAGGAAAATTGCTTTTTTCACATATAAATGGTCTTGTTGCATGTTTTGAAAGCCATCTTTTCATATCATGTGTGAGAAAATAGGTTCGAACTGCGATAACTGCCACTTTATTGAAATATGTTAATACAACTATTCGAACGACGCTTACATAACTTTGTACCATGCAGCAACAGATAGATTCATACAGTGGATAAAAACGTTGGTTGGATCCAATGACTTGACCCAAATATTTATATTTGTGAGTTCAATACCTGGCTACTGCAGTGGTGAACAAAAACTTGGAGATTTGAGTTAAAGTGAAATAACTTAGACAACGGGAAAAAGGCATGGCACGTGGAACTAGAACAATCTACTCCGGTGGACGAAATAAAAGATTCTGTTCGAAATTCAAGTCATCTGAAGAATTTCGGAACGTACAACGGCCGAAACGTCGTTACTATTGCAATAAAGATGACGACAGCATTCCAAACAATGTAAATAATGCAAAGAAACAATATACGGCTTCGTCTAAACAGGATTAAAAATGATTTTGTTGAGCCATGAGTTACAAACATTGAAGTTTTTTTACAACTTCAATCAGGATAATGTCAGACATTGTACGAGGATAAGTCTGAAATAACCCCCACTTCAGCAATAATATTATCATAGTCTGAATCTATCTATCTATCTATCTATCTATCTATCTATCTATCTATCTATCTTGTCACTTTCTAAGTCTATCTACCTATCTTTTGACCTATTTATCTGTATATTTATATATTATTATATGTAAACAAATGCCCACTAAATGTGGGTGTTGTACGGGCTTATAGAGAGAAATACAGAAATGCATCTTAGGATATGTACAATGGATAACAATTAACCCTGAATTAATGAAAATAAATGTCTAGTGATCGGGTAAAAATTCTTTCACATGTCTGTTCCACGACGTAACAGTTCTATACAAGGAATTGCGTTAGTGTCTTACACATAGAATAAGGATGAGTGAACCCCGTGCACATACCATTGCGGGTCCTAATCGTCTGTCTAGTTGAAAGAAGCTGGTTTGAAGATTTGCCATGAAAATTGCGATAGAATAGCAAGAGTTAAGCATTGTCTGGATGAAAATGAATATCGGGTTTTGTTTATACTACTGGTTGCTTCATCCATTTACTCAAATGAGGCACGTGACCTACTGCTTTTTCAAAGTTCTTTGTCTTTCGTGTGCTTTTGAAGGCTTCTACCAATTATTTCGGCGATATTTAAGCTGTATCTTCCTGATTGTTATCTATGGATTTCTTGTAATTTCTTATTCCCCTTAAAATGTCTGCGTAGACCACATGCCTTATTCTTAAAATTCTCATTATTATTCGGCATAAACACATTTACGATAAAACTGTCTGGCATTCACGGACACATATGCTGTTTGATTCAACATAGCCGTCAGGCAATATTTGCTTCGTTTCTAATATTATCTTTCCAACTCTTCGTTAATTTCTTCAATTTCTGCAAATAATCTTTCGCTATTCCTGTGCTCTTTCAGATATGTATTCCAATTTCCTTTTGTCTGTTCTCAAACCCCGGAGATATTTGAGTTTTTCCGTTGTTTCCTCAAGCGGATATGACATGTCTATTTAGGAAGCTCTATTTAAAAACTTACCTTTATAATTTGGGAGGACTCAGATAAGAGGCCTGCTAACATATAGGCAACTTCTATAAACAATAAATAAAATCAAGTCTTACCAGAAAACATTGATTTATTCTTAAATAAAATAATAACCTGCCTAGAGCAAAGATACTCTAATCCAATTTAAGCAACGTTCTTTTTCGGGATTGCCATCACCTGCCTCATCCCAAGCAGATGCCGAGATCTCCATTATATTTTTGCTTTTAGCCTTCGGAAAAGTTTGAAATATTAAAAATCATATCTGAGGTGTCAGATATGTTTAGAAACCTGGGCAATGCAATGTTTGACAAGAATTCTTCACAAGAGATGACGAATTGGAAGATTAGATTTGAAGTTAAAATTGTAATGCTCTTCCGAGCAATAAAATTTTAACCTCTTCATATACTAGGTCAACCGTTATATAAACCCCTTATACTCATACTCTACACTTTCAGCTCCCTTCTCTGTTCCCTCCTGGGTATGACGATAAACTACATCCGGCAGCAAGGCCTCTAATCGGAGGTGGAGGTTAAGGAGTTGGAACCACATTTTAAGTGCTATTGCTCCCATGTCCACGCTGACCCTGGGAGGTAAGTTCTGTTACGGTCCCAGCAATGGACAAATAGTGAACCCCACAAACTTGGATCAAAACACAATGAAAGTATAAAAATACATTTTTCATAGCAAAAATATCAGCGATATATTTTAAAGTAAGAAAAAAAATTACGAAATCTCACAAGAAAATTACATTTCGGCATTAAATGACCCATAAAGAGTTGATATGCCATGAAAGGAACAAACAAAACAAACAAACCGTCATTCTGTAAAACTATATCTCCAGGAGATATTTTGTTAACATTAAAAAATGGACCACATCATTCTGTACACAGTCATGTTCAACAACCACTTATTACCATCATGAGCTAAATCACCGTCTAATATGTTGCAAATTTAACTAAAGGTCACACAACCGGTTATCCAAGTTTCGACAGAGCTTTAACATTTACTCAAATTTGCTTTGGGTTGCATGAATTCAGATCGGAGACTTATGCGCCAGGAATTTATTGTATTTGAAATCATGATTTCTACCTGAGACATGGACACGCGCATCAGATTACATTAGGAAACACAATAATTTAATTCCCCTTGACAGTCTCTTCTTAATATGAATAAAGTCAGATGCAGATTTGGCTAAAGAGTCAGTTTCTAAAGAAGGCATCAGAGATCAATATTTTCGCCGTGTTTTCTCAAGAATTACGTCATTATTAAATTTCTCTATTAAAAAGAATGTCCGCTTTCCGAATCAGAATAGACCGTTCAAGCAGAGAGAAATTTCAAGAGCATTTAATAGATAACACAAAGAGAGAGAAAAAAAAAATGTACTTGTTGTCCTGACTACATGTATTTAAGCCTGCTACCAGATTGGCATCTAGGTCCCATCAATATATTGTTGAAATAGCGAAATGTAACAGACACTGCTTCTCCAACTGTTTGTTTTCTCGCATGTCGAAACCTCTTGCTCACCTGATAAAGAAAACTTTCAAAAATACAAATGCAACGTCAATCGCCATCTTCTATCTTCATGAATGCCGATCATCTTTTGTCCTTTCTTCAATCCTCGCTGTACCCAGGCTTTTCTCTCATTTTCGATCACTTTAACCCCCTGCACACTAGTGGCGTTCCCGCCTTGCTTGGGGAGAAATAATTAAGAACGAATGAAAAGCTATCAATTTTCCGCCTTTCTACAAATCTTCATCAACTTGCTATCCAATCTCCTCGTATAGAAAATCCAGCAAAAGGATTCGTTGTGTCAATCTCTCTATTTATATGCCGCGGCCCCTCGGGACGTAGGCAATCATGGCACTCCTCAATTTCCTGTGCATTGTACCTCTAAATAAAATGTCTTTTCTTTATTTATAAGCCCAGTTCCGCCGTTCGTTTTCTCGTCAAGTATGTTATGCGTTCTTTTTATTTGTCTTGTCGGCAATCCTTTCTCCTTATGTGCCCCAGAAATTTCATCTTCCTGAAATTAAATATCACACGTCCTATTAATCTGATTTGACTATAATCTGCCCTACAACATGAAAACAATTATCGCTGTGATGATGACGTCATATAGTTTGACCAACACGGTTAACAGATGACAGTTTACGTGCAGAGAAAGATGCAATATTAATAAGAAAGGTTTAAATCCATGCATTCAAGATTTCACAGCTCTAGCATCATTCGTTCATAGTTAGCCTATGGAATTTACAATCCATCACCGTACCTGGAAAGAAACAATACAGTTTTTTTATAAGAAGAGTTGAAATTAATTCTTGCAAGATTTCACAGCTCAAGCAACAATCATTCAGAGTACGGACTATTCAGTTAACCCACGTAAAACAGGAAAGAAACAATGCAGTTATTAATAAGAGTTAAAAATTAATTCATGCAAGATTTTACAGTTCTAGCGTCATTATTTCATAATTAGACTACGAACATTTCAGTGCACCCTATCAGCGGAAAAGAAAAAAAAGCAGTTACTTATAAGAAAATTTGAAAATAATTCATGCACAATATCATAGCTCTAATATCTCTACTTCGTAGTCAGGCTAGAAACTTTTCCAGCTTACCATCGTACCTGTAAAGGAACAATGCAGTTATTTATAAGAAGAGTTAAAAAATAATAGATGAACGATTTAATCGCTCTAATATCGATCCTTTGTAGTCAGGCTACAAACATTTCAGTCCACCCACGTACCTGTAAAGAAACAATGCAATTATTAATAAGAAGAGTTAAAAATAATAGATGATTGATTTCACAGCTCTAGCATCTCTCTTTTATAGTCAGCCTATGAACATTTCAGCCCACCCTCGTACCTGGAAAGAAACAATGCAGTTATTAATCAGAAGAGTTGAAATTAAGGCATGCAAGATTTCACATTTCTAGCATGCCTTCTTCATAGTAAGACTATTAACGTTTCAGTCCACCCTCGTACATCCTATTAAAATATTTTTGATTTCTGATAAAACTTGTTTTTCTCGGGATATTTTAATGTTCGTATCAATATTGCTAATAATTATTCCCCGCGGTCCGGCAACTAATGGAATAATAATGGTTTTCTAATGACACATTGTGATTATTTCTATTTGTCCGTTTTTATATTCTGAGATTTTATCAAATTGTCTCGCTTTTCTTTCTTCCTTTGCTTTATATGAATATTTTGATAAGCAATCATTTATGATTTTGAAATAAACCTTTTTATGACAGTATCTTGTCTCTTATACTGTATAGTACTTTTGGTGGGTATGGGGAAATTAGTCTTACTTATTATTATTATTATTATTATTAGTGGTATCAAAGTATATGACTATTTAACCGTTTTAAAGCAGGTATACGTTTTCTCTGTCGATGAAAATATTCATTTCCAATGTACTTCACTGTATTGTAAGTGTCTGGTTTCGTTTAATTTGTTTTAAGTCATATCCAACTCAATAGGTTATTTAATGCCAGTATTTTTTTTTATTGCTGGTAATATTTTGTTTTGTCAAATATGTGTCTCTCGTAATATTTTTCCTTCAAAATTGTATTGCTGTAAATATTTTTTTCGAAAAGGTATTACTGGTAATAGTTAACTATTTGGCCAAAGACGGGACCCTAACAGGTGCCGCCACCTCGGGTTAGGGTGGGCTTGGGAACACCAGCAATTAAGAGGTGGTTGCACGGTCCTCAAAACATCCTGATCAGAGGCCTTGCGGATGGACGTATTTTAGCGTCTTAAGCAGGACGCGGATGTAGTTTAACGTCTTACTCAGGACGTTTAAAGGTTTGGAGATCTCTAAAAAAAAATAACAGTATCGTCTACACCACGAGGAAGTTTGGTAGAGAGATATTACAACAGTTTTATTGGCTTACATTGAAACACCGGTTCCCGAACAATCACCGAATTTAAGCAACGTGAAACCCGGTTATTACGTAAAAGGTTGACATCCTTTGAAAAAAAAAGTGCTGTAGGCTTGGATGTGCGAGTAGGGTAATGGATAACGCCAGGGAAGTTTTAATGGAATAACCCAGTTCCACTTATACTTGAGTCTAACGTATTCCCTAATGAGCAAATAGTTTTGGTTAAAGGTATAAATATATTTATACCTTTATAGATTTATACCTTTATATATATATATATATATATATATATATATATATATATATATATATATATATATATATATATATATATATATATATATATATATATATAATTTATATATATATATATATATATATATATATAATTTTATTTATTTATTTTAGATTATAATGTTTTTAGTGATACAAGTCTTACTATTATATTTTATGAACATATATATATATAGAGAGAGAGAGAGCAAACTTGTATCAGAGAATAGATGACTGGCGATATATATATATATATATATATATATATATATATATATATATATATATATATATATGTGTGTGTGTGTGTGTGTGTGTGTGTGTGTGTGTGTGTGTGTATCATAGGAAATGCATTAAATCCGAAAATAATTAATATCTTTTTTTTTATTCGTTAATTTTTATGGATACACTTATTTCAGTTAATGCTTTGTTCTTTAATTAAAAAGTATGAATTACATTTACCGGCCTGTATGTTTGAGAAATTTCGTAGAAAATACGCATTTGCCGAGAGAAATCGACGCTGTATTATCTCTCTATCCCTCTCTCTCTCTCTGTACACACACACGCACATGCACGCACACACACACACGCGCACACACACATACACACACATATATATTTTTTATGTTTAACGTTCTTTTTATAGATACAAGTATTTAAGTAAATGCTCTGTTTATAAAAAAAACAGTATTAAATAACATTTACCGGTCTGAATGTCCGAAAAATTTTCATAGAAAATATTTGTCCTTTGACACGATTCGAACCTGCATGAAAAATTTTCTATGAAAATTTCTCGGACATTCAGACCGGTAAATGTTATTTAATACTGTTTCTTATAAACAGAGCATTTACTTAAATACTTGTATCTGTAAAAAAGAACGTTAAACATAAAAAAGTCTTTAATAAATAAATTGTCGGACGTTGTCCATTTCTTAATATATATATATATATATATATATATATATATATATATATATATATATATATATATATATATATATATATATATATATATATATATATATATATATATATATATATAAAGGCTTAAACACTAATATTCCATGTATTAGTGTTTAAGCCTTTTTATTATACCCTTACTCTGTCCTGGACATTGAGTTCTACCTGGATTCTATCCTCTAAATATATATGTATGTGTATGCATGTATGTATATGTATTTATATATTTCCATATGTATGTGCATATTTAGCTCTAATATTATATATATATATATATATATATATATATATATATATGTATATATATATATATATATATATATATATATATATATATATATATATATATATATATATATATAGTTTTAAAGTGTCTGTATGTATGTGTTAAAGTGCTCAATGTCAGACATCGAGCGAATGTAAATATGTAAATATAAATATTGAAGTCAACGATCAGAGGCGACAGGTTGGTTCCTGCTAGGGGCAATCGTCAGGACAATTATATATATATATATATAATATGTTTAAGCCTTTATATTTTATATATATATATTATTAAGATTTGCCCTGTAAATAGCGACAGGGTAGTGACAGGTTTACGATGTTTTTTCTGGGAGTAAGAGTCAAGATGTTTTTTTTTTCAAGGCTGGAAAGTTAGAATTGGCCCAATCCAGCCCGGATATGGAAGATATTTCATTTTTGATCTGACCTTTCTTTTGTACAGATAGGGCATGCCTGGAGGGGTCATGTACTTTCTGGAATTATTTTAGCGATGCTAAGTAGAGCAAGAATTAATTCCAGTTATCTTATTTTCGTTTAACAAACAAAAGGAATTTAAACGGATGATAAGAATTTCAAGCCTTTGGCTATTGAAACTAACATTATTTCGATGTTCATTTGGGGATTCCACACATTTGAAAATCTTCACATGGCAATTAACTTCAGTATTTTTTCCTAGAGTAATATTTGTCCATTTAAGTAATGAAAATGGAGTGACTTCGACCCTCATTGGGGAAACCCCACGTGTCAAAACCCGTTACTGTAATTAACATTAGTATTTACGTAGATTACCTTTTAACAGTTTAATATTGCTAGCTAATGAAACTAAGAGATTACTGTCTTCAGTGAGATATCACCTATGTGAAAACCTCATACGGTAATTAGCTTTAGTAATGACTTTAGAATAGTATTTGTCAAACTAATGTTACTAACTAATGCAAACGGAGTGACTTCGATAAATACTGATGTTAATTACAGTAACGGGTTTTGATACATGGGGTTTCCCCAATGAGGGTCGATGTCACTCCATTTGCATTACTCAGATGGACAAACATATGTGAAAAACCTCAAACTCTAATTAGCATTTTTCTAGAATAATTTTCGTCAATCTAATATTGCTGAAGAAAGCAAACAAGGTGACTTCGATCCTCATTGGGGATATTACATATATGCATGCATCCCTTTTTGAATTAGTGTATGCGTGCTAGAGAGGGTGACTAAAAGAAACGGAGAGAAGGAGAAAAAAGTGTAAAAAAAAAACAAGCAGAATTAGAGAGAAAGAGACGAAACGGAGAAGAATGTAGGAAAATGAATGGGAGTGATTCTCTTTCTTAATGTACCTTACGCTTCTACCATAATCTTGGCCAAGAATTGTTCAATTGGAAAAAGAGATTGGTCGGTTCTCAAGTCTGTGGGAACATGGCGCAAATATTTCAGTCACGTTTTTTTCCTTTCCGCCCGAACGCAATCTCTCTCTTATGGCCCGAAGAATTATACAAGTTCCACGAAGTCGGTACCCTGCGCAAATAGTTTACACATCACTGAACAGGGTCAACGGTAATTTGGCGAATGGCGTACACATACACAGACACGCAGTGAGGCATATATCTTTATATATATATATGTTTAGAATGATATATATATATATATATATATATATATGTAGTTAGATTAAACGAGAGAGATAGAGTCGATCATCTCGAATGCTAAAATTTATATACAAGCGTACACAGGGGCCTGTCGTAGACATAGGGTTAGCGAGTTTACCTAGCTGGTGTAATGAATTTCATATTCTGTGTATGACAAATTCGAAAGTCTGAGTCTATAAAATATTTCAGTCTACAATTATTTAAGATTTAGACATGGACGGTAAGGAATTTTATGGGGAAATATCCCCTGCAGTAGTGAGTTCAATCCCAAGGTTTTGCAGTGCTGGTAAGTCATGTTCCAGTGGAAGAAACGAAGTTGATCAAATCTGACGAGTGTTTTTCACGACATGTGCATGGAAAGGAAAACCATTCACCCACCGCAGTTTGGATAAAGGATTCGATTCGAAATCTACAGTAAGTAACCGAGTTTAGAGGCAGACCCCTGAATAAACCCGAAATTAAAGTACACATCTTGCGGGTATGAAAACAAAGACTAACAAAAAATATAATGCATCATCATAATCATTATCATCGATCTCCTGAACGGGTATGGTTGTATTGCCGATATTTACCTGAATACCTGACTAGTTCCCTCTATATTTCTGGGTTGAAAGTCAGAGTTGTTTTTAATTATGTTTAGATTATCTTGGACAAACACACCGGGTCGAGTCCCTCCTTCTCCAAAATTCTCTACGACTTGAACGCATGCCTTGTCCTTTCATTGGGGGGCTCTCCGCCAAAGTCGTTTGCTTCAATCTAGAAACTGTCGTCAATGCACTGTTGTGGTGTCCTCCTTCTAAAGAGTCTATGTTGGACTCCTCCGCCTACTATAAGATTAGTGGGAGAGAAGGCCTTGGGGGAACAGTCGCACAGATTGTTCAACTGTCAAACTCCCTGCTTCGACAGCGAGGAACTCGGACGAGGCTTTTCGTCCGGGGAGGTAGACAGTCCATGAACCCGTCTAGGCGGGTTCAAAGGGGATATTTTTGGCCGAGCCTACATGCTCGAAATACCCACAATAAACCGTCCTTGTGCCACATACACCCTCGTGGGAGGCTGTTAAATATAACAGTTGAATAGATTGAACGCTAGGCCAACCGTCACACACACACACACACACACTAGCCGTGTAATAATTTTCTGTTGTACTTACTGTTTAATATATGATATTAGGTTGGTGCCAAAATAATATCGTTTTTTTGACGTTAAAAAAAACGTCAAAAAACGATATTATTTTTGCACCAACCTAATATATCTGCAACATTTGTTTTGTTATTTCTTTAACCATTTACTTGGTCACAACAATAACAATGGTGTCCACTCTGCCACATTGTGATAGACAGTCGATAACTATGCAGGATACACCAGCCCTTTGACAGTTTTTGTTTTTAATCCTGCTTGGTGCACTAACTGGTTTGTAGTCCCTCCACCCCAGTCCATACAATTCTATTATCAATGAGTATTCGGGAAGCAGTGAGGCAAGTGACATGTAGGTGATGTTACATTTTGTGCGACTGGTTAAAAGATTGCAATAAGTTAATGTTGCTTAATGGTATTTTAAAACACGTGTCGGAAAAGCAGCGCCACAATCATTTTTTTTTTTTTTTTTTGTGAAAGGATATATAAAATAATGAACGACCGACAAGCGAATCTCTTGTAATTGTGTGACTATTGTCTTTCGTTTGTTTGGTCAATGAATGCCAAATGTCTTTATTTAAGGAAACTGTTAATATTGCCATTAGAGAAAGAAAAAAAAACAGCTACTACAGATTGAATAGAACCCTATTGCCAAGAACTGAAGAATAGTATAACTAGAGTAATACTGGCTGTTCGCCTAATAAAAGGCTAATGTTACCTCATAAGGCAATTATTATCATTGACATTGAAGATAAAGAGAACAGGTACTACAACTGGATCTCAGACTGAGGCCAGCCAGTGAAGAATATAACTAGAGTAGCACTGAGTTCGCTCAGTGAAAGCTTAATGTTACCTTATAAGTAAACGGCTAATATGACAATTGACATTGGAGATAAGGAGAACAGATCCTACAGTTTGATCCCGCACTGATGGCCAGGCAGTTAAGTGTAACTGGGTTAGCACTGCCTGCTCTGTTAATGAAAGCCTGATATCGTCTCATATGAAAAGGTCTAATATTATCATCACCATAGGTGGGAAAAAGTATGTAAGTGGATTGTCTTCTAATTTTGTTTAACATCTTGAACATATGAAATGGTTAGCGGGCATTGCGTCAAGTTTATATATCGTGTAAAAGCTATTTATTATAGTACGCATCTGTTAAACGTTAAGGAATTAATCTGGATGGCAAGTACAAATGTTTAGAGAGTTTGGTCAACTCTTCATGTCACATAGCACTTCCCATGAATCACATTATTTTATGTTTAGTAAATGACACCAATTTACTCCATTCTTGACTGAAATGTAGTTACTGGAATGCTTGATAATTTCAGAATTCTGCTCTCATCGTAGACATATCCATGGTGGGTTATTTTTCTTGTGAGGTGACTAAACGGAAGAATATGTTTTATTCAAAATTTGCCTGAAATATGTACTCGTTTAGTTCTATTCGAAATAATTGACCAGAAAAAGGAAAACGTATAAAAAAGATGTTTTTGCTTCAAAGCCAAAAGATTAATTAGACTCGTGTCGCGTTCTTAATACGTCAGATCAACACTTTCGTGTGGATGTGTCCGGCATGGTTTGAAACTTGGTCAGAAATAACTAAACTGTCAGCAATTTCAATCCCATCCTCATATCAAAAATAACTTTTGAGCGAATGAATCATGTAGGTCTTAGCGAGAACTATCATTTTTCAAACCTCATCGACTGGCGCTACAGAATCACAAAGAACTGTATCAAATAACAGAAACTAAATCACCTGAGGACTTTAAAATGTAGCAACAGCTAAAATGGATAGCATATGAAAGTCAAAGAGAAAATGTCGGCATAATTAAGATGTTGACTTTTCACAAGAAGTTTAGAATGAAGCACCTCCACTAATTATCGTTAAGCGATACTGGACTCGTGAAATGTATTTTCCTTGAAAAATAGTTTTAATAGAAACATTTTATGGATTTCAACTGAGAATAACACTGGCAGCTAAACCAATATATGCCGAATGTTTTCTTGTAATAAAAGGGCTTATCTCTTTTTATGTGCCGTGTCCTTTCAGGATGTAGGAGATCATGGCTCTCCACTTCTCCCTATCCCTTGTAGCTCTCAATAACTTTTATTCCCTCTGCCACCTCCACCAGACCATGTTTTGTCATCCATTTACTTAAACCCACCAGGTATGTCATGCATTGCTTTCCCTTGTCTCTCGTTCTCTCTATTCGACCTGTGAGTATCATATTCTCCAGGCTTTACTTTCACATTACGTAAGATAAGTGGCTAATAGTATCATTAACGGTAAGAAGACAGAATACATTTGTGTCAGCAAAAGATATTGCCCAAGATGCGAGGTACACAGTGGAGACGGTCTAAATCAGCCAAGTGCTGATCGATCAATTAGGCATAGGCATATGGAGCAACTTTTTGATGCTATAATAAAATGATTGCTTTTCTTCACAATTTATTCATATCTAAATTAGTATTCAGGCAACGACACACCTTGAAGCAAATGAGAATATCTCAGCAGAATTTGCAAGACTTTTAAAGCGTATACATTTAGATGTTGTTGTATAGAGCCATTAATTTTGAATTAAACAAAGAATGTTGAATACAAAAAGTTTAATATTAATTTATTCAAATAAAGGAAAATTTTAATAAGTTAAATTAAAAAAAAATTAAAAAGTACCTATTAAAAATGAAAGTATAAAAATGAATATGAATACAAAGTATTTAAAATGAAAGTATAAAAATGAATATGAAAGCGAAGTATTTAAAATAACATATTCGAAGATTAGTGAAAATACTTATTTGAAAACATAAAGTTTCTTAGTGATTTATTCAAATGCTAACGCTGTGCGATAACTAAAGTGTGTTCTAATGACTTGGGTCAATTTTAAAGATGAATTAAGTATAAGTGTCAAATCATTTTTTTTCATTTTCTTTCAGATTTACCAACTTAGGTATTTGATAATTTCAACCGTGGAAAGATTAACAATCAAACAACGTGTAAAAGTTATCGAAGCCTATAACGAAAATGGACGTTCTAAGAGAAATTCATTTCGCGCACCACCATTATTTGGTCAACGTAATCGACCAACCGAGAATGCAGTTGGAAACTATGTAACGTTGTTGTTGACAGGTTCAATTCCTGCTCGCGCTGACGAATAGAGATGTCTAGATTTTCGGACAGATTCTCGTGCAATGCAACAATGTTTTCTGCTGAACGGCGTAAACGAGCATGTAGTTATCACATCTGCCACCGACCCATTTTCTTTGAATTTACGAACAATTTTTCCAGCTACACTATTAAAACTTTAACACTTTAATATGAGGGAACAAAAACCTTTTAAGTCTTTGAGAAAAAAAATCATAACAAGCTTAAACTTAATTACATATGAATCGTCCCAAGTTATTGGAACACCCTTTACATAACCACACACATATATATGTACGCCGTGATGATATCTCGCGGCACACTTAAGAGGATTGAAAGGCAATCCAGTGTGCCGAGGCACGGCGGTTAAGAATCATTAATCTAAATAGATTGTGGTTAATAAATATGTATACCCATGGCTTTTAGAACTCATCTATTTTCTTCAACTGTCAGACGAAACTTAATTTAAGAAATCTCTTGCATGCCCCAGCGTTGTCATTAACAATATAAACTTGTTCCTTCTTCCAATCTAGTGAGGTGTGTCTTGATTGGCGTTCGGATTTTATGAAATTGCACCGGCATTTCTTCATCTTGATAAATCAGGTTTGTTTGATTCTTAAATAGATAACGTTAGCTAATTCCAATATGGTCCTGGCAATGACGAGAAACTACATCAGGCAGCAAGGTCTCTGATCTGGAGATTAGAGGGTTTGAGGAAGTGTGGAAATACCTCATAATTGCTGTTGTTCCCAGGTCAACCGTGACTCGGGCTGGTACCCCCTGTTACGATCCCAGAAATGAAGAAATAGTAAACACAAAAAAAAAAAATCGAAACACTATGTAAGTATAACACTATATTTGTCTATTTGAGGTATTATGTACACTGTTTACATTATTCGGACCATTGTCCTTATCTTTTTCGCCATATTTATTACAACGCTTCAGATGGTTGAAATGTCGAACCGAACCATTTATATCGCTCACTGGGGTAGACTTTTCTAGTTCCCCGCGCCATTTAATGAATGTCAGTTATCAGCAATCTCCAGTTAATTCCCGTCTCCAAGATCTTCACTGCCTTAACCGAGTATTGAACTAACATTCTGTGGGTCCTGTCACTGGATCTAACAAACGCCTATATCCACTGTTCCATGTTCCCTTGAGGACATCTTTGTATGAATTTCTGGGTATCATAAAGCTTTTCTCTAGCACCCCTTATTACTGGTTTCAATATTGTATTCATTTCTATGATTGGGATCAAGTTGAGATCATAGACAAAGAATACTATTGGAAAATTCGTAAACTTAAGTAATCAGCACATATGCAAGGTCACACAAATCTCCTGGGCCGACCAACAAGACATATTTATGATAAAATTATCAAGCATACTTTTTAAAACGAAATGGCCAGCAACATATTTCATAGTAGAATTATGAATAATACATCTTATAGCAAAATGACCAGCAGTGCATTTTATAGTAGATTTACCAACAAAACATATTATAGCAAAATGACCAAAAATACATTTTATCTGGAGTTGAAGGCAAACACTTACATTCAAATTATATTAATTTGAAGTCATAAAAGTTGTTCAGAAAATTAAATTTCAGTATTTAATAACCCACAAGGATTTAGTATGCCGTTAAACAATCAAATCAATCAATAAATCTATTTCCAATATGATAATTTCGCTATCTAAATGTCATGGTTATGTGTCACATTTACATTAAGAATAAAAAAAAGCTTCCGGTAAGTTCGATTCCCGTTACCGACGGCTACTGTTTTCATGATATGTTTCAGAAAAGAAAACAAGAAACTTTAAAGACTGCTGCTATTTAATTAAGTAACCCTTTTCTTAGATTTTTGAACGTCATGCCTCTTCATGATATGGATGATTATGGATCTGCACAGCTTCTAAGTATTTATGAACTATGATTTACCGTGATTCATTGGAGAATATCGGAATCTGGTTTCTCTCCTAGACTGGTTGGCAAACAAATATAGGATTCCTGTCTAAGCTACTCCTGAAATTTCCTCCTGGGTATGACCATCAGCTACAGGCCTCTGACCGTGATGCTTTCAGGGGCGTGGAACCACTTCTTAATTGCTGGTGGTCCAGGTCGCCCTGCCGCAGGATATTTGCATGTGTTAGGGTCCCAGCAAATACTGAATCCCCAAACTGACACCAAAACATGAAACTATAAAAATACATTAAAAAATTACCAAAAATGCATTACTGGGGAAAAAATAACCAGTGATATATTTTTTCAAAAAAGAAAATTGCGAAAACTCACAAGAAAATAAAATTTCGATATTAAATGAGCCATAAAGAATTGATATGCCGTCAAGCTATCAAACCAAACCAAACCGAACCATTGAAATTATTTAAAGGAGAAGAGAAGCAATTAACCATTTTCCCAAGTTTAATCGTGAGGCAGTTAATAGAACATACGATGCCACAATTTGAAATCTGTTCGCCAATTTAGTTTTCATCGCTAACCACAAATATATTGCTAGCACTGATGATTCTTAGTAAATACATTGAAATCTTCCTTTTTACTGTCGCGTGTTGTTAATTTGAAGGGAGACCTGTCTTTACATGCCATTTCATAATTATAGCGATAACTCTGTTCAAGATTCCACATACATGTATAAATGGACATTTCTTCACCGGGTGATAAATTTAGAATTTTTAATGGCGCCTGAAATGGTACTTTGAATTTAAAAATACAATTAAAAGAAACCCTTATGTGTAATATTAGAACATCATGTTTATGCAGTTTTTTTTTATAAAGATCTCTAAAAAGTCTATGTGACAATGTTCTAATTAAGACATTTCATCCGAAAACAGGGATTATCTATTTAAAAATTGATCTTCGCATAAGATATTCGCCAATTAATGAAAATGTAAAGGAGAAATATGAATAAAAAAATTGTAGAATAGTTTGGTGACTATCTTTGCAAAATCTGTCCGATCGTGTTTCTGTGACGATTTGTTTACTGTTATGCCAAGAGTATGTGTCATTCTTGGATAGAATTGTCACAGGTGACGGAAAATGGATCGTTTATGATAACGTTCCACGCAAACGGAGCTGCAAACAAGATTGTGTATGTGCAGAACCAGTGGCTAAACCGCCCTTGCATCCAATGAAAGTGTTGCTGTCCGTTTGGTGGGATTTCATAGGGATAATTCATTTTTGATCTTCTTCCAGCCGGCAAAACAATAACTGCACAGATGTATTGCAACCATGCGCCTATTCAAGAAAAACGACCGATTTTAGCGAATCGAAATGGTGTAATTTTCCACGATGACAACACAAGAAAACGTACTAAGGAATGCCTTTCAGAAGCTTAAAGATTGTGAATGGGAAACATTCCAACACCTACCGTATTTTTCTGCCTAAGGCCCATCGGATTTTCATTTATTTCGGTGTCTACAGAACAATTTAAATGACAACGGATTTAACTGTGTACAACCAGTCGAAAACTACCTCATAACATTCAAGGAAAAATCGGAAGTTTCTACGAAAATGACATCAACAAGCTTGTAGAAAGATGGGAGAAAATTAAAAACAATATGCATTTGACTAATAATTTTTTTGTTTGCGAGTATGTAAATGTTTTTTTTTTTTTAATTTTCGAATCAAGCACGAACTTTTGTAATGATTTCATAGGTGTACATGTAAAAGTAAGCTTTAAATTGGCAAAAGCTTTTGACATAAGTATTACTGAAATGCGTGAAATAGATGAGAAAAGAAAAGCATTTAGGAATTAAAAGAATCTGTGAAGCACTAATTATTGGAAGAGATAAGCAATGCAGTGTATATATATATATATATATATATATATATATATATATATATATATATATATATAGAGAGAGAGAGAGAGAGAGAGAGAGATAATATTATATAGAAATAATATCCTTTCCCTCCCTCTTCTTCTGATCTTTAAGATTAGATCGTCTATTGTGTGTGTATGTCACCACAAAATGTATCCTTTCCGGTTACATCTTTAATGTATTAGACATCCGACAACATTCATATTTCCCTCACTTAAACTGTCTTTCACTCCCCTCTCTAAAACTTCTCTCTGTTAAGTTTTTTTAAATTTTAAATCCCACCTTCTCTCGTCTGTTACCCCTCTCTATAGCTCAAACATTCGTCTCACACTCTAATACTTACACTCTCTGTAAATTTTATTTTTTATTCCCGGGGTTGTATTTTCTGTTTTCTTTTTTAATTTGTACGTCTGATGAATTGGATCGTATTTACGATTCCAATGGAATAAATTATGACCATGGAATATTAGTGTTTAAGCCTTTTTATTATACACATATATATATATATATATATATATATATATATATATATATATATATATATATATATATATATAGAGAGAGAGAGAGAGAGAGATAGATAGATAGATAGATAGATAGATAGATAGATATGAATAAACTTTTATTTAGTTTTTTATACAATTTCTCATGCGATCTAATTTTTTTTTTTTTACTTTTCAGATGATAAATTATATAAAAACTGACTGGATGTTCTTTTTATCCGAGCGCTTTCGGCTCTGCATTTAGCCACTTGCAAGGATTACATATTTAAACTGTTAAATAAGAAATAGTATAGCCGAAAGCGCTCAGATAAAAAGAACATTCGGACAGTTTTTATACAATTTATCATCTGAAAGCAAAACAAAAATATTAGATCGCAAGAAAATTTATATCAAAAAATATTTGAAATCTTCTTGTTTGTCGTATTCCATGAAATGTGCATGAAAGAAGGATTGCTTCCTAAATACATAAAAAATACGTATATATATATATATATATATATATATATATATATATATATATATATACAAACTTATATATATGTAATAAAAAGGCTTACACACCAATATTCTATGATCATAATTTATTCCATTGGAATCGAAAAAATTAGGTTGGTTCAAAAATAATATCGTTTTCTCACATATGTTAATATTTGAGAAAACGACATTATATTTTGCACCAACCTAATGCGATCCAATTCATCAGACCTACAAATTCAAAAGGAAAACAGAAAAAACAATTCCCAGAATAAAAAAAAAATGAAATTTAGTGAGAGTGTATGTATGAGAGTGTGGGACGAATGTTAGAGCTAAAGAAAGGGGTAACAGATGAGAGAAGAACACGAAGGTCTAAAGATCAAGGGAGGATTAAAATCTAACCGTGAGAAGTTTTAAAGAGGGGAGGCAAAGACGGCTTAAGTGAGAGAAATATGAATATTCTCGGATGTCTAATACTTTAAAGATATTCCGGAAAAGTTACATTTTGTGGTCACATAAATTTTAGATATATGATTACATATGTATATGTATATTTACCACTAATATTATCTATCTATCTATCTATCTATCTATCTATCTATCTATCTATATATATATATATATATATATATATATATATATATATATATATATATAATTTTGAACGTTTAAAAACTAGAAAGACGCTCAATAAATTCCAGCCGAGCTCAAAACGCGAAGTCTCAGAATAAACGAGCCTACTACTCTTGAAAAAAACTAAACGAAAATAAAATATATCGTAATCAATCAAACACCTAAAACAATCCCTTCTGAAAATGGCAAAAGAAGTAACAGAAATTGCTTGGGACAATATACAATATGGATAATTTCTGCACTGCCTTACTCTCAGCAAACGGAATAAACGTAAGAACCTTGGAAAAAATAAACAAAAAATAAAATAAATTTTCCTTGTGTGATATATAAAACGAAAGATGTTTAAAAGAAAGGTTGCAGTCTATATCTACAAATACATAAATATACGTACATGCACATATATATTATTTATTTAAAAAATATATATTATGTATGTTATAACGTTACTACAAAAACAGCCATTTTGTTTCAACATCTTTTGGCAAGACACCAGAAGTTTTGAAACAAAATTGCTATTTTTATAGTGATGTCTCACTGTGCCTTCTTGGCCCCATGTTTTCGTCTGACTTGAACAACTACATTGAATCAATAGCAGCATCTACTGCAAGAGTAGTTCACTCGAGGCTTTTGACAAATTCCAAAGAAAGAGCTGTAATGCAATCGATCTCAACTTCAGTCACTTTCTCACAGACATGATGTGGCTTCCCTCAGTCTTTTCCACAAATATTTTCATGGCAGCGAGACTTTTACCACTGATACTATGATTCCATGAATTGAAGTATGCTACTAGATTGTAATCGAGGTCCCACCATTTTACTGTTGAAATAGATAAACGTAACCGTTACTTCTATTTCAGCAGTCTGTTTTCTCGCAGTTCCCGACAGTGCAACTCCATTCCTCTTACTTGTTTCCATGATAATTACAATGTTCTAAAATTTAAATACAACATCAATCGCCATATCCAGTTGCTTTGACCTCCGTTCTCCTTTTATCCTTTCGTCAATCTCCTCTATTGCGAGTCTTTTCTTTCAATTTCACTCTCCACAACCACCTGCGTGTTAGTAGCACTCTCGCCTTGATGGGTTGAACTGCTTGGAAATATATTTTTTCTATTCTCGTAAAAAGAGATTGTATGTTTCTTTTAAGTTGCTCTGATGTGATACATTTATACGCGTATCAATGCATCTCATCAAGCGACTGTGTACCGATTTTGAGCACAATTGTATAGAGATATTGACATGTTTTCGGTGCAATATCCTAAAATAAGTAATATTGTTCTACTTTGTATTGAGCCCCTTTTTCAATTAAATGTTACGAACGTACTATGGAATTCTACTGTATTCGTTCTTCGTTCTCATCTTACCTGGATATACATACATATATATATATATATATATATATATATATATATATATATATATATATATATACATATATATATATATATATATATACATATATATATATATATATACATATATATATATATATATATATATATATATATATATATATATATATATATATATTCATTCATACATGTTTCATTAAAGAAAATCACAATATTGATACATATTTTTTAATCCTATGTAAGCTTTCGGCTTACATAAGCCATTATCAAAGATGGCAATTACATTTCAATATATTAAGCAATACACAGACAGGACAGTGATGATAGTCTGTTTCTGTTTACATGGAAGATTTCCAAGCAATAAACTCGTGCATATAAGACGCTGGAATCGAAACTGGCACCGCAGCTCATGACGTCCAGCGTCTTATATGCACGAGTTTATCGTTGATTGTAAATCTTCCATGTAAACAGAAACAGACTATCATCACTTTCAAGCCGTGTATTTCTTAATATATTGTACTGTATTTGTCATCTTTGATAATGGCCTACGTAAGACGTAAGCTTAGATAGGATTAAAAAATATGTATCAATATTGTGATTTTCTTTCTTCGTTTAATGATAATGTTATTAAGCTTATCAGACGATTTGAAAAAGAATTTACATAAAATAGACAACACTTGTCTATATTATTTAATGAAACATTTATGAATGAAATAATACTGCCTAAATACACACACAATACACACACACACACACACATATATATATATATATATATATATATATATATATATATATATATACAGTGTAACCCGGATATAAGAGAGTTTTCGGGACGGGAGAAGAAGTCACATATACGGGTTTCTCTTATATCTAGGTATGGTCTAATTTATATACATTAACACAGGCTCTAATTTGGGACCAGATAAAATCTCTTTCATATCCGGGTTTCTCTTATATCCGGGTCTCTTATATCCGAGTTACACTGTATATATATATATATATATATATATATATATATATATTATTTTTCCTTTATATGAAAAAGTTTTAAAATAACATTTTGCTTTGTGTATCTATATATGAGTGCGTGTGTGTGATTGTGTGTATTCATTTTGTTATATTTCAAATTCCATTTATTTAGAATCATTATAGAACAACTAGTGTAATGAATCAGGACAAATGAAAATGCCTGAATTTTCATATTTTTTTTACCGTTTAAAATTTCGTGAATCTCTTAATTCGTCATGAGATTTGACGGTAATTGTGCAAGTGGTCCCTGCATGAAAATAAATATTGAATAACGAATGGAACTCCACCATCCTTAACAAAGGGGGTATAATGAATTTACGCAGGTTTTTTTTTTTTTTTTTTTACAATTATATTCTAAATAGTCAGTGTCAATTTTACTCAATAATTATACGAAGGTGGATGGAAAATTTCATAGGCTGACTGCAAAAGAATTGGTCACAATCCATGAGCCTGTCTCGTACATCTTGTGATATTAGAATGAAATAAATATTCGGAACAAATTGAACCACACAAAGCACAAAGTGATATCTATATTTTACTGTAAACTATTATCGATTTTCGAAAATTACATCCTCTTTCGTAAAAAGAGAAATGTCACGCTTAAATATAGAGTAGAATTAAATCTGCCAATCTGTACGCAATTTAAGAAATCCAATGTATCAATGTTCTTAATATAATAATTCTTAATGAACCAATCTTAATAAATTAAAATTGGGAAATAACACTTATTTTAAAAATAAACCATTGATGTATATCAGGATTTTTCTCTAAAAATAAACAAATATATATTTTAATAATTAAATATTATAAAGGCATAACAGCATAATAAAATCTTATACATATATATATATATATATATATATATATATATATATATATATATATATATAGCATAATAAAATCTTTATATATAGATATATATATATAGCATAATAAAATCTTTATATATATATATATATATATATATATAGTATAAAATCTTTACATATATATATATATATATATATATATATATATATATATATATATATATATATATATATTAGGTTGGTGCAAAAATAATGTCGTTTTTTGACGTTCAACTTCAAAAGATCATAACTCCTTTCATAATAAACTTTATTAATCGAAATAAGAACCATTAGAATCGACACATTTTTGCCAACGAGAAACAAGTTTATTATCCGATTAGTATAGAATTCCGGAGTTCTGGAAGCGATGAAGTCATTGAAGGCCGATTCTGCATCATCTCGGCCTTTGAAGCATTTTTCGCGCAGGAAGTAGTCGAGATGCTTGAAAAAGTGATAATCGGTGGGCGAGAGGTCCGGTGAATATGGCGGATTGAGGCAGAGTCTCGTAGCCCAATTAGTTCAGCTTCTGCACAGTCAGTTGAGCAACATGCGGGCGAGCGTTGTCATGGAGAAGAATTGATCTCGTTGGAGCTTCTGGTGCATTTCGTCAATTTGTCGGCAGTACTTCTCCGCCGTAATCGTTTCACCCGGATTCAAGAAGCTGTGATGGATGAGAGCGACCGCGGACTACCAAACAGTCACCATAACCTTTTTTTGGTGCAATTTCGGCTTCGGGAAGTGTTGTGGAGATTCTCCGGCATCCAACCACTGTGCCGAACGTCGCTGGTTGTCGTAGAGGATCCACTTCTCATCACACGTCGCAATCTGCTCGAGAAATGGGTCGTTTTTGTTGCGCAGAAGGAGCGTAGAAGACACCTCAAAACGACGATCTTTTTGATTATCGTTCAATTCATGCGGCACCCATTTATCCCACTTTTTTGACTTCCCTATTTGCTTTAAATGGCGAACGACTGTTGAGTTGTCGACCTCGAGTTCAACAGCAACTTTTCGTGTGGTTTTGTGAGGATCGGTTTCAATTAAGGCTTTCAAATGTTCCTTATCAACCGCTGTCGGCCGGCCGCGACCCTCTTCATCTTCGAGACCCTCGTCACCATTGCGAAATTTCTTGAACCACCGTTGTGTCACACGTTCGTTAGTGGTTCCTGAGCCAAACGCATCATTGATATCACGATCTGTCTCGGCAGCTTTTCGGCCTAATTTGAACTGGAACACGAAATTCGTGCGGATTTGAATTTTGTCCATGCTGTCGAAAAGCCTTCAAAAAAATGAATGATGAGATTGAGAACAGTAACGAATAACACGATTCGATAGAGCAAAAAACACGCTTCAAAATGATATATAACATGGCTATATATATCAATGAATTAATTAAGAAATCATATATAAAAGTAACATACGTGAGAAAACGACATTATTTTTGCACCAACCTAATATATATATATATATATATATATATATATATATATATATATATATATACATATATATATTGTGTGCATCTATACATAATATTCATAAAACAGTTGAAACCCAACCCGAACAAAATAAACTATGAAATCTCAAAAAATATTCTTAAATGCCTATAATTCAAAACAGAAGCAATTGGTTTCTACCAACGGCTTCCCATATTTAAAAAACTTCTTGTTTTCTCTCTCGCGTTATCATGTGTGACGTCACGAGCTGCGACGCCATTTTCGATTCCGCGTCTCGTATACAAGAGTTTGTCGTTGCTTTGAAATTTTTCAAGCAACAAAAAAAGACTATCATTATTATTTCGTCCGTGTGTTGTTTGATAAATTGAAATGTAATTTTCGTCTTTGATAATGGCTCATGTAAGCCGACAGCTTAGATTGGATTTAAACATCTTTCCATATGCTGATTTTCTTTCATCTTTCAATGATAATATTATTAAGCTTATCAGACAATATGAAAGAAATTCACTTAAAATAAATCGACAAAACCTGTCTATATTATTTGATAAAACAAAACATGCATTAATATTCATATATATATATATATATATATATATATATATATATATATATATATATATATATTGAGTAGACTGACCTCGTCATCCCGGCAGGTTAGTCCATCTAAGACATGGACAAGTCTGATTTTAATCTTTCGCTGACTTACGGCCATACCCAATCATAGGAAAGCCTTCGGGAGTGAGCCCAGTGGACAAATCCGGTGCAGGTGTCCCTACGAGTGTCTGATGTTATGTTCAATTTCGACGACGCCGGTGCCAAGCTGTACTTTATTTTTCCCTATGATAACATTGGTTGCTTGGTGAGATGAGACATGCTGCATGGGCAACTGCCGATCTCTTGAGCATGCTAGACACTCTCCCAGAAACTGTAGCTATTTCCACTCAGTATAGTTGATATATAAATCCCAGGTGTGCCCTGTGGGTGCTGTACAAACAAAAATATGCCTGATCAGGCCTCTGCAATAGGGATTGTCTAGCCGCCCTATTAGGCATACCCGGATTCCAGCGGAAAGTCACAACTACTACACTACTATTTGTTTGTCTATCTGTCTGTCTTTCACTCACTGTTGGACGGCTGTGGCTTAGGTGTAAATACAAGCTAAAGACTAACCTCTCAGTCAATGTGCCACATACTAAATTCGAGCGAGTTGCCCTGGATAGAAATAAGTGGAGTTATTTGTACTAGAATGAGAAATTTCGAAATCAGTCGTTATTGACCGGCTAAGAGACGAAAGACGACGGCGAAAAAGCGTCAACAAATATTCCTGTTGCTATGTCACAAACACACACACACACACATACATATATATATATATATATATATATATATATATATATATATATATATATATATATATATATATTGTTTTGAGCACAGTCTTTATAGCAGCCCTGTTTTGCCGTTATTATACAACATATGTAGAGACTTTTTTTTTCTATCCTTGTTCGTTTTTTTTTCTTGTCTAAGTTGTTAGGCTGTCTTTCAAGATGTCTATTGGGTCATAACATCTTTGTATATAAATTCATTTACATATATAGGAAGTAAGATGAATGCAAACGCATCCCTTGATAAGGAAATTAAAAATCGAATCATTAAAGCGCATTTGGTAAACTTCGCCACCGTTTATGGAATGAGTGAGGTATAAAATTGTCCACCAAAATACGTGTTTATAGAGCAGCCATTTTGAACACACTGTATTGCAGCTCAGAATCATGGACCCCATAGAGGTCTGATCAATCAACTGGATGTCTTCCACGAACATTGTCTCCGCGAAATCTGTGGTTATATTTATACGATAGGGTGTCAAATGTTGATTGTCTCACAAATCGCAGCATTTATGGAATTGAGACGTTCCCGATGCAGTCCCAACTTTGCTGGGCTGGTCATGTTGCAAGGACAACAGAATACGCAATGTCTTCATCCATAGCCAGCTTGACAGTGGACAAAGGACTGTCGGACAGCCGTGGTTCAGTGTAACCCCTCAGCTGTTAATGTGCCTTGTATTTACTTCCAGCGAATTGCCATGGATATAAATAACTAGAGATATTTGTGTTATCGTGGTATTAGAGATTTCGGAATATGTCGTATTGATCGGCTAAGAGACGAAAGAAAATGGCGGAAAGCGTTAGCAAATGTTTCTCTTGCTATCCTCGGAGATGCTCGCTGTTGCACAATATGTTGACTTGTATGGAGGTCACTAAGGTGACTGAAGTATCTCATACGACACTAACATAAAAACTGAATGAGACTGTCGGTTCCTAATTCGTAAGAATCTAAGGGTGTGTCCATCATGTCAAGGCTGCGATGGATAAATTATTGTATATATTACTCAAGAATGAAAATAATACTGACATTTCATTTTCACAGATATATTTACGAAAATCTACAAAAATATCTTGAAAAATAAAGAATGAATTCATTCAATATAATCGCCATGGACTTCAATCACGTCCTCCTGAAAACTTTAGAATCTCTTGCAAACCTTGTGGATGGTCCCCATGTTTAAGTTGGTGAATGACGCCATAATCTTTGCGTTCCGTTCCTGTTAGAAGGAGTTTTATCGGTCTATCGATCAACTGCGCTCCACACATAATAATTGCGGTTGCCATCTTGGGAATTAGGTGGAAAGATCTAAGGGGTGAGCTGAGGGCAGATATTGTCTGACTGCAATGACAGTGTTCTCCTGCATGTGTAGCATGTTGCAAGGTCCTGTTGCAAGACATAGGTTCTTCCAGCAGCCACCCTCTTGACCAAGAGCGGTACTATTTCCACAAGGCACCCGATGTAGGTCGGTGTATTGAATTTGAGGCCCTAATCAACAAATTCGGAAATTCTATTCTTCTCTGAACGATCACACTGAGTTTGTCGAGCTGCTGGACCATCGTAATCACCATTTGATTCATCCAACTTTTTCTGAATCATGTGCACTATACTGAAATTGACACCCAACCAATCTGAAGTGTTCGTATTTGAGCTTCCGGTGCGATTTCCAAGAATTATAGCATGCTGTTTCCAAAGTTCTGGTGCAGTGAATTGCATCATGGTGTTCTTTTGCTCACAACTGACGCAACTATATTGTGCAGTGGGCAAACTCAAAGCAAACAACGCGCATGCGTGTAATTAAAAATATAAAATAGCGAAAATTTACTCATCGCACCATATATATATATATATATATATATATATATATATGTTGAACAATAAAAAATATTAAAAAATTAAAATCTTAAAACACATTGGTTTGTAGATTATTAATCTTTCGTTTTTATTAATATTATTTAATTTAAATTACTCGACTACTTTCGGGCAACATGGCCATGATCGGGAGAAGACATATCACCGCTTCCTGGTAGCAGTAAACTACAGAAATTAATGTCCTGATTGCGAAAATGAACTTTTGTCTGTAGTTTTCATTTGGATGGATTCCTGCTGCTCTGAATTCCCTTGGTCAGTTTGACAGTTTTATTGGTATATATATATATATATATATATATATATATATATATATATATATATTGTGTAGATTACAAATTATTCCAGTATGGTGGAAATTTGTTTTACGAATTCAGCGAACTTTAGCTATAAATGTATACACGTTTTATCAAAATCTAAAATCTAGCACAAGTTGTGTTTGCTTTTTGCATTTGATGTATAAGCTGTTGAAAATCCCAGTCAAATTTTTGGAAAATCTCTCCAAACTATATATTCTTGCTCGCGTATATTGACCTATCTCATTTCATTACCAGGTCGCGCGACTGCAGCTACGTAAACTAGAAAACTGAATCTATTGTATTCTTGTTAACTACACACACACACACACACACACATATATATATATATATATATATATATATATATATATATATATATATATATATATATGTACAAAATTTACTCGAGAAAAAATATTCTCTCACTCTGTTCGACTACCTGGTTGGTAAAAAGGAAAGCCTGGAGGGGCATCCAACCAAATACACCATGGTAAATCTTCAATACGCATCGATGCCCAATTGTGTAACTCATGACTAAAGGTTGGATTCTGCCAACTCTCAAACAGAGAGAATCTAATCTATAAAAAAAAGAGAATGCGAATGGAACTAATCAATGAAATACGAAAGTTAATGTTTGGAAAGAACGTATTATTTCTAGTTACAGCGATATTCACTAATGTCTTTTTGCTCGACCTGACTTTCGTATTCTCCTCTTGATACTTTCTGTCAACAGTTTTTTTTGTTTTTTTTATGTTTGAAGACATTTAACTTTATAACTCGGCTTTTATTCTAATATATAAAACACAAATTTGTGAAAAATGAATTATATAAATCGTGTTGTCTTGTCTGCATTTCCGGGATGGGGAGTTATCATTATTTACACTATTTACATTCGGAATACTGTAAACAGCACAAACAACAGTCAAAACACGTGAGACAGCTGTAGTTGTAACCTAATTATTAGGTTGGTGCAAAAATAATGTCGTTTTCTCACATATTAACATATGTGAGAAAACGACATTATTTTTGCACCAACCTAATAGCAGCCACCTTAGGTTTAAGAATCTTTGTACAACGGATAATAGAGTAGTAGAAAAAAGTGCTTGCGATAGAGTGGATGTGAGATCAATCCCGGGCTGTTTACTGATTATTAGCCTTAGGTTGAATCGGGCAAGCAATAAATGATTAAATAAGAAATAGACAAGATACCATAGACATGGGCAGTTGAACAATGCCTAATTGGACTCGTTGGAATCGGGTGAACAATAAATGAGCAGTACTAAAAATAAGAACAAGACTAGATATCCCTAACCATTGACAGTGGAAAAGTGTCTACTTGGACTCAAGTGTAAACGGAAGAGATGTATCTGATTAGTACTACAAATAAGAACTAGCCCATATATCCCTAGACATGCGCAGTGGAACAGTGTCTACTTGCACACAGTGGTACCAGAGCAATACCTTAGCAGTACTAAAATACGTACTGGACGAGATATCCCTAGCTATGTCCAGATGCAGGGTATATGCTTGTCTTCAGTGGTACAAGCCTTCTTCAGAATTAGATAGCTGACCGATTGAGAATATCAGACAATGTAAGTTTGGATGTGCGGGTGGAGTAATGAATTCTTAATCGCAGCACCGAGTTCCAGGTCAAGTTGCATTCGTTATATTCACTTACTTCTATATAAATGGAAAATTATGTTTTTCAACACCCTGGTTAACTGAGATTAGTTGTAATGCAAAAATTGCTTTTATGTTTCCTTACCATATAATCAAGAAATATTATCGATATGAAACTTATGTAATTATGCTTCTCGGATTTATATGCACATTCTCATATATTCACAGAACCCTACATATTTTGAACTATTTCTTGTTTGTGTTTTAAAAATTAACCTGCATTTTTACTGCATTTTACACCCGTGACAAAGTTCTAGTTTTTTTCAGGCACTATTTAACCTCCTCACAAACTGTAAATGTACATCCATTTTTATCTGTGCATGCACGTTTTAATGAATGTTTAAACTAATGTACACAATCATATGACATAACACAGTTAAGAAAACTGATGTTGTATATGCCAGCAACATATTCAACCGACAGTATCAACGATCATGTTTTTTGATTAGCTCTCCCTTGCGGTTAAAAGTTGAAACTTGGAAGACGCTCGTAAATATGCAGATTCAAACTTCAACGACACAAATAATAATAGTAAGAAGAACAACTACAATAATAATAATAATAATAATAATAATAATAATAATAATAATAATAATAATTTTAAAAGTAATAAAAATGCAGATTCTGTAATAAATATCCAGAAAAAAAATGAAACTCTTGTTGCTCGGTGCTAGTAACAACTGAATATAAAACACTACATGATAGATTGTCCCGATATCCACACTGGAAAATATGCAACTTTTACAGGAAGGAAACTGTAAGACACTGATATGAACATCACCCAGACACAGTTACAAAGATAGGACCAGTAAGAATTTTATGAGATTTTACAATACACATAGACAGAACAATCAACTTTAATCGTCCAGACATCTATGTATAGTACGTGTTCGAATCTTTTTTTCTTTTCATGATCAGTGGAAAAAATCTTGAAGCCATTTCTGACTTTGGGACACGGAAGGAAATGTGTATACAACAGAAATTAAAGGAAATAATAATAATAATAATAATATTAATAATAATAATAATAATAATAATAATAATAATAACTCAAATCTTTTACGTTTTTTATTTTAATTTTCTCATGTATAGTAATCCTTAAGTTAATGATTGATTAAGATCTTCACAACTCCTACAACTATGAAATACCCATGCAAATTTCTCTATTGTTTCATTTAATATTTTAACTGAAAAATTGTATCAAAATACTGCAATAATAATCATAAATATGAATTCAAATTATTATGTAAAGAAGTAAGAACTGACAGAGTCTTCTTTTTCAGTGAAGCAGACGTTAAATATATGAAAGTATTATCGCCTTGACTTTATTTCTTTTTCATTCTTTATTTATTTATTTACATATTTATTTATTCTTTCTTCCCCTAAACCCAAACAACGCCTTTGATATATTTCATACTCCCGTTTAACCCCGCAGTCAAACGTGAATGGCTCATTTTTTTTTATCTGAGGGAACGGCGGGGAGTAACATACCTGCAAATCAAAGAAGTAAGGAATTATAACTTGATAATAATAATATTCCTTATCTATTGCGTTATTTTTATGCGTGTCTGGACAATTTGAAGTTGTTTTGACCGAGTCTTTTTTGTTTTTTGTTTCTTTATTTTTCACGGAAGGGGCAAGTGCACGTACTTTGTTTTTATTCGTAGTCAAGTATTGAGTAATGTTTCAATTAAATTCTTATTCCCCATGTGGGTAACTGTCTGTAGAATGAAGAAATTATAAAGAATATCTCAATTACAGATCGATCAAACGCCCTTTAAGGTCGAACCGAAATTAATTTCGAATTAGCGGTGATATTGACATCAAAGTCATGGAATAAATTGTCCATGGGTAATTTTCACCCGTTCTATGAGCGGAACGGTTCATTTCGAGACCTTCTGTAAATTTCATAACGCCGATCACGATCGATATCAAATGCGGCTGATTTAATAGGATAATCCTATCATACGTGATGCGAAGTAATCCAAACTTGATTACCCATCACAGATTGGCAAAACCTAATGTATTTAAGGCTGGGTAAATAATGATGACTACACTTCTTGAGGCAAGAGAAGAAAGTTCTCCTCCATGTAATATTCTTCCTGAAAATGAATACATAAAGGAATATTGGATGAAAAACCTGGTCAAATAATGGCTATATTTTGCAGCTATTGTTGCTGTATCAAAACGGGAGCTGCTCTAGCCTCTATTGCCAGAATTGTTCTTTTGTTATTGACCAGGTCACCCAGTAATAGACCAGAGCGTCATTCATGATAGATGGTTAGTAATTTTGGAGTGAACTGAGATCAAATATAAATAAAATATGGTTTGGAATCCGACAGAATGATAGGATAGCAAAAAAGTAGGTAAACATGTTTCCCTTTTATTAAAACTTCATCAGAGAACGAAATATACAGGAGATAAATAAAATCTGCTACTTTAATTTTGCGTTGTTTGTTTTTCACTCAAACCGACCTTACGTGCATCTACCTTGTCAAGGAGCGTCGATATGCATAATTCATGTATGCATGTGTATTATACTTCTAGTTTGTTTATGCAGGATTCGGATGATAATGTATATTCGTTTGTGTTTTTATTTGGTTGCTTGTGTGTATGTATGTATGTACATATATATATATATATATATATATATATATATATATATATATATATATATATATATATATATATATATATATATATATTTGTGTATTTAGACAGCAGTCCTACTTTCATGCACATTTCATTGAATACGGCAGACAAGGTGCTTTTATTTAATTTTTCATACAATTTCTCATTTCTCCCATTATTTTAGTTTTTATACAATTTCTCAAGGAATCTATTTTTTTTTCTTTTCGGATGATAAATTATATAAAAAACTGTCCGAATGTTCTTTTTATTCAAGATATTGTGTCCATGTTCAAAGTTAATATTATTAATGTTGCTTTTTTTATTTTATTTATAAGGCTTCCATTATTTTTAACCTTTTTTGCATGTAGATGATGCTATTATATTAGTGTTGTCGACAAGTATTTTACGAATAGTGTCCGGTAGGTCTCCATGAATATTTAAATGATCTTTAATTGAGCTATGGTCCGAAATGTGTAGAGTGAGTCTGCCTGTCAAACATGCTGTAGTATGACCTATATAATTATTTACGAATTTTGATTGATCAGGAATATAATTCCTTAATTGGCATTTAAATTCGTAAATAATAATTGACCTATTTAATTTTGTTCTAGAATGTTAATTATTATTCAATAATATGTCAATATCTTGACTGTGTTTTGAAAAATGAAAACATTTTATAAAACATACATGCAACAAACTATTTCTTATTTAACAATTAAAATATTTAATCCTTGAAAATGGCTGAATATATAACCGAAGGCGTTCGGATAAAAAAAAAAAAAATACATTTTTATATAAGTAATCATCTGAAAAGAAAAAAAAATATTAGATCGTATGAGAAATTGTATAAAAAATAAATAAAATAAGCTTGTCTGTCGTATTCAAGGAAATATATATATATATATATATATATATATATATATATATATATATATATATATTTCATTGTTATATATATATGTGTGTGTGTGTACGCGGGCGCGCCTGCGTGTCTATTCGTCTATTAGTTGTATTTAAAGAAAATCTAGGACTGTAATATGAATGTACAAGAAGTTGGTAGGAAGTGAATATTATGACAATAAGGACAATCGTTACGGATTGAACCGAAATGTTTTCGTGTTTAGGAGAGCATTCACGGGGGAGTCTGTTCCACAATGTAGTAGATCTTCTGAAAATCTGTCTGAGTATAATTTAAAATTACAATTATGATTGGAACTTATATTTCTAATACGGGGGATTTGACGGGGATTAGACTCCTTGGATGTAGCACGTCGGGTAAAGGTTCGAACTAGCAGAACTGAATAATGGAGCTCATTTAAATATCTGCCATAGAAATAGCGATAGGGTATCGATTGGATTGTGACATTGGCTCTTTGGAAAAGCATCTTTAGCAATGGAATGTATATATGAATTCCATGAAGTCTCTATTGAGCCAATAGTCGTAAGTAGCATACAGCCTCGTTGTGAATGGAACTATTCATGGTGACCGCATAAAACCCAGCGTTTGACCGTTGATGTTGAAACGATACTAGCAGCTTTTTATGATATTAAAAGACAGTTTTTCCCCATTAAGATGTGAAGGCTTAGTAAGAAGATAGATCGGCAGCAAGGCTCCGATCATCATTACATTTCATCTCTGACACTTATCGTCTCTGACACTTATACCGGACAAGTTAAAAATAATATCAGCTCTTGAGGGCGTCCTCCAGACAGTACTTCACCTTTGGGAAGGTGTGGGATTATTATCCAACGCCTGAGGCTTTTCCAAATGCAGAAGCGCTGAGGGTCCTTGAGCAGTGTTTGTATGCTTTCAGGTAATGCCACATTTAACTTCGACCTGATGTCAGATTTTGGTAGCGCTATGGGTGCGCTGATGAATATTAATATCATCTTTTATATGCCTCGTCTCTTCATTGTGTGGTTGATAAGGAGTCTCCGTAACTCTCGAGTCCCATGTTTTACTAAGCAATGTTTGTGCGCTCACTAACAGATCGCAATAGCAATTAGGGAGATGTGATTAAATATAATTTAATGTTAAAAAATAAATCAGTATTATTATTGTTCAGGTAATAAACATTATAACAGCAGAAATAGTTATATACGCATTTTTATGTATTTGTGGTTACGTTTTTATTAACTTTTAATATCTGTTAACGTCCTTATGAAAAGGCCTGATATAAAATGAATATTATTACGTGATGCAATATTTGAAATACACTCTTTTGTTAGAAACAGAAGATTATAAAAAAAACAACGACTATCGGGAAAGACGTTATGTTTCTTCTTGTAAGTCGTGGCTATCTTAATTTTCAGGAAAACGATGAAAAAAAATTTAAAGCAAATTTAAGAACTACACGAAAATTCTTGCGAAAATCCGTATACAAAAGTGATTCTGGCTCTACTGACCTTATTAATTAATAATTTTAATATTATGCATTAAGTATTAGGTTTGTGCAAAAATAATGTCGTTTTCTCACATATGTTACTATGTGATAAAACGACACTATTTTTGCACCAAACTAATAATAATTTTCTAATTAATAACTATTTGTTGTTGATATTAATAGCAAACTGATGACGTGTTAAAATTTTGGAAAAGCGGATTAATAAAAATTTAAATTTCATCTCTGCCCTCAGCATTTCGGTTTTTAAGTTCCGTGAAATCAAATTCTACATATCACGCTAGCTTTAGCTCAAAAAGCTGTTTCCCTGACAGAAAAAAAGGCACTTTTTTTTTTCTTAGCAGAACTTTCAATCTAGGTATGTTTTTTTATAATAATGTCATAGTTTAACCAAATATGGAACAGGTACGGCAACTCAAATATTTGTACCTAGTAAAAATAACGTTTACTTTAATGAGAAATAATGTATTAAATTATTCTTTAAAAAAAATGACTGTTTTTTTATGCTATGAACCTGAAGACGGCAGAGATATTTAGAAGTCCTAACGAGACACGTGCTTTCCCTAAATAGGTAATTCAAAACTTGCTCTGTCAGGCTGGTCTCCTGGGTCAGAGCGGTAGCGGCACACTTTAGCTCAAAAAGAGGTTTTCCTGAAGGAAAAAAAGGTATTCTTGACCACTTCCTGTCTCAATTACAATGTTTTTCTTGAGGATTTCTCAGTGTAGGCCGCTTTTAATAATTTCACTGTTTAAGAAAACATAACACATGCGTACCAACACAAACACGTTTTACTACTAAAAATAACGTTTATAGTCTGGCTCACCTGACTATTGGCGGCGGTGCAATAGTTGAATAAGAGTAAGTTATCTATTCTTCCTCTCCTCACTCAATTTGTGGCGTTAGCATCTTCAATTGATAAAACAGATATGAATATAAAAGCGTCCATATTTTATGAATGGTTTCTGATATCACATATATTTTCTTTATCATCACAAAGCATGTGAAGTTGATGGATTTCCTTTAAGAAATCCTTAAGAATTCTCCTCCTAAGTTGTCCCTTTTTCTCCATAAAATGTACAGTAAACGCCATGCTTCTCTTTGGTTTCCTGCTTGTTGGAAATCCTCTTCCGTAGTTCCGGTCTTTAAGATCTCAGACGAAACCTCTAAACTTTCTAACTATCGCCTTCTATCTCTGTGTGGAAATGTGTTATGGGTTCTAATCGACTCTGAAAAAGTTAAACATCTCACATCTCAGTGTTTTCTTCCGGATAAGCAATATGGCTTTCGGTTCTATAGGTCCGTTTGTGATATATCAAGGATTATTTCTGAAACAGTCTATGAAGCTTTAGATAATAATGGCGAAGCTTGTGTTGTTGTTTTGGGCGACTCGAATGCATTTGATGTACTGGTCTTCTTAACAAGTCGAAAAGTTATGGTGTTTCTGGAATATTCTTTGAAGTGATTAAATCTTTCATAGGAAATCGCGAAATGAATGTCGACTCGAACAGCCACTTTTTTAGATCTTTCTACATTAAAGCAGGTGTCCTCAAGGCTCTATGATTGAAAGTAGTTTTTCCCAACTTTCACCAACTAGCTTCATGATAACATCATTTATCAGCTCGGTTCATGGGTTGAGGGTACACCTTCTGACTCTTGACTTAATAGTATGTCAATTCGTTTCTATCAGGATATATTGGCAGATGTTCTAAAAAATGACCTACGCTCTGGTGTTTATGGATGCAAGAAATGACTTGTTAATTTTAACGCCTCCAAAACCATACTGCCCACGAGGAATCGTCTGAGAGAACACTTTTGACTCATTTCGTCATTACGTTTTCCACTGAAATCGGAAAGAATATTTTGAATTAATTGCTAAGTCTGCTGCTAGGAAAGTTAGTTCACTGTGGCTCGCTAGACATTCTTTCTCGCCCATATCTATATTGCAAATTTCTAAGTCTAACTTTTTCTTGCCACATTTGGTCCGGTGGTCCTGCTATATATTTATGGATCCTTGATAAAATCCGAAGAACAATCTGGAATGACATTGGTCCTGACCTGGCATCTCGAATTCTCTCACTTTTCCAACATTGTAATATAGCTTACCTCTGGCTCTTTCAAGAAATACTTTCTCTGTAATTGGTTTGATGAACTCTCCTCTATTGTGCCTAAATATTATAAATTTAAGCGCAGTACTAGATTGGTGGCAAGGTCTCGCTTTTACAGATGAAATGACTAGATGAAACCGAAAGTTCTATGCTAACAGTTTCTTCTCTCACATTTCTCGCTTGTTTATCTCACTTCCGGATTCTTGCTTTCCCGTCTACTTTGATCTTCAAAAATTTAAATTCCATGTGAATCGTTATGTTCTCTCTTAGTTTCTGTTCGGTTATTGATTTCGTTCCTTAATAATGTTTCTTTTTTAATTATTCTTATATTCTTCCACACTCAGTAACCGCCTGCGTCTTAGTGACTTCATTGCATTGGTTGGGGTGGAAGGATTAAATCAAATCAATAGGAAATAATATCGGCAAAAGATCATTTCAAAAATTACATTTGTTAATTTTGTATCCAAAGCTCAATGATCTATTTCATTTCCTATTCAAAAAGTATCCTTTCCTTAAATCTTCCGCATTAATCACATGTTCACTTCATGGTATTCACAATATTCTTATTGAGAACAAGATGCCCTTTACTGCAATGTTCACTTTATCTATGCGGCAATTTTCCATCAATCATACGCAATGAATGATGTACATCCAGTTTTTCATCATAGCGTAATGAAAAAGGCAACAAACTTAACAAAAATGAAGTTATATCGTCAACTTTTTTATGTTATTATAAAGATGAAAGAGCAAAGTATTTTTTGATTATTTGTTGCATTTTTTAATCCTTTCTAACACGTTTGGTTAAAATCTTGTTTTGGTTAAAATCATCTCGGTGTCGTAATAATTACATTGACTTTTTTGCGCTTTTTTCCTTTGAAAACACATTGATTGGAAATTCTTGTAAAAATCAAATAATTGTCAGATTTTAATGAAATTTCCAGGACTTATTCACAAATGAAATTATTTTTTAATTTATTTTTTAGATAATTTTGGTAAAAAAAATATTTCTTTTTCATATGTTCTCCCCCCACACACACACAAACACACACACTAATCTAATTTCATGAAATTTCGGAAAAAAGTAAGTTTTCTATTCCCTGAATTTTTTTTTATTCGTTAAAAGTAGGACTTCTTGGAGAATGTAAATAACCTATATTTTTCAATTTTCTAATTTTACTCAAATAACGGTCAGAATATATATATATTTTGGAAGAGATTTAAAATATATAAACTCGTTTTGTTTACAAATTTCTTAAAATAAAGAAAATGAACGCTTTTAAGAAAATTTTAAGAAATCGAAATTAAATTTGAAATTCAAATCTATATAATTTCTATCTGAAATACACCAGAATATTCTCCTTACTGGAAGTAATAAATTTACACGTCTAGCTTTCAATTAAAACTAATATGAAATCTTCAAGAATGCTTTTTCATTTTTTAAGATTCGTTGTAAACTTTAGGTATCAAACATTTATACCGAAAAAGTTGATATAACTAATATTATGTAACGCTTAATCAGTCTTACCTTTGATTTAAAAGATACTCTCATTTGTTTTAACGTTTTATTTTCTTTCTGGAAAGAGTATTTCCGTACAACAATAGAATGAAATACTTCTGCGGTAAATAACAAAAATTAACTGAGAAAAGAAAGCCTACGAGCATATAGGCTTATGCCAAAAGATAATGATTCCAACATAGACAATAATGGCAATACTTTATTTCAACATTAATATGTTAATTTATAATATTCCTAGCGCAGTCACGTTTTCACTGTCAGCACGTGAAATTATGTAGACACTGTATGATATTCTTTCTATCCTTACGCATTTATCATTGAAGCAAAGATACACAGAAACATTCTCTTCACAATATGGAATAGACACTTACACATCACTCTACCTTATTGATTTTGACTCGTTGATAATCAAAGCGAGGCCAAGAACTGATCCGAGCCACTTGATGTTAAGATACTATTCATATCTTAAATACTGGTCACTGAATGAAAATGACAAAGGTGTGATCAGACTTAGATGCGAGGACGGATAGAAGGAAGCTTTGGTGTGGAGAGATTGTTGTTGTGATGCCTGGCAGTATCAACACGTTCATAGAATGCCTTGTTAAATGAATGGTGGCAAGCGATTAAGAGGCCGTAAAACGAATAAGAAACGACATTGGAAAGAAGTAGAGGATAGAAACGAAGGAAGTGGGAAGAATTAATCGTTTTGAGAAGTTTTAGATTTATGGATAAAATAAACGGAAGAATGAGAAGACGAAACAGGATGAAAGATAAGAACATTATAATCTGAGGAAGAACGAGATTTAGAAGAAGTCTAGATTTAATAAGCATTGTATTATAAGACAGCAATCGAGTCACAATGTGAAATATACTCTCTCGTCGCCCGTTATATATATATATATATATATATATATATATATATATATATATATATATATATATATATATTAGGTTGGTGCAAAAAATAATGACGTAATAATTTCGTTTTTCGACGTATTTTTAACGTCAAAAACGACATTATTACGTCGTTACTTTTGCACCAACCTAATATATATAAATATATATGTGTATGTGTGTGTATGTATTTAGGCAGCGATCTTTCTTTCATGCACATTTCACTAAAAACGAAAGACAACGTCTTTTTATTTAGTTTTTCATACAATTTCTCATGCGATCTAATATTTTTTTTCTTTTCGGATGATAAACATGAATGTTATTTTCATGAAAGAGCTTTCGGCTATAGATTTAGCCATTCTCAACGATTATATTTTAACTGTTAAAATTAGAAATTAATTAGAGTTTGTTGTATGCATGTTTTATAAAATATATATATATATATATATATATATATATATATATATATATATATATATATATATATATATATGGAGGGAGAGAGACAGATTCCTCAGAAATCACCGGTAGAAAAAGACAATAAGAAAACTGTAGTTTTCGCTGACGCATTTCGTCCAATGTGGATTTTTTCAATGCAAAAAACGAAATGAATTTATTGAAAAAAAGTATCTATAAAAAACAAACAATATGTAGTTAGTAACTTCAAGAATTTAGTAACGCTATTTTATATTCAGATGGTCAAATGAAAACTTTCCTCAATTATTTTATGTTTGAAGAGAATATTTTTTTGAAGAGAATATTTTCAAATTTCAAAAAATAGTTAACTATTCTTCACTTACTGATAGATTCACTTTACTCCTGTGTTAGTGGAGACTTCTGGGGTTATTGGCCCTCGTTCGATGCCGTTCCTTCGAAGGTTTGGCGGGATTGCGTCGGGTTTAACGGACGAGTCTCGCGAAACGGAGTGACTCTTGCAGGGTGTCTCACTGGCGATGGTTCCAGGTAATTCTTTCTCCATCATTGTGGCTGACAGAGGATAGAAAATAACATTTTGTTTACAGTTACTTTGTTCAAACTATTTTTCAATAAATATTTTCCCATGTAGAAATATTGTTTGTATTGTTGTATTGATGTATTTCTTGATATGTTCCTTGTGTACATTAACTTCATCAGCTTTCCGAATAACATCACGACTCTCCCAAGCGATGAATCGTGACAAAATCGAAAATAAGCGAAAACGACATGATCATAATTAATTAATCATAGCAGGAAGGAATGAAATAAAGTTCCTATATATATTATTCCAGGATCATCTTCCAACTTATTCAAGATGATCTTTGCTCTCTCTAACCTTCTAACTTTCTGTCCTGAAGTAACAAGTTGCCTCACAAGTTTCACGTACGATTTAATTTTCAAGTCATTTTCATTGCTCATAGCCGAAAATCCTCTCTCACGTGCCAAACGTCTTATGGACTGAGTTGGATCTTTTTCTACTTGATCTCTAGGTCTCAGTTGAAATGATGATCCCTCTTCTTGCTGTGGCCTCCTGATCCAGTTTCCCTCTCTATTATTCCCTCTTTTGTAAACTTAGTCACCTTTCTGTTGATGGTTCTTGAATGGTCTTTCAAGATGGAAGCCCGAGTTTGAAAGTTAGTACCATTACTGGAGGTCTAAATGATATATTCCTCTCGCCATTAATCATTTGAGAAGACAGACGTACTGACACAAAACGATTTTTAACTTGTTCTCTTTCAAGCTGACTAGCTCAAAGCGTTTTTCGGTGATTCCTCAGTCAAATGGTGTCAGGATGGCTAACCGGCTCTTCTGAAATGGAAAAAGAAACTCAATACGTTTATTGCTTTTTTATATATTAAATATTTTGTGGGATTATTTTGTTACACAAATTGGCCAATTTGCTTTTCCGCCCGCTATACTCAGAAATACTTGCTCGAACATATATATTTCTCATGCGTTATAAAAACTGTGCGCAATGTTATATAATAGAACTATTAAGGATATATTAATGAATATCCATAATATCGTTCATCAATGGCATGACTCGGAGTTTCATGCGGATACGCAAAATTTATGTACAGAATACTCAGTGACCGATAATTTGTGTTCTCGTGGTGTTGATTATGTTAATTATTGTTCCTTTTATTATTGTTGTCTATAATATTTAAAATCATTATTTATAATTTATATCGATACAAGTCTTAAAATCAAAAGACAAAAAATTAAAAAAATATTTTTAAAATTAAAAAAAAATTACATTTTCATAAACATATTATGAATCAAGGGGGATCTTTTCCTTTTTTGCAGAAAAAAAACTGTGATTAGTGGTAATCGAAATAGTTGGCGTTTATCAAACTATATTACTAAAACAATCTCCTATCCTGGGTATGACGATAAACTACATCAGCGTCCAGGGTAAGACGATAAACAACGTCCAACAGTAAGGCCTCTGATCAGGAGGTTTTCAGGAGCGTAAAACCACCGCTTAATTACTGGTGTTCCAAGGTCCACCTTCAGCCGGGTTGGTAGCACATGTTAGGGTCCCATCTATGGGCAAATAGTTAACCCCCGTACGAAAGTAAAAAGCCTTATGAAAGTGTAAAAATAATTTTTAATGGAATTATAGATGTGGGTGTATAGATAGAGAAAAATGCTACTAATGACGGTTTCTATAAATATTAATGGGTTCTGCATATCATATTAATAAGGCTTAGAGTATCCATAGGGCTCAATGTGCTTGAGTGTGTGTTTGCTTTTATGTTTACATGTAGCGATCAACTGACGAACGCGAATTTTATAACGTTTAGCGAGATTTCTGAACCTGAAGATTGCTTATCCCCATGAAACTCCGAGTCGTGCTATCGACGAAAGATAATATATATATATATATATATATATATATATATATATATATATATATATATATATTACACACTGTTGTCATTACATGTTCTAATGTATCAGTGTATAATAAATATTTATTGCTCTACTCTTGTAATGAACCCTGGTTTTTAATTAATGTTTTGAACCTTGCAATTTTATTCTTCATTCTTTTACATTTGCACACACACACACACACACACACACACATATATATATATATATATATATATATATATATATATATATATATATATATATATATATATATTAGGAAATCTACTAGACCTTCTAACGATGGGTGGAAATTATAGGATAAACATTAAAAAAAAACGATACGATTGTAAACTGGAAATTTTTTTCAGAAAAAGCAAAACCTCACAAAACTCGTATTGATATCTGCAACCTTCGTTAACAAGAAAATAAGATTTTCAGACGCCCCCACCCAAATATTTTCAATGAGAGATCGGAAATATTGTCTACTTGTATACTTAATAAGAAGTTCCTTTTATGTTCATATGAAGTGGGATGAAATGAAATATGTATATTTCATTTAATCCCGCACCGATACATTTCCAATACACTTGCTTTTCTCCTCCTCCTCCTCCCTCCTCTTCCTCCTCCTCCTCCTCCTCATCATCATCATCATCATCATCATCAACTTCTACCCAACATCACGTGGAGCTATTTTTATTTATTTATTAAAATATAGTGTTCATATATTTTTTATTTTAAAAAAAAATCAAGTTTTAGGAAATCAATTCACCGAATTCGTCTGAAGATACCATATGGCTGAAACCAAGGAAATGCAATTGGCAGATATCCATATATATATATATATATATATATATATATATATATATATATATATATATATATATATATATATGTATGTATGTATGTATGTATATTTCGGAAAGCCCCTAGAAGTTTAAACAAAAGACTATATGATGAAGAGAGAGGAGACATTTAAAAAAACAACACACAAAACGCATTGCTTGTTCACCGTAACAAAACTGATCACAATTTTAAAATAGAAATGCTACCCTAATTAAAAGAGAAACTAATTCGCTAAGGCGAAAATGTTTTAAAAGTGCATTAGTCTCTTCTACAGCCACAGTAAATTTACATCCAGATTCTTAAAGCGTTTCAGAATTCTTGGCAGAATTTTTGTTATCACATTGTGTGATATTTAAAAAAAAATGAGATGGAAGGAAAAAGGAAAGAATATAGATGAATTTGGCTAGACTGCAAAAAAATTAATTACAAAAAATTCTTAAAAAAATGTTGAAACTACCAGCGTCTCTCGTTCAGGCACATGTGAAGTCACAACAACGTTGAAAAATCCAGTTCGATGAAGACCGAACGGATGAGACGCATCAAAAATAAACTTTCCATTTTGTCTTACAATTTTATGTTTTGGGCGCCCTCTGAACGTTTTGTTGGTGGAGAAACCTGATTGTTCTCACATAGCCTGTGTATCATGCTATCTCAACTTTTGTGTAATACTACTCGGTCGACTATAGACAAATATTGCAGCACTGGGTATTATCCTAACCACAATTTATTTATATATGTATATATATTAACAAGTATGTTCAAGAATTATCATTGGAAATCCAGATCATTATTAAAATGCTGGTCGCCCTTGAAAATAACTTCATAGCAGTTGTTTGGCATCGAACACATTTTTTCCATGACTCAATCACATTAGCATTTTCTCACAGCCCTAAATAAAAAAAAAAAGATCTAAAAAGAAAAAAAAAAACATCTACCCTATGAGATATTTTTTATGGAATCAGTTATTTTCTTTTTGGAAGGAATCAAATGTTTAACTTTGTCCAGAAAAGTAACATTCGATATATTTTTTTCGGGTAATTTTTTTATCATAACCGTAGATCACCAACCTTCCACCGAAAAATGTAAATCTCTAATTTTTCCCGATATTTTTTAATGATATCAATTACTGGGTAATGTTGTTTTCTTTATCTGTGTAATTGTCTGTTGATAGACAGCAAATCCACGTTAAATGTTAACATTTGGCAGGCTGTATTTTATCGATCTGGTATTGATTTTAGGGTTTTGATTAATGATTTATTGATTAGTATTATACTATCAAACATGTGCTAGTCATTCAAAACCCGGAAATATTTTCAGATTGTAAGACATTTTGGACATGATAATGATTTATTAATACAAATCCTAATAATTAAGCCATAACTGGTGGAAGTGGACAAAAGGCGCATTTCTCAAGGATATTTGGGCGAAAGTGTGCCGAACCCGACTGGAATTTCAACTCGGCTAGCCGTCATTCCTTACACCAGCCACGCATCTAAGCTCACAACACATGGCATTCCCAAGCGGTCAACCATCTAGGTTTTGAGCAGGCTCGACGATGCTATTAGGTCGGTGCAAAAATAATGTCGTTTTTTGACGTTCAACGTTCAAAAGAAAAAAACGACTTTATTTTTGCACCAACCCAATAACATTGTGGTTCGTACGATAACCGACGTTGAAACGTGATATGGCCGTAAACGAGAAAGCGTCTCTGAATTTAATCAAGTTATTTCTAAATGTTTTTACCTTGTTCCTTCATGATTCATGTGATCGTGGCTCTCCGCAGATCATTTTACTTTATATCTTTTCTTCTATGTGCTGTGTCCATTAAGGACGTCAGCGATAATGTCCTTTCGCTACTTCCTTTTCTTTTATAGCCCCCAGTAATGTTTATTTTTTTTATCTGTGAATAATCTGTAACTTTCCATGCATTCCTGGGAAATATCGTGCAACGATTTTCAGTTGACTGTCCCGCGCTTTCTAAAATTCAAATATCGATTCTTTTCAATGCTTGTCGCCCAAGTCTAGAGTGACCTGTCTCCCTTGGTATTAAAAGCATAGTTTAATTACACAATCTACCATGGCCACCACGTATACTGAAAAAACTTGACTGGCACTTGTTACTGTTGTTGTTTATAATGGCTACACAATTGATCGGAATTTTTAACAGTCAGCGTTTTTTAAGTGATCAATATTTATTTTTATTTCCATCAAAATTTGATTTACTCTGGTAAAATTTGATTTTTTTTCATTTAAAATTTAAATGAATTCTTAATAGTTATCTATTGTCTTCTTGATTACTCTTCTCGTGTTCCCGCTCCTTCATAAAGATTTCTCTTTTCTAATGCTTTCACACACAATGATCCCTTGTACCATAGTGGCTTTATTGTCTTGATTACGGCTAATTTAATAAAAAATAAACAAAAATGTCTAATTCTCTCAGAATCGTATTACTGCATAGTTTGAAAAAGTTCGGTGAGAAGACACAACCTTGTTTTACACCCCTTTCTATTAAATATTATAAAATACTCTATAAATCTATAATCTAAATATCACTAAATGTAGTTAGATCACCGAAAAGTAACCATACCCTAATAAAATATAATTATAGTCTGAAAAATCCTATTCTTTAATTCATATAAAAAAAACAAAAAAAAAAAAACGAATAAACCTCATTGAACGTGACTGACACACATTGTTGTTGCTGAGATGATTTTCTGTGAATTGGTAGATCGGATTAAATTCTAAACATAAAAATACGGCTTAATTTATAAAAACAAGGCGCGCTTAAAATACGTACGATTTTCTTTCCTTTCATTTTTTTCACACTCCTGAAGATGACAAATGTGACTAGAAACCTGGGACAAGTCCGTGGTTTCGGATATTTTATCCATCTGCAGCATTCTCTTAGAAGATTTGCCAGTGTCCAGTCTCCCTAGGAATTAAACTCAGTTTAATTTCACCATCTATCATTACAACTATGCGTAAAGAAAAATCAACTTGACTGAAACTCATTAGTGATATCGTTTATAACGACTACACTATTAAACTGAACTGCTAACTGTTGCGGTTTGTTAGGTGGTCAATGTTTTATTTTTAAAAGGATCGAAATGTTATCTACATCAGCAACATTAGATTTTTGATCAAATATTGATCGACAGAAAATATCTTTGCGAATGGACCCTCACACAGAGAGTTGTAATTGGTCCATGCTTAGTTTTGATGTATTTTTTTCTGTTATACATATTTCCTTAAAAGGGTTTCAGTCAGTTATGTGCCATGCGTGATACACGTTTAGGCGATCGTGTATCTTTCGATACATGACTGACTAGGCAGATTTTTTTCCCCGCAGTAGAAAAAGTTATGGCAATTTTTATTGCCATTTATATCTGCGATAGGCCAATTGCCATCCAAGGCTATATGACCCTATTTGTCCTGCTACTTACCCATAACTTGTGGGAGAGGTAACTTTCCCAAGGGTATTAGCATGTTAGTGGATGTAATGGATTCGACTGGAATTCGAACTCGACTCTCCCACTCCTCATTCCGACTTTGAAAATACTAGCGTTTAGATAACAAGAACTGATAGTGAACTATACGAGATAGCTTATTTCGAAATAGAAACGATCGGAAATATTGGAAAATAAAACCAGACGTACGTGGAATGCGAGTTGGAAAACATCTTGACAAATCTTTGGCTTTTCGATGGTGTATAAAAATGAGTTGCTTCCCTTTAATCTTCACTGTGTTCCTCTTAAGCGCACAAGTGTTGTTCGGTAGAAATAGTTTGGTAAACATATTAAATGTTCGCTAAGTAAAATTTAGATTGGTCGATAGTCACATTATTATTGAGGTTCTGTCAGTTGCAAATGGCTTTTTTTCTGCTGAGAAAAATTCATTTTTAAAGTAGGATTTAAATTGAACACCGAATATTCGATTTTATATTATCTAGATTTATTTTCATTTTGTCTAGATTTATTTTTTTCTTTCGATTTATTTTTTTACCATCGCACACACACACACACACACACACACACACACACGCACGCACGCGCGTGCGTGCTTGAACGCAATCTTAAGATGGCCTGAATATTAGGTTGAACTATGAAACCGAGATTCGCCGATCTATCCCTGATATCAAGCACTTTTAGCCATAAATATAGTATTTTTAAGCAATTCACCCCAAGCAAGGCAGGAGTGCCATTAGTACGCAAGGGGATTACAGAGGAGTGAGAACAAGAGTAAAGAAGCGTGTTTGAGGAAAGGATACAGAGAAGGACGGGGAACAAGATCAAGGAATCAGAAGATCTCAATTGGCATTGCACTTGAATATTTAAAGATTATTGTTATCAGAGAAGCAAACAGGAGGAAGGAAGTCCCACAGACTGAAAGTGCGAGAGAAAAAGTTGTTTGTCCGGAATTGTGGTCGTGAAAATACTTATAGAAGAGACAGACGGAAGCCACAGCATGAACGTGAGAAAGCGACTGTAGACGAGATGCCAGATCAGGACATATCGCATTGCATATTCGTCACTTGATATTGTTGAGGGCCTTGAGACGTACAGCGGGGGCACCAGACCATATATGACAACAATATTCCATGCAAGGACGGATGGTTGATTTATAATTTGAAGGATGGACTCCGACGCGGAAGATTTTCATACCCCCATCTATACTGGCCTACATTTAGTGCTGTTTTATAGCTACTTGGGATATGTTTTAAAGTTCCTTGGCGCGAGAAAAATAGGCATAAGGGAGAATCTGTTTTATACCATAAGTAAAGATTAAAAGGACTGGGAAAAGTGCCATGTACAGTCTGAATTAGGAAATTTATACTTGTATCATTACACCATATATCAGACATTTTATTTTCCTATAAGTCATAGATCCCCATTTGGTTCACGCTTCTTGTAGGCTTCATCTTACCATTTTTGCCAACCTTTTCTCCTCTTCACCCTTACGCAATTCTTCTTGTATTAAAAGATTCGTTTCTTTTCCTTCAGCCCTGTCTACTCGAATGATAGGAAATTACCCTAAGACTGTGCGTCCAGTAGCGAAGTCTTTCTTTAGTTACACGTAATTGCTTTGCTTTTCATTTCCTTCCTGCTCGTTCCAGCCACCTTTGAGTTTTTGGATAACTTGTACTGCATTCTTGTTCTAACTTTGGCGACTTTGAATGCCCCTACTAGACTTCTGAAAGGAAGTTGCAGAGCATTGGTTTTGCCGTATAGAGCAGCGCTAGTGAAACTTTTCGGTAGACCTAACCATCTCCGTAATCGTATGTTAATTACTTGTTCTAATTGTTCTATATGAGAGGTTGTGAATTCATTGCTAGACTACGGCCATGAGATTCTGGGATGAATGGCATGCTGATAAATTCATGCCTTAAAGCGGTCACGCAAGCCGGATTTATCAAATCTCTTTAACCACATGTCTAGTTTGTTTTTTGTTTCCTGGATTGCTATTGCGTCTTTTAGATAGTGATCTATACGTTTATCAAGGCTCTTTATGGGCTTTTCCTTTATGGTTAGTATGTTTTTCCCCGGAAGGGCTAAATCGTTCCTTGTCCAATATTTTGTCTTATCTTAAAACGAGTGGCCTTGATTTTGAGGGGTTGAAACTCATTCGAAACCAGGTGGTATGTTTATCAATCTCCTTTGCAGCCATCTCGCACCAATAGCAAATGTAGTGGTTATCGTTATATCATCCACGTAGGCTCTTATCGAAGTTTGCCATAGTCCCGATCTGGAGGTCGGCCCTCTGCATTCTGCTTCTCTGGCTTTGATTGACATATTCATGGCTAAACAAAAAAGGGTCGCTAAGATTGTACATCCCGTTATGATGCCCTTCTCCAATTTACGCCATGCCGACACAGTATTTTTTGATACCGTCCTTATTTGGAAGTTATTATAATAACCAGATATTAGATATTTCATCATGGACTTGATGGCGTTGGAGAGCTTCTTCCACGAGTTTATGTGGTATTGATCCATAGGTGTTTTTAAGATTCAGGCACAAGGCTGGTATGTCACCCCTATTTACTTTTGCTTCTTTAAACAGTTGCGATACGACCCCTATTTGTTCCTTGCATTTCGGTGTTACTGGTCCCCCTCCTTTTTTGTACTGAGGTATCTATGTACTCACTTTTAAGAAGGAACTCTGAAAAGCCCCGGTTCAGGATGCTAAAAAATATATTGCCCTCTGTTTTCAACAGAGAGATGCATCTGAATTGGTTTATCCTTCTGGCTTCTTCCTATTTAGGGATGCAAATACCTTCGGAGTGTCTCCATTGCCCTGTTATTTTCCCTCTCCTCCAAATCACTTTTAATAACTTTCATAACATCCGAAGATGTTTTGGATAGCGTTTGTAAACTATGTAAGGCAGTCCGTTTGGACCTGGTGTAGATGCTGATCTGGCTGCTTTAATGATCGCATTGATTTCAATCCAGTTTGTTTCACTCAAGTCGAAAGGCATTGATGGTTACATTAGGTTTTATTAGGGACATGTTTTATACAAGTCCCAGATGTCTATTTGGATCATTCAGAGTTTCTAGGGGTAATCTCACGATTTTCTACTAACAGCTTTTTTTGTAAAATTGAACGTATTTGAGAGGAACCCCATCGGTTTTTTTTCGCCTTTTCCTTTTTCCGCCGGCTATGCCATTCTGCTCTACGCAAAGACTTCATTTTTGAACGACTTCTGTCTCTGATCTCCCGTAGGAGTTGTCTTTCATAAGAACGGTGAATAAGTTAAAAAAAAGAAGGAACAGTAGAGAGGAAAAATGGATCATAATGTCACAACGGGAAGAGGGATCATCATATCAACGTAGAGGTAAAGAGATCAATTAGAAAGGATCCAACTCAATCCATCAGTTTTTTTGGTACGGGAGAAAAGCGTTTCAGCTATGATAACCCAAAGAGCTGTGAAAAAAGGCTTGAAAAAGAAATCATACATGAAAACTGTGAGGCACACTGATATTCCAGCAGAGCATAAAAGTTTCGAGGGCGGAGATCATTGGGAACAGATTGAAAACAGATCATGGAATATGAGTTATATATATTTGAACTTTATTTCAGTCATCCATGAGCGTCCGATACTTAGTTATGATTAATTAATAAAGAACATATCATTTTCGATAATGATTGATTTCATCACGATTCTTCTGTATATGCTTGTAGAGCAATTATACATTCTTATTGCTCAAAGTAGAGCAGGTTATAACAACCTCGGAAGATTTCAGTAAGATATCTTAATCTAACAAATATAAAATTCTGGTGGTTCGACGTATGACGATCTGATAGCTTATTGATTCAGTTATGAAATTTTGTGCGATAATCTTAAGTGGCATTTAAGACCCGCTAGTGATTTACAAAGGCGGCCACATGTGGAGCAAGTGTGAGGATTGTGAGATGTGCTCACTCTTACATTGGCTGACCTTTTAGATCTTGCTCTCGGTTCTCGAAGCTGATTCAGACAAGGAGATTGAAAATTGCTGAGCCCACTAAAACACGTTGATCTCCATTCTACCTTCCCCAAAGCTAAGCGCTCAAGGATGTTATATAGTATATTGACTTCTGACAAGTAACATATATATATATATATATATATATATATATATATATATATATACACATATCTATATCTGTCCCTCTCTCTCTCTCTCTCTCTCTATATATATATATATATATATATATATATATATATATACCGACTTGACTTCTAGACTCGCTGAATTATTCTCAAATCCTCCTAATTTCTATCACTTGTATACCCTTGCTTGAACCGGCTTGTAATACTCTGGATGGAGCGGATTGGGGATAGTATTCTTGGCTCGTGGAGGCACGGACCTATGGGTAAAAGAGAAACTCGGATGAGTTCTACCACTGAATATGTGATCGAGCGGCGCTATATCGAGTCCAATTCACTACCTCTTCGTCACCGGGGGCTCATTGGATCAGATAATATGACGTTTGCCTAATAACGTAACTGTCCAGGTTTCAATTCTCGGCAGAAGATGCGCACTGCTGACGAGTCCCGAATATAGGACAAAACGGCCGTCCAGCGCTTTCTGCATCCTGTTAAGATTTCTTCTACACTCGATGAATTTCTTAATTATAATTATCACAAATCATCCTTATTTCCATTATATCTATCCATATATATATATATATATGTATATATATAATATCAAAATTTGATAGATTTAAGTGTGTCCATCTAAAGAAGTTTTTGTCTATGTAGCTGTCTTAGTGCAGAGTTGCTAGATAATATCTACAGAACATATCTCGTTACAGGCATCAATGAATATGTTGGAATACCTGGGAGCCATTTTCATCCCCATCACTCTACTTAAAGAAAATGGTGATCGTTAAATGTGAAATTGTTGGGTGTAACTATGAATTTCTTTCAGTATATTTTTACTCATAAGCTCAAGGAAAATGATTACAATGAAAAAAAAAAAAACGAGTAATCTTCCAGACTGGGAAATAGAACCATTTTTGCATTGAATCGTTTGATGAGAAATGGATACTCTTTGATAACAAAAAGAGAGGATGACTGTTGCTAAATGCAAGTAGATCAGCAAAACAATATCCAAAACCTCTACTCCACCCTACAAGGTTAATGGTTACTGCATGGTCGTCTTTCAAAAATGTTATTCATTATTTACACTTGCCTCAAGGGAAAACAATAACAGCAACCTCGTGTTGTAAAGAAATTGAGTGTATGCAGAAAAGATTAAAAAAGAAGCATCCTAGACTTGTGACTAGGGATGAGCCAATTGAGCCACACTTCCCAATCAACTGTCCAAATGCTGCATAGGAAGAATTATGAAATTTTGCCTCAATCTCCATATTACCCTCTGATATTTCTCCTACTGATTATCAGTTATTCAAGCATTTCGAGCTTTTCATATGCAATAAAACATTCTCCTATATGGAAGACGTAATCGCAGCACTTGAACAGTTTATTACATCAAAGGATGAGAATTCTTTTAAAGATGAAATGAAGAATTTATAGGTACGTCCTAGACAAGTCATTCATCAACATATTGCGTATTTGAACTAAATAAATGAGTTATTTAACATTTCAGAAGCGTTTTATTAATATCCTGTAAGGTGCGTCATTTCATGGCTGACCACATAATACTTTGGGTATATTTTCGCAGATTTCACTGAAAATCAATGAAATATCCTATTTTATTTATTTATTTTTTTGTTTCCACTATTTACTCTGGCATCCAACTACAATTTCAACATTACTTGCCCAATATTTTCTGGGCAATTTCGGCTTCCATAAAACAATATGAAAAAGTTATATTTTTGCCTTGTCAAATTTTCAATTATATGTGTTCGTATCACTTTTCTTTGCTAGATTCTTCGTGTGACAACTTAAACGTCAGTTGATCTTATTTTTTTTTCAACTAACGCATTTTCACGTTTTGTTGAGCATGATGCCAGTCCTCAACTGTCGCGTCAATTTGTGTCATGTCGTTTATCAATATTTTTGTTTATGACATTTGTTTTGAATTCCTAATTGAAATGAAATGAAATACCGGTCAGATGAAGTATTGCAACTATTTACACTATTTACATTGTTCAGATTTGTGTCCCTATCTTTATTGTCATATTCACCTTCAAAGTCTCCTTATATTTCTGAGATGAGACATCTAACTATTTACACTATTTAAATTGTCCGGACTACGATACTCGTCTTTATTGTCATATTCAAGACGTTTCAACAGTTTTACGCTCGGGCCTTTTACAGGTGATATCCGTTGGAATTTCGAAACGAACACTTTATATCGCCCACCGGGTTAGATTGTCCTAATGCTAGTTCCACGTGCTATGCCTCTTCCGGATATCGCAGTTTCAGTTATTTCCCATTATTAACTCAACTATTAATGTCTACTTCTGCTACAAGAATATCCTAAGCCTACCAAACATAAATATGAATCCAATATGGCAACCACTAATACGGAGTGCTAGAGAAAAAACAATAACAACCTCATTGTAATATGAGCTCTGGTAAAACAAAAACGTGGACGAGACATTAGTCTTATAAATTCAAAAGACCCATACTCTGATGTTGCCAAGGATACATCGCCACGGGCATAAATACGTCGGCTGAAGTAATCCAGAGACTTGATCCAAAGAGTTGTGAATTTCGTACCTAGTCACAGCTGTAGTGAGCAAAATCTTGAAGTGTGGTGTAACTATAGAGAAATAACTGAATCTGAGATATCTGGAAGAAGTATGTAAGTGAAACTAGAACAATCTATTCCCGTGGGCGAAATTAAAGGGTTCGGTTTCGAAATGCCAACATATATTACCTGAAGACAGCCGAATCGTACAACGGCTGAAGCTTCTTTTACTTATAGTTGTTTTTTATGCTCCATCATATCGTTTATTGTTTATATGATATAGCATAACAGACAACTATATGTAATAGCTACATTATATATACGATAAACGATATGACATAGCATATGTGTGCTATTGATAAATTAGACGTCTTCCATTTTGATTACGTATCAGTTAATGATAAGTTGATTCATTGTGGTAATGTCGGATGAATGACAAGATAACCGGCACGATATTATAATGGTTGAGTAACCAATATATGCCTTTGTTATAGTGGAACACACCTATTCCATAGTTAATAGACTCTCCAACCTATAATAAGTAGGAGTAGTAAGAGTAACGAGGAGTCGCTCAGGGGGTCAGTCAGTCGATGCCGGACGACCGTTAGTTGGATACTAAAGTATCAGCGACAACAACTAGATTTCTCTGCGTCATTACATATTATATCAAGTTCCTAACGTTTTGCACGTCGAACCTATTTTAGGGCCGACTTAGTACAAATACCAACCTCCACTGTGAAACCACTACATAACAGTCTTGATGACACAAGTGGCTAGGGTGTTCGCTTTTTGAACAGGTTTGAATCTCATCCTGGTCGATTTGTCAGGGATGTGACTTTTTGATGTTATCGATATGGGGAAGAAGATCCATGCGTGCGGTTTTTTTGGAAAGTTTCGGAAAAATATATCACGGGTTAGCCCAAGCCTTGTCAGTGAAATTGGTTTAGATGGATTTGTTTGGGAGCCGACGTTCGTTGTGCTAGTGAAGTCACTAGTCATTGTGACCGAGAGTTTGAGTGTGCTGGCCTTTGTTCATGCTGTTGATCACGCCAGATAATACGCTTTCTCCCAGAAACTGTAATTAAGTTCCGATTATTACAGTTACAGTATAAACTACATGTGGGTTCTGTGATTGTTGAACAAAGAGAAAATTTACATGAGCAAGCGTCTGAAACAGGGATTGGCTGGACGTCAAATTAGACAGGCTTTATTATATGTTTTGATTTTTATTGTTACTATTAGGGTTTTATTCGGACAAGAGACACCATTGGTTTGTTGAAGTTTACATTGACGTACTAAAGCCGAATCTGCAGGAAAAGCGTTCAGGCTCCAATTCTATGGAGACGTGGTTACTACATTAGGGGAGTAAGCAGGTATTTGATAACAGCACAATACAAAATTTTGTTCATTTTCAAATAGTTACGTTTGAAGTCTTACTTGAACAGTCAAATGTTTCTATACTTGGAAATAAAAAATGCAGTTATTAATAAGATTAGAGTCTGGCTATATTTCTGAGATGAGGTATTATGTACAGTATTTACATTATGCGGACTATTGTCCTCATCTTTGTCGCTATATTTTTCACAACGTTTCGGCCGTTGTACGCTCAAGCGTACAACGGCCGAAACGTTGTAATAAATATGGCGACAAAGATGAGGACAATAGTCCGCATAATGTAAATACTGTTAATAAGATTAATAAAAAAAATAAAAAACAATAAAACCGAGGGAGATGAAGATGATTAATATTGCACTTTCATTTTTGCTGATTAAAGCTGACAGGAAAGCGACAAGCTGGACGAGATTTTCACAAACGAGAAGTGTATTTGTTTGCTTGTTTAGTTTTACGGCATATCAACCTAAATAGGTCATCTAATGCTGACAGCTATTTTTTTTTTTCAGGTAATATTTTGTTTTGTCAAAAATCTATTTCTGGTAATATATTTTCATCAAAAATATATAGCTGGTAATATTATTTTTTAAAATGTATTGCTGGTAATATTTTTTTCAAAAACGTATTGGTGGAAATAGTTTTTTTTCTTCAAAAATTTATTTCTGGTAGTAGTTTTTTTAGAAAGTATTCGTGTTATTAAAACCTATTTTTAGACTTTCATAATGGTTTTTACTTCATTTTCGGGGTTAACTATTTGCCCGTAGCTAGGACCCTACCAGGTGCTACCTCACCGGGTCGGGGTTGACCTGGAAACACCAGCAATTAATAGGTGGTTCCACGCTCCTTAAAACCTCCTGATCAGAAGCCTTGCTGTTGGACGTAGTTTATCGTCTTACCCAGGACGCGGATGTAGTTTATCGTCATAATCATATCGCTAAGTGTAAGTAAAGAAACTGTTAGCATAACTTATGGTTACGTCTAACAATTACAACTGAAGCATAAATACCAATGTAACTCTGCTCTTAAATTCGATAATCTTGTGAAATCAAATTAAGAAAGTCACAATATATATTAAAAGAAAATGTCACTGAGAGAGAAAAATATGGATGAGAAACACGTGTAAATATAATAACATTGCGTGTATAACTGGTTGATACCCTGTCCATAAAAAGATGGCTGCTAGCGTAAATGGATAGCAATTCGCTTTCGTTCGAGTCTATAGTTCTTATCTCATTCAATTTACGTTGGAGTCAGCTCAAAACGTTTCCTGCAAACAGTAAGAAAACTAAAGCTGAGAAAGCTAAACGTATCTATAATAAGGTTTATATCCCTTTTTTCAGGCAATACATACATACATACATACCTATATATATATATATATATATATATATATATATATATATATATATATATATATATATATATATATATATAGAGAGAGAGAGAGAGAGAGAGAGAGAATCGAGGCAATATATATTTTCCGGTACAATATTGAAAGAAAACTTAAGGCACAAATACAGAATTTCATCGATAAAAAGACGATTCAAATTAAATGAATGACAAAGAAATTATTAGGCAAATAGGAAGCGACTTTCGTTTTCTATATGCCGTATCTCTTCATGCTGTAAGACAATATTGCTTCTCCACAACTTCCTTTCATTTTTCTCTCTTAATGAGCTTTATCCTTTTTTTATTCATCCTAATACATGATCTACCTATTTACATCAGCTCGTTAGATAGTGATTAGCTCCTTCCCCACGTCTCTCTATAATATGTCCTGTAAGTGTAAGATTTCTCAAGTCGTCTCTCCTCATTATGAGCCTTGGAAATTTCTCTTTTTGATTCTAAGTGGCTGTTATTTTTTGCTTCCATTTTCTTTAAAAACGAAAAAACTGAAGATATGCGGATGGCACTGCTAATGGCGGATACAGGAGGATAAATGTAAACTTTCCGAAAGAAAATAACAAAAGAAAGTGAGAAGAAAGGACTAACTATAAAATATGAGATAACAAAATGCATAAGAGAGATAGTAAAATGTTTGATTGTTGGATTAAAGACATCAGAATCAAGAAGGTATATAAATTTTACTGAGTACTACAGTTGGCAGAAATTCGAATAGTGTTAGAAAAAATAACGGAAAGCGTGACGGAAGTAACAAGGAGCATAAAAATATCGAAATATGCCTTACAGAAACTAGGCAAATAATTATCATATTACAAGAGTGCTGAACTACCCTGCCATATATATCCTCCAATTCACCTCAAGGCGATGTAGTGGTTAGCAAGCTTATCTCGCTAGAACAATTACGACTGAGTAGTGAGTTCGATCCTCATGGGTGTCCCCTACTTTCAGCCTTGTGCCACTTCTAAGCTACGCTTGGAAAATTACTATACATCCTCCAATTAATGGTGGACAATTTTCTTTCAGAGTAAGAAGAGATTCGAAGGCATTCGAAGGCATAGTATAGAATTCTACAAACTGACGTTGAGAATAAATTAGACATAAGACGAGCAACGAGGAATATATAAAATAGTAGACTAGAAAAAGACATATTTAAGGCCAGCAAGAGGTAGATATATTTTCTGGCTCACATAAATAGCAAAGAATGCATGGAAAATCTAATAATCACAGGAGATACTACAAAAAAGAGGGCAGAGAGAACAGACGAATGAACTAACTAATAAGATTGTAGCAACGGTAAAGTGTTTTAAATAACAAGTAACAAGATGTTGTGGAGAGCCATTAATACCCACGTCTTGAATAGATTCGGTCCATAAACGAAAATGAATTATGGAGGACGACGAAATTGCAGTCAGTATCCTAAATGGAATTTGCAAATTGATTGTGGATTATTTCATTTGCAGAATGCATGACTGAATTTCTCCTAATCGTAATATTAGACATTTTTTTATAAGAAACGATCAGTATTCATTGAACAAAAAAACCAGTGCTTCTTTCGATTGAAATCCATGATAATTTTCTATTAAAACTAACCTGTTACTGCTTTTTCCATTATTGATGGGAGTTACCTTCGTAAACTTTTGTTTGTAGTATCGTTGAATCTCAACATATTTTATTGTGACATCATTTTCAATTCAGGTTACATAACCTATTCTTTTATTTTTGCCGTTGTTGAAAGTTTTCAAGTTGTTTTTATTATTTGGTACAGTTCTTTGTGATTTTTCCTCGCCACATGCTTCATTTGGTTTTCCTACTGGATTCATTCAATAGAAGACATTTTAATTATCGGTCTGAGTAGCCGGCTGTATACAGCTGTCAGTTTAGAAGAGTTTGGTGCTCTGCATGGTTTGATCACCGTTTACTCACTCCTAACCTGTCCCTAGCTATGTTAAAACTAGAGAAATTAGGGGTCTTCGCCTCTGTAAAGCAGCCCATCTAAAAGAACGTTGTTGTAATAAAATATCACGTTTGATTGCCTTGTCTTGCTGAGCTATCGGTATAAGATACAACACCTAATATTAAGAACCCAACGTGGACGATCCGATCACCAGTTTAAACACAGTACTGTCTCAAAGATGGACAGATAATCCATCCTTGAGCAAGGAGGGAAAGAATAGACATAGACTGTTATTAATCCGATTCTTTTTCCTTGTGTCGAAGTTACTATCCGATAATAAAGAAAAACAACATTCATTCTCTGCTGTATTATTTTAGTGGAAGTAAAACGGCTGTTAGATTATACATTTTAATGCTATGTTCCTTCAAAACTTAGTTGCTTATGTCGCTTTATAGATAACGTTTTACCATATCATAATGTTTTTATACAAATATTACGGTTTTTAAAGTGTTACCACCGAAAACACTTTTTTTTTCAATTGTTTATCAGTAAAAGAATTTAATACATATTTGAGAAATTCTGCCCACACTTCAAGCTAACAAATAATTGTTACAATCTGAGAGAGTAAGTAGACACAGATTAGATTTTCAGATGTACAAATGGTATTTATTCGCTTCCTCGCGAGAAGAAAAATCTAACACAGTCAGGTGAGGTGTTCGTTTGATGAGAGATAAACGTTCTCTAGTTCTTTTAGTCTTATCTTTGCCACATCAAAACATCACGTAATGTGTTCATCCTGTCCATTTCAGTGCAATTGAAAGGCATCTCTCAAAGACTGAGTAACATTAAACTCGATATTATACATTTAGGGACGATAGGTAGAAATTTAGTTATTATACCATCAAATCAAATTTGCAGGGTTGTTGAGATTAACGGAAAAATATCACTTTATTTTTTCAGGTCGCATAATAGGTCAATATTTCGGATAACTTTCAAAAGGCATCATAGGCCAACTTTTTGTCAAGACTGGAGAATATAGAAATATCGAATATTTTCAGACACTGTTACATCAATAATACACCCATAACTTATTTAATCTTATAAATAATCTGCTGTTTCATGACGTATTGACTACGGCATATATATATATATATATATATATATATATATATATATATATATATATATATATATATATATATATATATATTTATATATATATGTGTGTGTGTGTGTGTGTGTGTGTGTGTATAAAAAATGAAGAATCAAACAAATCCCTTTACCTCATATGGGGAATAGACTATTTCGGCAGACGACGAAAATGGTCGTCTGTCATTTCAAGCCCGTAGTAGAATTTAGTTTTGACGAAATATTATTGGAAGCTACATCCGTAAAATTTTCGAGTGTTTTATTTGGGTGCTTGGGAGTTAATGGCCGTGGTAGGTAGATTTTTTATCTAACGACACACACACACACACACACACACACACACACACACACACACACACATATATATATGTGTGTATATATATATATATATATATATATATATATATATATATATATGTGTGTGTGTGTGAGAGAGAGAGAGTATATATACATATATATAATAGCTGGTCACTCGTATTCGAGTATAGCCGTCTACCAGGGAGGCTAGACAATTCTCATTACAAACGCTCGCTCAGGCATATATATGTTTGCACACCACACAAAGAGCACACCTGTGGTTTATACTGCAACAATGCTGAGCAGAACATAGAGACCGTGTTATCTAGTTTGATCAACAATTTGAACAGGACAGCACATTCAAGC